>LR738711.1:11681418-11748586 GCA_902687465.1 Secale cereale
CCCCCCCCCCCCCCCCGGCTGTACTTCGGGCGCAAGGTAGGTTCTGGAACGCTGATTTTTATATAATTTTTCTGGATTTTTCCTGACAGTTCTCGTAATGTGTAAACCTGAAATACAAAAACAGCCGAAAACAGAAACTGGCACTGGGGTGCACTGGATTAGTAGGTTAGTCCAAATATGATCAAAAGTGTATGGAAGTGTATAAATATCATAGCAATATCACCCAAAAGTGGCATGGAGCAAGCAGAAATTATAGATACGTTTTGGACGTATCAACATCCCCAAGCTTAATTCCTGCTCGTCCTCGAGTAGGTAAATGATAACAAGAATAATTTCTGTGGTGACATGCTATTAACCATATAGGACTTTTTATAGTCATATGACAAAAGCTTACTGAGACAATGATTCTATAGTAATTAAGTTGCCTCATGAGAAAATCACAAAGGACTGAAAGTTTTACAATATGAAACTGAAACATCAGAAAGATTTGCAATGAACATGGTGTGCAAATATGATAAAGTGATATCTAGCTTGCCCCCTTAAGTGAAGCAAAACATAAATGCAGGGGCACCTTCAAGGTTTAAGTGATGACTAGATACAATGATTTCAGAATAAACGATATCACAATCATGCAAAAGACAATGCTACTTTGGGACAATGCACATTACACTCAGAATGACAATCATGCTCTCAGTAGTTGGTGCTTTAAAAGAAGGTGGAGACTCAGCATAAAAGTAAAAGAATGGTTATGTGCTAGAGCTTTTTATTTTGAAAACATAGAAGCAATTTTGTCAACGGTAGTAGTACTTCATATGTGTCATGCATAAGACATCCTATAAGTTGCAAGCCTCATGCATCGAATACCAATAGTGCTCGCACCTTGTCCTAATTAGCTCGGATTTCCATTGGTTATCATTGCATTACATATGTTTCAACCAAGTGTCACAAAGGGGTACCTCTATGCCACCTGTACAAAGGTCCAAGGAGATAAATCGCATTTGATTTCTCGTTTTTGATAGATCTCAACTTGAGGACATCCATACCAGGACAACATAGAAAATAGATGATGGACTCCTCTTTAATGCATAAGCATATTCTCATAAGAGATTGAGGATTAATGTCCAAGCTAAAACTTCCACCATGATGCATGGCTTTGGTTGGCGGCCCAATGTTCTTCTCTAACAATATGTATACTCATTCAACCCATGGCAAATCACCCTTACTTCAGACAAGACGAACATGCATAGCAACTCACATGATATTCAACAAAAGTGTGACAGTTGATGGCGTCCCCAGAAACATGGTTACCGCTCAGCAAGCAACTTATAAGAAATAAGATACATAGGCAACATATTCTTTACCACAATAGTTTTTAAGCTACTTTCCCATGAGCTATGTATTGCAAAGTTAGTCTTCTTAGTACAGGTGGAGGTTAGCAAAAGACTGGGAGCGACCAACTAAGAGAGCAATGACGGTCATAATCATGCAGAGCGACAAAGCAACATTGAATCAGGCATGGTAGTTATATCGCTACTCAGAAATAAAAGATCATCAAGGCTTGACAGACTTTCTTTACAGTCTTAAATATGTGTGAGCATACGCCAAGTCAATCAAAATAAATTCTCGAAGGAAGATATTACTAAACCATACCACATCATAGGCAAACAAATCAAGTTGGTACTCCAATAACACATTGGGAATCCCCCAGCTATTTGAGACTAACCATAAGAAAACCTGAACTACTAAGCGCCATTATGCAAGTAGCATCTTTATCATAGACATATTAACCAATGCAACGGAAGCAAACTCTCTTAATAAGGTGAGCATGGTAATTAAACAGAGTTCAAGCAACCAACTAAACAAAAGCTCTTTGAAAAGATAAGCATGAATACAAAGAGTAGAGCATGATAGTAGCTATTAAAAGACAAAGAACACACACAGCAAAGATAGACATGAAAATTCTATGTTATGTTCTAGGTAAAAGTGGAGCGTGTTTCTCTCCCACATAAAGAACGCTGAGTTCCAACTCGTTATGAAAAACTAAAAAGAAAACTAAAAGCAAGACGCTCCAAGCATAGCACATAACACATGAAGTGATAAAAATATAGCGGAACGAAAGACGAACTGATAATGTTGATGGAGAAGGGGATGCACGGGGGCATCCCCAAGCTTAGACGCTTGAGTCTCCTTGAATATTTCTTGGGGGTGCACGGGGGCATCCCCAAGCTTGAGCGCTTGACACTCCTGAATCTTTTTATCATCTTCCCTCGCACACTTGAAAACTTCCTTCATACATAACTCATCATAATCTGATTAGCGAGGTTAGTACCCTTAATAAAATAATTATACCTTGCTGGAAATAAAGATATTCCTGAAGTTCTACTGTTTCTCAAGATTGCCAAAAGGTTTTTGCAAAGAAAAAGCAAGCTCTCGGTTTGCAAAATGAAGGAAAGGCAAAACAGGACAGAATCTGTGAAAAACAGAACAGCAGGTAGTAATTGATTTGTTCGGGGTACTTCTGCAACTCAAATAAAAAAACTCAGAACAGACGCACGAAAGACAATTATATAGAGAACGCTGTCGAAAAAATTCAGACCAAAAAGATGATCTGGTGATTTTATACGAATTTTTCTATCCAAGGACAGAATCTGTTTCCTGGACAGCACCTCACAACTTTAGAACTTTCTAGCAATCAGAGGCTATAATTGGCACAAATATGAAAAGAAAAGATACAATGATGATGCTACTGTAGTAAACAACATCAAGACACAACAAAAGCAAAATATAAAAATTTATTCATGTGGGCTGCCTCCCAAAAGCGCTTTCTTTTATGCCTTTAAGCTAGGCATAATGCATAGAGATCAAGTTTTATCAAGATTAAAAGAATAGCTAGCCCGTACAACGGACTCAAAAGGTGACTTGATCTTCTTTCGAGGGAAGTGTTCCATCCCTTTCTTGAGAGGAAACTGAAATTTTATATTACCCTCTTTCATGTCAATGATAGCACCAACGGTGCATAAAAAGGGACGTCCCAAAATAATTGGACATGAAGGATCACATTCAATATCCATAATAGTGAAATCAACGGGAACATAATTACCATTAACAACGATAAGAACATCGTCGATCCTCCCCAAAGGTTTCTTTATGGAAGAATCAACGAGACAAACACCAAAAGAACAAGAATCATAAGGTTTCAATTTAAGCATATCATATATTCTTTTGGGCATAACAGAGGTACTAGCTCCAACATCACATAATGCATAGCAAGAGAAGTCATTCAATTTAATTTTTATCATAGGATCCCAACCATCTTCTAGCTTTCTAGGTATGGAGGCTTCTACTCTAAGTTTCTCCTCCCTAGCTTTGATGAGAGCATTAGTGATATGCTCCGTGAAGGCAAGGTTAAGCGTGCTAGTGCGGGGGTCTCTAGACATCTTGTGAAGGAAATCAATAACTTCGGTAAGAGTGCAATTATCAAAATGAAGGTCATTAGCATCAAGTAAAGTGGTAGTGGTGTCCTTTAGGTTCACATGTTTGGTAGTTTCTATAGTCATAGCATCACCATTAATAGGTCCATTGGGACCAGGAGTACACTGGGTGCTAAGAGTTTGGATATCCTCAACAACTTGGATAGTAGCAAAAGTGTGGTGGGTAGGAAGGCTCTTAATTCTATCTTCTTCCTCCCTTTCTCTAGCCCATCTCTCTTTAAGTTTAGCCATCATCCTAATGTTTTCATTAATTTGCACTTGAGTAGCATTTATAGGAGTGACTTCCCTCTTCTCAAGAGGAGAAGTTTTAATTTTTAGCAATTTTACCTCATTGGCTAAATGGTCTACCTTAAAAGAAAGATCATCGAGTTTATGTAGTTTTTCTTCTACATTCTTATTAAAGGCTATTTGGGTAGTGATGAAATCTTTAAGAATAGTCTCTAGTTCAGTAGTGGAGTTCTTGGTGATAGGATAAGCATTGTTGTTCCCATAAGAATTAGAGAGGAACGGTCTAGGATTACTACCAAAGTTACTCCTATAAGCATTGTTATTAAAATTGTTTCTAGAGATAAAGTTCACATCTACTTGTTCTTGAGCAATCAAAGAATTTAAAGGAACATCACAAGGATCAACAGTAGATTGCTTCGAAAGTAGAGACATGATCAAGTCAACTTTTTCATTAAGGGAGGAAATCTCCTCGACAGAGTTTACCTTCCTACCTGTTGGAGCACGTTCGGTGTGCCATTGGAAATAGTTGGTCATCATCTCATCGAGAAGCTTTGTGGCAGCACCAAGTGTAGTTGACATAAAAGTTCCTCCCGCGGACGAATCTAACAAGTTCCGCGAGGTAAAGTTCAAGCCTGCATAAAAAGTTTGGATAACCATCCAAGTAGTCAAACCATGAGTAGGGCAGTTCTTGATAAGAGATTTCATACGTTCCCAAGCTTGGGCAACGTATTCATTATCCAATTGTTTAAAATTCATTATGTTACTTCTAAGTTGGATAATTTTAGCAGGTGGATAGTATTTTCCGATAAAAGCATCTTTGCACTTGTCCCATGAATCTATGCTATTTCTAGGCAAAGACTGAAACCAAATTTTAGCTCCTCCTCTCAAGGAGAAAGGAAAAAGCTTAAGCTTAACAATATTACCATCTATTTCTTGGTACTTTTGCATATCACAAAGTTCAACAAAGTTGTTTAAGTGTAAAGCAGCATCATCTCCAGCACCGGAGAATTGATCTTTCATGACTAAGTTCAGTAAAGCAGGTTTAATTTCATATGAAGGTGCTGAAGTGGCAGGTGTAGTGATAGGTGTGCTGATAAAGTCATCGTTGTTGTGACTAGTGAAGTCACACAACTTGGTGTTCTCGGTGGAACCCATAGTAGCAAGCAAGCAAGATAACTATTTTTGTGATTTTCGATAAAAAAGGTACTAAAGCAAAAACTGAAAGGTAAACTAACAAGACTAAAAAGCAAAGGTAAAAGATAGCATGCAACTCCCCTATCCTGAAGAGTGGAGTCCCCGGCAACGGCGCCAGAAAAACTCCTTGATGGGCCTCTAACCCCACGTTGGTTACCCCAAGTGGAAGGTGTGAGATGCAGTGTTGTGGAAGTTTTTCCCTTAGCAAAGATGCCAAGGATCGAATCCCCAGAGACTCCTAGGTTCAACAAGTAGGTGTCAACTGCTAACGGCGCCAGATATTAGCAATCAACGTGGACCTGCACACAGATACAAATAACTTTGCTCCCAACGAGTACAGAGAGGTTGTCAATCCCTCCGGCCTTGTAGTTCACAAAGGATTAAACGCAAATGATAGTAGTGATATATAATGTTTGCAATAGTAAGTAAAAGCGAAAAGTAAATAGCGGATGTGATCAATGATGGTAATATGGACCGGAGTCTCATGATGTTCACTAGTGATGTCTCTCTCCCAAAAGACGATAAAACAGCTATGTGAGGTAAACGAATTACAGCTGGGCAATTGACAGGACCACGAACGCAAACCAATGCTGACTACATTGCAAGAAAGGTTGAGGTTCAAAGCATGGGCGATACGCCAAAGTAAGTAGACCGAAATCCATCAATATCTACTACTAATCATCCACCTTGAGATATCTATCCAGAACATCTCGCTGGTATTAAGTTGCGAGTCCCACCCATAGTGTAAACTCAAAGCAACAGACAACTGCATTAAAAGAACTTTGCGTAAAGTAAACAATCCTTGCACCCGCGGGCACAAGCACCATTGTTTTCCCCCTTGTGGCAACAGCACATCCCCTAGACTCATGTTTCTGTCACTCAAGCTAGTCATCGAGGGGCATGAACCCACAATCAAGCATAAAGTTCCCTCTTGGAGTCACTACCTACTACTTGGCCAAAGCAATAAATAACAACGGAGAACATGCAAGAATTACTTACGAACATAAATATAAAAGAGGTGAATCAAATATATTACTCAAACACAATCTGAACATAATCTCATAATCCATCGGATCCCAGCAAACTCATCATAGCAACAGCATAAGGATTACATATGTGCCTCGATCATGTAGGGCAGCTCACGAGGACTAATTAGTGAAGCACAAGAACGGGAGGAGATCATCACATAACTACTGGTCATGGACCCATGGTCCAAGGTAGACTACTCATAACTCATCCGGGAGGCGTCCATGGTGGTGGAGAAGCTCCCGGTGGTGATCCCCCCCTCCGGCAGGGTGCCGGGAAGGGTTCTCCTGGTGCTCCCGATCTTGGAAGCGGCGGCGGCGGCGGAACAGAGATGAGATCGCGAAAAAGGGTTTCCGTCTCAAGGGTTTTGGGAGACGGTCTAAATATATGCCAAAGGGGGGCACCAGACGAGGCTCGGGGGGCCCAGGCGCCCCCCCGGCGCGGCCCAGCGGGGGGGGTGCCACCAGGGCGCCTGGAGCCCTGGTGCCCCCCCCGGCTGTACTTTGGCTACCGAGAACCTTCTGGAACGCTGATTTTTTATATAATTTTTTCGGTATTTTTCTGGCAGTTCTCGTAATGGGAAAACCTGAAATACAAAAACAGCCGAAAACAGAAACTGGCACTGGGGTGCACTGAGTTAATAGGTTAGTCCAAATATTATCAAAAGTGTATGGAAGTGTATAAATATCATAGCAATATCACCCAAAAGAGGCATGGAGCAAGCAGAAATTATAGATACGTTTTGGACGTATCAGGGCCCTAGTAACCAACCTACTTGAGATTTTGGGCCTGGCCCATCGTGTGAGATAGCGAAGATGGCCATGGCCAAGTGCTTCAACTTAGCGGTGCATACATGATCAAACAAACTGAGCTTCCTACTGGCTGTTGTGCGGGGATGTGATAATGGGACCGTCAAGTCCTTGCATTTGGCGGAGCTCCTGATCAAGGCACACATTATCTTGGTGCAGGAGCAACACATCGGGACCAGGAGTGCATTGGGTGCTAAGAGTTTGGATATCCTCAACAACTTGGATAGTAGCAACAATGTGGTGGGTAGGAAGGCTCTTAATTCTATCTTCTTCCTCCCTTAGGGGTGCAACCACTTCGGGTTTAGCTGCCATTTGGTTTATCAAAGTGGCTTGTGTGTGGGACATGTTGGAAACTTGGGTCTCAGTGATAGTGAGCCTAGTCTGGAGGTTAGAAATCTCAATATTTATGCTCTCTAATTGTCTACTAATGTTTTGCAAGATAGCAGTATGCTCATTTAATTGCCTCGAGAAGGTTTTGTTTTGTTCATATTGGGTGTGCATGTAATTCTTAGTGGCCTTCTCTATTTCTAGAAGTTTCTCATAGCCAGACAAGTCTCTATCTTTTTGGGTGGAGTTCTTGGTGATAGGATAAGCATTGCTGTTCCCATAAGGATTGCTACCAAAATTACTCCTATAAGCATTGTTATTAAAATTGTTTCTAGAGATAAAGTTCACATCTACTTGTTCTTGAGCAATCAAAGAATTTAAAGGAACATCACGAGGATCAACAGAAGATTGCTTCGAAAGTAGAGACATGATCAAGTCAACTTTTTCATTTAGGGAGGAAATCTCCTCGACAGAGTTTACCTTCCTACCTGTTGGAGCGCGTTCGGTGTGCCATTGGGAATAGTTGGTCATCATCTCATCGAGAAGCTTCGTGGCAGCACCAAGTGTAGTTGACATAAAGGTTCCTCCCGCGGCCGAATCTAACAAGTTCCGCGAGGTAAAGTTCAAGCCTGCATAAAAAGTTTGGATAACCATCCAAGTAGTCAAACCATGAGTAGGGCAGTTCTTGATAAGAGATTTCATACGTTCCCAAGCTTGGGCAACGTGTTCATTATCCAATTGTTTAAAATTCATTATGTTACTTCTTAGTTGGATAATTTTAGCAGGTGGATAGTATTTTCCGATAAAAGCATCTTTGCACTTGTCCCATGAATCTATGCTATTTCTAGGCAAAGACTGAAACCATATTTTAGCTCCTCCTCTCAAGGAGAAAGGAAAAAGCTTGAGCTTAACAATATTACCATCTATTTCTTGGTACTTTTGCATATCACAAAGTTCAACAAAGTTGTTTAAGTGTAAAGCAGCATCATCTCCAGCACCGGAGAATTGATCTTTCATGACTAAGTTCAGTAAAGCAGGTTTAATTTCATATGAAGGTGCTGAAGTGGTAGGTGTAGTGATAGGTGTGCTGATAAAGTCATCGTTGTTGTGACTAGTGAAGTCACACAACTTGGTGTTCTCGGTGGAACCCATAGTAGCAAGCAAGCAAGATAACTATTTTTGTGATTTTCGATAAAAGGTACTAAAGCAAAAACTGAAAGGTAAACTAACAAGACTAAAAAGCAAAGGTAAAAGATAGCATGCAACTCCCCTATCCTGAAGAGTGGAGTCCCCGGCAACGGCGCCAGAAAAACTCCTTGATGGGCCTCTAACCCCTCGTTGGTTACCCCAAGTGGAAGGTGTAAGATGCAGTGTTGTGGAAGTTTTTCCCTTAGCAAAGATGCCAAGGATCGAATCCCCAGAGACTCCTAGGTTCAACAAGTAGGTGTCAACTGCTAATGGCGCCAGATATTAGCAATCAACGTGGACCTGCACACAGATACAAATAACTTTGCTCCCAACGAGTACAGAGAGGTTGTCAATCCCTCCGGCCTTGTAGTTCATAAAGGATTAAACGCAAATGATAGTAGTGATAGATAATGTTTGCAATAGTAAATAAATGCGAAAAGTAAATAGCGGATGTGATCAATGATGGTAATATGGACCGGAGTCTCATGATGTTCACTAGTGATGTCTCTCTCCCAAAAGACGATAAAACAGCTATGTGAGGTAAACGAATTACAGCTGGGCAATTGACAGGACCACGAACGCAAACCAATGCTGACTACATTGCAAGAAAGGTTGAGGTTCAAAGCATGGGCGGTACGCCAAAGTAAGTAGACCAAAATCCATCAATATCTACTACTAATCATCCACCTTGAGATATCTATCCAGAACATCTCGCTGGTATTAAGTTGCGAGTCCCACCCATAGTGTAAACTCAATGCAACAGACAACTGCATTAAAAGAACTTTGCATAAAGTAAACAATCCTTGCACCCGCGGGCACAAGCACCGTTGTTTTCCCCCTTGTGGCAACAGCACATCCCCTAGACTCATGTTTCTGTCACTCAAGCTAGTCATCGAGGGGCATGAACCCACAATCAAGCATAACGTTCCCTCTTGGAGTCACTACGTATTACTCGGCCAAAGGAATAAATAACAACGGAGAACATGCAAGAATTACTTATGAACATAAATATAAAAGAGGTAGATCAAATATATTACTCAATCACAATCTGAACATAATCTCATAATCCATCGGATCCCAGCAAACTCATCATAGCAACAGCATAAGGATTACATATGTGCCTCGATCATGTAGGGCAGCTCACGAGGGCTAATTAGTGAAGCACAAGAACGGGAGGAGAACATCACATAGCTACTGGTCATGGACTCATGGTCCAAGGGAGACTACTCACAACTCATCCGGGAGGCGTCCATGGTGGTGGAGAAGCTCCCGATGGTGATCCTCCCCTCCGGCAGGGTGCCGGGAAGAGTTCTCCTGGTGCTCCCGATCTTGGAAGCGGCGGCGGCGGCGGAACAGAGATGAGATCGCGAAAAAGAGTTCCCGTTCCGAGGGTTTCGAAGGACGCTCTAAATATATGCCAAAGGGGGGACACCAGACGGGGCTCGGGGGGCCCAGGCGCCCCCCCCCCGGCGCGGCCCGGGGGGGCGCGCCGCCAGGGCGCCTGGGGCCCTGGTGCCCCCCCCCCCCAGCTGTACTTCGGGCGCAAGGTAGGTTCTGGAACGCTGATTTTTTATATAATTTTTCTGGATTTTTCCTGACAGTTCTCGTAATGTGAAAACCTGAAATACAAAAACAGCCGAAAACAGAAACTGGCACTAGGGTGCACTGGATTAGTAGGTTAGTCCAAATATGATCAAAAGTGTATGGAAGTGTATAAATATCATAGCAATATCACCCAAAAGTGGCATGGAGCAAGCAGAAATTATAGATACGTTTTGGACGTATCAGCAGTCTCCTTGCCGGAGCTGCCAGCTTGGGCTTTCTTGGTGCCAGCCTCCTTGCCGGACTGCTCAACGACCAGCACTTCTTTGTTCTTCTTTTTCCTATTGTTCCGCCGCCGCTTCTTCTTTGCCGGGGTGGCGTCCTCACTATCTGATCCTCCTGCTCCAGTATCTTCTCCGGGGAGTTTCCTCCCCTCTTCAGCACGTGCGCACTTGTCAGCCAGGGCATAAAGCTCACTGACGTCTCGGAATTTGCACATCGCCATCTCCTCCCTCATCCTGCGGTTACGCATGTTCTGGTGGAACGCGCTAATAACCGCGGCAGAGTGGACGTCTGGGATGTTGTGCTGGACGCGGCTGAATCTCTGGATGTACTTACGCCGGGACTCCCCTTCCTTCTGGGCGAGTATATTAAGGTCACTCTCCTGGCCATGGGGCTTGTGGCCACCTGTGAAGGCGCCGACAAACTGATGGCACAGGTCGGCCCAAGAAGAAATGGAGTTCTCCGGCATGTGCATGAGCCAAGATCTGACGTTTGGCTTGAGCACTAGCGGGAAGTAGTTTGCGAGTATCTTCTCGTCTCGTCCCCCGGCAGCCTGCACCGCGATGGTGTAGATGCTGAGGAACTCTGACGGATGAGTCTTGCTGTCGTACTTCTGGGGTACGTCGGGCTTGAAGTTCTTCATGCTGGGCCACTGGACTTGCCGCAGCTCGCGAGTGAACGCAGGACAACCCGCCGCGTACGGCAAGTCACCTGGTCCCCCGGGCGCGCGCACGTCAACAGCGGGCCCAGCGCGCTGGTCAGATTGACGCCGCGCTTCTCTTCGACGCTCGATGCGAGTTCGAGCGTCCTCTTGCTGTCTGTCGTCAAGGACTTGGCGCTGATCGCGGCGAGCCCGTGGATCCGATGACGCTGTGGAGTCGTCGTCGATGTTGATCCGGCGAGTCGGCGATCTTGGCCTTCGGGGCGGGGAGTGCACGGTGGTTGCACCCCCGGCAGTCTTGTCGCCATCAGCCCGCGCCTGGCTAACTTGCCGCGGTCGTGACGTGGTCGGCTGCTGCGGAGTGTCGCCGTTGGCGAAGGCGATGAGGCTCTGGATGGTGGCCCTCCAGTCGTCGGCCTTGTGTGCCGCTGGAGGGAAGTCGAGGAGCAGTTGAGCTCGAGCTAGAGCTTCTGCTAGAGTGGCGGGGAGCGGTGGCGAGCGGTGCGAGGAGCGAGATATGCTCGGACTTCTAACTGCGTTAGAAGGAGCAGCGTCTCGTCCCGGCGACCGCGCCTTGCTCGTGCCAGCATGTTGGCCTTGAGCTTCCTGCAAGCCGCCAGCTTGGCCTTGGCCCAGCAAGCGTATGGTACCTTGAGTACCACGACGCTGCCGTTCCCGCGCCTCCTGAGAGGGGCGCGGCGTGTGTACGGACGCCGAGGCCTTGGAGTGCGCTCGGTCGTCCGTCTTGTCCTTGGACTTGGCGGCGCCGTGAGTTTCCTCGCCGGCGTCCGTCCTTCCGCCGGCGTCTACCCCACCGGCCGTTGGCTCCGGCGGTGGCGGGATCGACGCGGACGGGCCTGCTGCCTCCGAAGCCTTCTTCTTCAGGGGCATGCTGATGGAGTCGATGAAGTTGATGAAGTTGGCGAAGTTGGTGGAGATTTCGCCCGCGTGAACGCCGGATCAGGTTCACACAACCTCGACACACCCCCTACCTGGCGCGCCAAAGATGTCGGGGAAACTGGTCGCCCACGAACACCTATGGGACCGGAGCCCCTTTTCGGTACGGCAAGGGGGCGGAGGATGCACAAAGAGCAGATCGAGACAAACACGCGATCAGTTTACCCAGGTTCGGGCCGCACGGATGCGTAAAACCCTGCTCCTACCTTGGTTTGTATTGCGTTCTTGGCTCGGGAGCGAGAAGAGCTACAGTGCTGATCGCTAACAGGACCGAGCGTGAGAGTGATCGATGATCGAAACCTCATCTACGTTGCACATGGGCCTCCTTTTATAGGTCAAAGGGGTCACCGACAGGTGGCAACGCAGATGGGGGGTAAAAAAAGTAAAAACAGTGGTAGTTGGAACAGTATTTGTATAGTGCTCTATACCTAACTCTGACGGCAGGGGACAAGGGCATTAAATGCCCGTCGCCGTCGCCCCAAACAGTGCAAAAAGCGTCCGTCAGGGCGCCACCGTCCGCCACGACGGTGGCCTCGTCATCACAGCTTGCCACCGTGTATCCCAGGCTGCACAGCCTTCCGCCACGTGCGCTTGGAAGGGTCCCAGGGCGACGCGTGGGTGGATGCGCTGGAGCGTGGGTACCTAGTGGGAGTTCGCCGCGGCAAGCGCCTTGCCGCGGTTGCGATCTTGTCGCGCCTGGGAGCTTGTCGCTCTCCGGGCCTTGCCGGGACGCGTGGCGCGTCGCGGCAAGTCTCTTGAAATGCCATGTTTGGCCTTCCCGGCAAGCTTCTCTTGCCAGGGTCCTGTGCCAAAGAAGTGATCTTGAGCCTTGAGTGGCCTTCCCGGCAAGCTCCTCTTGCCGGGGCCTTGTCTCTTTAACTCGAATACTTTGTTCTTGAATGGCCCCAAAGGAACCACAGTGGGCCTTAGCGGTCACACGGCAAGCCCTGTCACGGGACGCTGCGACTGCCCGTGCACAAGTTCGGGATACTAAGGTACCCCTACTTTAGTGCACCGACATGGATATTCCAAATGTCATCGATAACAATGAGGTACCTATTTGTATGGAAATAAAGGAGCCACGTCATTCATCGTTCGATGTAAAATATACACATAATTTACAACATTACAAGTATAATACGAACAAGAGAGAAATAGAGCAGGTATTACAATTATAATACATGACCGAACAATATTTGCAACCGAAGTTACATATATCAACATTTGCTATTCATTTTTTTCAACAATTTATGTGAAAGACAAATGATTGTTATAATGCTGGTTAACGACAGGTAGGAATTTCATGTAAGATAGTGATCATTATTTTTTAGATCAGATAGTGATCATTATTTTTTAGATCAGATAGTGATCATTTTAGTTAGACGTTTAAGAGTGTAAAGGAAGTGCACCTAAAAATACATGCACATGCAGCACAGTTGCAAATCAACTTGCTCCATTTTCCTCTCCAATTCAGTCATCTGTTTGGATCGAATAGGTTCACCGGTCGCCATGTAAAATATTACTCTGTTATAACTAACGAGACGGTGTCAATGGTTTATGAATGGAGGAGTGTTGAGTAATGTTAGCCCAAAAATAAGAAGAAAGTGAAAATAAGATGAATTTAAATAATAAATTTATCTCAAGAAAGGTAAAGAAACATGTTTTGTTAAAAAAAAAAGATCTGCAAGCTTTTCAATGGTCCGCTTGACGGCCTGTATGTCCGTGCTTATACATGCGCCCAGTGGTGGAGACATGCGTGGGGTAACTACGGCTATAGCACAAGGCCCAGTAACAACTTCCCTTGTAATTCTTTCATACTCCCTCCGTCTCAAAATAAGTGTCTCAATCTTGTACTAGCTTTAGTGTAAAATTATACTAAGGTCAAGATACTTATTTTACGACGGAGGAAGTACAAAGTATAGAATATTATAGAAGTTTATCACTCAACATAGCACATTAGCACAGCCCCATGCGTAACCAGCTTCTAGCTCCGCCACTGCATGCGCCTAGTCCAAATATAATGAATCATACGAACGCTTGGGTGATTTCACTCTGCATCCTTGCGAGGAGGGTAGGGGGAAATTTAGAGGAGAAACCATGATAAAACAACTTTATGTGTTCATGCGTGTTCAATGCAATCAAGTAAACGTCTCAAACAAAAAGTAAAAAAACAAAGGCTATGGCAAACAAGAAATCATTGATTGGTACCTCTTTGTCCGAAGGAACTCCCTTAGCTCATCGATGAGCTGTGTTTCATCCCACGATGCTTCGTTGATGTGGGCGTATTTTTCATGGTCAAGTTGATGCAACATCTTCTTGAAGACCCTTGTTATGTCAGGATTTTGAGACAACGAAACAAAGGCCCCGCAATCAAACTGTGCTCTCAAGCCTTCATAGACTGCTTTGGCAAGAGTTGTCTTGCCCAATCCTCCAAATCCAGCAAGGGAGACAACCTTGATTGCATCGCCGCCCTCCGCGAGCCGCTTGGTTAGCTCCTCCCTCGGCTCATCGATGAGGGAGGAGCCCTCGACGCGGACCAGAAAGGTGTCGATTGTGTCCTCCATGACATAGGACAGCTCCCTGACTTGACCTGCTCGTCGAGCTGGTCACGCGGGATCTGCCCTACCTTGCCCAGGGCAGCCTGCATGCATGCTCGCGACTTCCCTCGTAAGAGACTGGACATCTTTCTTGGCGCCCTTCTGCAGCTTGTACTCCTCCTTGAGCAGCTCGCCCAGCTTTGGAAGCAGGCTTCCCATGGCACCAGTCAGCACCTCCATGGCCTGATTAATTGCTCGCTATCGCCGGGCGTGTGAAGCTCTGTCTACTGATTTCATTGTACGCAAATGCAATGTTCTCCTGTATGGAACTATGGGAGGGGAGAGATGATACATGGACGCTGCCTCTGCCTGTGTAGATCCAGCTCTTTAAGGCGCACACGCAATTAGTTAATTAATTTATATTAAGTAAATAAAAGTAAAAGTACTAGGACCACTCGGGTAAAGCACGCAGGTATCACGTGCATCCACGACAGTTCCAGCCAATCAAGCCTTTTCACTAACACAAACATCTGAACGGAAATCTCTTTTGGAGCTCGGCCTCCGGTGAGCCCTATAAATTCAAATTTGAAATTTTATCGAAGTTCATATTTTTTACATTTCAGAAAATTCTGAATTTTTTTACAGATATATCAACGAAAAAAATAGCGCGCTACAAAATATAGCGAGCCCCTTCTCAAAATGCTACACAAGTTATAGCGCGCTAATAACATGCTATATTTCAAAATAGCGTTTGCAAAAAATGTCAAATATATCCACAAACAAAGTATTTCAGTAACTTAAGACACCATCGTAGAGAGACATAATCTAGCCAGAAATTTTAAACTGAATGTCAAACTATAGTCAATCTGTTTAACATATAGTAACTATGAAAAATTAGCACCTAGCCTACATCTACCGTGCAATAACCACAAAATAAACATTTGCTTCCCTATTTTTCAGATATTTTTCATCATTTGAACATAACGCTACACGCTACAATTTTATAACGACTTGTAGCACGCTAATTACGTGAATAGCGCCATAGCGGCTGAATTTGCTAAAATATAGCATTTCCTTCTGAATACGCTATAACGGCGTTATAGCGTCGTTATAGCGCGCTATTTGTTTCGTTGGACATAACACACATGTGTGTAAAATTTCAGTTCAAAATACATTGAAATGAGGGATGTGCAAAAATGACAAATCTGGGGCTATTTAATACATGATACTATTCATCCTCCCAGGACATGAATTTGTCTTTTTTGTACAGGTCGCAACTCAAGGTATTTCATCATGAATTTTTACACACATGTGGGTTACATCCATACATACATGCATATTTTTAATTAGAATTTTTTGAACCATACAAAATTAAATTTTTCAAAAATAAAGGCCTCCATGGAGCTCGGCCTCCAAAATGGCTCTCTCACATCTGAATTACTCCCTCCGTCCCATAAAATAGGAATGTTGTTAACACTAGTGTTGTGTTAAAAACGTTCTTAGAGCATCTCCAGCCGCGCCCCCAAGAAGGCCCCCCAGGCGGTTTTTCGTCCGCCGGCGCCAAAAAATCGGCCCAGTCGCGCCCCCAAGAGCCCAGTTTTCGCCGACTCGGACCGAAATTGGCGCCGGCGGACCCAACCCGAACCCGGCGCGCTGGGGTCGCTCGGGGGCGCCGGGCGAATCGTTTTTGGTGCGAAGAGCCGCGGGCCCGCCGCGTCTGCGACTCTACTCTCTTCTCGCCCCTTCGTCGTCCTCATCGCCTCGTTTCCCGCGGCGAATCAATGCCGCGCGTTGCCGCGCCGGTCAGCCTCCATTGATGCCTCACGGGCGGCGCAGTGAAGGTTGGGCGACGCGTCCCTCGGCCGCCACGCAATCACGCCACGCGTAACGCGCCGGCCAAGCCTACCACGCGGCGTCTCCGCCTATAAAAGCCGACTGCAAGCGCGCCGGAGAGACTCACCCCGATCATCCACCGACGACGCGCTCATTTCTCCCTCCTTTCCTCCCTTCGCCGTCACCAGTCGAGAGAAAGCATGGCCGAGCGTTTCCCAGGCGACGGCGCGGCGGCGAACGGATTCGGGCGCCGTCATCTGCACAAGGACGAGGCTTGCCTCCTCTTCGAGGCCGAGTACCCGGTCCCGCCGGACATGCGGGTGCCCGGGGCGTGGAGGATCAGCGTCGGCGGCGTGCCGATGCCCCCCGTACCCACCGGCGCGGCGCGGCGTGCGGAGATCGCACGCATCCGCTCGTCCCTACCGCGTGCGGCGAGGGAGGGGCCCCGATACGTCCCCGACAGCCCAATCTGGGAGCCGTACTTCCGCCGCCGGCACGACGAACAGCTCGAGGCCACCAACGCCGACGGCCGGCGTCGGTGGTGGGGCGTGCCCGGGCGCACGTTGGAGTCCGTCCTCGAGTACATCGAGGGCGGCAACAAGCCGCACCTCGAGTACCCCGCTCCCCCGTCCTTCTCACGCCGCCGGGGAAGCTCCTGGACAGCGAGGCGCATGGAGACCGGGGGGTCCTCCTCCTCGTCCGACGGCTCTCCCTGCCTCCACCTCCGCCCCGTCAAGCCGGAGCCCCAGGACACGCCTGTCAGCGCGCGTACCCGCAGCTCCGGCGCCCTCATCGAGCCCAAGGTGGAGTCCAGCCTCCCCCCGGAGTACGAGGAGATAGCCCGGCGCGGCTTCTCCGACGAGGACGCCATGCAGTGGGCGCGCGACGACTACCTGCGCGAGGAGATGGTCCGGCAGTGCCGGGCCCTGGAGCAGATCGCCGCCCGCAAACGTGGGCACGAGGACGAGGACGGTGTCGTCATCCTCGATAGCGACGACGACGACGCCCTCGGACCGTCCAACCCGCCGCGCCAACCGGGGGAGGGATGCAGCCGGGACGGCGGAGGCGACGACGACGACGACGACGACGGCGGCGGTGACTACACGCGGTTCTACAGCCTCCTCGGCATGTAGAACCGCGTGGGCGGGCGGCGAGGCGGGCGGCGAGGGAGACGGCGGGGTAGACCGCGGTAGTTTTTTCCTTTTTTTGTAAAATATGTTTAAATTTGAACGAACTCGCCCGTGTTTGCGTTGTGTTTGCGCCGAGTTTGAACATTTTAAAAACCCGTGGGGGGCCGCGACTGGGGGGCATCACGCCCCAGTGCGCGGTTTAGCGCCGGTGCCCCCACAGGGGGCGATTTTTTGCCCCTCCTGAAGGGCCAACGGCTGAAGATGCCCTTATATTTTGGGACAGAGGGAGTACTATTTACTTACTCGTGTTATTGTGAATCCCTTGCGGCTGTACACACATCGGTATAACGAAGATCATGCATGTTGCAAGCCGTCTGCTTTGGTAAACACCTCCTCTAATCTTTTCCCGCAAGATGGAAGGTCCCTGTTGTTGATTTTATTTCATTTTGTGCTAGTACGACTTCCACCAATTCTTAGTGACCTTTGGAACTTGGGATGGGTCTGCAGGAGTTGCCGTCCCACCAATATACAATCGTTCACAAGATGCCATCTCATCGACTCTTTTTTACGCATTTGCCAAGAGAAACAACCAGCCAACGGAGTAGGCTTTTAAGCATTGGGATACGCTTTCTCCGCCGTGCTCGGCCACCTGCTACGGTAATTGTTAACCTTATCTCCCCCTTTCTCCGCTGCATCAGCCCAAGCAGCTGATGGTGCAGTATTAGTTTACTAACCCGTCAGTTTGGCACACTATTCAACGTGTCAGACTGCTAATTTGTTATTACTACACTACAAATTGCACATGCATTACAAGGAGAGTATACACATTCTAGTGCTCTGATATAAATCTTGCATCCATCATACTACTATAGATTTGGATAAGATTTTATTAGATTTAAGCGTTGTTGCAGAAATCGTTAACTGGTAGCTCTTCGATTGGCTTGCAAGTAGGGGACTATACCTGGCTCCATGTTGGAGGTTGGTTCTGGTGCGAGATGGAACTCGATCGGCTCCATGTTGGAGGTTGGTTCTGGTGCGAGATGGAACTCGATCGGCTCCATGTTGGAGGTTGGTTCTGGTGCGAGATGGAAACTCGATCGGCTCCATGTTGGAGGTTGGTTCTGGTGCGAGATGGAACTCGATCGGCTCCATGTCGGAGGTTGGTTCTGGTGCGAGATGGAACTCGATCGGCTCCATGTTGGAGGTTGGTTCTGGTGCGAGATAGAACTAGATCGGCTCCGGGGTCAAGGCGGCGATGCTTGAAGAGTTCTATAGCCAATCTAGCATACAGCTAGAGAGGGCGAGATCACCGCGGGAGTCAGCAGTGTGCTCCAGACTCCCGAACACCATGACTTGGTTCAGGACAAAGCTTTCGACACGATCAAGACGACCGATCGAATTCACGTGCAAAACGATGCTTCGGAATGCAAAAAGCTGGTCGGGAACGAAGATGTCACCGCAGCAGATGTCGCTGTAGATAGGTAGGCAAGCCATTGATCCTTTTTGACAACGCAATGGTACATGTATGGGCCATCAATGTCGGTACTAAACCTGGCAGATCTCGGGTAGGAGGTCCTGAGCTGTGTATCTTGAATCGATGGTAAACAGTAGACAAAGGGCACGATATTTACCCAGGTTCGGACCCTCTCGAGGAGGTAAAATCCTATGTCGTGCTTGATTATATTGATGATGGAGTATCGAGTATAGGTTGATCTACCTCGAGATCATATCGTATGTTGTGTTCTAAATCCTAAGTCTAGTAATTGTGATTCCGTCTCTACAGACTAAATCCTCCGGTTTATATAGGCACCAAGGGTATCTAGGATTACACATGATCGATTGCCAGCTAGGGATAAACTTGCTGATAGGCGGAATTGTCCTTGAAGTACAACCAAGTCTTCGGATGAGTCCGTCATGATCACGTATAAGTTCGAGGCTTCCGGAGTCCTTCCTTGTGAGATTGATACGGTGGGCCATAAGCTCGGCCCATGGACGGTGGGCCAACTAGGTTGGTACCCCTTAGTCTAGGACACCGGCACATATGACATCTCTCTAAGGTACACATATAGACAGTTGATGCAACTTGGTTTGTTACAAATGAATATCTTCTAGTCTAAGTGAAGCTCATACCACACTAGTAACTAATACTATAATTAAATCCAGCACAGTACATACAATAGATCTGGAGCAAGCAGGAGGTAACATTACTTGCAGACATGTTTAATTTGGTCGTAAATAACTGGAATTGTGACCAGTAAGACATTTGGCTTTGCATCTATCTGTTGGAAAAATGAGCAATTTACCAAGTGATTTTATTAACATAAATACTAGATAAAGCTTATGCGTCATACTCCGTGACCTTTCATGAGTTTACTAGAGAGAACCCTACTCTCATAGATTGCGACGTTTGACAATCAGACTCATATAGGTGTGTTCTTCAAAAGATGTTCTGCAGGACAACATCTCTGCTTACAAGAGCCACTTAGAATACATTAAGATATACATCAACCTGCCATGCAGATTTAGGGGAGTATTGCATCTTCATGGAGTGGTATTGGTAGTAAGGATACTCTCCTCTCAGTTGATCAACAGCTTGTCTTCCACATCTAATTCACGGGATCTCCGATCACAAAGACTAGGTTACCACTGTGAATCAACTCATATTGTGGGTCTCATACCCATCTCCCTCGATGCATTATCTATCACATTTCGTGATAGACCCTTAGTAAACGGATCTGCCAAATTTTTAGACGTTTGGATATAATCCAATGCAATTACTCCGGAGTTTTTCATTTTCCTGACAGACTTTAACCTTCTCTGAACGTGTCTTGGATGACTTCATGTTATCCTTTGAGCTGCTCACTTTCGTGATCACAGTTTGATTGTCGCAGTTTATAAGGACACCCGGTATAGGTTTCTCAACTACTGGCAAGTCATTCAAGAGCCGACGAAGCCAATCCGCTTCGACCGTAGCTGTATCTAGTGTTGTGAGCTCTGCTTCCATAGTTGACCTCATTAAGATGGTCTACTTGCAAGACTTCCAAGAAACAGCGCCACCTCCATGAGTGAATACATATCCGCTCGTGGCCTTTATCTCATCAGCATCTGAGATCCAATTTGAGTCACTATACCCTTCAAGCACCTTTGGGTGCCCGGTGTAGTGAATTCCATAATTTGCAGTGCCTTTCAAATAACGCAAAACTCTTTCTAGAGCTTTCCAATGCACATCTCCTGGTTTTGAGACAAGTCGACTCAGTTTGCTAACAGCAAAAGAGATGTCAGGTCTTGTAGCACTGGCTAAGTACATAAGCGAGCCAACAATCTGAGAATATTTCAGTTGATCTCTAGCAATTCTTCGATTCTTTCGAAGTAGCACGCTGGCATCATATGGTGTTGGAGAGGGCTTGCAGTCACTATAGCCAAAGCGACTCAAGATCTTTTCCACATAGTGAGATTGAATCAAAGTAATCCCACCATCATCGTCTCTCAACAACTTGATGTTCAGAATGACATCAGCCACTCCTAAATCCTTCATCTCAAAACAACGAGATAGGAAATTCTTGACCTCCGTAATAACATTCAAATTTGTTCCGAAAATCAGTATGTCATCAACATACAAGCAAAGGATAACTCCCTCGCCCCCACCATGACGATAGTACACACATTTGTCAGCTTCGTTCACAACAAAGCATGCAGCTGTTAAAGTTCTTTCAAACTTCTCATGCCACTGTTTGGGTGCTTGCTTGAGTCCATACAAGGACTTCAGCAACTTGCACACTTTTCCTTCCTGACCATCTATTACAAACCCATCTGGTTGTTCCATATAAATTTCCTCATCCAACTCTCCATTTAGGAAAGCAGTCTTAACATCCATTTGATGAACGAGTGATGGCTTCTCGCCCCTCGTTGGTTACCCCAAGTGGAAAGTTTGAGATGCAGTGTAGCGGAAGTTTTCCCTTGGCAAAGATACCAATGATCGATTTCCCCTGAGACTCCCAGTTTCAACAAGAAAGTGTCAACTGCTAACGGCGCCAGATATTAGCAATCAACATGGACCTGCACACAAATACAAATAACTTTGCTCCCAACGAGTACAGAGAGGTTGTCAATCCCTCCGGCCTTGTCATTTACAAAGGATCAAACGCAAGTGATAATAGTGATAAGTAATGCTGCAAATAGTAAGTAAAAGCGGAAAGTAAATAGCGGATGTGATCAATGATGGTAATATGGACCGGGATCCCATGATGTTCACTAGTGATGTCTCTCTCCCAAAAGACGATAAAACAGCTATGTGAGGTGAACGAATTACAGCTGGGCAATTGACAGAATTATGTGCGCAAACCAATGCTAACTATGTTGCAAGAAAGGTAGAGGTTCAAAGCATGGGCGGTACGCCAAGGCAAGTAGACCGAAATCCATCTGCATCTACTACTAATCATCCACCTTGAGATATCTATCCAGAACATCTCGTTGGTATTAAGTTGCGAGTCCCACCCATAGTGTAAACTCAAAGCAACAGACAACTGCATTAAAAGAACTTTGCGTAAAGTAAACAATCCTTGCACCCGCGGGCACAAGCACCGTTGTTTTCCCCCTTGTGGCAACAACACATCCCCTAGACTCATGTTTCTGTCACTCAAGCTAGTCATCGAGGGGCATGAACCCACAATCAAGCATAATGTTCCCTCTTGGAGTCACTACCTACTACTTGGCCAAAGCAATAAATAGCAACGGAGAACATGCAAGAATTACTTACGAACATAAATATAAAAAAGGTAGATCAAATATATTACTCAAACACAATCTGAACATAATCTCACAATCCATCGGATCCCAGCAAACTCAACATAGCAACAGCATAAGGATTACAGATGTGCCTCGATCATGTAGGGCAGCTCACGAGGTCTAATTAGTGAATCACAAGAAGGGGAGGAGAACATCACATAGCTACTGGTCATGGACCCATGGTCCAAGGGAGACTACTCACAACTCATCCGGGAGGCGTCCATGGTGGTGGAGAGGCTCCCGGTGGTGATCCTCCCCTCCGGCAGGGTGCCGGGAAGAGTTCTCCTGGTGCTCCCGATCTTGGAAGCGCGGTGGCGGCGGAACAGAGATGAGATCGCGAAAAAGGGTTCCCGTCTCGAGGGTTTCGGGACACGATATAAATATATGCCAAAGGGGGGCATCAGCGGAGGCCTGGGGGGCCCAGGCGCCCCCCGGCGTGGCTAGGAGGGGGGCCGCGCCACCAGGGCGCCTGGAACCCTGGTGGCCCCCCTCCGGCTCTACTTCGGGTGCCGGGAAGCTTCTGGAACGCTGATTTTTTATATAATTTTTCCGGGATTTTTCTGGCAGTTCTCGTAATGGGAAAACCTGAAATACAAAAACAGCAGAAAACAGAAACTGGCACTGGGGTGCACTGAGTTAATAGGTTAGTCCAAATATGATCAAAAGTGTATGGAAGTGTATAAATATCATAGCAATATCACCCAAAAGAGGCATGGAGCAAGCAGAAATTATAGATACGTTTTGGACGTATCAACATCCCCAAGCTTAATTCCTGCTCGTCCTCGAGTAGGTAAATGATAAAAAGAATAATTTCTGTGGTGACATGCTATTAACCATATAGGACTTTTCATAGTCATATGACAAAAGCTTACTGAGACAATGAATCTGTAGTAATTAAGTTGCCTCATGAGAAAATCACAAAGAACTGAAAGTTTTACAACATGATACTGAAACATCAAATAGATTTGTAATGAGCATGGTGTGCAAATATGATAAAGTGATATCTCGCTTGCCCCCTTTAGTAAAGCAAAACATAAATGCAGGGGCACCTCCAAGGTTTAAGTGATGACTAGATACAATGATTTCAAAATAAACGATATCATAATCATGCAAAAGACAATGCTACTTTGGGACAATGCACATTACACTCAGAATGACAATCATGCTCTCAGTAGTTGGTGCTTTAAAAGAAGGTGGAGACTCTCGAACCGTCGCTTTTGTTGGCAAGGTTGAAAACCCGTAGTCGGAAACAAAGACAAAGCATGTACCAGAGCTCTTGATTTTAAAAATAGAGGTAATAATATATTTTTTAGATCATGCATGTTTCGTCAACGAATGCTAGCAGACAACTCAATCACTTCTTGAGATGGACAAGTTTCGAGGAACGGCTCCCGAATGAGGACGATCACATCCTCTTAATCTCCTTTGTTTATCACTGCCAAAGTTTTCTGATTTCTCATGAACAAAGCGTGAAGGAGGGTTTGTTTGTTATATTATTTTTGAGCCGGGCGCACTCAATGCCAGTTCCTTCTCGTATTATGGGTTTGCACATTAGACATGCAATCCCGGGGTGAAGCTTGTCCAACTTAAAAAGATCATGAATTAACTACTACTTCCTCATGAACTTAAAACAGAGGCACAAAATAGAAATGCATTTTTTTGAATAATTTCGAGATGGTACATGAAAGTCTTCGTTAGGAATGGCAGGTAAATACCATGTATAGGAAGGTATGGTGGACTCATATGGCAAAATTGGTTTAAAAGAATTTGGATGCACAAGCAGTCAGTCCGCTTAGTACAGGTGGAGGTTAGCAAAAGACTGGGAGCGACCAACTAAGAGAGCAATGACGGTCATAATCAAGCAGAGCGACAAAGCAACATTGAATCAGGCATGGAAGTTATATCGCTACTCAGAAACAAAAGATCATCAAGGCTTGACAGACTTTCTTTACAGTCTTAAATATGCGTGAGCATACGCCAAGTCAATCAAAATAAATTCTCGAAGGAAGATATTACTAAACCATACCACATCATAGGCAAACAAATCATGTTGGTACTCCAATAAGACATTGGGAACCCCCCAGCTATTTGAGACTAACCATAAGAAAACATGAACTACTAAGCGCCATTATGCACGTAGCATCTTTATCATAGACATATCAACCAATGCAACAGAAGCAAACTCTCTTAATAAGATAAGCATGACAACTAAAGAGAGTTCAAGCAACCACTAAACAAAATCTCTTTAAAAAGATAAGCATGAAAACTAAGAGCTAAGCATGATAGTAGCTATTGAAAGACAAAGAACACACACAGCAAAGATAGACATGAAAATTCTATGTTATGTTCTAGGTAGAAGTGGAGCGTGTTTCTCTCCCACACAAAGAAAGCTGAGTTCTGACTCGTTATGAAAAGCTAAAGAAAACTAAAAAGGAAACTAAAAGCAAGACGCTCCAAGCATAGCACATAACACATGAAGTGATAAAAATATAGTGGAACGAAAGACGAACTGATAATGTTGATGGAGAAGGGGATGCACGGGGGCATCCCCAAGCTTAGACGCTTGAGTCTCCTTGAATATTTCTTGGGGGTGCATGGGGGCATCCCCAAGCTTGAGCGTTTGACACTCCTGAATCTTTTTATCATCTTCCCTCGCACACTTGAAAACTCCCTTCATACATAACTCATCATAATCTGATTAGCGAGGTTAGTACCCATAATAAAATAATTGTTCCTTGCTGGAGATAAGGATATTCTTGAAGGTCTACTGTTTCTCAAGATTGCCAAAAGGTTTTTGCAAATAAAAAGCAAGCTCAAGGTTTGCAAAATGAAGGAAGGGCAAAACAGGACAGAATCTATGAAAAACAGAACAGCAGGTAGTAAATGATTTTTTCAGGGCACTTCTGCAACTCTAATAAAAAAACTCAGAACAGACGCACGAAAGACAATTGTATAGAGCACGCTGTCGAAAAAATTCAGACCAAAAAGATGATCTGGTGATTTTATACGAATTTTTCTATCCAAGGACAGAATCTGTTTCCTGGACAGCACGTCACAACTTTTGAACTTTCTTGCAATCAGAGGCTACACTTGGCACAAAGTTGAAAAGCAAAGATACAATGATGATGCTACTGTAGTAACAACATCAAGACACAACAAAAGAAAAATAAAATTTTATTCATGTGGGCTGCCTCCCAAAAGCGCTTTCTTTTATGCCTTTAAGCTAGGCATAATGCAAAGAGATCAAGTTTTATCAAGAGTAAAAGAATAGCTAGCCCGTATAACGGACTCAAAAGGTAACTTAATATTCTTTCGAGGGAAGTGTTCCATCCCTTTCTTGAGAGGAAACTGGAATTTTATATTCCCCTCTTTCATGTCAATGATGGCACCAACGGTGCGTAGAAAAGGACGTCCCAAAATAATTGGACACGAAGGTTCACATTCAATATCCATAATAGTAAAATCAACGGGAACGTAATTGTCATTGACAACGATAAGAACATCGTCGATCCTCCCCAAAGGTTTCTTTATGGAAGAATCAACGAGACGAACACCAAAAGAACAAGAATCAAAAGGTTTCAATTTAAGCATATCATATATTCTTTTGGGCATAACAGAGGTACTAGCTCCAACATCACATAAAGCATAGCAAGAGAAGTTATTCAACTTAATTTTTATCATAGGATCCCAACCATCTTCTAGCTTTCTAGGTATGGAGGCTTCTACTCTAAGTTTCTCCTCCCTAGCTTTGATGAGAGCATTAGTGATATGCTCTGTGAAGGCAAGATTAAGCGTGCTAGTGCGGGGATCTCTAGACATCTTGTGAAGGAAATCAATAACTTCGGTAAGAGTGCAATTATCAAAATCAAGGTCACTACTATCAAGTAAAGTGGTAGTGGTGTCCTTTAGGTTCACTTGTTTGGTAGTTTCTATGGTCATAGCATCACCATTAATAGGTCCAATGGGACCAGGAGTGCATTGGGTGCTAAGAGTTTGGATATCCTCAACAACTTGGATAGTAGCAACATTGTGGTGGGTAGGAAGGTTCTTAATTCTATCTTCTTCCTCCCTTTCTCTAGCCCATCTCTCTTTAAGTTTAGCCAACATCCTAATGTTTTCATTAATTTGTACTTGAATAGCATTCATAGGAGTGACCTTCCTCTCCTCAAGAGGAGAAGTTCTAATTTTAAGCAATTCTACCTCATGGGCTAAATTGTCTACCTTCGAAGAGAGATCATCTAGTTTGTTTAGTTTTTCTTCTACACTCTTATTAAAGGCTTTTTGGGTAGTGATGAAATCTTTAAGCATAATCTCTAGTTCAGTAGTGGAGTTCTTGGTGCTAGGATAAGCATTGTTGTTCCCATAAGAATTAGAGGGGAACGGTCTAGGATTGCTACCAAAATTACTCCTATAAGCATTGTTCTTAAAATTGTTTCTAGAGATAAAGTTCACATCTACTTGTTCTTGAGCAATCAAAGAATTTAAAGGAACATCACGAGGATCAACAGAAGATTGCTTCGAAAGTATAGACATGATCAAGTCAACTTTTTCATTTAGGGAGGAAATCTCCTCGACAGAGTTTACCTTCCTACCTGTTGGAGCGCGTTCGGTGTGCCATTGAGAATAGTTGGTCATCATCTCATCGAGAAGCTTTGTGGCAGCACCAAGTGTAGTTGACATAAAGGTTCCTCCCGCGGCCGAATCTAACAAGTTCCGCGAGGTAAAGTTCAAGCCTGCATAAAAAGTTTGGATAACCATCCAAGTAGTCAAACCATGAGTAGGGCAGTTCTTGATAAGAGATTTCATACGTTCCCAAGCTTGGGCAACATGTTCATTATCCAATTGTTTAAAATTCATTATGTTACTTCTTAGTTGGATAATTTTAGTAGGTGGATAGTATTTTCCAATAAAAGCATCTTTGCACTTGTCCCATGAATCTATGCTATTTCTAGGCAAAGATTGAAACCAAATTTTAGCTCCTCCTCTCAAGGAGAAAGGAAAAAGCTTAAGCTTAACAATATTACCATCTATTTCAGTGTACTTTTGCATATCACAGAGTTCAACAAAGTTGTTTAAGTGTAAAGCAGCATCATCTCCAGCACCGGAGAATTGATCTTTCATGACTAGGTTCAGTAAAGCAGGTTTAATTTCATACGAAGGTGCTGAAGTGGCAGGTGTAGTGATAGGTGTGCAGATAAAGTCATCGTTGTTGTGACTAGTGAAGTCACACAACTTGGTGTTCTCAGAGGAACCCATAGTAGCAAGCAAGCAAGATAACTATTTTTGTGATTTTCGATAAAAGATACTAAAGCAAAACTGAAAGGTAAACTAACAAGACTAAAAAGCAAAGGTAAAAGATAGCGTGCAGCTCCCCTATCTTGAAGAGTGGAGTCCCCGGCAACGGCGCCAGAAAACTTTGCTTGATGGCTTCTCGCCCCTCGTTGGTTACCCCAAGTGGAAGGTTTGAGATGCAGTGTAGCGGAAGTTTTCCCTTGGCAAAGATACCAAGGATCGATTTCCCCTGAGACTCCCAGTTTCAACAAGAAGGTGTCAACTGCTAACGGCGCCAGATATTAGCAATCAACGTGGACCTGCACACAGATACAAATAACTTTGCTCCCAACGAGTACAGAGAGGTTGTCAATCCCTCCGGCCTTGTCGTTTACAAAGGATCAAACGCAAGTGATAATAGTGATAGGTAATGCTGCAAATAGTAAGTAAAAGCGGAAAGTAAATAGCGGATGTGATCAATGATGGTAATATGGACCGGGATCCCATGATTTTCACTAGTGATGTCTCTCTCCCAAAAGACGATAAAACAGCTATGTGAGGTGAACGAATTACAGCTGGGCAATTGACAGAATTATGTGCGCAAACCAATGCTAACTATGTTGCAAGAAAGGTAGAGGTTCAAAGCATGGGCGGTACGCCAAGGCAAGTAGACCGAAATCCATCTGCATCTACTACTAATCATCCACCTTGAGATATCTATCCAGAACATCTCGTTGGTATTAAGTTGCGAGTCCCACCCATAGTGTAAACTCAAAGCAACAGACAATTGCATTAAAAGAACTTTGCGTAAAGTAAACAATCCTTGCACCCGCGGGCACAAGCACCGTTGTTTTCCCCCTTGTGGCAACAGCACATCCCCTAGACTCATGTTTCTGTCACTCAAGCTAGTCATCGAGGGGCATGAACCCACAATCAAGCATAACGTTCCCTCTTGGAGTCACTACCTACTACTTTCCCAAAGCAATAAATAGCAACGGAGAACATGCAAGAATTACTTACGAACATAAATATAAAAGAGGTAGATCAAATATATTACTCAAACACAATCTGAACATAATCTCACAATCCATCGGATCCCAGCAAACTCAACATAGCAACAGCATAAGGATTACATATGTGCCTCGATCATGTAGGGCAGCTCACGAGGTCTAATTAGTGAAGCACAAGAAGGGGAGGAGAACATCACATAGCTACTGGTCATGGACCCATGGTCCAAGGGAGACTACTCACAACTCATCCGGGAGGCGTCCATGGTGGTGGAGAGGCTCCCGGTGGTGATCCTCCCCTCCGGCAGGGTGCCGGGAAGAGTTCTCCTGGTACTCCCGATCTTGGAAGTGCGGCGGCGGCGGAACAGAGATGAGATCGTGAAAAAGGGTTCCCGTCTCGAGGGTTTCGGGACACGATATAAATATATGCCAAAGGGGGGCATCAGCGGAGGCCTGGGGGGCCCAGGCGCCCCCCCGGCGCGGCCAGGGGGGGGGCCGCGCCACCAGGGCGCCTGGAGCCCTGGTGGCCCCCCTCCGGCTCTACTTCGGGTGCCGGGAAGCTTCTGGAACACTGATTTTTTATATAATTTTTCCGGGATTTTTCTGGCAGTTCTCGTAATGGGAAAACCTGAAATACAAAAATAGCAGAAAACAGAAACTGGCACTGGGGTGCACTGAGTTAATAGGTTAGTCCAAATATGATCAAAAGTGTATGGAAGTGTATAAATATCATAGCAATATCACCCAAAAGAGGCATGGAGCAAGCAGAAATTATAGATACGTTTTGGACGTATCAACGAGAAAACCATGTGAGGCAGCTAGTGAAAGTAGAACTCGAATAGTGGTCAACCGTGCCACAGGTGAGTAAGTATCAAAGAAATCTTCACCTTCCTTTTGGGTATAACCCTTAGCCACGAGCCGTGCCCTGTACTTTTCGATAGTACCATCAGGCCTAAGCTTCTTCTTGAATACCCATTTGCACCCTATAGGTTTGCACCCATAAGGATGATCGGTTATCTCCCAAGTTTCATTCGCTAAGATGGAATACATCTCACTACGAACCGCTTCCTTCCAGTAGTCAGCATCTTCAGACGCATAAGCTTGTGAAATAGAATTGGGAGTGTCATCTATTAGATAGACAAGAAAATCATCACCAAAGGACTTTGCAGTCCTCTGTCTCTTGCTCCTAGTAGGAGCTTCATTGTTTTCCTCCACGGGTTTGTCAATGTGTTCCATCGAAATGGTAGGTTCAGTAATTGGAACTGATTCTTGATTCGATGAACTAGGCATCTCCTGAGTAGATGAGGTAGCCATATCCTTCATGGGAAAGATATCTTCAAAGAAAGTCGCATCATTCGACTCCATGATTGTACCGACATGCATGTCAGATACCTCAGATTTTACAACCAAGAATCTATATCCAATGCTTCGGAAAGCATATCCCAGGAAAACACAATCCACAGTCTTTGCTCCAAGTTTGCGCTTCTTTGGGATTGGCACATTGACTTTCGCCAAACAACCCCAGGTTCGTAGATAAGAGAGTTTTAACCTTTTCTTCTCCCAGTCCTCGAATGGAGTTATTTCTTTGTTCTTTGTGGGAACTAGGTTTAGGACATGACATGCAGTCAATATCGCCTCCCCCCACCATGCCTTGGATAGGCCCGATGTATCTAACATGGCGTTAACCAAATCAGTTTGAGTACGGTTCTTTCTTTCGGCCACCCCATTTGACTGAGATGAATAGGGAGGCGTCCTCTCATGGATTATTCCATGTTCCGCACAAAATCATCAAATTCATTGGAAAAATACTCTCCACCACGGTCGGACCTAAGCCTCTTGATTTTACGATCAAGTTGGTTTTCCACTTCAGCTTTATAGATCTTGAAAAAGTTCAAGGCCTCATCCTTAGATTTCAGAAGATACACATGACAGTATCTAGTGGAGTCATCAATTAACGTCATGAAATATTTCTTTCCACCTTTTGTCAAAACACCATTCATTTCACATAGATCTGAATGTATGAGCTCTAGTGGTGCAAGATTTCTCGTTTCTACAGTCGTGTGAGACTTACGAGGTTGCTTAGCTTGCACACAAACTTGACACTTAGATCCCTTGACGGTGGTAAAACTAGGGATTAAGTTTAATTTGGCTAGTCGCGACATGGAACCAAAGTTAACATGACACAGACGTAAATGCCACACATTTGATTCACTGTTGTTGCAAACATGATTAACAACTTCATTGCAAACATCTGACAGGGATAAACGAAACAGGCCTCCTCACTCATAGCATTTGCCAACAAAGGTTCCATACTTGGATATTACAAATTTATTCGACTCAAAGACAAGCTTGTAGCCATCTCTACATAACAGAGATCCGCTAACAAGATTCTTATTGACGGAGGGGACATAATGCACATTCTTCAGCCGCACGATCTTCCCCGTAGTAAACTTCAGATCGACCGTGCCAACACCACGAACAGAAGCACTTGAACCGTTTCCCATCAGCACGGTTGAAGTCCCTGCGGTCTGATAAGACGAAAACATGGAAATATCACCGCATACATGCACATTAGCACCCGTGTCAATCAACCAATCAGGAGAATGACATATTGAAAGAATAGTGGGAAATATACCATACCCATCATCCTTCATATCAGTGTCTCCAATGACAACGTTGACGGTCTTGCCGCCTTTCCCAAGATGACGCTTGTCATAGAGATTAGGGCAACTAGGAGCCCAATGATGAGGATCTCCACACACATGACAGACACCTTTCTTCTTGTCATTCTTCTTCTTAAAGTTCGTGTGTTGCACAGCCTTGTTCTTCCCATCAAACTTTGCTTTTCCATCAAACTTACCCTTGTTCTTGAACTTGTTGGGCTGAAAGTTCTTCTTCTGTACCAGATTGGCACTAGAACCTCCCTCAATAGCTCGAGCACGTGTGTCCTTTGCTCTCGCCTTTTCTTCCATATCAAGAGTACCAATGATATCCAGAACGGAAAACTCCTGTCTCTTATGCTTCAGTAAGGTAGCAAAGTTCTGAAGGAAATATGCCCTAGAGGCAATAATACAGTTGTTATTTATATTTCCTTATATCATGATAAATGTTTATTATTCATGCTAGAATTGTATTAACCGGAAACTTAGTACATGTGTGAATACATAGACAAAACAGAGTGTCCCTAGTATGCCTCTACTAGACTAGCTCATTGATCAAAGATGGTTATGTTTCCTAACCATAGACATGAGTTGTCATTTGATCAACGGGATCACATCATTAGGAGAATGATGTGATGGACAAGACCCATCCGTTAGCATAGCACTATGATCGTTTAGTTTTACTGCTATTGCTTTCTTCATGACTTATACATGTTCCTATGACTATGAGATTATGCAACTCCCGAATACCGTAGGAACACCTTGTGTGCTATCAAACGTCACAACGTAACTGGGTGATCATAAAGATACTCTACAGGTGTCTCCGAAAGTATTCGTGGTGTTGGCATAGATCAAGATTAGGATTTGTCACTCCGAGTGTCGGAGAGGTATCTCTTGGCCCTCTCGGTAACACACATCACAATAAGCCTTGCAAGCAAAAGACTAATGAGTTAGTCACGAGATGATGTGTTACGGAACGAGTAAAGAGACTTGCCGGTAACGAGATTGAACTAGGTATAGAGATACCGACGATCGAATCTCGGGCAAGTAACATACCGATGACAAAAGGAACAACGTATATTGTTATGCGGTTTTGACCGATAAAAGATCTTCGTAGAATATGTAGGAGCCAATATGAACATCTAGGTTCCGCTATTGGTTATTGACCGGAGATGAGTCTCGGTCATGTCTACATAGTTCTCGAACCCGTAGGGTCCGCACGCTTAACGTTTGATTACGATCGGTATTATGAGTTTATGAGTTTTGATGTACCGAAGGTAGTTCGGAGTCCCGGATGAGATCACGGACATGACGAGGAGTCTCGGAATGTCCGAGACATAAAGATTGATATATTGGACGACTATATTCGGACACCGGAAGTGTTCCGGAAAAGTTTCGGATTTAACGGGATTGCCGGAGGGGGTTACCGGAACCCCCTACGAAGGGGGATGGTCCATAGTGGGCCTTAAGGGAAAGAGAGAGGCAGCCCATAGGGCTGGCCGGCGCCCCACCTAGGGTTCCTAGATGGACTAGGATTGGGGGGGCGCCACCTCTCCTTTTTCCTTTCCCTCTCTTCCTTCTTTTGGTGATTCCTACTAGGAATAGGATTGCAATCCTATTCCTAGTAGGATTGCACCCTAGCCGCACCATAGGAAGGGCCGGCCGACCTCCCCCTTGCTCCTTTATATACGGGGGCAGGGGGGCACCCAAAGACACACAAGTTGAATTGTTCCAGCCGTGTGCGGTGCCCTCTCCACAGAAACACACCTCGGTCATACCGTCGCGGTGCTTAGGCGAAGCCCTGCGCCGGTGAATACATCATATCCGTCACCACGCCGTCGTGCTGACGAAACTCTCCCGTGAAGCTCAACTGGATCAAGAGCTCGTGGGACGTCATCAAGCTGAACGTGTGCTGAACGCGGAGGTGCCGTACGTTCGGTGCTTGATCGGTTGGATCGCGAAGAAGTTTGACAACATCAACCGCGTCACTTGACGCTTCCGCTCCCGGTCTACGAGGGTACGTAGACACACTCTCCCCTCTCATTGATATGCATCTAGTAGATAGATCTTGCGTGATCGTAGGAAAATTTTAAAATACTACGTTCCCCAACAGTGGCATCAGAGCCAGGTCTATGCGTAGATGATATGCACGAGTAGAACACAATGAGTTGTGGGCGATACTAGTCATACTGCTTACCAGCATGTCATACTTTGCTTCGGCGGTATTGTGAGATGAAGCGGCCCGGACCGACATTACGCGTACGCTTACGCGAGACTGGTTTCACCGTTACGAGCACTCGTTGTTTAAAGGTGACTGGCGGGTGTCTGTCTCTCTCACTTTAGCTGAATCAAGTGTGGCTACGCCCGGTCCTTGTGAAGGTTAAAACAGCACATACTTGACGAAACATCGTTGTGGTTTTGTATGCGTAGGTAAGAACGGTTCTTGCTAAGCCCGTAGCAGCCACGTAAAACTTGCAACAACAAAGTAGAGGACGTCTAACTTGTTTTTGCAGGGCATGTTGTGATGTGATATGGTCAAGACATGACGAATTATACGGTTTTGTACGAGATGATCATGTTTTGTAATGTTATCGGCAACTGGCAGGAGCCATATGGTTGTCGCTTTATTGTATGAAATGCAATCGCCATGTAATTGCTTTACTTTATCACTAAGCGGTAGCGATAGTCGTAGAAGCAATAGTTGGCGAGACGACAACGATGCTACGATGGAGATCAAGGTGTCACGCCGGTGACGAAGGTGATCATGAAGGTGCTTTGGAGATGGAGATCAAAAGCACAAGATGATGATGGCCATATCATGTCACATATTTTGATTGCATGTGATGTTTATCTTATTATGCTTCTTATTTTGCTTAGAACGACGGTAGCATTATAAGATGATCCCTTACTAAATTTCAAGGTATAAGTGTTCTCCCTGAGTATGCACCATTGCGAAAGTTCGTCGTGCCGAGACACCACGTGATGATCGGGTGTGATAAGCTCTACGTTCAAATACAACGGGTGTAAGCCAGTTTTGCACACGCAGAATACTCGGGTTAAACTTGACGAGCCTAGCATATGCAGATATGGCCTCGGAACACTGGAGACCGAAAGGTCGAGCGTGAATCATATAGTAGATATGATCAACATAAGATGTTCACCATTGAAACTACTCCATCTCACGTGATGATCGGACATGGTTTAGTTGATTTGGATCACGTGATCATTTAGATGACCGGAGGGATGTCTATCTAAGTGGGAGTTCTTAAGTAATATGATTAATTGAACTTTAATTTATCATGAACTTAGTCCTGGTAGTATTAGCATATCTATGTTGTAGATCAATAGCTCGCGATGTTGCTCCACATTTATTTTTTTATATGTTCCTAGAGAAAACCAAGTTGAAAGATGTTAGTAGCAATGATGCGGAATTGTTCCGTGATCTGAGGATTATCCTCATTGCTGCACAGAAGAATTATGTCCTTGATGCACCGCTAGGTGACAGACCTATTGCAGGAGCAGATGTAGATGTTATGAACATTTTGACAAAAGCTCGATATGATGACTACTTGATAGTTTAGTGCACCATGCTTTACGGCTTATAACCGGGACTTCAAAAACGTTTTTGAAACGCCACGGAGCATATGAGATGTTCCAAGAGTTGAAATTAGTATTTCATACTCATGCCCGTGTCGAGAGGTATAAAACCTCTGACAGTACTTTGCCTACAAGATGGAGGAGAATAGCTCAACCAGTGAGCATGTGCTCAGATTGTCTGGGTACTACAATTACTTTAATCAAGTGGGAGTTAATCTTCCAGATAAGATAGTAATTGACAAAGTTCTCTAGTCACTATCACCAAGTTAGTAGAACTTCGTGATGAACTATAATATGCAAGGGATGCCGAAAGGAATTCCCAGCTCTTCGCGATACTGAAGTCAGCGAAGGTAGAAATCATGAAAAAGCATCAAGTGTTGATGGTTAACAAGACCATTTGTTTCAAGTAAAGGGCAAAGGGATAGAAGGGGAACTTCAAGAAGAATGACAAGCAAGTTGTCACTCCCATGAAGAAACCCAAAACTAAACTCAAGCCTGAAACTAAGTGCTTCTACTGCAAAGAAAATGGTCACTGGAAGTGGAACTGCCCTAGATACTTGGCGGATAAGAAGGATGGCAAAGTGAACAAAGGTATATTTGATATACAGATTATTGATGTGTATTTTACTAGTGTTCATAGCAACCCCTCGGTATTTGATACTGGTTTAGTTGCTAAAGAATAGTAACTCGAAGTGGGAGTTGCATAATGAACATGAACTAGTTAAAGGATGAAGTGACGATGTGTATTGGAAGCAGTTCCAAGATTGATATGATCATCATCGCACACTCCCTATACTTTCGGGATTAGTGTTGAACCTAAATAAGTGTTATTTGGTGTTTGTGTTGAGCATGAATGTGATTTGATCATGTTTATTGCAAATACGGTTATTCATGTAAGTTAGAGAATAATTATTGTTCTGTTTACATGAATAAAACCTTCTATGGTTGTCGTGGAAATAACACGGCAGATGTCCGGTTTAACGGACTTGATGATGGAACCATCGCACGGGTTAGCTTGAAAAGGTTCATAGCACACAAAGGACACAGAGGGTTTATACTAGTTCGGCCCCTTCGATGAAGGTAAAAGCCTACGTCTAGTTGGTTTGGTATTGCTTGGGCGTCGGATTACAGGGAGCGGAATCGCTTGCCTGCGTCTCGACGGGTTGATCGTTGCTTGTCCCTGAACCGTCCAGGTCGTCCCTTTATGTAGAGGTAACGCCTGGTCCGGTTTACAGAGTCCCGAGGCCGGCTCATATCTGTGTCCGCCTCGGTCTCTGTCTTTTCTTTCTTATCTCTCAAGTTACATCTCTTGGCGGTTTACAAACCACACTTCTATACATGGGCCTTGAAATCTCATGGGCCGTAGTTTCTACTAAAATATTACAACCAAGTATAATATAACTAAGCCGGTTTACAATAGCCGGTTTATACCTGCTAGTCATATCCCTGACATTAGGCCCCAGAATGATTTGAACTTGTTCATATCAGTCTTCCTTGTCTTGTATAATTTTCTTCTTTGTCTTCATCTTTTTGTAAACCGGCTCTGACGTCATCCTCCGAGATCATTAAATTCTGTCAATGACATCATCTCCGCATTTAACGCCGTGAGCTGTACTGTAGCTTATTTTAAGGGTTATCCCGAAGATCGAGGCGTCACAGGATCTTTATCCGATTTTCTGTCTCCTCGATTCTCGCACCTGTCGCTTCAGATCTGACTCCTTGTTATAAATACTGCCACCCCTCATTCATTACCTTCTTCTCACTCCGTCTTCTTCCTCCGTCGCCGCCCGAGCTCGAACCGCCGCCGACGACCGCTGGATCACAAGTCCTCGCCCGGCCGCTGCATCACCCTGAGCTCGACCAGAAAAACCTCCGCCGTCGATTCTTGCTGTCTCAGGTATGTTCTTCTTCTTTACTATTGGTCTACAACCTCTAGGGTTTCTTCTTGTTCCTCCGCCATTAGAGCTTTAACAAAGCTTCATCTTGTTCGATCTTGAGCCTATGATTTCTAATGATTTTGGCTTTCCGATCTTCTCCTTTAAATTCCATTTTTACCCCGCTGTAAATACTTCAAATCTTCGTTATTCCTGTCTGGCCTGTAGATCCATCTGTTTAGTATAAGTCTTTGTAGCTTTTCCCGCATACTCTTAGATTAGTTTCTTTTTTCTCAGCATGCTCAGATCTATTCCCCCTTAGCAGTCTTTTGAAAACCTGTTTTTCTCCTCGGTAGATCTGCTAATTATGTTCCGGTTTAAGTTGATATGCCCTGCTCTTGCGAAACTCTGTAACTTAAACGCGACGGTTTAGTCGTTCCCCTTCAACTGCCATTTAACCAGGAATGTTGCAGTTTGTTTACGATTGCCGGTTTAACCATACCATTAGTCCACAGCTTAAACCGTTGCGTAACTTTCATAGATAGTTTCCGGTTTATACCGCTGTACCTTCATAATCCGTTTTCTGTATTTTACTTTTCCAGTATCTAGCTCTTTCGTCGCAATGGCTAAGCAGTATGTCTCCTGCGATTGGGTTCCTTCGGTCATCACTGAGGACGATTTAATCAAACTGTCTGAAATTGGCACTTTAGGACCTCAATCTGAATTAAAGTGGCGGGCTCCGGGTAATGAATGTCCCCCTACCCCTAGGTCCGGGGAGGTTATTGTGTTTTTGGATCATATATCTCGAGGTTTATCTCCCCCCGGTTCAAAGTTTTTCCGGGATGTTCTTGCCGCTTTCCAGCTACACCCACAGGATATCGGACCCAATTCCGTTTCAAACATTTGTGATTTCCAAGTGTTTTCTGAGGTGTATCTGCAAGAAGAACCTTCTGTTGATCTATTCCGGGATTTCTTTCATTTAAACCGGCGCACTGAGTTTACCAGCGGACCACATCAAGAGCTTGGTGGGGTTAGTATTCAGAAGAGGAGAGACGCAGTTTTTCCTCACGCCGCTTTACATTCTCATCCAAAAGATTGGAACAAGTCCTGGTTTTACTGTGTTGACACTTCTCCTGAGGGGGAGAACCCTTTGCCGGGTTATCGCGAAACCCGTATTCCGGAGAATCACCCCTTACCACCACGGCTTAGTGCTGCTGAACAGACCCGGTTCTCATCACAGCTCTCCAAGCTAAGAGCTTTTATAGCAAATGGCCTGATCGGTACTGATTTCCTTCGCTGCTGGCTATCTTGGAGTATCCCTCCCCTGAGCCGGCGTTCTCAGTTAATGTGCAAGTATTCTGGTAAACCGGATGATCCTCAAAGGTTTTCCAAGGATAAGCTTTCTGAATCAGAGGTAGTGGAGTCAGCCAAAAAGATTCTCAATGTCTCTTTAGCAGATTGTGCTAAGGTTGGTTTAGCTCCGTACTTCAAGAAGAATAAGCTGCCCGAAGTAAGTTTCTCTTTGCCCTGTATTTGTAAACCGTCTCCTTTGAACCGTCTTTCAATTGCTCTTGCTTTTTTCAATTAGGCTGATGATCCTTTCTGGAGGAGAAAGCCTCAGGAAAAAACCGTCAAACAGGCTCGCCGAAAAACCCCTGCAAACAAAAAGAGGAAAGCAGCCGTCGACGCCGGTTCTCCCACTGAGGACGATGATCCGGACTCCGAGGTATGCTTTAATCCGGTTTAAATTCTTGCTTTCATGTACTTGTAATCGTATCTAATGATACCTTTTCACAGGAATTGCCTGAAGGTGATAACCCGGCTGAAATTGAGGTAACCCTTCTTTCTTCTGACTCAGAACCTCTTCCTCAAAAAAGTCGTCGGACCGTCAGGAAATATCAATTTTCTCATCCTTATGCTCAGTTAGACCCTAACTTTACTTTGAAGAAGCAACAGCACGAAGCTTTTCGCCGGACCACTCGCCACAGCGGCCTGGCGGTGGAGTCATCCGGAATTTCCTTAACTCCGGTTCGAAAACGCCGTGCTGAGGTGATACTCTCTCCGACCCTCCTTCATCCCAAGGCCGGTCTTATCCGAAAACCCCTTAAACCATCTGACCCTGACTATCAGGAAACTCCGTTGTCTTCCTCTGGTGAATCAACCGCCACGCAGCTTCCTCCCTTGAAAACCGTCCCAGGGTAACTTTCCTCGCCTACTCCGGTTTATGATGCCCTTTTTGCTTTATAATGCTAACTCATTTTGCATGTTTTTCCAGCAAACCGAAACCCAGCAAGAAGCCCAAGGCGAATAAGCCTAGTGCTGAACCTACTGTGGATGATCCGATTGCCAATCCGTCAACAATTGTTCCTCCAGACGGTGAACCCGCAGCTCCTGTTGAAGATCCTGCACCAACATATCACACTTCTGCCCCTGAGCATCCTATTGCTGAACATGCCCAGAATCGGCCAAGTCCGGCCCGGGTTAACTCTCCTCAGGTTAATCCGGGGTCTCCTGATCCGGCTCATATTGACACTCCTCACAATGCTCCAGCCTCACCCGATGTTGTGGTAACTGGGGCTGCTTACGTTGCTCCAGCTGAGCCCACCGTTTTAGCAAAACATACAGCTAAAGCGGAAAAGTTATCTCAAGAAAAGGGGAAATGGAGTACTGACATATCCAGCCTTTCTGGCATGAGCGCTCAAGACATTTATTCCGGGTATCTGAACCGGCTCCACAGCAGTCGGGATTATGAAGCCAGCTTGGTGAACTTAATGAGGGAAAAATATGAGGTAAACTTCCTCTTCTGACTTTGTTCTTTTGACGCATCTCTATGTCATAACAGCCCCCAAGTTCCAGTTTAGCTGCTTAGTGAAGGTGATCCGGAACTTTATAGATTGAACCGTTGGTCTATACATTAGCCCCCAAGTATCAAGTAGATAACTCGCTTATGTAGTTGATACTTGTAAAAATTGCTGTCAATACTTCAATTATACATTAGCCCCCAAATGTCAAGCAGACAACTGGTTGTGTGTTTGAGACTTGTAACTTTAAATTGTCTTTGCTGTACTGCTTCAACTGCCATTAGCCCCCAAGTGTCAAGTAGACAACTTGGTTGTGTGCTTGAGACTTGACTAAACTTCACCTCTTGTTGTTGAACTTTGTCTGCAGGCTGAGTTGAACCGGAATGCTCTTGAGATTAACGAGCTTCGAAGCCGGCTTACTGACACAGAGTCTGCCGCTTCAAAAGCTAAAAAAGAACTTCAAGTGAGTTTAAAGACCGCTGAAGACTTGAAGAAATACTTTGAAGAGGAGCGGGCTACTTTTGAGGTCCAGAAAAAAGATCTTGAAAAACGGGTTCAGGATGCTGAAGGAGCACTTAATCCGGTTACTGAGGAATTGACCGGGTTAAAGCGGCAAATTGACTTGATGACTTCTGCTGTCTTTGGTAAGTATGACCTGAACACCTGCTTTACCTTTGTAACCTGTGTTTTGTACCGGTTTAACTAAGATTGTTGTGTGTAGGGCGCCGTATCTCCCATCTTGGGGATGACATTCGGAAAAAACTCAAAGCTTGCTACACCTTGGTCGAACAGCTGTACTCCGGAACGCAAAGGATTATCAGTGCCACTTCATTTGGAAAACCGGCTCCTTCAACTATCCAAGATACTTTGAATAAGTTGTCCGTTCTACCGGCTCGTCTTGAAGAAGTGAAGAAATCGGCAGCTCGAGGGGGTGCTCTTCTGGCCCTTACGAGGGCTAAGGCTTGGGTCCCGGACCTTGATCCGGAGGAGGCGTTAACCGGATTTCCTGATACCAAGGATGACGGTTCAGCCTTTAATGAAAAAGATCTTTATGCTCTGACAAAGGAGATGCGTCCCCTCGCCAGCAAGCTCGCGGCGGAATCTGACTTGTCCCGATATCATCCAGGATACAATCTACAGAACGAGCGGGTGGAGCGACCGGTTTACGATACCGTAAACTTAATTCCGCCGGTTCGTCCTCACACCTTTGCTCCTGATATTGATCCTGCTGAGCTTATCAACGATGAAGTATATTTCCGTGCCTTGGCGAAGATTGATTGGCGTGCGCCGGACTTCCAACCGCTTCGCGAGGATGAAGATGTTCCGGATCAAGGCGGTGGCCAGCCATCTCAGCAAGGAGAAGCACAATCTTGAATTCTATTGCTGTAACCATGATCGATATCCCGTCAAATAATGTTTCCAAACTATTGGGCTTGTCATGCCTTGTAATAGGTTTAGCCGAAACTTAATGTGCTTCAATCCGAATATTTTGTCTTTATGAAATACTCTCCGGTTCACTTGTTGTCTGATGTGGTTGCCTTCTTCTGTTCATACAGAAAACAATATCGAAAAATATGTCCTAGTGGCTTACCACTGTACGGATTAATTTGCTCTTTTAAAACATCAAATAAGCATATCCTTATACTTAAAGATAACTTTGTATACCTGAGATTTATGTGGCCAATATACTTTAAAACCGGCCGGACTTTAAAGTCACTTTATGAAGATCTCCATGAACCCAAATAGAAACTTGAAATTCTCCGGTCCATTTTGACGATAAATCCGGTTCATCTTGTTTCAGAAAGTTGTAACTTTTGCCTGATACGCGATCCGGGTTTTAATGAACACCGGTTTACTTGGTCTGATATACATGATCCAGACTTTCAATTTGATAGATATGTGGTCAACTTGTGTAGCTGTTCCACTCCGGTTTAAAAGGTTATAGAACACAAAAACTGTTGGGGAACGTAGTATTTTAAAATTTTCCTACGATCACACAAGATCTATCTACCAGATGCATAGCAACGAGAGGGGAGAGTGTGTCTACGTACCCTCGTAGACCGGGAGCGGAAGCGTCAAGTGACGCGGTTGATGTTGTCGAACTTCTTCGCGATCCAACCGATCAAGCACCGAACGTACGGCACCTCCGCGTTCAGCACACGTTCAGCTTGATGACGTCCCACGAGCTCTTGATCCAGTTGAGATTCACGGGAGAGTTTCGTCAGCACGACGGCGTGGTGACGGATATGATGTGTTCACCGGCGCAGGGCTTCGCCTAAGCTCCGCGACGGTATGACCGAGGTGTGATTCTGTGGAGGGGGGCACCGCACACGGCTAAAACAATTCAACTTCTGTGTCTTTGGGTGCCCCCCTGCCCCCGTATATAAAGGAGCAAGGGAGGAGGGCCGGCCAACTCCCTATGGTGCGGCTAGGGAAGGAATCCTACTAGGAATAGGATTGCAATCCTATTCCTAGTAGGAATCACCAAAGAAGGAAGAGATGGAGTAGGAAAAGGAAGAGGTGGCGCCTCCCACCAATCCTAGTCCAACTAGGAACTATGTGGGGCGCCGGCCAGCCCTATGGGCTGCCTCTCTCCTTTCCACAAGGCCCACTATGGACCATCCCCCTTCGTAGGAGGTTCCGGTAACCCCCTACGGCAATCCCGATAAATCCGAAACTTTTTCGGTATACTTCCGGTGTCCGAATATAGCCGTCCAATATATCAATCTTTATGTCTCGGACATTCCGAGACTCCTCGTCATGTCCGTGATCTCATCCGGGACTCCGAACTACCTTCGGTACATCAATACTCATAAACTCATAATACCGATCGTCATCAAACGTTAAGCGTGCGGACCCTACGGGTTCGAGAACTATGTAGACATGACCGAGACTCATCTCCGGTCAATAACCAATAGCGGAACCTGGATGTTCATATTGGCTCCTACATATTCTACGAAGATCTTTTATCGGTCAGAACCGCATAACAACATACGTTGTTCCTTTTGTCAAACGGTATGTTACTTGCCCGAGATTCGATCGTCGGTATCTCTATACCTAGTTCAATCTCGTTACCGGCAAGTCTCTTTACTCGTTCCGTAACACATCATCTCGTGACTAATTATTAGTCTTTTGCTTGCAAGGCTTATTATGATGTGTGTTACCGAGAGGGCCCAGAGATACCTCTCCGACATTCGGAGTGACAAATCCTAATCTTGATCTATGCCAACACCACGAATACTTTCGGAGACACCTGTAGAGCATCTTTATGATCACCCAGTTACGTTGTGACGTTTGATAGCACACAAGGTGTTCCTACGGTATTCGGGAGTTGCATAATCTCATAGTCATAGGAACATGTATAAGTCATGAAGAAAGCAATAGCAGTTAAACTAAACGATCATAGTGCTATGCTAACGGATGGTTCTTGTCCATCACATCATTCTCCTAATGATGTGATCCCGTTGATCAAATGACAACTCATGTCTATGGCTAGGAAACATAACCATCTTTGATCAATGAGCTAGTCTAGTAGAGGCATACTAGGGACATACTGTTTTGTCTATGTATTCACACATGTATTAAGTTTCCGGTTAATACAATTCTAGCATGAATAATAAACATTTATCATGATATAAGGAAATAAATAATAACTTTATTATTGCCTCTAGGGTATATTTCCTTCAGTCTCCCACTTGCACTAGAGTCAATAATCTAGCTCACATCGCCATGTGATTTAATACCGATAGTTCACATCGTTATGTGACCAACACCCAAAGGGTTTACTAGAGTCAATAATCTAGTTCACATCGCTATGTGATTAATACCCAAGAGTAATAAGGTGTGATCATGTTTTGCTTGTGAGAGAAGTTTAGTCAACGGGTCTGTCATATACAGATCCCTATGTATTTCGCAAATTTCTATGTCTACAATGCTCTGCATGGAGCTACTCTAGCTAATTGCTCCCACTTTCAATATGCATCCAGATTGATACTTAGAGTTATCTGGATTTAGTGTCAAAGCTTGCATCGGCGTAACCCTTTACGACGAACTCTTTATCACCTCCATAATCGAGAAATATTTCCTTAGTCATCCAATTACTAAGGATAATTTTGACCGCTGTACAGTGATCTACTCCTGGATCACTATTGTACCTCCTTGTCAAACTCTTGGCAAGGTACACAACGTGTTTTGTACACAGCGTGGCATACTTTATAGAACCTATGGCTGATGCATAGGGAATGACTTTCATTCTCTCTATATTTTTCTGCCGTGGTCTGGCTTTGAGTCTTACTCAACTTCACACCTTACAAATCAGGCAAGAACTTCTTCTTTGACTGATCCATTTTGAACTTACTTCAAAATCTTATCAAGGTATGTACTCATTGAAAGTCTTATCAAGCGTCTTGATCTATATAGATTCTTGATGCTTAATATGTAAGCAGCTTCACCGAGGTCTCTCTTTGAAAAATTCTTTTCAAACACTCTTTTATGCTTTCCAGAAAATTCTACATCATTTCTGATCGACAATATGTCATTCACATATACTTATCAGAAAGGTTGTAGTGCTCCCACTCACTTCTTGTAAATACAGGCTTCTCCAAATGTCTGTATAAAACCATATGCTTTGATCACCTCATCAAAGCGTATATTCCAACTCCGAGATGCTTGCACCAGTCCATAGATGGATCGCTGGAGTTTGCATACTTTGTTAGCACCTTTTGGATCGACAAAACCTTCTGGTTGCATCATATACAACTCTTCTTTGAGATATCCATTTAGGAATGCAGTTTTGACATCCATTTGCCAGATTTCATAATCATAAAATGCGGCAATTGCTAACATGATTCGGACAGACTTAAGCATCGCTACAGGTGAGAAAGTCTCATCGTAGTCAACTCCTTGAACTTGTCGAAAACCTTTCGCAACAAGTCGAGCTTTGTAAACAGTTATATTACCGTCTGCGTCGGTCTTCCTCTTGAAGATCCATTTATTTTCGATGGCTTGCCGATCATCGGGCAAGTCAACCAAAGTCCACACTTTGTTCTCATACATGGATCCCATCTCAGATTTCATGGCTTCAAGCCATTTTGCGGAATCTGGACTCATCATCGCTTCCTCATAGTTCGTAGGTTCATCATGGTCTAGTAACATGATTTCCAGAACTGGGTTGCCATACCACTCTGGTGCGGAACGTACTCTGGTTGATCTACGACGTTCAGTAGAAACTTGATCCGAAGTTTCATGATCATTATCATTAACTTCCTCACTAATTGGTGTAGGAATCACTGGAACAATTTCCTGTGATGTACTACTTTCCAATCCGGGAGAAGGTACAATTACCTCATCAAGTTCTACTTTCCTCCCACTCACTTCTTTCGAGAGAAACTCTTTTTCTAGAAAGGATCCGTTTTTAGCAACGAATATTTTGCCTTCGGATCTGTGATAGAAGGTGTACCCAACAGTCTCTTTTGGGTATCCTATGAAGATTTACTTCTCCGGTTTGGGTTCGAGCTTATAATGTTAAAACTTTTTCACATAAGCATCGCAGTCCCAAACTTTAAGAAACAACAACTTTGGTTTCTTGCCAAACCACAGTTCTTAAGGCGTTGTCTCAACGGATTCAGATGAAGCCCTTATTTAACGTGAATGCAGCTGTCTCTAATGCATGACCCAAAACGATAGTGGTAAATCGGTAAGAGACATCATAGATCGCACCATATCCAATAAAGTACGGTTACGACGTTCGGACACACCATTACGCTGTGGTGTTCCAGGTGGCGTGAGTTGTGAAACTATTCCACATTGCTTCAAATGAATACCAAAACTCGTAACTCAAATATTCTCCTCCACGATCAGATCGTAGAAACTTTATTTTCTTGTTACGATGATTCTCTACTTCACTCTGAAATTCTTTGAACTTCTCAAATGTTTTAGACTTGTGTTTCATTAAGTAGATATACCTATATCTGCTCAAATCATCAGTGAAGGTCAGAAAATAACGATACCCGCCGCGAGCATCAACACTCATTGGTCCACATACATCAGTATGTATGATTTCCAACAAATCTGTTGCTCGCTCCATAGTTCCGGAGAACGGAGTTTTAGTCATTTTGCCCATGAGGCATGGTTCGCAAGCACCAAGTGATTCATAATCAAGTGATTCCAAAAGTCCATCATTATGGAGTTTCTTCATGCGTTTTACACCAATATGACCTAAACGGCAGTGCCACAAATAAGTTGCACTATCATTATTAACCTTGCATCTTTTGGCTTCAATATTATGAATATGTGTATCACACGATCGAGATCCAACAAACTATTTTCATTGGGTGTATGACCATAGAAGGTTTTATTCATGTAAACAGAACAACAATTATTCTCTAACTTACATGAATAACCGTATTGCAATAAACATGATCAAATCACATTCATGCTCAACACAAACACCAAATAACAGTTATTTAGGTTCAACACTAATCCCGAAAGTATAGGGAGTGTGCGATGATGATCATATCAATCTTGGAACTGCTTCCAATACACATCGTCACTTCATCCTTTAACTAGTTTATGTTCATTATGCAACTCCCATTTCGAGTTACTACTCTTTAGCAACTAAACCAGTATCAAATACTGAGGGGTTGCTATGAACACTAGTAAAATACACATCAATAATCTGTATATCAAATAAACCTTTGTTCACTTTGCCATCCTTCTTATCCGCCAAGTATCTAGGGCAGTTCCACTTCCAGTGACCATTTCCTTTGCAGTAGAAGCACTTGTTTCAGGCTTGAGTTTAGCTTTGGGTTTCTTCACGGGAGTGACAACTTGCTTGTCATTCTTCTTGAAGTTCCCTTTCTATCCCTTTGCCCTTTACTTGAAACAAGTGGTCTTGTTAACCATCAACACTTGATGCTCTTTCTTGATTTCTACCTTCGCCGATTTCAGCGTCGCGAAGAGCTTGGGAATTACTTTCGTCATCCCTTGCATATTATAGTTCATCACGAAGTTCTACTAACTTGGTGATAGTGACTAGAGAACTTTGTCAATTACTATCATATCTGGAAGATTAACTCCCACTTGATTAAAGTAATTGTAGTACCCAGACAATCTGAGCACATGCTCACTGGTTGAGCTATTCTCCTCCATCTTGTAGGCAAAGTACTGTCAGAGGTTTTATACCTCTCGACACGGGCATGAGTATGAAATACTAATTTCAACTCTTGGAACATCTTATATGCTCCGTGGCGTTCAAAACGTTTTTGAAGTCCCGATTCTAAGCCGTAAAGTATGGTGCACTAAACTATCAAGTAGTCATCATATCGAGCTTTTGTCAAAACGTTCATAACGTCTGCATCTGCTCCTGCAATAGGTCTGTCACCTAGCGGTGCGTCAAGGACATAATTCTTCTGTGCATCAATGAGGATAATCCTCATATCACGGAACAATTCCGTATCATTGCTACTAACATCTTTCAACTTGGTTTTCTCTAGGAACATATGAAAAATAAACGGGGAGCAACATCGCGAGCTATTGATCTACAACATAGATATGCTAATACTACCAGGACTAAGTTCATGATAAATTAAAGTTCAATTAATCATATTACTTAAGAACTCCCACTTAGATAGACATCCCTCTGGTCATCTAAATGATCACGTGATCCAAATCAACTAAACCATGTCCGATCATCACGTGAGATGGAGTAGTTTCAATGGTGAACATCTTATGTTGATCATATCTACTATATGATTCACGCTCGACCTTTCGGTCTCCAGTGTTCCGAGGCCATATCTGTATATGCTAGGCTCGTCAAGTTTAACCCGAGTATTCTGCGTGTGCAAAACTGGCTTACACCCGTTGTATTTGAACGTAGAGCTTATCACACCCGATCATCACGTGGTGTCTCGGCACGACGAACTTTCGCAACGGTGCATACTCAGGGTGAACACTTATACCTTGAAATTTAGTAAGGGATCATCTTATAATGCTACCGTCGTTCTAAGCAAAATAAGAAGCATAATAAGATAAACATCACATGCAATCAAAATATGTGACATGATATGGCCATCATCATCTTGTGCTTTTGATTTCCATCTTCAAAGCACCGTCATGATCACCTTCGTCACCGGCTTGACACCTTGATCTTCATCGTAGCATCGTTGTCGTCTCGCCAACTATTGCTTCCACGACTATCGCTACCGCTTAGTGATAAAGTAAAGCAATTACATGGCGATTGCATTTCATACAATAAAGCGACAACCATATGGCTCCTGCCAGTTGCCGATAACTTTATAAAACATGATCATCTCATACAAAAACGTATAACTCATCATGTCTTGACCATATCACATCACAACATGCCCTGCAAAAACAAGTTAGACGTCCTCTACTTTGTTTGTTGCAAGTTTTACGTGGCTGCTATGGGCTTTAGCAAGAACCGTTCTTACCTACGCATACAAAACCACAACGATGTTTCGTCAAGTATGTGCTGTTTTAACCTTCACAAGGACCGGGCGTAGTCACACTTGATTCAGCTAAAGTGAGAGAGACAGACACCCGCCAGTCACCTTTAAGCAACGAGTGCTCGTAACGGTGAAACCAGTCTCGCGTAAGCGTACGCGTAATGTCGGTCCGGGCCGCTTCATCTCACAATACCGCCGAAGCAAAGTATGACATGCTGGTAAGCAGTATGACTAGTATCGTCCACAATCTCATTGTGTTCTACTCGTGCATATCATCTACGCATAGACCTGGCTCATGATGCCACTGTTGGGGAACGTAGTATTTTAAAATTTTCCTACGATCACGCAAGATCTATCTACCAGATGCATAGCAACGAGAGGGGAGAGTGTGTCTACGTACCCTCGTAGACCGGGAGCGGAAGCGTCAAGTGACGCGGTTGATGTTGTTGAACTTCTTCGCGATCCAACCGATCAAGCACCGAACGTACGGCACCTCCGCGTTCAGCACACGTTCAGCTTGATGACGTCCCATGAGCTCTTGATCCAGTTGAGCTTCACAGGAGAGTTTCGTCAGCACGACGGCGTGGTGACGGATATGATGTGTTCACCGGCGCAGGGCTTCGCCTAAGCTCCGCGACGGTATGACCGAGGTGTGATTCTGTGGAGGGGGGCACCGCACACGGCTAAAACAATTCAACTTGTGTGTCTTTGGGTGCCCCCTTGCCCCCGTATATAAAGGAGCAAGGGAGGAGGGCCGGCCAACCTCCTATGGTGCAGCTAGGGAAGGAATCCTACTAGGAATAGGATTGCAATCCTATTCCTAGTAGGAATCACCAAAGAAGGAAGAGATGGAGTAGGAAAAGGAAGAGGTGGCGCCTCCCACCAATCCTAGTCCAACTAGGAACTAGGTGGGGCGCCGGCCAGCCCTATGGGCTGCCTCTCTCCTTTCCACAAGGCCCACTATGGACCATCCCCCTTCGTAGGAGGTTCCGGTAACCCCCTTCGGCAATCCCGATAAATCCGAAACTTTTCCGGTATACTTCCGGTGTCCGAATATAGCCGTCCAATATATCAATCTTTATGTCTCGGACATTCCGAGACTCCTCGTCATGTCCGTGATCTCATCCGGGACTCCGAACTACCTTCGGTACATCAATACTCATAAACTCATAATACCGATCGTCATCAAACGTTAAGCGTGCGGACCCTACGGCTTCGAGAACTATGTAGACATGACCGAGACTCATCTCCGGTCAATAACCAATAGCGGAACCTGGATGTTCATATTGGCTCCTACATATTCTACGAAGATCTTTTATCGGTCAGAACCGCATAACTACATACGTTGTTCCTTTTGTCAAACGGTATGTTACTTGCCCGAGATTCGATCGTCGGTATCTCTATACCTAGTTCAATCTCGTTACCGGCAAGTCTCTTTACTCGTTCCGTAACACATCATCTCGTGACTAACTCATTAGTCTTTTGCTTGCAAGGCTTATTGTGATGTGTGTTACCGAGAGGGCCCAGAGATACCTCTCCGACACTCGGAGTGACAAATCCTAATCTTGATCTATGCCAACACCACGAATACTTTCGGAGACACCTGTAGAGCATCTTTATGATCACCCAGTTACGTTGTGACGTTTGATAGCACACAAGGTATTCCTACGGTATTCGGGAGTTGCATAATCTCATAGTCATAGGAACATGTATAAGTCATGAAGAAAGCAATAGCAGTTAAACTAAACGATCATAGTGCTATGCTAACGGATGGGTCTTGTCCATCACATCATTCTCCTAATGATGTGATCCCGTTGATCAAATGACAACTCATGTCTATGGCTAGGAAACATAACCATCTTTGATCAATGAGCTAGTCTAGTAGAGGCATACTAGGGACATACTGTTTTGTCTATGTATTCACACATGTATTAAGTTTCCGGTTAATACAATTCTAGCATGAATAATAAACATTTATCATGATATAAGGAAATAAATAATAACTTTATTATTGCCTCTAGGGCATATTTCCTTCAAAAACACCAAAAAATATGCAATTTTTGCAAATAAGACCATGTAGTCGAGGCTTTTTCAAAGAGCTGCCAGGCTCAAAGCAAGGTTCAGCCAATCACTGGGACGCGGATTGGCCGACACTCCCAGAGGGCCTAGCCAATCACTGAACGTGGAATTATCCAACTTTTCAGAGGGCCGAAAGAACCGTATATAAAAATTATTCCGATCACTGGGACGCGGATTGGCCGACACTCCCAGAGGGCCTAGCCAATCACTGAACGTGGAATTATCCAACTTTTCAGAGGGCCGAAAGAACCGTATCTATTATTCCGATCACTGGGACGCGGATTGGCCGACACTCCCAGAGGGCCTCCAGGGTTCCTCCTGAACCGGTGGGTCAATCTAAACCAATCACTGAACGTGGTACTATCCAACTTTTCAGAGGGTCGAAAGAAAAATTATTCCGATCACTGGGACGCGGATTGGCCGACACTCCCAGAGGGCCTCCAGGGTTCCTCCTGAACCGGTGGGTCAATCTAAACCAATCACTGAACGTGGACTTGTCCAACTTTTCAGAGGGTTGAAAGAACTATGAAACTAATCCGATCACTGGGAGTGGATGATACCAACTCCCAGAGGGCCTCCAGGTAGGGGTGGGCACTTTCAAACCGAAAACCGAAATTTGAAACCGAACTGAACCATTTTAACCGAAATATAGGCTAAATCGGTTTTTGGTTATTCGGTTTGGTTTGAAAAATAGAAAATATTTGGTGTTTAATTTTAAATCGGTTTTTGATTGAGAAAAACCGTATACACCGAACTAACCGAATTATGAGTCAACTACCCTTGTTTCTCTCCGCCCAAGCACAATAAGATAGCCAATTAGTCTAAGTCGCTAGCTAGTTGTGTGTCGCTTTGGAAATTATACATAGATTCATGCAATCACAAGAGCATGGGTCTAGTGCATAGATTATAGGATCTGATGCATGCAAATACTAATTGGTAGCTATTTTTTAAGATGATTGATGGCTATGTCTGTACAAAGTATAACAAATCGTTACATAATACACTGCTTCAACTGATTGTGGTGCACATGTATTTTGGTTTTTCGGTTAACCGAACAAACCGAACTGATATATTTTGGTTAATAAGGTTCGGTGGCAATTTTTATTATGATTATTTCGGTTGTCATTTTTCAGAAACCGAAATTCTAGAAACCCGAATAAACCGAACCGAATTAAACATATAAACCGAATGCCCACCCCTACCTCCAGGGTTCCTCCTGAACCGGTGGGTCAATGTAAACCAATCACTGATCGTGGACTTGTCCAACTTTTCAGAGGGTCGAAAGAACTATGAAATTAATCCGATCACTGGGAGTGGATGATACCAACTCCCAGAGGGCCTCCAGGGTCCGCCTGAACCTGTGGGTTTTTTTTTTATGAAGTCTTCTCTTCTTGAACCGGATATGATCTCCTGTTCTTGAGAGTTCTATTGCTCCTTCACATATTCTGCAAAAAATCAGTTTCTAAACCGGCCAAGATTTGAAATATAGCATCTGATGGTAAACTTATACGGTTGTTTTTCACAGGATTTTTGTATATGGAAAAAGGGCTGAGCCCCCGGTTTACCGAGGGTGCCGGTTTATTCATTATTTATAATATATACATAGGATACATTGGAGCACATAGCTCAAGTATAGTATGGCCGTAAATGGGCGATGTTCCACGGCCTCTTCGTCTCCTCTTCTGATGTCCGTGAATCCTTGTGTTCTCGAATGTCCACCAAGTAATATGAACCGTTGTGTAAATTCTTACTGACCAAAAAGGGCCCTTCCCATGGTGGGGATAGCTTGTGCATATCTGTTTGATCTTGGATGAGCCGGAGTACCAAGTCACCCTCCTGGAATGTCCTTGTTCTAATCCGGCGGTTGTGATATTTGCGCAGATCTTGCTGATAAATCGCCGACCGCGCTGCAGCCGTATCACGCTCTTCATCCAACCGGTCTAAACCGTCCTGTCTTGACTCTTCGTTGATTGCTTCCACATAGGCCATTATCCTTGGTGAGTCATGACGGATATCACTTGGAAGAACTGCTTCTGCGCCGTAAACCATGAAGAAAGGCGTATAGCCTGTAGACCGGTTTGGTGTAGTATTAATACTCCAAAGAACAGATGGCAATTCTTCAACCCAACAACCTGGGGTTCTCTGCAAAGGTGTCATAAGCCGGGGTTTGATGCCTCGCAAAATCTCCTGATTTGCCCTTTCAGCCTGGCCATTGGTCTGAGGATGAGCCACAGAAGATACATCTAATCGAATATGTTCTCTTTGACAGAATTCCTTCATTTCACCCTTAGATAGATTAGTTCCATTGTCTGTGATGATGTTGTGTGGAAAGCCAAACCGGAATATCACTTTTTTGATGAATTTAACCGCTGTTGCTGCATCACACTTGCTTATAGGTTCCGCTTCAACCCACTTCGTAAACTTGTCTACTGCCACTAGTAGATGAGTTTTTTGATCTTGGGACCGTTTGAAAGGCCCAACCATATCGAGCCCCCAGGTTGCAAAAGGCCAAGTTATTGGTATCATCCGAAGTTCCTGCGTCGGCACCAGAGCACGCCTTGAGAATTTCTGACAAGCATCACACTTCCGGACCAGATCTGCCGCATCTGCATGCGCGGTTAACCAGTAGAACCCATGCCGGAATGCCTTTGCCACCAATGATTTTGAACCGGAATGGTGACCGCAATCCCCTTCATGAATCTCCCTTAAAATCTCACGACCTTCTTCAGCTGAAACACATCGCTGAAATACCCCCGACGTACTACGATGGTGAAGCTCTCCGTTTGCAATTGTCATAGACTTAGATCGCCGGATTATCTGTCGCGCTTCCTCTTCGTCTTCCGGCAATTCTCCTCGACCCAGGTATGCTAAATAGGGTAGCGTCCAATCTGGAATAATATGGAGTGCTGCTACTAGCTGCGCTTCTGGGTCCGGAACAGCTAAGTCTTCCTCCGAAAGTACTTGAACCGAAGGACTGTGCAATTCATCCAAAAAGGTGTTCGGTGGTACCGGTTTACGCTGCGACCCTAGCCGGCTCAGAGCATCGGCCGCTTCGTTTCTCCGCCGGTCTATGTGATCCACTTGATATCCCTTAAAGTGCCCTGCCAGTACTTCAACTTCTCGCCGATAAGCCGCCATGAGGGGATCTATGGAATCCCACTTGCCAGATACTTGCTGTGCCACTAAGTCTGAGTCACCTAGGCACTTAACCCGGCTCAAATTCATCTCCTTTGCTAACCGCAAACCGTGAAGTAATGCCTCATACTCTGCTGCATTGTTAGTACAAGGAAATAATAAGCGGAGGACATAGCAAAATTTATCACCTCTGGGGGAAGTTAAGACAACTCCAGCCCCCGAGCCCTCCAACTGTTTGGAACCGTCAAAGTGAATCGTCCAATAGATAAGATCCGGCTTATCTTCAGGAGTCTGCAACTCTGTCCAGTCATTAATAAAGTCTACTAATGCCTGAGATTTTATAGCAGTGCGTGGCACATATTTCAACTCATGTGGGCTGAGCTCGATGGCCCACTTTGCTACCCTGCCTGTAGCTTCCCTGTTCTGGATTATATCTCCTAACGGAGCTGAACTAACCACAGTTATCGGATGTCCTTGGAAGTAATGCTTCAGCTTCCGGTTTGCCATGAACACCCCATATACTAACTTCTGCCAGTGAGGATATCTCTGCTTGGACTCAATGAGTACTTCGCTTATATAATAAACCGGACGCTGAACCGGGTGCTCCTTCCCTGCTTCCTTCCTTTCAACCACAATAGCAACACTAACCGCTCGCATATTCGCAGCAACGTATAACAGCAAAGGTTCCCTGTCAATGGGCGCAGCCAAAACTGGTGGGTTTGCTAATTGCCTTTTCAGATCCTCAAATGCTGCATTTGCCTCCTCACTCCAGACAAACCGATCTGTTTTCCTCAGCATCTGGTAAAGCGGGATTGCCTTCTCTCCCAAGCGACTGATGAACCGGCTTAACGCTGTGATCCGGCCAGCTATGCGCTGAACATCATTGATACAAGCCGGTTTAGTCAAAGCCGTGATGGCCTTGATCTTCTCCGGGTTAGCTTCTATTCCTCTGTTTGAGACCAAAAATCCCAAAAGCTTACCGGCCGGAACACCGAAAGCACATTTTTCCGGATTAAGCATCATCCTGTAAGCGCGAAGATTATCAAAGGTTTCCTTGAGATCCTCTATCATTGTCCCTTCCTTCTTTGACTTGACCACAATGTCATCCACATAAGCATGAACGTTCCTCCCTATCTGCCCTTTCAAACAATTCTGAACGCAGTGTTGATAAGTTGCCTGTGCACACTTAAGTCCAAAAGGCATAGACACATAGCAAAAAGCACCAAAAGGAGTTATGAAGGCTGTCTTCTCTTGGTCTTCCACTGCCATTTTGATCTGGTGATACCCTGAATATGCATCCAGAAAACTCAGCCGCTCACACCCTGCCGTGGCATCGATGATCTGATCGATGCGAGGTAAAGCAAACGGATCAGTTGGGCAAGCTTTATTGAGGTCTGTGTAGTCCACACACATCCTCCACTTCCCATTCTTCTTCAAGACCAGCACCGGATTAGCCAACCACTCCGGATGAAAAACTTCCACGATAAACCCTGCAGCCAAAAGTCTGGCCACCTCTTCTCCTATAGCTTTGCGCCTCTCTTCGTTGAAGCGGCGCAGATACTGCTTAACCGGTTTAAACTTCGGATCAATGTTTAACTTGTGCTCAGCGAGTTCCCTCGGTATCCCTGGCATGTCAGAAGGTTTCCATGCAAAGATATCCCGGTTCTCACGGATGAACTCGATGAGCGTGCTTTCCTATTTGGGATCAAGGTTAGCGCTGATAGTGAATTGTTTAGACGAGTCTCCAGGCACAAAATCAACCTGCTTGGTCTCTTCCGCTGACTTAAACTTCAACGCCGGATCATGCTCGGTGGTTGGTTTTTTCAGCGGAGTCATATCTGCCGGATCAACATTATCTTTATAAAACTTTAGCTCCTCGGTGGCACATACCGCTTCTGCATAAGCTGCATCACCTTCCTCACATTCCACTGCTATCTTGCGACTGCCATGCACCGTGATCGTGCCTTTATGACCCGGCATCTTAAGCTGCAAATAAACGTAACATGGCCTAGCCATAAACTTAGCATAAACCGTCCTTCCAAACAGAGCATGATATGGACTTTTAATTTTGACGACTTCGAAAGTGATCATCTCCGATCTGGAATCATACTCATCTCCAAAGGTAACTTCTAAGTCAATCTTACCAACCGGATAAGCTGACTTACCTGGGACCACTCCGTGAAACACTGTGTTTGATGATCTTAACTTTTTATCTGTCAGACCCATACGACGGAAAGTCTCGTAATATAAGATATTGATACTGCTACCACCATCCATGAGGACTTTAGTAAACTTGTATCCTCCCACCTGAGGTGCTACCACCAAGGCTAAATGTCCCGGATTATCCACCCGTATGGGGTGGTCCTCTCTGCTCCATACAATGGGCTGCTCCGACCATCGGAGAAATTGTGGCGTCGCCGGTTCTACTGCATTAACAGTCCGCTTCAAAACCTTCTGGTCTCTCTTACATAAACTTGTGGTGAAAACATGATATTGCCCGCTGCTCAACTCCTTCGGATTACTCTGATATCCGGATTGCTGCTGCTGTTGCGGACGCTGTTGCTGCTGGTTTCCCTGATTATTATAACTTCCTTGGCCCTGCTGCTGATTATTCTGACCATTGTAACCACCTTGATGATGCGATTGATTCCCCTGACCATTATAATTTCCTTGATTGTTTTGGCCGCCTGCCCGGGGTTGATAACCACCGTTATTGCCCCTATATCCTGATCCGGAACTGTTCCCCTGATGACCCGAACCATAAAATCCAGGCCCTGAACCGCCATGCGGGGGTCGACTAGGAGGATTGAAATGGCCGGCTACTGCCTTCATAAGGGGTATGCACTCTCTCATGGTATGCTTCGCTATCTTCCCCTTTCCGCTATGCTTTGGACAAGGTCGATCCAACTCCTGCTCCCAGCCCGGAGCTCCTCCGCCGGTTTGGAAAGCAGAATCCTCCAGATTACCCTGAAAACCACTTTGAACTTGAGCGTTAGCCACGAAGTCTGAACCACCCTCTGCCTTCCGTTTGCCCAAAAAACCTGAAGTAACCGGATTGATCGACGCCGGTTTACCAGACTTGCTGGCCTTCCCCGCTTTATCTCCTTCTGCCTCCGGATACTTTGTGTTATCTGAGTCTCTGTATTTCACCAGGGCACTCATTAAAGTCCCCATGTCATTGCAGTCCCTTTTAAGCCGTCCGAGTTTCAATTTCAAAGATTCAAACCGGCAATTGTTCTCCAATGTCACTATCGCCGTACTAGGATTAATACCATTCGAAGAGTGTAAAATCTCTGCTACTCTGCGTACCCAAGCTGCTGTAGACTCTTGTTCTCCTTGCACACAAGCTGCTAGATCTATGACTGACATCGGCTGCTTGCACGTGTCCTTGAAGTTTTCGATAAACTGACTGCGCAGTTCCCCCCATGATCCGATAGAATTCGGGGGTAAGGCCTTCAGCCAGGTCCGGGCCGTGCCCTCGAGCATCATAGTGAAATATTTGGCACAAGCCGATTCATCCACGTCCAGCATCTCCATGGCCATCTCATAACTTTCAACCCAAGCTTCTGGTGGTAAATCGGCTGTGTAGTTAGGTACCTTGCAGGGTCCTTTGAAATCCTTGGGCAGCTTTACACTCCGTAAAGCGGGGATAAGACACTGCACCCCAAAGGAGCTCGTCGTAACCCCTGTTTCCGCAGTAGCTGTGTGAACCGGCGTCGCTTGACGAACCTCCTCCCTGGCACCTGATCTAACCCGGTTTATGTCTGGTGCTGGCATTGCCGCCCCTGCCGGATTATCCTGCCTGTGCTGATGTCTCCTGCGCTCACTGCTAGATACTTCTGGCTCTTCCCAATGCCTAGTATAACTTGGGCTGGGTCGTGGTGTCGAATGTAATCTTTCTCTGCTATGAGAATATGCTTGCTGCTGTAACAACGCCGTATTAAGCAGCTTCTGGACCCTGCGCGCCTCTAACGCTACCGGAGACGTTTCTTCCGCAGGTAAAGCGGCCAAACGCGCGGCTGCTGCAGCAATGTTATCCAAAGGGTTTGAGTAATGACCTGGAGGAACGGGAACGTAAGGTGCCGACGTAATCCGGTGCTCCCGCTCTGTGGTGGGTTGCTGAACCGGCTCCTCCCTGGCCGGGGGTGCCCTCCGGTTTAATGCCGGATTGCTACTGGCCCCAGCCCCGGGTGTCCTGAACAAATTCGCTGCTTCATAAACCGGCGGTATGCGGGACCGATACTTTCGCCCCCTTACTCCTTCCACAGAAGCTTGCTCCATCCTCAAGTAAAAAGCCTGATCATCCAACTCCGCTTGTCTCACTGCTATCATCTCTCTTTCTGCCTTCAGGTCCTCTTTCACTTGATCAATCCGGCCTTTTAACTGAAGGAGCTCTGCATCATGATGCGCCTTGTCTGCTGGAGCCACCGTTTCCACCGCTTTAGCTGTGAACTCCTCGATCAAGGTGGATAGAACTTCAGTAAGCGAAGGGTTTGATCCGCTTCCCCCTGCACCAGCTTCCGCTGTCGTTCCGTTCATCGGGGGCTGTGAACCGGCCATGAAGACGGCCACCCGGTTTGGCGGGTCAAAGGGGCCCGGAATACTGTTTCCATCGGACTCGCCCTCAGACCGGCCGTCCCGCAACTGATACAGAGATTCAGTTTCCCCGGATGAAGACTCGTCGTCTGAATAAACGATTGTTCCACCATCAGATTCCGATCCGTTCTCGGCTCGGCCTCCGTGGATTGCTCCAACGAACACGCGCTTCACGGCGGGCTGAATCCGGGCCGATCTCGCACGCTGAGCCGGCTCGATGATGTTGGGGAAGATGTCCGGCTCAGGCCCCGGTTCGCCTATTTTCCCGATGAAGACTTGGATGCTGCCGAAGGGGACCCGGTATCCGTATTCGATCGAATCGGCCTCCGGTCCCCAACCTGTGTCGTCGATGTAGATCCGGCCGCGGCGACTCTTGGTCATCCGGCCGACCGCGTAACCCTCGAGCCCTTCGAAGCTGCCTTTCAAGAACTCGAAACCATCGTGCGCAGGCCCCACGGTGGGCGCCAACTGTCGTGGAAATAACACGGCAGATGTCTGGTTTAACGGACTTGATGATGGAACCATCGCACGGGTTAGCTTGAAAAGGTTCATAGCACACAAAGGACACAGAGGGTTTATACTAGTTCGGCCCCTTCGATGAAGGTAAAAGCCTACGTCTAGTTGGTTTGGTATTGCTTGGGCGTCGGATTACAGGGAGCGGAATCGCTTGCCTGCGTCTCGACGGGTTGATCGTTGCTTGTCCCTGAACCGTCCAGGTCGTCCCTTTATATAGAGGTAACGCCTGGTCCGGTTTACAGAGTCCCGAGGCCGGCTCATATCTGTGTCCGCCTCGGTCTCTGTCTTTTCTTTCTTATCTCTCAAGTTACATCTCTTGGCGGTTTACAAACCACACTTCTATACATGGGCCTTGAAATCTCATGGGCCGTAGTTTCTACTAAAATATTACAACCAAGTATAATATAACTAAGCCGGTTTACAATAGCCGGTTTATACCTGCTAGTCATATCCCTGACAATGGTCATACACCCAATGAAAATGGTTTGTTGGATCTCGATCGTGTGATACACATATTCATAATATTGAAGCCAAAAGATGCAAGGTTAATAATGATAGTGCAACTTATTTGTGGCACTGCCGTTTAGGTCATATTGGTGTAAAACGCATGAAGAAACTCCATAATGATGGACTTTTGAATCACTTGATTATGAATCACTTGGTGCTTGCGAACCATGCCTCATGGGCAAGATGATTAAAACTCCGTTCTCCGGAACTATGGAGCGAACAACAGATTTGTTGGAAATCATACATACTGATGTATGTGGGCCAATGAGTGTTGAAGCTCGCGGCGGGTATCGTTATTTTCTGACCTTCACTGATGATTTGAGCAGATATGGGTATATCTACTTAATGAAGCACAAGTCTGAGACATTTGAAAAGTTCAAAGAATTTCAGAGTGAAGTAGAAAATCATCGTAACAAGAAAATAAAGTTTCTACGATCCGATCGTGGAGGAGAATATTTGAGTTACGAGTTTGGTCTTCATTTGAAACAATGTGGAATAGTTTCACAACTCATGCCACCCGGAACACCATAGTATAATGGTGTGTCTGAACATCATAACCGTACTTTATTGGATATGGTGCGATCTATGATGTCTCTTACCGATTTACCACTATCGTTTTGGGTCATGCATTAGAGACAGCTGCATTCACGTTAAATAGGGCACCATCTAAATCCGTTGATACGACACCTTATGAACTATGGTTTGGCAAGAAACCAAAGTTGTCGTTTCTTAAAGTTTGGGGCTGCGATGCTTATGTGAAAAAACTTCAACCTGATAAGCTCGAACCCAAGTCGGAGAAATGTGTCTTCATAGGATACCCAAAAGAGACTGTTGGGTACACCTTCTATCACAAATCCGAAGGCAAGATATTCGTTGCTAAGAATGGATTCTTTCTAGAGAAGGAGTTTCTCTCGAAAGAAGTGAGTGGGAGGAAAGTAGAACTTGATGAGGTAATTGTACCTTCTCCCGGATTGGAAAGTAGTACATCACAGAAAATTGTTCCAGTGATTCCTACACCAATCAGTGAGGAAGTTAATGATAATGATCATGAAACTTCGGATCAAGTTTCTGCTGAACGTCGTAGATCAACCCGAGTACGTTCCGCACTAGAGTGGTACGGCAACCCAGTTCTGGAAATCATGTTACTAGACCATGATGAACCTACGAACTATGAGGAAGGGATGATGAGCCCAGATTCCGCAAAATGGCTTGAAGCCATGAAATCTGAGATGGGATCCATGTATGAGAACAAAGTGTGGACTTTGGTTGACTTGCCCGATGATCGGCAAGCCATCGAAAATAAATGGATCTTCAAGAGGAAGACCGACGCTGACGGTAATGTTACTGTTTACAAAGCTCGACTTGTTGCGAAAGGTTTTCGACAAGTTCAAGGAGTTGACTACGATGAGACTTTCTCACCCGTAGCGATGCTTAGGTCTGTCCGAATCATGTTAGCAATTGCCGCATTTTATGAAATCTGGCAAATGGATAACAAAACTGCATTCTTTAATGGATTTATTAAAGAAGACTTGTATATGATGCAACCAGAAGGTTTTGTCAATCCTAAAGGTGCTAACGAAATGTGCAAGCTCCAGCGATCCATCTATGGACTGCTGCAAGCATCTCGGAGTTGGAATATACGCTTTGATAAGTTGATCAAAGCATATAGATTTATACAGACTTGCTGTGAAGCCTGTATTTACAAGAAGTGAGTGGAAGCACTACAACCTTTCTGATAAGTATATGTGAATGACATATTGTCGATCGGAAATGATGTAGAATTTTCTGGAAAGCATAAAGGAGTGTTTGAAAGGAGTTTTTCAAAGAAAGACCTTGGTGAAGCTGCTTACATATTGGGCATCAAGATCTATAGAGATAGATCAAGACGCTTGATAAGACTTTCGATGAGTACATACCTTGATAAGATTTTGAAGTAGTTCAAAATGGATCAGTCAAAAAGGAGTTCTTGCCTGACTTGTAAGGTGTGAAAGACTCAAAGCCAGACCACGGCAGAAAAATATAGAGAGAATGAAAGTCATTCCCTATGCCTCAGCCATACGTTCTATAAAGTATGCCATGCTGTGTACCAAACATTTTGTGTACCTTGCCATGAGTTTGTCAAGGGGGTACAATAGTGATCCGGGAGTAGATCATTGTACAGCGGTCAAAATTATCCTTAGTAACTGGATGACTAAGGAAATGTTTCTCGATTATGGAGGTGATAAAGAGTTCGTCGTAAAGGGTTACGCCGATGCAAGCTTTGAGACCAAATCCAGATGACTCTAAATATCAATCTGGATGCGTATTGAAAGTGGGAGCAATTAGCTAGAGTAGCTCTATGCAGAGCATTGTAGACATAGAAATTTGCGAAATACATACGGATCTGAATGAGACAGACCCGTTGACTAAAACTTCTCTCACAAGCAAAACATGATCACACCTTATTACTCTTGGGTATTAATCACATAGCGATGTGAACTAGATTATTGACTCTAGTAAACCCTTTGGGTATTGGTCACATGGCAATGTGAACTATGGGTGTTATTCACATAACGATGTGAACTATCGGTATTAAATCACATGGCGATGTGAGCTAGATTATTGAATCTAGTGCAAGTGGGAGACTGAAGGAAATATGCCCTAGAGGCAATAATAAAGTTGTTATTTATATTTCCTTATATCATGATAAATGTTTATTATTCATGCTAGAATTGTATTAACCGGAAACTTAGTACATGTGTGAATACATAGACAAAACAGAGTGTCCCTAGTATGCCTCTACTAGACTAGCTCATTGATCAAAGATGGTTATGTTTCCTAACCATAGACATGAGTTGTCATTTGATCAACGGGATCACATCATTAGGAGAATGATGTGATGGACAAGACCCATCCGTTAGCATAGCACTATGATCGTTTAGTTTTACTGCTATTGCTTTCTTCATGACTTATACATGTTCCTATGACTATGAGATTATGCAACTCCCGAAAACCGTAGGAACACCTTGTGTGCTATCAAACGTCACAACGTAACTGGGTGATCATAAAGATACTCTACAGGTGTCTCCGAAAGTATTCGTGGTGTTGGCATAGATCAAGATTAGGATTTGTCACTCCGAATGTCGGAGAGGTATCTCTGGGCCCTCTCGGTAACACACATCACAATAAGCCTTGCAAGCAAAAGACTAATGAGTTAGTCATGAGATGATGTGTTACGGAACGAGTAAAGAGACTTGCCGGTAACGAGATTGAACTAGGTATAGAGATACCGACGATCGAATCTCGGGCAAGTAACATACCGATGACAAAAGGAACAACGTATGTTGTTATGCGGTTTTGACCGATAAAAGATCTTCGTAGAATATGTAGGAGCCAATATGAACATCCAGGTTCCGCTATTGGTTATTGACCGGAGATGAGTCTCGGTCATGTCTACATAGTGCTCGAACCCGTAGGGTCCGCACGCTTAACGTTTGATGACGATCGGTATTATGAGTTTATGAGTTTTGATGTACCGAAGGTAGTTCGGAGTCCCGGATGAGATCACGGACATGACGAGGAGTCTCGGAATGTCCGAGACATAAAGATTGATATATTGGACGACTATATTCGGACACCGGAAGTGTTCCGGAAAAGTTTCGGATTTAACGGGATTGCCGGAGGGGGTTACCGGAACCCCCTACGAAGGGGGATGGTCCATAGTGGGCCTTAAGGGAAAGAGAGAGGCAGCCCATAGGGCTGGCCGGCGCCCCACCTAGGGTTCCTAGTTGGACTAGGATTGGGGGGGGCGCCACCTCTCCTTTTTCCTTTCCCTCTCTTCCTTCTTTTGGTGATTCCTACTAGGAATAGGATTGCAATCCTATTCCTAGTAGGATTTCACCCTAGCCGCACCATAGGAAGGGCCGGCCGGCCTCCCCCTTGCTCCTTTATATACGGGGGCAGGGGGGCACCCAAAGACACACAAGTTGAATTGTTCCAGCCGTGTGCGGTGCCCCCCTCCACAGAAACACACCTCGGTCATACCGTCGCGGTGCTTAGGCGAAGCCCTGCGCCGGTGAATACATCATATCCGTCACCACGCCGTCGTGCTGACGAAACTCTCCCGTGAAGCTCAACTGGATCAAGAGCTCGTGGGACGTCATCAAGCTGAACGTGTGCTGAACGCGGAGGTGCCGTACGTTCGGTGCTTGATCGGTTGGATCGCGAAGAATTTTGACAACATCAACCGCGTCACTTGACGCTTCCGCTCCCGGTCTAAGAGGGTACGTAGACACACTCTCCCCTCTCGTTGCTATGCATCTAGTAGATAGATCTTGCGTGATCGTAGGAAAATTTTAAAATACTACGTTCCCCAACAAGTTCCTCCACGAAGGAGGAAGTTTAGTGATGATACCCCCGGCAACAAACTTGTCCGGCAGCATACAATTGAAGTGCTCAAGTTCTCTAGCAAATGACTGTATCTCATGAGCTTGCTCAACCACGGAGCGCTCTTCAGTCATCCTGTAATCATAGAATTGCTCCATGATGTACAGCTCAGTGTCGGCATCCGAGACCCCAAACTTGGCCTCGAGTGCGTCCCACATATCTTTTCCATTATCAATTGACGCATAAGCATCAACTATGTTCTCACCAAGAACACTCAAGAGAGCAGCCCTAAATAGGGTATCCATTTTCAGAAAAGCTTGTTCCTGTTGAGCATCATAATCTCCTTCAGGTTTGCCAAGAGTGGCGTCATAGCAGCTCATGGTTTGAAACCACAGAACAGCTCTCACGCGCCACCTCTTATAGTGGATACCCTCAAACACAGGAGGTCTCATGGAAGCAGCAAAACCACTTGGGGTAAATTGCCTATAATAAGGTTTTTGGATTGTTGGAAAAATGAGCAATTTACCAAGTGATTTTATTAACATAAATACTAGATAAAGCCAGTAGTCGCGCCGAGCGCTCCCCAGAAACCTTATCACCCTTCTCCCGTACAGGACTCAAAAGGTGTGGTTTCGAAGGCCTACTGTCCCGACCTACGGTGCACGCCGCAAGCCGGGATGGGGAAGATCGTAGCAACAACTCAGAGATTGGAACTTGGGGCGAGAGGAGGAAGGAGTTCTGGTGCGTCTCTCTGGGGAGGAGCGACCTCCCTTATATAGGCGCAAGAGGAGGAGGTGAGAGGCTGCGCCAGGAGCTGAAGAGAGCGAGGGAGATGAACCGAACAGCCAGCAACCGAAGGGTACTGCGTGTTCGTATTCAATGTCCACTACAGCAAAACTTTCAGCTTCCGACTAACCTTTCGTATACCCGTCGTGCGTGGCAAAAATAAGACATCGGCTCATTCCCGCAACCCGCGGCGCGGCGCGTCATGACGAGGCGAGGCGAGGCGTGCGGCGGAGGAGGAGCGCGCATGGATGTCCCTCTTGTTCTCATGCTCGTACAAGTGGAGAAAGAGCCTCCCTTATAAAGAGGTCCAACTCCCTATAAACTAGCAATGTGGGACTAAACTTTAGTAGTGCCCCTTGTCTTGCACGAATGGGCTAAGTGGGCCTCTAGGATTTATTAGGAATTTCTGAAATTAATATTTGGCTGGGCCAAAATAGATAAAATTCCAGCACTATCTGTTGATAGGACCAAAGCTGCAAATTCATGAATGATCACTAAAGATATGATATGACAAATAAATCTATACACAAGGCTCTGACAAAGAGAGGTGTGCATCATACTGATACTAAACAATGTACTTGCAATATTAGGGGCACAATTGGTCGTTTTTAATCTCCTTTGTGGTTAGGGGTCTTATATGGTCTAGCAATGTGTATAGGATCCTAAATTCCAGTGATTTGGGCGTGATTCTTCTATTGTTCAGAGTCACACTTGGTACAGGTCAAACAGAAAGGATAATAACATGTATGAATGATAGAGCACCAATTTGTACATAATCATAAATTAAGGTCCATCAGATTGTGGTGGTGCTACATGGACACAATTGCTGCAATTTTCTTTGTTTAGATTTTGATGTTTCCTTTCCTGATTCATAGGGTAAGCTTATCTTTCATCAGCAAGCAACTGAAGCTTTTGATGCTGGGTCACGGGTTGGGCTCGGTGGCCTCTTTTATTTGTGCTCTTTGGCATCTTTCGTGGATGAAATAACGGAGGGATTTGAGGACCTCCAGCTTGACCACCCTACCGGTGAAGGGGAGACTCGGCTGGGTTCTTCACTGAAGACTCCATGCCTATGGCGGAAGGACCTCATCAACATTCTCAATTGGACGCCTCCGCCTCCTCCTCCTCCTCCGGCGAGTCAGGGCACTCCGCCTCCTCCACCGCCTCCTCCTCCGGCGAGTGACGATCAGGGCACTCCGGCTCCTTCTCCGGCGCGTGGCGGCACTCCGCCTCCTTCTCCGCCTGCGCCGGCGCGCCCGAGCAGCCAGCCTCCTCCTTCTCCGCCTAGTCAGCAAGGGCGGAAGAGACCTGTCGCCGCTCCGGCTGCTCCTTCTCCGGCGCGTAAGCAAGGAAAGAAGACAGCCGCTTCGTTTGGTCTGTCGGCGTCTAGCAGTACAGCCAGAGGCGAGAGGCAATACAGATTCGGTCCTTCTCTCACGCCTCTAGAGAAGTTACCATACGAGAGGTCCGACGAGGAAAACACGAAGATCGCTGAAGGCGAAGTGAAGGACTGGCTTGAAGGGTTGAAAGCACAGAGACATCCACCTCCGGAGGAGAAGATAGATCCGGTGAAAGCAAAGCGCACTCTTGCTGCCCTGAAGAAACTAGCGAAAAGTCAACCAAAAGACAACTATGACCGCATTATTGAAAAGTCATTTCACGAAGCGAAGCGGTCGGGAAGTACTAAAAGTGATCAAAGGTTAGCAGAAGGACGAGCTGGGAAACAAATTGCCCAGCTCAGCGAACAAGCGGACCAATCGTGCCCCCCGCTCAAGGTGTCTAGCGACATGGTCGCTAATGATCCGAGGATGGTGCCCGGTTATATCAATCTTGGAGATTACCTGCCCGACGATGTACATTATGATTTCTTGGAGGTGCAGATACAAAGATACGAGTACGGGAAGCCTCTCGTCAAAGATGAAAGATCTCTATCAACGATGATGCGAAGATTGCATGATTGGTACTTGAAAATCTGCAGAGAGTCTGGGGGGAGGGATAGTTTGTATGTGAGAGTTAAACCGGAGCATGACCTCGTTGGAATTGAACTGTTGCCTATTCCATTTGAGGAGTTCTATCAGTTTTTCAATCAATTGGCCCTCGATAAATCAACGGTCACCTGCTACTGTTTATAAGTAGTACTACTTCGGTCATTAAGTCTCTCTATATAGCTCAGCTCTTTCATTGCATGTATTTATAATTATCCTCACTATATTATGTAGATTGAAGATCGTCGAATTGAAGAAAAGACAAGTCGGTGATATTGGGTTCATTAACACATACCTCATTGATGCAACCGAGGTTACATTGCGTGCCTCAGATACCGAGGCCAACTTGCTACGATCGTTGGTGGTAAATGAAATAAAGATATAATACTCTTTCCTTACAACTTCAAGTGAGTGTTACTGTCTTGTGCATATTCGGTTTCCCTTATATATCAGTCAAGGTTATAGTAATGTAATTGATGAGTTCATGCATGCGTGCGCAGCTTCTACTATATTCTCCTAGAGATTAAGCTAGAGTAGGGAGTAGTAACTGTCTTGGACTCTAAACGAAAAGATCCCAAGGAGTATGCGGACATGACTCAAATGCTCGAGAAGTAAGTTAAATCGATCATTATCCACCATGCATATCAGCAACTTTGTTCATTTCTGATATCAAGTAATTGTTTTCTTTGTCTGGCAGGGTTTGGAGAAAATTCACCAAAAAAGCTCCGGGACTGCCGAAGAAGCTGGAATTTAGACACCCGAAAGTAAGTACTATATAGTAGCATGTTCCGCGCATCTCCTATATATTGATTCAAGCGCTAGTTTCATCAATACCATTTGGCATTCTTGCTTATCAGTTTGATTGACCTCTATTTCTTGTAAAGTGGTTGTGGCAGGAACAAGGGAATGATTTCTGTGGATACTACATTTGCGAGTCCATCCGCCACACGACCTGTGAGCGGGGCTACTCTAAAGCACAATTTGAAGTGCGTAAGCAATTAATAATATTCACAATTTTATTTCATTACCATCATTTGTGTTGAGTTTCATTCATTGACCCCCTTCTTCAATTTAGATCTTTCGGATGCGGAATGAACTCCTAGCACCAGATCGTCTGCGAGCAATTCAAGAGGAATTGGCGGCATTCTTCCTTGACCACGTGATCGCGCCAGACGGAGAATACTATGTGGACCATGCGTCCATCGTATAGGAGATTATATTTGTAAGAGATTATTGTATATATGTACCCGGTAGTGTAGGATAGATATACGAGAACTTGTTGTTCGACCAATCTCTCGGAGAAGGAGAGGTGGTCGATATTACTTCTCTCTGTATGCATATATATGTTGATTACGATCTTCTGTTTCCTTCGTTTGCTTACTAGCTAGCTAGCTAGCGTGTCTAGTCCTCTCTATACGTATGTGTAGTACGTAGCGTCGACCAAGCACGGACATAAGAGAGGACACTTTTCTCTATTAATTAGCTAGCTAACACAATATATGAAACACCTAAACTAACCCCCTCTCTCAAAAAA
>LR738711.1:11748676-11774251 GCA_902687465.1 Secale cereale
CCTTTAAAAAAAACAAAAACCACAGCCACAGAAATGTTGACGCGTGGATGCCTTTTGGTCCCGGTTGGTGCCACCAACCGGAAGCAAAGACCCTCCTGCCTGGGCTCCGCGCACAGGCCACGTGGAGACCCATCTGCCCTGGTTCTAGATTGAACCGGGACTAAAGGGCTATGGCATTAGTACGGACCCTTTAGTCCCGGTTCAAGAACCGGGGCTAAAGGACCTTACCAATCGGGGCAGATGTCCCTTTATCTACTAGTGTGTGCATGTGTAACGACAGGGGTGCGCTGATGGTAAGTGTTTGTATGGCTATGTTATCTGTCATTGACGCTTAGCGTGGAGTTCGGTATGTGTGCATTGTACGGCAATAATTTAAATGATAGTCAGATGGTACTGGTATATAGCAAAAAAAAGGGAGTTTGAACAAAAAGCCCAGTGCTAATGTATAGCACGTGTCAACCCGGGGGATGCAGTTGCGCTATTTTTTCTTACGACTGTGCCCTCGTAGGGGATCTTTTCACTGCATTTTTTGTTTGGCTCGTGCGCACTTATCGATGCTGGGTCACGGCTGGGCTCGGATGCCATCTTTTCGTCCGTGCGCACCTCTCGATGTTGGGTCACGGGTTGGGCTCGGAGGCCTCTTTTGTTTGTGCTCTTTGGCATCTTTCGCAGCCGACAGCCGTGCATGTCCCCGTGTTGACAATGGATTATGGAGAGTCCCTCTAATAAACGGGTCACGATTGAATCAAACTTCCGGTATGGTACTAAATGACCAGCGCCGTCCCTCGCGTGGACACGAAAAAAGGCCAGCCCATGCGGCCCATTGCGCCCAGTACTACTCTCCTCGCTCTCGCGTACACGGCTGGCGGACGAACCCTAGGTACGGGTGGCGCGACCCCCGGCGACGGTCATGGAGGCCGACCGGCCCGGGGGCGGCGCGCGGATGCGGAAGCGGCGACGGCTAGGGTTTAGAACCCGGAAACTGATACCATGTTGAAGGGAGAGAGGATTTGATGGAATAGTTGTTGTATTGCTTGAACCTCGTGGGCATATATAAAGGAGTACATTGATCTACTTGAAGTACAAGACAAGCCGGAACAAATCCTAATCTATCTCTTCTTTCCTAATAAACATTATACTCAACAACCTTGATTAAGGTGATCATCCGTTGCAGGCTCAGGGACCTCCGTATTAATTGGATGCACTGTCATTGACTGCGCATTCCCATCAGATACTTCTGTATTAATTGCTTTTGACGGGAATGACTGAAGACTCTGATCTGATACAGCAGCAGGTTCCACTACATCGCGTTGAACGTTATCACTGAGAACAGAAGGAACGGCCGTGTGAGTGGAGTGGACACTTGGGGCGCACACGTTGACCAGGCCACCGTAATTCCACGGCTTTCAAATATTTTTTTTCAAATGAATATATACTTTGAATTTCCTCTTGACTGTCTCAATTCCCCCCCCCCCACTTTGATATCTCTATTCTTAAAGGAGAAGTATGCGATTGTGATGGTGTGTTGGTACGTTGTTCGTTCGCCTTCCCCACCTGTCGGATAATCTTGCTTTGACTACACCGATTTATCCCAAAAAGATCCCACCACCCGACCGTTTTCCCCCTTCTAGCAGAAAACCACAGAGAAGAAAACCTAAAGGGGAAGTCTACGGCTGTGATAGTGCGTTGGTACGTTGTTAGTCCGCTTTGTTTGCCTTCCCCACCTATCCTACAATCTCCCTTCGACTCCACCGATTTCCCCCAAAAAAATCCCACCTCCCGACTGGTTTTCCCGGACACATGTCAATTCATGTCTCCACAAGATGCTCCATCAAGGTCGGCGTCGGCATCCTGAGGCCTGACTGACTCACCCCTGGCGCCGCCTATCATGGACACACTCCCGCCGGCGGGTTCTGCTACCAAATCTAGAGCAAGGCCGACTTCGTAACCTAAAACGAGGACGTGCCAACCGGTCGCCATGTCAAATGACTCTTCTACAGCGGTAATTATCAATCGATGAACCCTTTGCATCTGTTTCTTGTCATGATGAAGGCCATCGATGGTGAAATTACCAAGTGATTTGTGATTCCATTGAGGATCTAGATCATGTTGCAATTGCAACTGGGAAATTTAGGGATATATTCGGTCTTTTTCTTAAGTCAAACAGAGAGATAAGAACAATGTGTTAATGATGATATCAGTTTGTATAGAATTGTAAAGAGCTTATGGCATCTCTCTAAGGCACACATATAGACAGTTGGTGCAACTTGTTTTGTTACAAAGGAACATCTTCTAGTCTAAGTGAAGCTCATACCACAACAGTAACTAATAATATCAATTAAATCTAGCACATAGTACGTACAATAGATCTTGAGCAAGCAGAACGTAACATTACTTGCAGGCATGTTTAATTTGATCGTAAACTGGAACTGGGACCAGTAAGACATTTGGCTTCTGTTGATAGGACCAAAGCTGCAGATTCATGAATGATCACTAAAGATATGATATTACAGATAAATTTGTACAAAAGGCTCTGACAGAGAGAGGTGTGTGTCATACTGATAGTAAACAATCTGCATGCAATGTCAGGGGCACACTTGCTCTTTTTTAATCTCCTTTGTGGTTAGGGGTCTTATAGAATCCAACAATGTACATAAATTCCAGTGATTTGGGAGTGCTTCTTCTATTGTTCAGAGTCACACTTGGTACAGGTCAAACAGAAAGGATAATAACATATGTGAATGATAAAGCACCAATTTGTACAGAATCATAAAATAAGGTCTAGCAGATTGTGGTGGTGCCACATGGACACAGTTGCCACAACTTTCTTTGTTTATATTTTGATGTTTCCTTTCCCGATTCATAAGTATGCTTATCTTTCACCATCAAGCAACTGAAGTTTTGAAATCAATTTGCATGACTTGGTTTTCGTTTTTGGACTTGGGTTTTCGGAGCATGAACTACTGTAAAGTTGGAGTTGGTATCTGGTTTCATTTAATGATAATGTAACACGGGGAGGAGGAGGCTTCAGTCTCCTATTCATAAATAAAACCATACATGTCTTTTTCATTGATGTCTCGAAAATAAACCTGAATTTGGAGGATCTCACTGACATTGTATGTGACCCCGTAGGGTGGTTTGTACATTTGATGAGCTTCGTGCCAGAAGCGGTGCTGGAGGACCCAGAATGGCAGGTGCTTGCCTGTTGTTTCGGCAAGGACGACCATAGAACGACCAAGAACACCTACATCTCTGAACCCGATATGGGCATGGCATGCCGACAGAAGTTTTATCCCTAATATCAGAATGCAAGTCAGAGGCCATCCTATCTCGTGTAATCATGACCTTCGTTGGTTAGTGCGTTCGTGTTGGTGTCTCTCGACGCTCAATGTGTGTGTGCATGTGTAACGACAGTAGTGCGCTGATGGTAAGTGTCTGTATGGCTATGTTCTCTGTCATTGGTGCTTCACGTGGAGTTCGGCATGTGTGCATTGTATGGTAACAATTTTAAAAAGATAGTCGGACGGTACTGGTATATAACAAAAAAATGGAGTTAATTCGAACAAAAAGCCCAGTGCTAATGTCTAGCATGTGTCAACCCGGGGGATGCAGTTGCGCTATTTTTTCTTACGACTGTGCCCTCATAGGGGATCTTTTCACTGCATTTTTATTTTGGCTCGTGCGCACTTATCGGTGCTGGGTCACGGCTGGGCTCGGAGGCCATCTTTTCGTCCGTGCGCACCTTTCGATGCTGGGTCACGGGTTGGGCTCGGTGGCCTCTTTTGTTTGTGCTCTTTCGCATCTTTCACAACTGACAGCCGTGCATGTCCCCGTGTTGACGATGGATTAGGTAGAGTCCATCTAATAAACGGGTCACGCTTCAGTTAAACTTCCGGTATGGTACTAAATGACCAGCGCCGTCCCTCGCGTGGATACGAAAAAAAGGCCAGGCCATTCGGCCCATTGCGCCCAGCACTCTCCTCGCTCTCGCCTCGCTGTATGGTTCACTCCGCCCGTCCGCCGCCGGCCGCCGGCCGCCGGGGAAGAGCAGCCGCTGCTCCGCCGTCAGGGCGCGATACGCCTAGCGGCGCCCCGTGACGCCCCGGAGCAAGCGTTGACGCTGCCGCGGAGGTGTCGGGGCCACGAAGCCAACGACGCCGTCTGCTCAGTTGACTGGCTTCCATTGCTCGTCGGTACTGTCGCTGGATTCTCCCGGCTACTACTTGTCTTGCCTTGCGCTGGTTATTACTTTCAGTTGGAACCAGGAGAGAAGCGACGGCAGCAGAGCAAAATTCAGGGTATACTGATGGAAATTGGGACTGCTAAAAAATATTGAAGCAATATGTTGCCTAGACCTGAACTTGGTCTGAACTCAATACCAATTGTTGCTCCGAAGTCAGATTTGAAGCTTCCAACTAATGCTCGGAACTAAATGCTGAGTAAATAGGCAATTTTCCGATTAATTTAATCCACGAATTAACTACTAGCATGGCATTGACACAAATAATAGTATACTGATATTCAATCATGCAAACACATACTACGCTAATTGTAGACAGATCTACGTATAACGCTAGCATGCCTAAAACAGAAAACAGTAGGAGCGGGATAAACGAGTTATACCCTCCAGTAGGCCATGCATAGGCCGCGGCAGCGGTGACGGCAGCAGCGTCCTCGGCTGCCTTCTTGTCGGCTTCGAGCTTCTGGGCGGCGGCACGTTCGGCGTCGGTGGCCATGGTGATGACGAGGGCGACGCGGACGTAGAGGAAGTAGATGAACGGCGAGCAGTCGCGTAGTCGCTTACCAAAAACCTATTCGCCCCTCTCCCGTACAGGATCCAGAGAGGCGAGGCTTCGGAGACCTGCTCTCCCGTCGACCGTGTACGCGGCGGACGGGATGGAGTCACTGGCGGCAGCAGCAGCAAAGGGACGACGGCGGGCGTGGAGGCAGATGCGTTCTGTGTTGCGGCGGCTAGGGTTGGCAGCGCCCCACATATATATGTGCGGCCGCGCGTGGAGAAACGTGGGCCGAACCCACGTCCAAGTCGGTAGCCCACGATCCGACGTCTCAGATCGTGGCCCTACCTGTCAAAGACTCCCCGTTCCTGACCGGCAAAAAGAAGCGCATAGGAGTGAGCTCGGCTCGGCTCAATCCCGCAACCCGCGGCGCGGCGCGTCGTGACGAGGCGTGGCGTGGCGTGGCGTGGCGTGGCGAGGCGAGCGGAGGAGGAGGAGTGCGCGAGGGCCTCATCTCTTCTCAAGCTCCAATAGCATGAGGGAGAGAATCCCTTATAAACCACTCCAACTCTCCTTCCACTAGCATGGTGGGACTAAACTTCCCACCACTTTGTCATGCCACCTACATGGGTCCTTAGAGATCAAATCTGAAATTGTCATATGGGCTCTAGGCCCATCTCAGATTTCAACAATCCCCCACCAGATCTCGAGGGCCCATTGTGTCCTCTGTTCCAATTACTGTTTCGATATACCAGTGTTTCAGCGAAGACCTGTTAAGGTTGAGCTTCACCTAGAGCAAGTAGCTACACTCCTTCACAACTGAACAATGGACTATGCCTTGAATTGTCAGTTTGGCGTAAAGAAGTTTCACCACATGTCTTACTGATACTAGGCTGCCGAAGGCTGACCCCTCGGGTGGAGCATATAAGTCACACTCCTGGCCTGTTCATGAGCTTACTAGAGATCACCCCAATCTCATAGACTGTGACCAGCAGTCGGGCTCATATAGGTGTGTTCCTCCAAAGATCGCTCTGTAGGATAGCATCTTGCTTATACATATAAGCCTTGGGACACATTAAGACAGTAGTCATCCTCCCATACAGTATTGAGAATATTGCATCTCCAGCGGAGTGGGTTAGTATAGTTACTCTCCTCAGTTCACCACTGGCTTGTTTTCCCAGGTCCTACTTCACGGGATCTCCGATCACATAGGTTGGGTTACCACCATGGCAACTCATGTGGGTCTCATGCCCATCTCCCTCGATGCATTATCTATCACAACACGTGATAGCCCTTTTGTAAAGGGATCTGCCAGATTCTTAGCCGTATGGACATATTCCAACGCTATCACTCCGGAGTTTCTCAATTTTCTGACAGCTTTTAATCTCATTCTTATGTGTTTGTTGGACTTCATGTTGTCCTTTGAACTCTTCACCTTGGTGATGACGGTCTGATTGTCACAGTTCATAAGGATAGCCGGAACCGGTTTATCAACCAATGGCAAGTCCAACAAGAGATCTCGAAGCCATCCCGCTTCGACACCAGAAGTGTCTAATGCTGTTAATTCTGCTTCCATTGTCGATCTCGTTAAGATCGTTTGCTTGCAAGACTTCCAGGAAACAGCGCCACCTCCAAGAGTAAACATATACCCAGTTGTGGCCTTCATCTCATCAGCATCAGAGATCCAATTCGCATCACTATACCCTTCAAGTACCGACGGGTATCCGGTATAGTGAAGTCCATAGTTCATAGTACCCTTCAGATAACGCATAACTCTTTCAACAGCATGCCAATGTACATCACCCGGTTTTGACACAAACCGACTCAGTTTGCTCACAGCAAAAGCGATGTCAGGCCTCGTAGCACTAGCTAGGTACATCAGTGAACCAATGATTTGAGAGTATCTCAATTGATCTATAGCCGTGCCTTTGGATTTTCGAATCAACACGCTAGGATCATATGGTGTTTGAGATGGTGTGCAGTCCGAGTATCCAAAACGACTCAACACCTTCTCAACATAATGGGATTGCAAAAGTGTAATCCCACCCTCATTATCTCTCAGTAGCTTGATGTTCAAGATAACATCAGCCACACCAAGGTCTTTCATCTCAAAGTTCTGAGATAGAAACGACTTGACCTCCTCAATTACTTTGAGGTTGGTTCCGAATATCAGTATGTCATCAACATACAAGCACAGTATAACTCCTTCGCCCCCACCATGGCGATAGTATACACATTTGTCAGCTTCATTAACAACGAAGCCAACAGATGTCAGTGTTGTATTAAACTTATCATGCCATTGCTTAGGTGCTTGTTTCAGGCCATATAAAGATTTTATCAACCTACACACTTTTCCTTCCTGACCATCTATCACAAAGCCATCTGGCTGTTGCATGTAGATTTCCTCGTTTAGCTCTCCATTTAGGAAAGCTGTCTTAACATCCATCTGGTGGACGAGAAGACCATGCGAGGCCGCCAACGAGAGTAATACTCGAATGGTGGTCAGTCTGGCCACAGGTGAATAAGTATCAAAGAAATGTTCCTCTTCCTTTTGGTCATAGCCCTTGGCCACAAGCCTAGCCTTGTACTTTTCAATCGTACCATCGGGCCTAAGCTTCTTTTTGAACACCCACTTACATCCCAATGGTTTGCAACCATAGGGACGCTCAGTAATCTCCCATGTCCCGTTAGCCATGATGGAATCCATCTCGCTACGGACCGCTTCCTTCCAGTAGTCAGATTCTGGAGAGGCATACGCTTCTGAAATAGAAGTGGGAGCATCATCCACGAGGTACACGAAGAAATCATCACCAAAGGTCTTTGCAGTCCTTTGTCTCTTTCCCCTACCAAGGGTTTCCTCGTCATCCTCCTCAGGATTTTCATTATGTGTTCGTTCATTGTATTCCATAGGAATGGCAGGCTCAGGAGTCTCCTCAGATTCCTGTCTAGAAGTGCTTTGCTTATCTCTCATAGGAAATATATCCTCGAAGAATGTAGCATCCTTAGACTCCATAATTGTACCAACCTTTTGGTCAGGTACCTCAGATTTCACTACTAGAAATCTATAGCCAACGCTATTCTTAGCATAGCCCAAATTAACGCAGTCCACGGTCTTCGGTCCAAGCTTGCGCTTTTTGGGGATCGGCACATTGACTTTCGCCAAACAGCCCCAAGTACGCAAGTACGAGAGTGTTGTCCTTCTCTTCGCCCATTTCTCATAGGGAGTGATCTCATTGTCCTTTGTCGGAACTTTATTCAGGACATGACATGCCGTCAATATAGCCTCCCCCCACCATGCCTTGGATAAACCCGACGTATCTAACATGGCGTTAACCAAATCAGTTAGAGTACGGTTTTTCCGCTCGGCAACCCCGTTTGACTGGGGTGAATAGGGAGGCGTCCTCTCATGAATAATGCCGTGTTCCGCACAAAAGGAGTCAAACTCACTCGAGAAGTACTCTCCACCACGATCTGACCGAACTCGTTTAATTTGTTTTTCAAGTTGTTTCTCAACTTCTGCCTTATAGATTTTAAAGTAGTGTAGAGCCTCATCTTTAGTGTTTAATAGATAAACATAGCAATATCTAGTGGAATCATCTATCAATGTCATGAAGTATTTCTTTCCACCTTTAGTCAACACATCATTCATCTCACAAAGATCAGAATGTATGAGTTCTAATGGTGCCAAGTGTCTCTCCTCCGCGGCCTTGTGAGGCTTGCGAGGTTGCTTAGCTTGCACACATGAAAGGCACTTAGAACCTTTGGCTAAAGTGAAACTCGGGATTAAATCCAACTTAGCTAGCCGCGTCATAACACCGAAACTAATGTGACAAAGACGTGAATGCCAAACTTCTGATTCATTAACATTCGAATGAATATGGTTCACGACTTTATTACAAAAATCTGCGAGGGAAAGGCGGAACATTCCTCCGCTCTCATAACCTTTTCCAACAAAGAGTCCATATTTCGTAACAACTAATTTATTAGACTCGAAAACCAACTTAAACCCTTCTCTACATAGAAGGGAGCCACTAACGAGGTTCTTCTTGATGGCGGGGACATGCTGCACGTTCTTCAGCTGCACGATCCTTCCCGAAGTAAACTTCAGATCGACCGTGCCAACACCATGAACAGAAGCACTCGCGCCATTCCCCATCAATACGGACCCGTGGCCTGTGACCTGGTAAGAAGTGAACAATGAAATGTCAGCACACACATGAACTCCTGCACCTGTGTCCACCCACCAATCGTTGGGCTGAAACACTGAAAAAAAACAGTAAATAAATCACCGTACCCAGATGCACCATTGTCATTGTTGCCCACAATCATGTTGACAGACTTGGAGTCCTGTCCTGGCTTCTTGTACTTGTTTGGGCACTTGTTGGCCCAATGTTCAGTCGAACCACAAGTAAAGCAGCCCTCATCCTTCTTGTTCTTCTTGAAGGTCTTCTTACCCTTCTTCTTAAAGTCGGCATTGTGTTGGACACCGTTCTTTCCCTTGGGCTTGTGGGAGTTGGAGTTCCTCTGGTTCACCATGTTGGCGACAGAAGTCCCCTCAACTGCTTTTCCGTTCGAGTCCTTTGCCCTTGAGTTCTGCTCAACACTCAGATGGCCAATGACATCCTCCACTGAGAATTCACGCCTCTGATGTTTCAGAGTAGTGGCAAAGTTCCTCCAGGAATTAGGGAGCTTAGCGATTATGCAGCCCGCGACAAACTTGCCCGGTAACTCGCACTTCAGAAGCTCAAGCTCCTTAACAATGCATATTATCTCATGAGCCTGCTCCAACACAGGACGGTTTTCAACCATCTTGTAATCGTGGAACTGCTCTATAATATACATCTCACTCCCAGCATCGGTGGCCCCGAATTTAGATTCGAGCGCCTCCCACAAGTCCTTGGCGACATGCACATGTAAATATGCGTCGACCAGTTTATCTCCGATCACGCTAAGAAGTGCTCCCAGAAATACGACGGTGGCCTCCCTGAACGCATTCTCCTGTTCAGGAGCAATCGTTCCCGTGGGCACACCGGCGACCCAGAACACGTTCATAGCCGTGAGCCATAAAGTGGTCTTAGTCTGCCAACGCTTAAAATATGTACCGGTAAACTTATCCGGTTTCAGTGCAGCGGCAAAGCCACTTGTCGAAAAATTCCTACACATAATAGGTTTTTGGATTGCTGAGTAAATAGGCAATTTTCCGATTAATTTAATCCACGAATTAACTACTAGCATGGCATTGACACAAATAATAGTATACTGATATTCAATCATGCAAACACATACTACGCTAATTGTAGACAGATCTACGTATAACGCTAGCATGCCTAAAACAGAAAACAGTAGGAGCGGGATAAACGAGTTATACCCTCCAGTAGGCCATGCATAGGCCGCGGCAGCGGTGACGGCAGCAGCGTCCTCGGCTGCCTTCTTGTCGGCTTCGAGCTTCTGGGCAGCGGCACGTTCGGCGTCGGTGGCCATGGTGATGACGAGGGCGACGCGGACGTAGAGGAAGTAGATGAACGGCGAACAGTCGCGTAGTCGCTTCCCAAAAACCTATTCGCCCCTCTCCCATACAGGATCCAGAGAGGCGAGGCTTCGGAGACCTGCTCTCCCGTCGACCGTGTACGCGGCGGACGGGATGGAGTCATGTGCGGCCGCGCGTGGAGAAACCTGGGCCGAACCCACGTCCAAGTCGGTAGCCCACGATCCGACGTCTCAGATCGTGGCCCTACCTGTCAAAAGACTCTCCGTTCCTGACCGGCAAAAAGAAGCGCATAGGAGTGAGCTCGGCTCGGCTCAATCCCGCGCCGCGGAGGAGGAGGAGTGCGCGAGGGCCTCATCTCTTCTCAAGCTCCAATAGCATGAGGGAGAGAATCCCTTATAAACCACTCCAACTCTCCTTCCACTAGCATGGTGGGACTAAACTTCCCACCACTTTGTCATGCCACCTACATGGGCCCTTAGAGATCAAATCTGAAATTGTCATATGGGCTCTAGGCCCATCTCAGATTTCAACACTAAATGGCAAAATGACAATTGCACTTAACCACGAGCCAGTGAAAAGATCATTTGTAATTGGTCCCTGAAAATTAAGTAAAAAGTAAGATTACCATAGGAGCAAGATTTTGCCATCTCTTGTTGGATCATCTCTAGATTTTTAAGCTATATGAGCAAGATTATACCTTCAACAACCGAGTGAAGCTGAGATTGGTCCCTTTGCCCTTATAAACTTTTATCATCTGCAGCTTGTGCACCACCACTACGTGACACTTCATCCACCTCTTGCATCTTCTAATGAAAGAAAAATTGAGGGCCATGGGAATTAATTAATATAATGATGGTGGGTGTTGCAAGGCGGGCGGGGCATGAACATCAGGCGGGGATACTTGTCAACAAAACGCAGCTATGCGAGAAACTGGTGCCGATCGCGATCTCTTTAGGATCAGGTCGGCGCACCAGTCCAACACGGCGGGTGCTGGACTCCGACGACCTGCCGGTGCCGGCGTGTATGAATCCTGACCAGTCACATTATATTCTCAAAAAGAAAAAAAGGAAAAAACGGACCAGTCCAACGGTAATGCATGTGATGCTTAATACTTGTGGTGGTTTTCAATTTCAGTTTCACAAATATTTCAGCACCAACCGAAATAACTGAAATTCAGTGAAATTCAGTTATTTCAGTTTGCATTTCGGCCAAAAGGCCGAAATATTCATTTGAATTTAATTAAATATTTGAAATTTTCAAAAAATATTTTGAAAAATAATTGATTTCCTGTGTACTACTGAAATTGCTGAAATATTTTGGCCGAAACATAATATTTCAGTGTCTGCTGAAATTAATGAAATTCAGTGAATTTCAGTGAAATCTCACTGAAAGTGGAAACCACACTTGTGGATGCTGGACTTGACTTGCCGGCCGGCGTGTATAAATCATTTTCGCTGCAGCTTCACCGTGACGGACACCGGACGAGCGGCGGAAATGGCTTCAGCTCGTCGCTGCACTAGCATGGCGACCAAACTACTCATGTCCGTCCTGTTGCTGGTGGTGCTAAAGCTCTCCGCGGGGGCCGGGGCGCGCTCTGATGATTTCCTGTGCGGCTTCCCCGCCATCTTCAACCTCGGTGACTCCAACTCGGACACCAGAGCCTTCCCGGCCCTCTTCCCGGCGGTGCAGCCGCCCTACGGCCGGACCTTCTTCCGCATGCCGGCCGGCCGGCAAAGCGACGGCCGCCTCACCATCGACTTCATGGGTACGTGTCTCTCTAGAACATCTCAAACGCTGAGCAAACAACTCAAAACTGGAGAATTTTATTTTGTTTTGTTTCCTGACACATATATACTGCAGCTGAAAGCCTGGGGCTGCGTTACCTGAGTGCGTATCTGGATTCACTTTGGAGCAACTTCACGCAGGGAGCCAATTTTGCCAGCGCCGCCGGAACCATCAGACGGGTGAACGGGAGCTTGTGGACCAGTGGCTACAGCCCCATTTCCCTGGACGTGCAGATCGGGCAACTCCAGCAGTTCATCAACCGGAGCCAGTTCGTCTACAACAACATTAAGGACAGTATAACCGCACCTAAAGCGAGTCCTCTCAGCGCTTTGCGTTTTTGGCCGTCCGTTTCCGCGATCTGAATGTTTTTGGCCGTCGGATATCTGTGTAAAGCCATCTGCCTCGTGTGTGTAAATAGTGGCCCAGCTGTCCTATGGGCTTCTGCTCCAGCAGCCGAAACAGCGGCCTCTGGTTAATTGGGCCTTTAGGCCAGCCCATGCGCTTCGGTAGGTAGACAGACGAGAGATCGCAAACCTCCCGAAAAAAAAAGCAAGGAAGGTCAACAGGATCAATTTGGAGATAGAAAAAGCAGAGGTGATGGCTCGATTCAGCCGAGATGACGAGGGAACGATTCGGTTCATGGAGAGGACGAGGGGATCGGTCGTATGTGAAGGCGACGGGAACCGGTCGAACAGGAACGCGACGCGGGCGACCGGGCGCAGACCAGCGCCGTGCGGTAGAGCTCCTCCCGGAGCGCACGTCGATGCTGGTCAACTCAATCGTCGTCTGGCTGTTCAGCTATTTCATCGCGTGAAACTGCTCCTGGATTTGAGGAAGCAATCACTCTTCAGTTTCGCTCCAGGCATTCATGGTCGATGATGTGCGCTCCTCTCCGGCGGTGATTAATGGGTCTGCCTCTCTGTTTCCCCATTCTTTGCTGCTTCGGTACAGACTCATGTATATATGCTTCCTCGCCTAGCACTCTCCGCTTACTCTTCTTACTCCGGCGACGGAACATCCATCAACATGGTGCTCTTCTAGGTTCCCCACTATCTTTATATTTTCTCATTCATGTACGATTTGTTTCTTCCACCCTAACGATTACATTGTATCCTCCCAATCTGAATTTTGTAAAGGTATTGTTTCATACCGGGACTGGGAGGTGGTCGATGGATTCGGCCAGATATTGGAGACTGGTTCTCGCATTTTGTTTATTTCCGAAACTAGTTAGCATGCACGTGCAACGCACGTCTCAACCAAAGAACACATTATTCATGTGTACTGAATTCTGTAGTGCTGAGAATCCCTGCCTCTCTAAAGGTGAAGTTCAATACAAACCCCACATTTATCTTCTGAGGATGTATGGGAAGTTGGAGTAGACAAAAAATAAATCATAATCCAAGATGAAATTGCAATCGTATAGTAAAGATTTCAGAAGTATGTCTGATTTATTCTATGAACTTGGAAGGACTTATAATACATATTAGCATTGTCCAAGTGAACATGGCAGAGATGCAAACTGTCAACAAGATATACAAAAAAGAACGCGTCTTGGAACAACTGGATTTGTTCCCTCTTGGATTCAGGCTACATGTTATCTTCAGAAATCCTGGTAAGATAAGCAATGAAAACTTGTCCTATCAACATCTCAACAATGAAGAAAGTTCTACTATTTCAAAATGGAAAATTGTACAATAAGGACATTTCCATGATTAGTTCTTGTGCTAGGATAGTCATTGTTTCACAGAGCTAAAAAGAACAGAAAAAAATCAACGGAAAAATTTAGGAAGACCAAAGCCACACAACAAGGCCTTCCTAATGAGATGAATACACCATCAGGAAAATAAATCATACCAACAAGGCCTCCTATACAAATCACAAACTTCTATATGCTCATCTTATCTTCCTCTCGCCTTTTCCAATGATTTTTTACACAGTGTACATGCCGAAGACTTCATTTCTCCAATACAGAAGACATCAAGCTCAAAAAGTCCATAAACTGATGGTCATATCATCTCTTTGGGCAACAACCAGTCCTAGCACTGCAGCTAGATAACACAAAAGTTGAGCTTGGAACCACAGTAAAGCATGCAGCTAACTGCTATTTACTCACATATCACATAAAAGAAAAATAAGCTAACTGCATATTCATATTCAGTTATAAAGTAACTGAAAGCAAACTAAAAAAATACTGAAGAAACTATCAGTTCTAGAAAACAATTTTGTTGCCCTCGAAAAATAGAGATTGTGCTTTGAGCTTTGTTATTAATCGGAAACCACTGCAATATGACTTCCTATTGTGTCCTAAACTTTCAAAGAGCTTAGAAGCCATATACATTATGCTATAATACCTGGCATGCAGATCAAGGAGGCATTTCATCAAACAAATAAGGGCATCTGAAATTCATGTTCTGCTATGCACCCAATGCACATTAAGCGTAGAGCACGATACAGGCTATAGATGACAATAGAGTAAGTAGATGTCAGGGTCGAGAGTCAGCCTGGACGTGACGAGCGGTCTTCGCGGCCTGCTCGTGGCCCGCGAAGGACCGGACCGTACGGTCCCGGCCCGCTAAAATAATCGGCCGGTCCGGGCTGGGAAATTAGGCCCGATAAGCATCCGGTCCGGTCCTGTTTTGGCTCGGTCCGCTCGGTCGGACCGAAACTCTTTTTTCTTTTTTTTGCATTTTCTGAATAATATGTACAAGGCCCAGCCCATCCTAGCCTCTATGGTTGAGTTTTTGACCTAGCACGCACGCACTAACCTATTACGCATCAGGAGACGGTCTGCTCAAAGAAAAAAAGACACGCACGTACGCACCAGCGCCGCCGCCGCCGCTGTCCAGCGCATAGCTCCTCGCCCACACGGCCAGCGGCCTCCCTGCAACTAAGCACCATGTCCAGCAGCTCCGCCATCATGAGATCTCCTTCCCCACGCAACGAATCTGCCGGATTCGCTCGACAGCCGTCGCCATCATCCTCCTCCCCGACTCCGGCCGCCATCCTTGGTCGTCGATTGCGTCGCCTTCGCTGCTTCCCAGGCCTCCCCGACACCTCCATTGACTTCAGGTGAGCCACCACCCCTTCCCCTCTGCTCCCCCTTCTGATTAGAGCCCCGAGCCGTCTCTCTCGCCGGCGCCATGGTCACCACCTCGCCGCCGGTGGCGGTTGCTCGGTCCGTCGGTCTAGCCCGAGCTTTTGGGTGTCCGGTCCGGTGCCGAAAAAGGGGACCGCGACCTGCTTCGGTCCGGTCCGGGTCGGTCCGCCGGTGGCCGGTCCAATCGCCGGCTCGGTCAGGGACCGGACCGGCCCGGACCGTGTCCACCCTGAGTCGAGAGCATGCACCTCACTAACTCAGGAATCAAAGATCCTAAAGTATGAACATCTCCACCAACAGTCAAACACGCATAGGGGACATACCATTTCTAGATCTGCACATTGCCCGTCTTAGGAAGAAAGAGCTTCTAGATCTGCACACATGCAGCCTTCGAATCATTAGAACCCCTTGGTAAAAATATAGACATATTCTGCATGAACTAATGTGTGAACTTTCACAGAGACAAATAGTAACCTGAACTCTTGCCAATGAGGGTGCACAAAATACAGCACTATATTCCCGTATAAGATTGCTCTCTCGGGAATAAAATATAGTTATATTTTTCTAATGGCACAAAATACACTTGTCGGCATGAAATAAAAGGCCATCAAAGCTGCACTATCTGTTTGAAATAGAAATCAGAAGTGAATATGTTTAAGATCCATTGACAATATAAGAAATTGGATTACGGAAGATCGAAATAAAAAAGAGCAAATGACAACTAAAGGACATACATATGTGTGACCATTTGATGATTCCCGTGTAAGAGGGATGCAATGTGATGAACAAGAGTAAGCTCATCAAGCAATAACTGTCAGTTTGTCATCTTAGCAATTCAATTATAGTAACTATCACTACAATTAACAACAAAGATTATATACTCAGCCTTAGAAATGTAGCATAGTCCAACCTTCTCAACTGATTCTTCTTGCAGGACGGTCCAAATTCCTGTAGCTAAACAATTGCAGGCCGCCTTAGATAGAAGCACTGTATTTGGGCTCAAGATGCTACTATGGTCACCTACGAGGACATGTAAAAAGGATAGATAAAAAAATTACTAACCATTAATACATTCATTTGTCTCAAGTATACACATGCGATTCATTCAGCATGTTAATCTGATGCATCCAATAATTAGATAATTGCATGTGGACCCCTTTGTGTGCACATTGTATATACCTTGAGCGTCTCGAGGATTTGGATGGCACTGCCGGTAGTGTAGTTCCGGCGATTAGCACTGCCGAGCCTTCCGGTGGCGGCACCGATTACCCTTCCGGTTCATGCCATCTTCTGCAAATCGATTGGTTACCATACGCACCGCATGCACATATAGTATACACAACAATTTCAGATTTAAGCATGGAAACACACTCTCATACAATTCACTCCCCTATACAGAACAACTTTAGATTTAAGCTTGGGAGGCTGGAACCAAGTACGAACCACAAGGTAATGAATGTTCAACTATACTATTGAGAATAATAATGTAAAAAATAAAATTTTATTTTTTAGGCGTATGTCAGTGAGCTCTACACATCCAGAGAAGTATCTCACTGATTGTTTTCACCCTTTTATAGGTCACTGTACATCAAAGCAATAAGCATAAGATGGCGATATTCCTGATCAATTTTCCATATGCTCCAATTTCCTTTATACTCTTTCTCAGGCTGTTTTGAAGGAAAGAGCTGGGAAGCAACCACAGGTTCATCCTCTATTGTAGTCACTCCTCCATTATTTGTGTTGTAGATTCATGTGTGTATCCTAACCAGATATGATTGTTCTTCACAAAATTGTTTTGGCTGGGTAACAGAAGAAGAAAAAGAATGTAGAAGTGCTTGGCTCGGCGGTGGATCTCGGGCTGGTCACGTACTCCTGGTTGGGGAGGACCTCCACGCTGTCGAGCTCTTCATGGGCTGGTGCTTCCGGTTCGCCACGATCGAAGACCCTATATGAAAGCCTGCAAAGCGCGTAAGTGGGACAAATGGAGACGTACCTAGGTCGCCACCGTGGCGGGCGGAGGAGCAGCCGGAGTGTTGTGCGACAAGGTCAGGAAGGAGGCGCAACCGGCGAGGATCTGGTCGCGGAGCTCAGCAAGGCACGCGGCGACATAGGTGCGCGTGGTGGCGGAGAAGACCCAGCCCTCGGGCTCCTTCCAGGATGCCTCGCGCTGCTCCTCCTCGTGCTTGATCCAGATGTAGGACGCCCGCCCCATCTCCTTCCGCGCCGCCGCAGACGCCATCTCTCCATTCCTCCGCCGCTTTGCCGCTCCGGTTGCTTCGGGAGGTTGGTTCCTCGCGCCTAGGGTAGCAGAGGAGAGGAGGGGCGGCGGGCGGCTGCGGTGATGGGAACAGGAGGAGTTCTGCGGCGGCTGGGGGAGAGGGGGCGCTATGGTTGGAGTTGGAGACGTGATGTTTTTTTCGCAACTGAGACGTGATGTTGGTTTGGGGGCTTGCATGGAGACCGTACGTTGGTGGCAGACCGGCAGAACATTTAATCTCGTCCATTCGTTTCGATGGCAGACCACGGAAGTAATATGGACTCTTAGATACAATTAAGTGGGTTAGATCCAAGGGTGCTGGTTAATTTGTGTACACTAAGTTTGGTGGGTTTAGGGTAATTCATGTTTGCTCTTTTAATAGTAGTATAGATTCTTCAGCTGGACAGGTAACTACATCACGTGTACTGCCAGACCGTTTCATGTTGTTACCATCCATGTTTTAGGGCGTGTGATTCCTCACATTACATGTTTCTGTGTTATTCACTCCCTGGTGCTATTTGCTGTTGTATGCGACAGGTTAATTAGAACAGTAAATTGCGCAAAAATTTGTAGCCATACTAGGGGAGACTCAGTATCTTCTGCTTCTATGCATAAATGAGCAAAGCCCAATAATCTTTCGTATATTTTTACTTATCCATCTGGATTTTCAAGACAGGGTGCATGCTCTGCATCATTCCAATCATAAGGTGAGTTTCTGTCTAGAACAATTTTTGAACATAATATAAATCAAGGTACAAGGAATTCCACTTCAAGAGAGCTCAGATCCATGCCTAAAACTGAAATTTATCAGTTATGGACAAACTAATAGGTAAGAATATGCTCACGCTGTTGTCCCTTTCCGTGTAGATGCAGCCTTTACCAACTATGTGTTGAGTAAATAGGCAATTTTCCGATTAATTTAATCCACGAATTAACTACTAGCATGGCATTGACACAAATAATAGCATACTGATATTTAATCATGCAACCGCATACTACGCTAATTGTAGACAAATCTACGTATAAAGCTAGCATGCCTAAAACAGAAAACAGTAGGAGCGGGATAAACGAGTTATACCCTCCAGTAGGCCATGCAGAGGCCGGGGCAGCGGTAACGGCAGCAGCGTCCTCGGCTGCCTTCTTGTCGGCTTCGATCTTCTGGGCGGCGGCACGTTCGGCGTCGGTGGCCATGGTGATGACGAGGGCGACGCGGACGTAGAGGAAGTAGATGAACGGTGAGCAGTCGCGTAGTCGCTTCCCAAAAACCTATTCGCCCCTCTCCCGTACAGGATCCAGAGAGGCGAGGCTTCGGAGACCTGCTCTCCCGTCGACCGTGTACGCGGCGGACGGGATGGAGTCACCGGCGGCAGCAGCAGCAAAGGGACGACGGCGGGCGTGGAGGCAGATGCGTTCTATGTTGCAGCGGCTAGGGTTGGCAGCGCCCCACATATATATGTGCGGCCGCGCGTGGAGAAACGTGGGCCGAACCCACGTCCAAGTCGGTAGCCCACGATCCGACGTCTCAGATCGTGGCCCTACCTGTCAAAAGACTCTCCGTTCCTGACCGGCAAAAAGAAGCGCATAGGAGTGAGCTCGGCTCGGCTCAATCCCGCAACCCGCGTCGCGTCGCGTCGTGACGAGGCGTGGCGTGGCGTGGCGAGGCGAGCGGAGGAGGAGGAGTGCGCGAGGGCCTCATCTCTTCTCAAGCTCCAATAGCATGAGGGAGAGAATCCCTTATAAACCACTCCAACTCTCCTTCCACTAGCATGGTGGGACTAAACTTTCCACCACTTTGTCATGCCACCTACATGGGCCCTTAGAGATCAAATCTGAAATTGTCATATGGGCTCTAGGCCCATCTCAGATTTCAACAATCCCCCACCAGATCTCGAGGGCCCATTGTGTGCTCTTGTCCCAATTACTGTTTCGATATACCAGTGTTTCAGCGAAGACCTGTTAAGGTTGAGCTTCACCTAGAGCAAGTAGCTACACTCCTTCACAACTGAACAATGGACTAAGCCTTGAATTGTCAGTTTGGCGTAAAGAAGTTTCACCACATGTCTTACTGATACTAGGCTGCCGAAGGCTGACCCCTCGGGTGGAGCATATAAGTCACACTCCTGGCTTGTTCATGAGCTTACTAGAGATCACCCCAATCTCATAGACTGTGACCAGCAGTCGGGCTCATATAGGTGTGTTCCTCCAAAGATCGCTCTGTAGGTTAGCATCTTGCTTATACATATAAGCCTTGGAACACATTAAGACAGTAGTCATCCTCTCATACAGTATTGAGAGTATTGCATCTCCAGCGGAGTGGGTTAGTATAGTTACTCTCCTCAGTTCACCACTGGCTTGTTTTCCCAGGTCCTACTTCACGGGATCTCCGATCACATAGGTTGGGTTACCACCATGGCAACTCATGTGGGTCTCATGCCCATCTCACTCGATGCATTATCTATCACAACACGTGATAGCCCTTTTGTAAAGGGATCTGCCAGATTCTTAGCCGTATGGACATATTCCAACGCTATCACTCCGGAGTTTCTCAATTTTCTGACAGCTTTTAATCTCATTCTTATGTGTTTGTTGGACTTCATGTTGTCCTTTGAACTCTTCACCTTGGTGATGACGGTCTGATTGTCACAGTTCATAAGGATAGCCGGAACCGGTTTATCAACCAATGGCAAGTCCATCAAGAGATCTCGAAGCCATCCCGCTTCGACACCAGATGTGTCTAATGCTATTAATTCTGCTTCCATTGTCGATCTCGTTAAGATCGTTTGCTTGCAAGACTTCCAGGAAACAACGCCACCTCCAAGAGTAAACATATACCCAGTTGTGGCCTTCATCTCATCAGCATCAGAGATCCAATTCGCATCACTATACCCTTCAAGTACCGACGGGTATCCAGTATAGTGAAGTCCATAGTTCATAGTACCCTTCAGATAACGCATAACTCTTTCAACAGCATGCCAATGTACATCACCCGGTTTTGATACAAACCGACTCAGTTTGCTCACAGCAAAAGCGATGTCAGGCCTCGTAGCGCTAGCTAGGTACATCAGTGAACCAATGATTTGAGAGTATCTCAATTGATCTATAGCCGTGCCTTTGGATTTTCGAATCAACACGCTAGGATCATATGGTGTTTGAGATGGTGTGCAGTCCGAGTATCCAAAACGACTCAACACCTTCTCAACATAATGGGATTGCAAAAGTGTAATCCCACCCTCATTATCTCTCAGTAGCTTGATGTTCAAGATAACATCAGCCACACCAAGGTCTTTCATCTCAAAGTTCTGAGATAGAAACGACTTGACCTCCTCAATTACTTTGAGGTTGGTTCCGAATATCAGTATGTCATCAACATACAAGCACAGTATAACTCCTTCACCCCCACCATGGCGATAGTATACACATTTGTCAGCTTCATTAACGACGAAGCCAACAGATGTCAGTGTTGTATTAAACTTATCATGCCATTGCTTAGGTGCTTGTTTCAGGCCATATAAAGATTTTATCAACCTACACACTTTTCCTTCCTGACCATCTATCACAAAGCCATCTGGCTGTTGCATGTAGATTTCCTCGTTTAGCTCTCCATTCAGGAAAGCTGTCTTAACATCCATCTGGTGGACGAGAAGACCATGCGAGGCCGCCAACGAGAGTAATACTCGAATGGTGGTCAGTCTGGCCACAGGTGAATAAGTATCAAAGAAATCTTCCTCTTCCTTTTGATCATAGCCCTTGGCCACAATCCTAGCCTTGTACTTTTCAATCGTACCATCGGGCCTAAGCTTCTTTTTGAACACCCACTTACATCCCAATGGTTTGCAACCATAGGGACGCTCAGTAATCTCCCATGTCCCGTTAGCCATGATGGAATCCATCTCGCTACGGACCGCTTCCTTCCAGTAGTCAGATTCTGGAGAGGCATACGCTTCTGAAATAGAAGTGGGAGTATCATCCACGAGGTACACGAAGAAATCATCACCAAAGGTCTTTGAAGTCCTTTGTCTCTTTCCCCTACCAAGGGTTTCCTCGTCATCCTCCTCAGGATTTTCATCATGTGTTCGTTCATAGTATTCCATAGGAATGGCAGGCTTAGGAGTCTCCTCAGATTCCTGTCTAGAAGTGATTTGCCTATCTCTCATAGGAAATATATCCTCGAAGAATGTAGCATCCTTAGACTCCATAATTGTACCAACCTTTTGGTCAGGTAACTCAGATTTCACTACTAGAAATCTATAGCCAACGCTATTCTTAGCGTAGCCCAAATTAACGCAGTCCACTGTCTTCGGTCCAAGCTTGCGCTTTTTGGGGATCGGCACATTGACTTTCGCCAAACAGCCCCAAGTACGCAAGTACGAGAGTGTTGTCCTTCTCTTCGCCCATTTCTCATAGGGAGTGATCTCATTGTCCTTTGTCGGAACTTTATTCAGGACATGACATGCCGTCAATATAGCCTCCCCCCACCATGCCTTGGATAAACCCGACGTATCTAACATGGCGTTAACCAAATCTGTTAGAGTACGGTTTTTCCGCTCGGCAACCCCGTTTGACTGGGGTGAATAGGGAGGCGTCCTCTCATGAATAATGCCGTGTTCCGCACAAAAGGAGTCAAACTCACTCGAGAAGTACTCTCCACCACGATCTGACCGGACTCGTTTAATTTGTTTTCCAAGTTGTTTCTCAACTTCTGCCTTATAGATTTTAAAGTAGTGTAGAGCCTCATCTTTAGTATTTAATAGATAAACATAGCAATATCTAGTGGAATCATCTATCAATGTCATGAAGTATTTCTTTCCACCTTTAGTCAACACACCATTCATCTCACAAAGATCAGAATGTATGAGTTCTAATGGTGCCAAGTGTCTCTCCTCCGCGGCCTTGTGAGGCTTGCGAGGTTGCTTAGCTTGCACACATGAAAGGCACTTAGAACCTTTGGCTAAAGTGAAACTCGGGATTAAATCCAACTTAGCTAGCCGCGTCATAACACCGAAACTAATGTGACAAAGACGTGAATGCCAAACTTCTGATTCATTAACATTCGAATGAATATGGTTCACGACTTTATTACAAAAATCTGCGAGGGAAAGGCGGAACATTCCTCCGCTCTCATAACCTTTTCCAACAAAGAGTCCATATTTCGTAACAACTAATTTATTAGACTCGAAAACCAACTTAAACCCTTCTCTACATAGAAGGGAGCCACTAACGAGGTTATTCTTGATGGCGGGGACATGCTGCACGTTCTTCAGCTGCACGATCCTTCCCGAAGTAAACTTCAGATCGACCGTGCCAACACCATGAACAGAAGCACTCGTGCCATTCCCCATCAATACGGACCCGTGGCCTGTGACCTGGTAAGAAGTGAACAATGAAATGTCAGCACACACATGAACTCCTGCACCCGTGTCCACCCACCAATCATTGGGCTGAAACACTGAAAAAACAGTAAATAAATTACCGTACCCAGATGCACCATTGTCATTGTTGCCCACAATCATGTTGACAGACTTGGAGTCCTGTCCTGGCTTCTTGTACTTGTTTGGGCACTTGTTGGCCCAATGTTCAGTCGAACCACAAGTAAAGCAGCCCTCATCCTTCTTGTTCTTCTTGAAGGTCTTCTTACCCTTCTTCTTAAAGTCGGCATTGTGTTGGACACCGTTCTTTCCCTTGGGCTTGTGGGAGTTGGAGTTCCTCTGGTTCACCATGTTGGCGACAGAAGTCCCCTCAACTGCTTTCCCGTTCGAGTCCTTTGCCCTTGAGTTCTGCTCAACACTCAGATGGCCAATGACATCCTCCACTGAGAATTCACGCCTCTGATGTTTCAGAGTAGTGGCAAAGTTCCTCCAGGAATTAGGGAGCTTAGCGATTATGCAGCCCGCGACAAACTTGCCCGGTAACTCGCACTTCAGAAGCTCAAGCTCCTTAACAATGCATATTATCTCATGAGCCTGCTCCAACACAGGACGGTTTTCAACCATCTTGTAATCGTGGAACTGCTCTATAATATACATCTCACTCCCAGCATCGGTGGCCCCGAATTTAGATTCGAGTGCCTCCCACAAGTCCTTGGCGACATGCACATGTAAATATGCGTCGACCAGTTTATCTCCGATCACGCTAAGAAGTGCTCCGAGAAATACGACGGTGGCCTCCCTGAACGCCTTCTCCTGTTCAGGAGCAATCGTTCCCGTGGGCACACCGGCGACCCAGAACACGTTCATAGCCGTGAGCCATAAAGTGGTCTTAATCTGCCAACGCTTAAAATATGTACCGGTAAACTTATCCGGTTTCAGTGCAGCGGCAAAGCCACTTGTCGAAAAATTCCTACACATAATAGGTTTTTGGATTGCTGAGTAAATATGCAATTTTCCGATTAATTTAATCCACGAATTAACTACTAGCATGGCATTGACACAAATAATAGCATACTGATATTTAATCATGCAACCGCATACTACGCTAATTGTAGACAAATCTACGTATAATGCTAGCATGCCTAAAACAGAAAACAGTAGGAGCGGGATAAACGAGTTATACCCTCCAGTAGGCCATGCAGAGGCCGCGGCGGCGGTAACGGCAGCAGCGTCCTCGGCTGCCTTCTTGTCGGCTTCGATCTTCTGGGCGGCGGTGGCCATGGCGGGCGTGGAGGCAGATGCGTTCTATGTTGCAGCGGCTAGGGTTGGCAGCGCCCCACATATATATGTGCGGCCGCGCGTGGAGAAACGTGGGCCGAACCCACGTCCAAGTCGGTAGCCCACGATCCGACGTCTCAGATCGTGGCCCTACCTGTCAAAAGACTCGGCGCGGCGTGGCGAGGCGAGGCGAGCGGAGGAGGAGGAGTGCGCGAGGGCCTCATCTCTTCTCAAGCTCCAATAGCATGAGGGAGAGAATACCTTATAAACCACTCCAACTCTCCTTCCACTAGCATGGTGGGACTAAACTTCCCACCACTTTGTCATGCCACCTACATGGGCCCTTAGAGATCAAATCTGAAATTGTCATATGGGCTCTAGGCCCATCTCAGATTTCAACACTATGCATACTTGATGCCTACAATCTCATTCATGTACCCTTATTTTCAATCTTTGCTAACAATATACAACTTTTGGTTCCTTAATTAGGTGGTAGAAAAAACATATGTTTCTAGAAATAAGGGGTTATTAATACGAATCATACAATCACTTGGGTTAGCTCTGCAATCTACTATTCTACTGGTACTGTCCATGAATCAGTCTCATACATAAAGGGTTGGGTTGATAACTTGGAGGCTGCGCACACCGCATATCATTCATTGGAAAATGCATAACAAACTGAAATGTCAAGGTTGATGATGCAAATCGAAGCCAGGTTGCTGCTCTACAGAGAACTGCGTGCAGCAATAGAATTTTAGAATATATTTTCAGAGAACAATGAAGTCGGCATGGAATATACGGCTTATCTAAAACAGCGTAACGAGGAAATATTGTAGCCAATCCATCAAATTTGTGTGGACAGTGTTAATTTTCTATCAATAAACATTTCACAATTCAAGAAAAACAATCAGGCAATAGAACCCTACAGTACAATGGACCTATTCCAGCTACACAACCAAAAGAAGAGTTTATTGATTTGCTTGCAGACTTAGCTTCGTTGCAAGTAGTTGGTATCAAACCAAAAAATGTAAGAGCATGACATCATACTATTAAATAGCTCGTGTGGTCAATTTTCACCAATGAAAAAAATAGCACGCTATAGCGTGCTATTAGCGAGGCATTATACACTAACTAATTTAACGAGACAATTCTTTACATGCTATAGCGTGCTATTAGCAGCGCTATAGCGCGCTATTTTTTTCATTGATTTTCACACAATCTCTAACATTTTAGATTGAAATTTTTGCAGGAACAAGATTGGCAGCGGCCTTCTGGATTGCACTTTTAATAAAGCTTCAACCTCAAGGCCTTCGGTATTTCTGAAGTTTTCCATGTAGAAGATTGACTGTAGCATCTTGGAGTGAACTAATATTAAAGAATAAACCCTTCAAATATTTGTGTCACCAAAAGGCTACAAGTTCTGTAATTTCACAAATACTTGGCGTTTTCTCTACCTAAATATGTGTGTAATGTTTCAGATCATATAAGTATTATTAAACAATCATGTATGTGGTGTGCCCTTCCAATGCTACTTTTTTGCAAATCTTTGAAGTGTCCTTCCTTAAGGA
>LR738711.1:11774322-11797977 GCA_902687465.1 Secale cereale
GGCTTTAATATGCTTAAACCTGCCCTCAAAAACTCCTATTTCAGCTAAACATGCTACTTGGCAATTATACTGAGATGTTTTACATGTAAATTTCGATGCTTTTGCTAATAAGGCTTACAAACTTGATGTTTTGAGCCTACCCTTAATTTTCGTGCTAGATTCACCAATGTCCTTAAGTGATGTACTCATAAGTATTTGGCTTTGAACATGCACTCAAATGAAATACTCGTTTCATTTCTATTCTCATTATAATGAGTCGGGAACCTTGAATCTGATTTCTCTGGTGTAATCTTACATGAGAAAAAACATGTTTCGTTAGAAAATAATTGATTTAAACAATCAAAGTTGATTTAAGCAAATAGAACATTGATAACCAAACCAATTTTCTCGCCGGTTGGTCCTCCATAGCAAGTTTTGTTTCTTCCAAATTGACCAAAAAAGCCTATGTGAAGTTGTAGCTTAATGTGCAAACAAATTTATCCCAGACATAAGACGCACGCCGATGTGCCTGGTGCCTATAGACCAGCTATTATCAGCTTCATGGGAGACATTGCCACTTTTATTACTATATTATTTGTCTATATAAAATAACACAAACTCTATGTATATAATTCAATTTCTAACACTCCCATGCAACATCCAAATAGACGGGCGCGGCAACGCGCGCCATCAACGGTCTAGTAGGTTCGATGAAAATGAAGCTCAAATCGAGAGTTACCATGTACAAATCAACAGTAATCCCTCCGTTCCTAAATATTTGTCTTTATAAATTTTTTAATAAATCACTACATACAAAACAAAATGAGTGAATCTACATTTTAAAATATGTTTATATACATCCGTATGTTGTAGTCCATTTAAAATGTCTAGAAAGACAAATATTTGAAAATGGAGGGAGTATATTTTTAGCATTTTTTTAATGAAAGTTGAATCTGTCTGCAGGTGGAATCTACCGGGAAATCCTGCCGAACCCTGAGAACTTGATATCCAAGGCGCTATACACCTTGGACATCGGCCAGAACGACCTCACCGTGGGTTACTTCGACAACATGACCACGGAGCAAGTCGAGGCCTACGTCCCCGATCTAATGGACAGGATCTCGTCGGCTATCCAGACCGTGTACAACTTTGGGGGGAGGTACTTCTGGGTGCACAACACGGCGCCGCTCGGGTGCCTGCCGTATGCCTTGGTGTTCCGCCCGGACCTCGCTGGTGCTGGCGGGGAAGTCGTGTGAGGACCCATCCAGGAGCGTGAGCTGGGACGGCGTGCACTTCACCGAGGCGGCCAACAAGTTCGTCTTCGACCAGATCGTGGATGGCGCGCTCTCGGATCCGCCCGTGCCTCTGCGGCGGGCGTGCCAGGGCAAACGGCAATGAGCATGCTGCCCGTTGTTCAATAATTATGCTGCGGATGTAGCTAGGATTTTTTTCAGACATCCTTACATAGTCCAAATAAAATTGGCCTCCTGTCGTGGGTTTGATTTGTTTGTGTGTGATTCAACCATATTACAAATCTTAAGTATTCTATAATTTGCGTAAGTTCAACGCTAGATTTTACCATCGACACATACTCCGTGCATGCACATATGTAGGGTTTAATACATTTTTTGAGGTTATCTTTGACCATGTCATTCATGTTACACAAATCATACAATCGAATTCATATGTGAATGGACTTTCTAATGATATAATTTTTCTATCATACATCTCATATATTAATAATGCCATTGGTCGAAGGCTATTTCGAAAAACGTCATGTGTTTTCTTTATGATGAATGGGTATTCCTATTTGGGAAGAAGTCATGGTGAGTTCCTAGTCTGTGGTGAGGAGGAAGATCTCACTATAAGGGCTGCACTAATGCAAAGCTTTCAAACCGACAAAGATGACTAGTGTTTGCAATCTGGACATGTATTCCATCAAACATATAAAGCCTGCTAGGCTACCGGCCATACTAGAGCCTTTGCATGCGAGATCGATTTTTGAGCACCCTACTGTTCCTGTTTTTACCTCTCTGTCAGTTGGTCAGCCGTTCGTTGCAGTTTCACGTGCGTTCTTAGGGTAAAGGTGTGTGACAGCTGGGTCCGTATTTTTTGTGGGTCCAGGGGCCAGTGGGTGGGTTTCGTGCACGCATCTTCAATGTTTTGCCTCTGCCTTCTGTGCCTCATGGTTGACCGAGACATCTTCACATGCGCATGGATTGGCTAGGCGATAGAGGTTGCGTGTTATTGGACTGGCTAGCCCTGCATGCGCGGCGCGATTGGCATGTTCCTGCGTACGTCAAGGGTGAGGGATGGAATTCAGATGATTTACTCGTATGAATGAAGGGGCAGCGTGTTAAACCACTATTTTCCTCATGCTATTTTTTTCTTCGCAAAGGAGGTTGAAACCCCCGCCATCTACATCGATGGATGCATACTATCATCTTTATTAATTATTCAACGAAGGTCTGATAAAAACTTACATCAAATGACCCTAATTAATGAAAATAGCATTAGATATATGTATTATTATCTCGCAAAAAATGATATATGCATTATTCATAGGTAATTTTTGCATCATTTATAAATCAGTTTTGCTAGAACTCATCTAGATGAGATATAATTTGGTCTCATTCATCTTCTATAGCCATTGAATGTGATGCTATAAGATGTGTGTGTGCTGATGTGCATTGTATCTGTTCTTGTTTTGCAGGTGAATGAGACCAACTTATATCTCATCTAGATGAGTTCTAGATACTCCCTAAATAGATACTTATTGTAGATTTTATTTGAAAGTACATATAAGCATTCCAGATTTTATACAGATCTTATTTGGAGCGTGGACATCTGAAAAAAATCCTGACATTGCAGCCTAATTAATGAATAGCATGCTCATTGGCCTTTCGCTTGGCAGGCCCGCCGTAGAGGCCCGCCGTTCACGATCTGTTCGAAGATGAACTTGTAAGCCGCCTCGGTCAAGTGCACACCATCCCAACTCACGCTCTTGGACGGGTCCTCACACGACTTCCCCTCCAGGACCTGCCGTTCACCTCCACCTTAACGCCGCATCCAATGTCCTTGTCATAGTTGTACTGGCCACCACCATACCCACAACACACGTGTAGAGGGTCCGCAAACCCAATCTTCTTGGCTTGGCTCATCAGCCTGTACATGGCGGTGTACACGTCGACATAGGTGAAGGCGGCCTCAGGGAGGGTCACCCTGAGCCTCGCCACGGTCTCCTTGAGTCGCGCGTTGAAGAACTGGGGGCCGGCGTTGAGCGCGACGGAGCAGCCGGCGCCGTCCTTCTCCGCGGCGAGGTCCGGGCGGTTCGCCAGGGCGTACGGCAGGCACCCAAGCGTCCCCGTGTTGTGCACCCAGAAGTACCTCCCCCCGAGGTTGTACACGGTCTGGATCGCCGACGCGAGCCTCTCCATTAGATCGGGGACGTAGGCCTCGACTTGCTCTGTGGTCATGTTCTCTAGGTAGCCCATGGCGAGGTCGTTGGCGCCAGGGCCGGGCCCACAGTGGTACAAAAGGTGCGGCCCGCACAGGGCCCAAATTTTTGGGGGACCCATAATTATTATATAAGTCTAATATAGTTAAGCTACTGGGCGGAGAAGTAAGTGCTGAGGGTGCGAACGTGGTATCAAACCTATTGAACCAATATTGTGATGCATCGGGGCAGCGGATAAATAAGGATAAATCTTCTATCTTTTTCAGCAAGGGTTGTCCTAACAGTGCTCGAGATATGGTGAAACAGACATTGCAAGTTCCTAATGAATCGCTTAATGAAAGATATTTGGGCATGCCGACGGATGTGGGTCACTCAAAGAATGGCACGTTTAATTTTTTGAAGGACAGAATCTGGAATAAGGTGAAGGGATGGATTGCAAAAAAATTGTCAGCCGGTGGAAAGGAGGTTCTTATCAAATCAGTGGCTCAGGCTATCCCTGTTTACTCTATGGCATGTTTCAGACTACCTCGGGGCTTATGTGAGCATATAAATTCTTTGATTAGAGGGTTCTGGTGGGGGAGCAAAGAAGGAAAAAGGAAGCCACATTGGGTATCATGGCAAGTAATGACAAGTCCAAAATATATGGGAGGCCTTGGCTTTCGGGATCTTGAGCTTTTTAACTTGGCGCTGTTGGCACGACAAGGATGGCGTTTGCTCCAGGATCCTTCCTCTCTCAGTGCTCGTATTTTAAAAGCAGTGTATTTTCCCTCAACTACTTTTCTGGATGCAGAACTTGGCTCTAGCCCTTCACAAATATGGCGTTCCATACTTGATGGAAGAGAGGTTCTCAAGCAAGGTATAACTCACAGGATTGGAAACGGCCGCTCAACTCCTATCTGGTGTTGCAACTGGATCCCGCGTGAACCGCTGCTCAGACCCCTCATGCCTTTGGTACCCAACCCACCTCAAATGGTGCATGAGCTCATAAACCATACCAAGGCAGCATGGAATACAGATTTGGTACGTCAGGTTTTCTTGCCAATGGATGCAGATGCAATTTTGAGCATTCCTCTGTGTACTCGTATCGTTGAGGATTTTTGGGCTTGGCATTTTGAGAAGAGAGGAATATTTAGTGTGAGATCTGCTTATCGGATGCTTGTGGAAACTAAGATCCGACGTGAGAATTGGTTAGAAGGAGCACCGGGACCATCAAGTTCAGAGGAGGCAGCGAAGACCTGGACAAAACTCTGGAAAATGTCAATCCCCTCAAAGCTGAAAATCTTTGTATAGTGCTTTTCTCATCAGTCTATACCTTCAGCAGATGTCTTACACCACATGAAGATGGCGACGACCAGCACATGTTCTCTGTGTGGAAGTGCCGATTCATGGCGTCATTCTCTCTTGGATTGTATGATGGCCAGATGTACGTGGGCATTAGCGGATGCAAATGTGGCTGAACATATGATTTTATGCAGTGAATCTCGGGCAAAACAGTGGTTGTTCTTCATGCATGACTCCCTGTCGCACGACGAGTTCACATGGATGATTGTTACATTATGGGCTATCTGGACGGCGAGACGTAAAGCAATACATGACAGTATATTTCAGAGCCCCGAGCAAATTCATCGCTTTGTGGAGTCCTATCTGTTCGAGCTTGGAACAGCTAATGCCAGATCGGAGAGGGTGCAGCCACCTTCAATCCGAGATACAAGGAATCGATGGGTTCCTCCCACTTCAGCTCATGCAAAGATTAATGTAGATGGAGCCTTTGCACGGAACGGCAGCGTCGGAGCAGCAGCGTCGGAGCAGCAGCAGCATTCTGCAGGAACGAGAAAGGAGATTATTTGGGGGCATCGGCCTTAGTGGTGCCAAATATAACGGACCCAACTGTTCTGGAAGCACTGGCGTGTCGAGAAGGCCTTTCCCTAGCGGAGGATCTTGACCTCTCAAGTATTCATTTGGCCACTGATTGCCAGGGATTGGTGGAAGAAATTAAGAGTGGATCCAGTGCACAATATGGTGCGATTATTCAAGAAATTCAGACTAGGCACATACCGTTTACAAGTTGCTTTTTTACCTTCGAAAGTAGAACTTGTAATTTCGAGGCACATAGCCTTGCAAAGCACGCTTCTTCTCTAGGAGTTGGTAGACATCTTTGGCTTGACCTTCCCTATGATCAAGTTAACATTCCTGTAAACATTTTGCAAGAGAATTAATAAAAGCGTGTGTTTGCCTCAAAAAAAAAAAGTTAAGCTACTTGTCCGAGCGACTTGGCCCATCGAGCGACAGCGAGGCCATTGAGCGGAGCGCGATCCTGGAGTCCTCCTCCCGTTCGGCGTTCTCTACGAGAGGGTCAGGCGACGAGGCAGCACTCAGAGAAAAAAAAAGGCGAGAAGGGCATCGCTCATTAGCCACGTGCGTACGTTATCTAAAAACACTAGATCGCTAATTCGCTACACTAGAAAATCGGATCGTGGCTACGCTACAGGAAAAGGAAAAGAACGTCTGGCCCGATCATCGCCTCGAGCCCTCGACGGCTCGACGCGCGTGGAGACCTTGACGTCGACGCCTCCTCCCTCGGTGGCTCTCGCTCGGTCTGTGGTCCTTAGAGCATCTCCAACAGCCGCGCTAAGCCTCGCGCCCAAAAAAAACATATGCCGCGCGCGCTTCGGCAGGTATAGCGCGGGGATAGGCGCTGGCTCCAACAGCCGCGCTATAATGCAGCACGCGCGCCGCTCCAGCAGCGCCCAAAAATGCAGCGCGCGCACAATATTTTTTAATACGTAAAATTGCATTAAAATAAAAAGGATACAAAATTATTTTACATATTGCAACTAGATGCAACTAGATAGGTAGTTCGAAAACATAAATAGATAGATAGATAGTTCGAAAACATAAAAAAAAACTAATCTCAGTCGCTTCAGTCATCTCCACCATCACCGGCTTTGTCGTTGGTGTCGTCGGAGGTTGACAGCCAGACGTCCAACCAACGGTCATCTTCTTCGGCGAAGATCGTTCTCCCGCCTGCATCGCGGACGGCGCACTGCTGACACGCCAATTCCTTCCGACGACGCCTGTCCAACCGCTCCTCGCGGCGCCGGCGCGTGTCCTCCTCGCGGCGACGTGCCCAATACTGCTGCTCGTAGGTGACGTCCTCCGGGTGGAGCCGGCGCCACTCCGCCATGCGCGCTCGTCCTCCTGGGCGACGAGGAGACGGTTCTGCATCGCAGTGTGCTCCGCACGGTCTCGTGCGGAGTGTAGACGAGGCGGCGGGGCGAGCTCTAACGCCTGCTCGAGCGTGCGGACGTCGTCGAAATTCATTTGGCGACGCGGCCTGCCTAGGCGCCACGCCGCCGCGTCGAACGCGCGGGCGGCCTCGTGCGCCGTCTCGTACGTCCCGAGGGGAAGCCGGAGATCGCCGGAGCGTATCTCGGCGTAGAAGCCGGCGCCGTTCGGGCGCTCGCGGACGCCGCGGTAGCCCGACGAAGAACGGCGGCGCGGCGGCATGGTGGCGCGTCGGGGGCGGCGGCGGCGCTCTGGTGCGGCGGCGCAAGCGGTGGCGCGAGAGGCAGGGAGAGAGAGAGAGAGCGCGGTGGAGAGCGAGGGGGAGCACGCGCGCTGCGTTTTATAGGCGCGCTGGAGGAGGCGCCGCAAAAATGACGCGCGAGAGGCTGCCATTTCGCGCGCGCGCGTAAGCGGTTCCCGCGCGCGCGGTTTTCCCGCCGCCGCTGGAGCGCGCCATTCTGCCCAGCGCGCGCGGAATCGCAAGTTTAGCGCGCGCGCGCCTTTTTACGCGGCTGTTGGAGATGCTCTTAGATTGATCAGATTTCGGATTTAGGCCACTGCCACTGCGCCGCCGTTGCCTTCCTCGCCTCCTTTCTCAAATTTCAGACTCGTCAACACTGTCTTATCGGATTGATCAGTGACCGACGCTAGCCTTCAGGTGCTTAGCAAGTCCTTCTTTTCGATTAACTTCAATAGCTACTCCTAATTCCAAATTTTCTAAGTAGTTATTGGCAGGGATCGTTACCTCATTAGAGATTGGTTCTTATCTCCTCGGTTAAAGATCACATGACCGAAAATTAGATGAGTTAGACGGTTCGTCTAATTGCAAACATTGACGCATAATCTCCAATTGGTATATGCTACATATAAATTCAATTTTTTTTTATTCATCTTCTTTATCTTGTGTTTCAATAATGCAGATTTGGGTCATCATGGGGAAACATCAGTATGGTGCCTATAAGCGCAACAGAAAAGCACAAGAAAAAAAATTAATTAATAAATCTTATAAAGGTGGTATGGACAAATTTGTTTAAAAAAAGGCACCGCAAATGTCATTTAGTAATCAGTCTGTTGATCCTTCTACCCTTGCACTTGCAATTGTTCCTTACAATGATTCTAAAGATGGTTAGACAGAGACATACAATATGGACGTAGAGGAAGATAATATTGATGTTAACTTGAATAGTTCGATCACCTCGTCAGGATGACGATGATTCTTTTCGGTCTGATATATTTGATCCAATAAATTGAGATTCTCTTAATTCTAAACAGATTGATTACGAGGGTATCATTGAAGATTTTTTTGCAAAGAATACTATAAGAATGAGGATGTTCAAATAATTAGCAAACGGGAGTTGAATAGGTATGACCTTTTTATATGTCCAATTGTTATGTAAGCCATTACATTATATACATTATAATATTTTTTCCGTTTGATATATATACATTATAATTGCTCATTAGTTCTTTTTTTGTGTGAAATAGGGCCCCATTATTTAGTTTCGCACAGGGCGCCGGATTTTGTCGGCCCGGCCCTGGTTGGCGCCGATGTCGAAGGTGTAAAGCGCCTTGGAGACCAGGTGCTCGGGTTTCGGCAGGATCTCTCGGTAGACTCCACCTATGTTGTTGTAGACGAAGTGGCTTCTGTTGATGAACTGCTGGAACTGCCAGATCTGCACGTCCAGGGAAATGGGGCTGTACCCGGAGGTCCACAAGCTCCCGTTCACTCGTCGGATGGTTCCGGCGGCGCTCGCGAAGTTGGCTCCCTGAGTGAAGTTGCTCCCCAGTCAATCCAGATACGCACTCAGGTAACAAAGCCCAAGGCTTTGAGCTGCAATACGGACGTGTCAGGGAAACAAAGACAAGATAAAAATCTTCAGTTTTCAGAAAAAATAGTAATGTAAACTCAATCCATGAAGATAGATGTTGTAGATAGATGTGAGTACCCATGAAGTCGATGGTGAGGCGGCCGTCGCTCTGCCTCCCGGCCGGCATGCCCAGGGGCGGAGCCAGGCTAGAGCTGGGCCCCGGGCCTGCTTCATTGCTACAGTGATGTACAATGATCAACAGTTTCATTTCTACTACAGTCAACGAAGGCAACTCCTGCCACGACCCGGGCCTAGGCCCCCCAGGCCTGGGGTGTAGCTCCGCCACTGGGCATGCCGAAGAAGGTCCGGCCGTAGGGCGGCTGCACCGCCGGGAAGAGGGCCGGGAAGGCTCCGGTGTCCGAGTAGGAGTCGCCGAAGTTGAAGATCGCCGGGAAGCCACACGGAGAATCATCAGAGCTTACCCTCTCTAGTATCACCAGCATCACGGCGAACGTGATGAGTTTGTTGGTGGCCATGGTGGTGCGACGGCGAGCTGAAGCCATTTCTCAGAGCTCGACCGGTGTCGGTGCAGCGGCTGAGGGAGGATTTATACACGCCGGCACCGGCAGGTCGTCAGAGTCCAGCACCCGTACGTCTTGGACTGGCGGACCGACGTGATCCTAAAGAGATGGGAATAGCCACGTTTTGTTGACAAGTATCCTCCCCGCCTGATGTTGATGCACCACCCACCGAGAGTGACGGGTCTTCACCGTCTGCGTGGCGTGCTTGACCCAGGCCTTGATTACTCTTTACTACTGTACAGTATTTCATGTTTAGCTCTTTCAGATCAACCAATCATGCACGTATGCCAAATCATTTTTACGACATTATAACTAATGCTCACAATGGCTACGTACTTTTCTTGTCTGAGGCATCGCCTTCCAGAGTCAGCATATTGCAGTTTGCACAGGTCTCTTTGTTGTCGGGGATAGTGGACGTCGGGGCGCGGCTCCGGATGGTTTCTGATTGTGCGTAGAGATGGCGATCTCGGGAACAATGCGAGTGGCAGCTCTATGAGGTGGGGCTCTATCTCGACATTGGTTGGGTGACATCCTTGTCCCCGTTTGGGCGGTGGGGTAATGGCTCGGTCAATGCGCTCCAGAGGGGAAGAACTGACTTTACGTCGGGGTGGCGGCCCCGGATGATGTGCGACGTTCGTGGTCTACGAGCGGTTGTCCTGAGCAGTGTGGCCTGCAGGCAGTTGGGTTGTGCGGTGTTGCTGCTCGAGGGAAGCGGTGGTATGTCAGGGCGGCGACCCTGGAAGGCGGTGCCGACGGAGTGCGCTGGGCGCGACAAAACGGTGGATGTCGGGGCGGGGGCCCGAGAGAATCATTGTGGCGACCAGGCTTTCTGTGGCAACGATGATGGTCGGAGCAATGTCAACGACGCAACAATGGTTACGGTAGTCTTCTCTTCTCCGACCTGTCCGTAGTATTGCCTCGGTTTGTTTGTTGATGTGGAGTCGAAAGCTGCGGCGATGGGCCCTGTGCTATACGATGACTGGCTGCAGGTGGCCCGTTCGGCGATCTTCGGTGGTGCCAGTCGTGCCAGGTTTTGTTCTTCCGAGTTCCCCGTCAGAGTCGGAGTTGTGCTATCTGGCTGTAGGTGGCACAGGCGGCAAACTCCGGCAGGAGGCCTCCCTGGATACGGTCCTCCATGGCGGTGTCCAGCAGGGCGACGGAGCCGTCTATCTGCACCTTGCGCGTACTGGAAGACGACGAGCGACAGGAGGAAGCTCCGTAGCGGCGCCATGGCTACTGGCCGACGAGCTCCTCACGACGGTTGCTGGCCGGCGAGCATGGCTGCGGACGCACGGCCACGGGAGGGGCCCGATAGATTTTTTTTCAAAAGATTAAAGGGACCCGATTGCGTTTTTGAATCATTTACAGGGAATCAATTGATTTTTTATAAGAAAGAAATGCATGTGTAGGGGCGGGCACTTTCAAACCGAAAACCGAAATTTGAAACCGAACCGAACCATTTTAACCGAAATATAGGCTAAATCGGTTTTTGGTTATTTGGTTTGGTTTGAAAAATAGAAATTATTTGGTGCTTAATTTTAAATCGGTTTTTTATTGAGAAAAACCGTATACACCGAACTAACCGAATTATGAGTCCACTACCTTGTTTCTCTCCGGCGCAAGCACAATAAGATAGCCAATTAGTATAAGTCGCTAGCTAGTTGTGTATCGCTTTGGAAATTATATATAGATTAATGCAATCACAAGAGCATGGGTCTAGTGCATAGATTATAGGATCTCATGCATGAAAATACTAATTGGTAGCTATTTTTTAAGATGGTTGACGGCTATGTCTGTACGAAGTATAACAGATCGTTACATGATACGCTGCTTCAACTGATGGTGGTGTACATGTATTTTTGTTTTTCGGTTAACCGAACAAACCGAACCGATATATTTTGGTTAATAAGGTTCGGTGGCAATTTTTATTGTGATTATTTCGGTTGGCATTTTTTAGAAACCGAAAATCTAGAAACCCGAATAAACTGAACCGAATTAACCATATAAACCGAATGCCCACCCCTAGGCATGTGGGCTTCACATGTCAGAAAACGGCTTAAAATCTTAGCAACGTACATTTTGAGTCAGAAGCAAATTTTTGATAGTTTTCTGGAACCATAAAGCGAAAAGTGGCAGTTTTATGGTATTCACTTCAAGAATCTCATAGAATTGAGATAAATATGACATGTCAATCTTATATTTTTCCATCCAAAGAAAAAGCCTATATTTTCCTATTTCCGTTTTCACGTTTTTAGAATGCCGCGAATCAAAGGGCCCTAGAAGAGCAAGAAATATCTTCATCAATAAAAAGGTTTCCCAAACGGCCTACGGAGGCCGCGGAGAAGACTCGTTCTCCATTCGAGGAAGTCGCAGAGAGCTCGACGGGAGCTGGATTTGGGAAAATCGCGGAGAGATCGATCGACGGATCATCCATCCATCCATCGACCATGGCCAAGGTGAATGCCTCCCACGCATCTCTCTCTCTCTCTGATGAAATCCCCGTCCCGTCCAGTTCATCTTCCAGCAACCGCCGCCGCGATTCACCGCGCGCGGACCTGAATGGGGTTGCCCGTTTAGGATGGTGCCGGTGGCCTGAAGGGGAGGCGGCGCTGGCCGTGGGGGCGAGCGGCGGCGGCCGCCGGGTGTTTAGGGTTTGGGGGAAACCTGAGTGCAGCCGGCGCGCTCGCATTTGGAGTGATTTTGCAAATGGTATCGCGAAAATGCTGGTTGCCATGGTCTGATCCAAGATTATCGCGAAAATGCTCGTGCCCTGTATCAAGTTTTCGATCTGAAACTTCTGAAACCGAAGGATCGGCCATACATGCTTTTCTGCCTCATTCACTGTCATATATGTCCATCTCTATTACTGGTCAGTAACTCTGCATTTCGCTGGGAGCAATCTGCAGAAGGCTGGTGCGGAGAGGGACGCGGCTGCGGGGAGCTGCGCCAGAAAGAAGGCTAGGGTCGAGTCTGAGTCCAGGGCCGCGTCTTCGAAGATCACCGTCAACTTAGACCACAAGTTGCTGGAGTGCTCCGCTTGCTGCAGCCCGTTGGCTCCACCCCTTTTCCAGGTACCGAACAGGACCTTGTAGTCTGATAAACTAGTATTCCCTTGTCGAATGCTTGCTCCATTTTACTAGATTCAGTTATACCCTGCAATTTTTTTTTTTTTGCAAAGGTTATATACCCTGCAGTTTAGCTCTGTATTACGAGGTATCGACCCTATGTTGATATTGATGTATCTGGTAGTTCACTTGCAGCAAATATTCAGTACAACTGGTTCCAGTGTTACTAGTGAAGTTAATAAAATTAAGAGGTGGACAGATTGGTCACAACTCATTTAGTCATGTCTTTGACAAGAGCAATATGCAAATATGTATTTTCTCCCATGGCTTGCCAATTGCCATGACCAAGAATCTATGATGCATTACCTAGTGTTCTCCGTTTCTCTGTTTTTGTCTGCAGTGCACAAATGGCCACATCACATGCTCAGAGTGCCGCACCAATGCGGAGTACAGTTGCAGCTCGTGTGCCGAGCCCGCCAACACCCGCTGCGACATCATGGAGCGTGTACTTGCCAGCATGACCGCGCCGTGCTCGTTCCGGGAGTTCGGCTGCTCCGCGACGATCCCGTTCACGAAGAAGCTGACCCATGAAGAGACCTGCCCCCATGCCCCGTGCCACTGCCCCATCCCATACTGCCGCCTCTACGCCAACCGTGGCCAGTGCCTGCGCGAGCACATCGAGACGAAGCACTGCTTGGTCCCATACGGCGATGTCACAGCCGGCAGCCTTTCCCCCGTGAGGGTGTGCGACAGTGAGCCGGTGCGCCTGGTGTTCCTGGACGCCAGGGCGGTGTTCCTTCTGGTGGTCGAGCGGAGCGCGCCATCGGGGCGCGCCGTGTCAGTGGTCCAGCTCGTCAGCGAGCCAGTCAAGGAGGAGGAGGAGGAGGATTTCAAGTACAAGATCGAGGTGCACACGCGAGCAGGCGTCCTCTCTCTATCGGGCGAGACGCAGAGCGTCGGGCGACTGATGAGGCCTTACCAGGCAACCGCGTCGCTGTTTGTCTCGGATGACGTGTGGTCTCCCCGGGATTCTCCCGTGTACCTCGAGTTTAAATGAATCTGGATAAGCTGTATGCCGTTCAGTTGGCAAACCTAACCCATCTGGTAGGAGAATCCAGAGGCTCCATTCCCTTCTGTTTGTGCTCTTGTCAGCTGTGTGCTTCTGGTTGCTGGCACTATGTTATCTCTGTTGTTTTCCGAAGTTTGGTGATAGGATCACAATTTATGGTATGAGCTTTTGAACCTGGACAGTGAGTTGGTTCTACAAAATGGATTGTGTCACTGAAGAATAATGTATGCAGCTGTTCTGAATTTACTCTAAACTTGAAACAGAGCATTGCCCATCCAATCTGATGTTTCTGCTGCATCGATCGTGTGAAACATCAGCGGCGGCAACGGTATGATAGCAATCCTCGCCCTTACGTATCTGCAGAAAAACCTACAACAATAACGAGAAGCAGAGAGAAAGCATTCAAACAAACATTCAAGCACACGCCCAATATCTTCAGACCGAAATGACATGTCCCATTGCACAGGCAACATCCTCAGGGCACAAGCACATAAAGGTGCATGATACTATGGAAGTGCTAAATTCTGGTCCCGAGCTCACATGCACCTGCTTGACGCGGTAGCGCGTCGTGGATTATGGCTCCTCCTTGACAGCAGGTGGCAGTGAGGGCGGCGCGTGACCATGTTCCTGGAGCAACATCTCCCTCAGTAGCTCGGTCTGATGGAGGAACTCCTCGCCCATGGCCGTGGCCTTCGAGAGGAGGCGCGCTTGCTGTGGCGGCACCTGGCCCTCTTCATCGCCGAAGGAGCTGGCGACCATGGAGCCCGAGGGCCTCGAAGAGCGATGGCGGTGGCGCCAAGATCCGGAACCACCGCCGTGGAGAACCACGACTTGGGAATGGTGTGGATGGGGAGAGGAGGAGGAGTTCAAAGATGACGGGAGGCGGCTGAGGGCGGTGGTGTGGATGTGGACGATGCCGGAGCACAGATTAAATAGGCGCGACCAGGCAGGCGAATGGATGGTCAGCCCGTTCCAATGTGGCGCAGTGGCAAGAGATGAATTCTAGGGATGACCCGTCCGCATTAAACCAGTGTCGCCCATTTGCTCAAGCTAGTCAGCGCCGCCCTCCCGTCCAACCACATCTTGTGGCATCGATGCTGGCCGTTGCTGTTCTGGGCTGACAAGAATGCGGAGTGGGTTTTGGGTGGGAACGGGGTGGCAGTGGCCCGGACACCCGATGGGGTACCACATTTGATGACAAAACATGTATGGAGAACCTGATCCAATGGATAAGGTTTGAGGTCGGCGTTGGAGATGCTCGTATGAACACATGATTTGGATGCTTAAAAAACATATGTGTAGACTTTAATCCAGTGAGGGGATTTGTTGCACGCAAGGGGCGAAGGCACGCATATTGTGGGCCTGCCGCCGATCTACGACAAGATTCGAAGCCGGCGTATATCAGCCTGTATTTATATTCACATCATAAAGAGAAAGCATTATGCCTGTTTTCCTGGGTCCGTTTTTTAAGATAAAAGATATTTCGGCGAACAGTGGAACAAGTGTATAGAAAACAGTAGCCTTGTGCTGAAACCGTTCCTTGTGTTCTTCTCTTTCCCTTCCTGTTCTTCAAATACCCTATGCTTCTCTTCTTTGAACTCTTGTGTTCTAGCAGCACTGATGTAGATGAGCAGCGATCCAAGCTATTCTATTGGGAATTGCTCATAGATGCCAAGGACTGTAGCAGTTTTGAAATTGAAATTCAAATTAATGGTGCGACGATATGTGAACGGCAGCCTTTTAAAAATGCTTATTAGATGAAATGCATACAGTACGTTTTTATTATGTAGCCAAGGCCACTTATAGAAATTGTACTACTACTCTTTTGTAGTTTTTATATTTTGGAACAGAGGCAGTACGTACTAGCACTTCGTACAAGGCGTCCGACTCTATTTCATTTAGCAGGCATGTATCAGGCGGGTATCCTCAAAAGGGAGAAGCTTCGTCTTTCATCTATTATTGATGATTTAGAAGCTTTGGCAGAGATTAGACCTCTCTCTGACCTCGAAGTAGAGATCAAGAGTCAATCGAATGCCCAGTTAGCTCGCATGCTGCGCGAGGAGGAACTCAAGTGATACCAACATTCAAACTCTCAGTTTATCCTAAAAGGTGATTCGGATACGAGATATTTTCATGGAGTCGCCAATGGTAGACACCGGAAGAAACTTATTCATTCCCTACAACAGGAGGAGGGCATGGTTGAAGGGCATGAGCAACTTAAGTCTTATATCACCAGTTATTATAAAAATCTATTCGGAACCCCGAAGGAAGGAAATTTCTCGATGGATGAGTCTCGAACAGATGACATCCCCCAGGTTTCTGAAGCGGAAAATAGCCTTCTAACAGCTCCATTTTCTGTGGAGGAAGTTAGAAAGGCGATTTTCCTAATGAAGCATAACAAAGCACCGGGTCCAGATGGTTTCCCCGCTGAGTTCCACCAGATCTTTTGGGAGGTCATCAAACACGATCTCCTACTATTGTTTGGCTGCCTTCACGCTGGCCAACTAGAGCTGTTTCGTTTAAACTTCGGAGAAATTATTTTATTACCTAAGGTTAATGAGGCTGAAAGGATACAACAATATCGTCCAATATGCCTTTTAATGTTAGTTTTAAAATATTTACTAAGGTAGCGGTGATTAGACTCAATTCGGTTGCCGAACATGCGGTTCGTCCTTCTCAAACTGCTTTTATGCAAGGCGGAAACATCCTAGATGGGGTTGTTGTCCTTCACGAAACAGTTCACGAATTGCATCGGAAAAAACTGAATGGGGTGGTTCTTAAAATCGACTTTGAAAAGGCTTATGACAAAGTCAAGTGGTCTTTTCTTCGATAGACTCTCAGAATGAAAGGATTTTCTGCAGAGTGGCGCGCAATGATCCATAGTTTCATGACTGGAGGTAGTGTTGCCATTAAAGTCAATGATGACGTTGGCAACTATTTTCAAACGAAGAAAGGATTGCGACAAGGTGACCCAGTATCGCCCATGCTATTCAATATAGTGACGGATATGTTAGCGGTCATGATTGAGCGTGCCAAGGTTGATGGCCAAATTGATGGGGTAGTAAATCATCTAGTGGATAGTGGCCTCTCTATCCTTCAATATGTCGATGATACAATTCTCTTTATGAATCATGACCTCGAGAAAGCAAGAAATCTAAAATTAATTTTATCAGCATTCGAGCAACTCTCAGGGCTTAAGATAAATTTCCATAAAAGTGAATTGTTTTGTTTTGGCGAGGCTCAAGACGAGGCTCATCTATATGCCGACCTGTTCGGATGCGGATTGGGCCAGTTTCCGATCACTTATTTGGGGATACCGATACATTACCGGAGACTCACAAATGCTGAATGGAAACACGTCAAGGAGAGACTACAAAAAAGACTGAGTAGTTGGAAAGGTAAACTGCTATCTCTGGGTGGGAGGTTGGTCCTCATAAATTCAGTACTAAGTAACATGGTACTATATATGATTTCCTTCTTCCAGTTGCCAAAAGGAGTTTTACATAGATTGGATTACTTCCGATCGAGATTCTTTTGGCAAGGAGATAGTGAGAGAAAGAAATATCGGCTGGCTAAATGGAGTGTGGTTTGTCATCCCAAGGACCAAGGCGGGTTGGGCATTCATGACCTTGATGTTAAGAATAGGGCCCTCCTTGGCAAATGGTTGTTTAAGTTGTTGGCTGAAGATGGTGTATGGCAAAACCCTCCTTAGGAGAAAATATGTGGGTTCAAAGGCGGTATCCCAGGTATACTGGAAGCCCGGGGACTCACATTTTTGGGCAGGACTAATGGCAACGAAGAAATATTTCTTCCGCTATGGGTCCTTCTCAATTAAGGATGGCTCGGAAATTAGATTCTGGGAGGATAAGTGGTTAGGTAATGCTACTCTCCGAGAACAATATCCAGCTCTATACAATATTGTGCGCCACAAGGGTGATACTATTGCCAAGGTTTTGGAATCATTTTCACCAAAGGTGATGTTCAGAAAGGATTTAATTGGACCTAGACTCCATACGTGGAACATACTACTCCAACGGTTAACCACGGTACAGTTGTCAGAGGGGTCCGATGTACTTCGTTGGAACCTACATGGGAATGGGCAATTCTCAGTGGATTCTATGTATAGAGCTGTTATCCAATCTGATGTGCCAGTTGATAATAATAAGAAGATCTGGAAGATGAAGATACCTCTTAAAAATAAAATCTTTGCATGGTATCTTCGTCGCGGAGTCATTCTTACTAAAGATAACCTTATTAAGAGAAATTGGCATGGAAGTACACAATGTGTATTTTGTTCGCATGATGAAACAATAAAACATTTGTTCTTCCAATGTAAATTAGCTCGTTCTATATGGTCAGTCATCCAAATAGCTTCTGGTATGTATCCTCCTTGTAATGTTGCTAATATATTTGGTAACTGGTTACATGAGATTGATCACAGGTTTAGAATTCTTCTTAGGGTGGGAGCGCTTGCCGTGATATGGTCGCTTTGGCTATATAGAAATGATAAGGTTTTTAACGACAAAAGTACTTCGCTTATGCAGGTTATCTACAGATGTACCGGGATGCTTCGTTTATGGTCCTCTCTACAACGAGTGGAGAATCGAGACCTGTTTACGAAGGTGTGTACACGATTGGAGGCTACGGCGAGGGATACTTTTACCCAACATGGGTGGCAGCATAATCTTAGGATTGGCCCACCGATGGCTTATAGGCGTCTTACAGATATATATTGTTCTTTGTATTTCGCCTTCTTCCTTAATTTTTGCATGACGTGAGGACTTTGTTGGCTGTGTGCCTCTTGGTTATCCAGAGATCGGGTGTAATACTTAAACCTTTTAAGAAATAAAACGCTCTTTTCGAATGAAAAAAAAAAGCAGGCATGCGCTCCGCCGTGAATCATCGACTGTACCGCGGCGGCGGAGCAACACATGGCGTCTTGGGAACCTTGCCGTAGCAACAAGAGCATACAAGCCTCCCGGCCGTGTTCTGCAGCCGCAAATTCAAACGAAACGAATTCGTCAATCGAGAGGGTGAAGATGCCGATCAGTCGGTGTTGGATTTTCTTTCAGCGATACGCACGCGGCACGGCACGAACTGGAGGCTTGAGGGGCTCCGAGCAACTGGGGCAGTTGAAAGCTACCAGATCCACGGTCGCGTTTCTGGCCTCCTCCTTCCCCGGCACCCGCCCGCTCATCTTGGCACTTGGGGACCTCAACATTCCGATCGCTAGAGTACCCAGTATGGCAGTATATATACTCCTGGTCGCGTGGTAGTCCAAGAAGCCAAGGAGAATTCTAGCTTTTCGACACTCCCCACTTCTCCATGCACTAATTCCAAGCATGCATAAATAATGGAGTAACAACAACGAGTAACGAGGAGGCGAGTAGGATTTAATAAGATCTCTCGTAGTGGGAACTTGTTTTTTCTAGATTGACGGAGAAAGAATCCCCACGGTTTGATATTTCGAAAAGACCTACTGCCTCGCGAGCCGGAGTACAATCGATTAGCCGTATGTTTTCCTCTACTTTGCAATAGAGGTCTTGTTACAGAAACAGTTGCAACACAAGTTATGTTGCGTTTTTTTTACAACATAGGTTGTGTTGCGGAATTTCTTTGCAACATGAGTCGTGTTGCAGAATATATTTTTTACAACATGGGCCGCTGCAGAATCTAGCCTCATGCCGGCTTGCAACATGGGGCTAGTTGCAGACCCCCTTCTGAAACTATGGATCGGTTGTTGAAGATGGACCCACCGATCGTCTGATTAAGAACCCATCTAACGGGCATGAATGCAACGGACGCTCGCACAAAAATCAGCTGTCTGAACGGAATCATTTCCCATTCGACATAGACCTTTTTTTTTGCGGAATATCTTGAGAGCTTTATTCAAACAAAGGAGCTCATAGGATCATCAGCCATCAGGCTACTGATCAGGAACGACGGCACTAGCGAGTCCTGCTTCAGAGTTTATTGCGCCATTTGTCTTGATAAACCCAATATTAGGGGCTCGCCGGTCGTGACCTGGCAGTATAGTCGCCTGTGCATTAGGGATATCTAGCAAGGCCAGATCTTCTCTTATGCGACGAACGGAGTACACCGGATCCACATGATCCTTCTCACGAGTCCATCGATTCCGTGAATGCCAAATAGCGCACATCACCGAATACAATTTTTGCTCTAACTGGATCCGTGAACCGGTCATCACATAAAATATCTCTCGCCTAGGTGGTAGGATGCAACCTTGGAAGACGGAAGTCGAACCATGTTTGCGCTTCATCCCAAAATATGCGTGCATGGGAACACGAGACCAATGCATGCATGAGATCCTCCTCTCTAGCCAGACAAACATTGCAACGGCTAAGCGGTTTAATGTGTTTATGCTTGAGGGTAGCTTCATCAGGGAGAATTCCACGTAGTACTCTCCACCAAAATACCTTGGACACAACTTTGAGCTTCCAGAACGATGTCTACATCTGCTGTTCTAATTTTGAAGTACCGGTAACCGTCCCTTCCTCTAGGGCAGCACACTCTTTTTGATTCACAAGAGTGCGGTACGCCGACTTGACAGAGTACACATCTGAATTTTCAAAAGCCCAAGCAAAGAGATCATCTCCACCACCATTATGGATTGGTATATTCAGCATAGCTTCTGCATCCGGAGCTAGGAATGTTTCACGAACAAGTTTTGTTTTCCATGTCCAGTTACCATCATCAATAAGCTCGCTCACTGATTGTAGAGAGTATTAGTAGGTCTGAACGTAGGAGACATACGCATGGTACCTGAGATCCACTTCTCGTCCCAAATCGAGATGGGGTGACCATCACCAACGCACATGATCATGCCCCTCTGAAGAGCCTCCCGTCCCGCCACAATCACTCTCCAAATAGGAGAGGCAGACTGCGGGACCGTCTTGCATAAAATTTGAATCTGGACTTGTTCTACTTCGATACAGAGGAAAAGTGGATGTAATACGCTAGAGTACATTTTTTTGACGATTTTTTAGGCACAACATAGACGCAGACGCTTATGCATACACACATATACGCTCACCCCTATGAACACACAGATGCCCGCCCTAGCACCCTCGAAAGACTGAGCTGACCCATCATCTTGAGATTAACAAAATCGCCACAAATGCTTTCGTAGTCAACGGGAACGTCCACTCCCACTGAATGCACATCGTTGAAAGGCCTAGAACAAATCAGCAAAATGTGCACACCAGTGTCAAGTCTATGACTAAACTCTGGTGGGCTAGGGACACCAGTGTATTCCTAACCATCCAACCATGGGTTGATTTGTAATTTTTTTTTATAACTAGGTAACTGCACGCGCTAACAAAGTATCTATGACTAGATAATTGCACGTGCGTTGCTATGGATGGCAAATAATTTTGAACAAAACAATAGTAGATGAAAAATACACCATGAACCTGCAGCTTGTCTTCATCGACTGAGTTAGAGAGAAGAAGGAGATATATGAAATGCATTTTCAGAAAATCCAAACTATACCTTCGATGGCCAGCGCCCCTCCATACCACTGTCATCGACGCCATCCGCGATGAGGCCGCTTCTTCTCTGCCTTGGGCTTCTTCTCCGTCGCGGACTCCTTCACCGGCGCCGGCTTTTTCTCCGCCTTGAGGGCCATGGATGCTGCCGCTGCTGCTTGGTGGACGGGAGTAAAGGTGTGGTTTCGCTAGAGGAGAGGTGGGGAATTGCAGAGGCAAAGTGGTGGGAACTGGGAAGAAGGGAGCCGTGCGATTATATGGGAGGGAGAGGTAGGCTCTGATTGGTGGAACGGTTAATGCCTCAGATCGGTGATGTTGCCAAGATATGCTCTTTAGCATGAATTTTGTAATTTGTGGACAAGAGTAGAATAATATGTTTATGAATATACGTAGATTGGATATTTGAAGATCACATGTGTGGACTTTTAATTTCAAAGAAAGTACTTCCACCATCCATACATATTTGTTGGTCTTATAAATCCATCTTTTACATGACCGGTCCGGAGTGAGTAGGTTGCTATACTTGTTGAGAGCATCACCAACAGCTAGCCTGAAAATGAGCCAGATACCTAAAAACTGAATTTTTAGGCTTTTTGGTCCTCAAAAAGGCTCCAACAGGCAACAGCTAACCTATATGTATCTCAATGAGGATCCGATCTTTTGGACGAGTTAGTACACACCGTGTCGGTTTGGATGGCTAAGCTAGCCGACTACACAAACCGTGTCGGAGTCAAAGTCCGATCCGAACTAGACTCGCGATCCTTTCTCCAGACTCGCGATCCTCTCTCTTTGGGTCTATATATATTAGTCAAAGTCCAGCATACCTACGTACGTGAAACCCTCATCCGCCCACCATCGCCGGCGCTCCAAACTCTCGATCACCACATATACATCGATATACGTACGTAAGTGCTGCCCCGGCCATCGCCGGCCGATCGCCGCTTCGACCAGGTTCAGGCTTCCAGATGGCGCTGAACGAGAGCCTCGCCAGGTTCCGGCTGCTGCAGGAGAGGAACCAGGCGACTCTATCGGACATCGCCGCCAACAAAGCAGCCTCATCGCGATCCACCAAGCCGTCGCCGTCCCAGCGGCAGCCCGCTCCAGCTCCACGGCCGGCGGCCAAACCATCCCCGCCCGCGCCTGCGCCTGCCGCCGTCGTCAGGTTCTCCGATGACACGGCGCGGCTACGGAAGATGAACGAAGTGAGGAGGTCCACCGTCGGGCAACAGATGAAAACCGTGATCGACCTGCTCGACAAGACGAGGGAGGCTCTTACGACGCATCAGATCAACCAACGGACCTACGTCGACATCGACGGCAACAGGACCCTCGCCGACAGCCTCAGGAACAACCCCAAGGTGCGCTTCGACGGCCGGCGCTACTCCTACAAGCCCACGCACGACGTCAAGGCCAAAGGCGAGCTGCTGACACTGATCAGGAGCTTCCCCGACGGCCTCCCGGCGTCCGAGGTGGGTGACGCGTATCCGGCCGTCCTGGAGGATCTGCAGGCCCTGAAATCCTCGGGCGACGTCTATCTGCTGCCGGGCGAGGGAGGCATCATCGCGTACCCGAACGACCCGAGGTCGAAGATGGAGGTGGACGCCGAGCTCAAGAAGCTGTTCCACGACATCAAGCTGCCGCGGGAGATGATCGACATCGAGAAGGAGCTTAGGAAGAACGGCGAAAAGCCGGCCACCGACACGGTGAAGCGGCGAGCGGCGGAGGAGGCCCATGGCCGGCAGCCCAAGCCGAAGAAGGCCAAGAAGAAGTCGCGCGGGATCACCAGCAGGACCAAGCTCACCAACGCGCATCTCCCGTGGCTCTTGGACATGCCTGTGGACTCCAAAGATCTCATCTGATCTGAATATCTGATGGGCGTGTAAATCATGTATGGCACCTGGATTGGAACTTCTGACTTTCTGTTGGATTCTACTCCCTCTGTCCCAAAATAAGTGACTCAACTTTGTACTAACTTTAGTACAAAGTTAGTACAAACTTGAGTCACTTATTTTGGGACGGAGGGAGTACTATATATATACTCTGCCGTACCAAGATGCACATGCATGCCCAAGTCCTACAAGTTTAGGACTGAGATTGTCTTCTAAAGTCATACAAGTTTAGGACTGAGATTACCTACAACCAAGATGTTGAGTAACTAGTGAACCAACCTGAATTTGAACGTGCTCTCACTGATTACAACAACACTTCTGCTTCGGTAGACCCCCCAAACACAAGGACGGCCGAGATTGCCTAATACCTGTTCATAACAGAGGGCAGGATGGGCATTATTTGAAAAAGAGGCCTCCCGCCCGTCCGCCGGTAAAAAAAAAACGTATACGTATATGTATACATGCCCCGCCCGCTCGATGCCGCCCGAGACGAAAAAAAAATATCCGTCTGGCCTCCCGCCCGCACGCTCCTGATGACGTGCCGCGCATGCAGACGTGCCCCCGACCGCAGTCAGCGCGATTTCCCCGCCCGCCCGCATCTGTCGCTCCCACCCGCCCGCACGTCCCATCAATCACGCCGCCCTAGGCAATGCCGCCTGATCGCCTGCCGCTGCCGCCTGATCGCCTGCCTGATGCCACCGCCTCGCCTGCCGGACGCAACCGCCTGCCTGCCTGACGCCACGCCTGCCGCCGCCTCCTCGCCTGCCGGGCCAGCGCTGCCGTCTTCCCTCCTGCCGGACGCAACCGCCTGCCGCCGCTAGCGCGGATGCCCTCGCCGGCCGCCGGGTCAAATCGGGGCGGATGCCCACGCCGGCCGCCCGGTCAAACGGCGCGGATGCCCACGCCGCCGCCTGCCCGCCTCCCCGTCATTAACCGACGCGGATGCCCACGCCGCCGCCTGGCCGCCTTCCCCGTCATTAACCGACGCGGATGCCCACGCCGACTCCCCGCCTG
>LR738711.1:11800412-11831244 GCA_902687465.1 Secale cereale
GTCGCCGGTCTGGGACGACGGCGTCCGCTGGTCCCGACATCATCTGTCACGGACGCGACCCGACGCTGCTCCCCACCTCGCCTTCGCCACCCCCCCCCCATCCGAAAGCCCGAGGTAATTTTTTTTCCATAATTAATGTTCAATCATCATGTTTAGAAGAGATGTAGTACGAGCTAATATATTTGCTGCTCATATTTGTAGTGATGGACGAGTACGCAGACATATTTTGTTCTGTTGAGAAGTGGTGTTTGTTGGTCAGCAGACTTAACTCTAGGCAGAAAAAGCGTTTTGCAAGCACTACATTAGAAAAAATGTTGATGATTCCCAGTGTTCTCATGCGAAAGTGTTTGCTGAAATTCATAATTAAATCATATGATTTGGAAAGAAAAAAATTCATTATGCCATCAAAAAACGGTGCGATATCATTGCGCACTGAAGATGTGTTTGACATTTTTGGGCTTCAGAACAAGGGCAAAGATGCCATGAAAGCGATAGGCAAAGGGGGGATAAAGTTGAAGGTGAAAGTGCCCAGTCGTTTTGTAGATTTCAATACGGGTCAAATGATGATAGACCAGCTGATTGAGGACATCGTTGCCAGTGGCACATACGATGATGATTTCCTCCGTAGAATTGTTCTGGTTCTTTTAGGCACTGTTCTTGCACCGCACTCCACGAAAGAAGTTCCTAATGCTTTTTACAAGTTAGTGGAGGATGTGGAGGCCATCAAAGCATTTAATTGGAGCGTGTTTACTTTACGCGTTTGCATTGAAGGCATCACAAAGACCCAGTCAGATACTACAAAATTTACTTGGCCGGTCGGAAACCTTGCCCTCCTACAGGTAAATCTTACATTATATAATTGTTTAATGCGAGTTATATTTTGTGAGAAAACGTTTGCTAATGTACTTCATGTTTGTGCAGTACTTGTTTTGGGAGAATGTGCAGCCACTGGACTTAGAGACATTTGATCCACTAGCTCATGAATATCCGTTGATGCTTAATTGGACAGAAGATGAGGCTAAGAAGCGTGACGCGTACGACACGTCATACGGTCGTGGTAATGGGATGATATGTATTAATAGTTCGTACTGCATGCATTTATGTAACTATATAAATGTTGAGGAAATTAATTTGCTTTGCTCTGTGACAGATTGATGACTTGATAAGTGAGAAGTACAGATAGACATTAATCGCTCAACAAGGAAAAATTGCGGAGGAAGAATTAGAGCCGGAAGATCGAACATGTCGTGTCTCACGAAGAAAAGATAATAGAGATGAGGCTTCGTCGAGCAGGGACGCCACATTAGATCAAGTAATGAAATGCATGAAAGATATGCAAAAAGAAATTAGCCTTCTCCCTGGAAAATGTGCTGAGGTAACGAGTGAAGTGTATTTTAATTTACATGAGTTTACATATTCATTATGTTCGCATGTAGTTAATGTTATTGACGTGTCATTGCAGATAGTACTGCAGAAGCTGTTGAAGAAAGGTTTTGTCTCCAAGTCAAACAGGGGGTTTCGTGAAGAGGTTGAGTTTGTGGAGAATACTGAAGAGTGGGTGAACAAGTATGGTCCATCAAAATACTGGACAGATGTAAAATCAACTCCTGCAAAAGAAGATATGGACAACGGGTTGGAGGCATCCTTCACCACTGGAAACGCGAAGAAGTTGACGCGTGATAAAGGTGTGCATCACAACACACCCGGTACAGGAGATGAAGGCGACCCCTTCGTGATCGAGGAGAATGGTAATTCAACCGACCCATCTCTAGCAACGGTAGACACAAATGAGTTTCCAGCTCTTACCGCAACCCCCAAGAATATGAATACAGTGTCAGACGGGTCTAGCGCGGATAAATCTGAGGAGAATAGTATGGATAGTCTGAACACCCTTATTAAAAAAGCTAAAGTAAAAGGCACTAAGGAGAATGATGGGAAACGGAAGAGGAAACAGTCAAAATACTATCGTTCACCCTACCAGCAAAGCGGTGGACGCAAACGTCCAAAGAAAAGTAAGTGCTAGGTAATTTATTGTTCCAAGATATTTCTGTCCTTGCATGCACACTTTATGAACTCATTGTTGTTTACTATTTTAGATTTGTTTGGTGTGAGAGCTGCAATGGTTAGTACCGATTACATTGATGAGGAACACATAGAGGCTGCTAAGATTTATGTCCAGAAACTAGCAGCCTCGGAGAAGCTTTGTAGGAAAATTGTTGTGCACATGACGGGCATTGGTGGGGAGACATGTACACCTAATATGCTTGAAGCCATTATTTCAAAAAAGTGGTTACAGGGCGCGTATTGGCATTAATTTATGAAGTTGTACATGTCATTTATATGAATTACCTAATAGGCGTATTGTTGTTATGTTATTTTCAGGTCATCAATAGTTATTGCAACCATATCCAGACCCATAATCCTCGTGCTGACCGTCACATATTATCATCTTGGGTGTCACACTGGCTTATCCTTCGTGCTGATGGAAAGGTTAAGAACTCTAAGAAACATTTTATGGAACATTTCACAAATCAAAATAAAATGGTGTCTAGAGTTACTGAAGAGTATTTCATTAAAGATAAGGTACTTAACTTTACTATATTCTTTTATACTACATAACTATCCGTGGGTACACCAACATAAATAAACTTTGTTGTAGGCATACTTTCCTTTTCATGTGCAAGAAAGTCATTGGATAACAGTTCTTATGCACAACAAGAAAAAAGAGTTTCAAGTCTTAGACTCTCTTGGTGACTGCAGCAATACAGTTCTTACAAAAATTGCAAAGCTGGTAAGTTTACAACTTTACGTAAACCAAAATGTAGTTATTCGACACGTACTTCATATGAATTTCAAATTTTAATTTCAGAGGGCTGAGATAGCTAAAGATACGACGGAGGTGAACTCCATTATTGCAACGGAACATCCTGACGTATCTTCCTGGCCAATAAGGGAATATGCTATGCCGTTACAAACTGACAGGTACGTTCGAAATGCGGTATACAGATGTACTTGTTTGATCCATGAATAACACAACTCGTGGTGTCTTGCAGTGTCTCTTGTGGTCTTTTCGTGATCAAGTGCATTGAAAACTGGGACGGAGATGATTGGATATTTGAGTTTGACCAAGCAGTTATTAATTCTTCAAGGGGACACATTCTAGCTGAAATACTTTTCTCGGAATGCAACACCATAGAAGTAGTGAAAGAGAAGATTCTGAAGATCATCGAGAACAAACGAGTCTGAGGATGGGATGTTGGCTATTATCTGCACAAAATAAACGTGCCGTTGTCGGTATTAGATACAATTTTCTTCGTATTAAGACATCTTTTTATTGTAATGCGGCATGGTTTAGCATTTTCCGCAACTAAATAAACATGTCGTGACCGGTATTTGCTACAATATTTATGTGGGTGTCACTCTTATTTGCATCATTGGCACTGATTTTTAATACGGTTTTGCTATGTGCTGTAATTTGGACGACGTCTTTTTTATGTGAAAAACAAAGCTTACGTATATTTAAAAATATAACTTAGAAAAAAATATGCCCAGAAACGGGGTCCAACGGGGCTGCGGGCAGTATAGGGAGAGGAGCTCGGTGGAGGGGGCGGAGGCAGGTATTTAAGCCGCTCCTCGCGTCCCCCGGCTTCCGAGGTGGGACTAAATTTCCCTCGTCGCGTCGCGCCCCGCGCTGCACGCGGTCACCAGGCCGCCCCCTCCCCCGGCCAGCCCAGTTCGGCCCACGTCCTCCCCCGGCCCAGGTCCCCTTCCCCTTACCCGGGCCACGCCCCCGACCGCTCCCCTCGTGCCCTGCATTATTTATAGGAAAAAAATAAAAAAAATAACAAAAAAATAAAAATATAAAGAAATATAAAGATAAAAAAATAAAAAATAAAAGAAATAAAAAAATAATAGATAAAAAATAATAAAAGATTAAAATAATAAAAGATTAAAATAATAGATAAAAAATAAAAGATAAAAAAACACAGCTAATAATGAGATTTAATATACATGATTTGACTACACCCTAATTGTCATAATAATAACAATTAGGCAGTAATCAAATCACATATACTAAATATTATTACTAACTGTTTTTCTTATATGCATATGCAGTCGTATATAAACAGGTCTCGACGACCTTCGGCGGGCGAGGTGGGACTAAACATGTAGCCGCCTGCTTTCGTTGGGCGACGGGAGCGGGCGGGGGCGTGGGCCGGGGAAGGCGACGTGGGCCGGGGGAGGGGCCGGCCTGGTGACCGCGTGCAGCGTGGGGCGCGACGCGACGAGGGAAATTTAGTCCCACCTCAGAAGCCGGGGGACGCGAGGAGCGGCTTAAATACCTGCCTCCGCCCCCTCCACCGAGCTCCTCTCCCTATACCGCCCGCAGCCCCGTTGGACCCCGTTTCTGGGCCCATTAGCGGCTCTATCAGCCGCCCGAGTCGCCTTCGGGCTTGATTTGGGTGTGATCTGGTCGCCACTGTGGGCCTGGCTGCGGTGGTTGGGCATATTTTTTTTCTAACTTATATTTTTAAATATTCGTAAGCTTTGTTTTTCACATAAAAAAGCCGTCGTCCAAATTACAGCACATAGCAAAACCGTATTAAAAATCAGTACCAGGACGGCCACGTCGGCATAATCATCACATTATATAAGAAGTTGAAAAATCATCACACACAATGATTCAAATAAGAGTGAAAACCACATAAATATTGTAGCAAATACCGACCACGGCATGTTTATTTAGTTGCGGAACATGCTAAACCATGCCGCATTACAATAATGAGATGTCTTAATACGAAGAAAATTGTATCAAGTACCGACAACGTCACGTTTATTTAGTGCACCCTATAGCCAACACCCCATCCTCAGACTCGTTTGTTCTCCATGATCTTGAGAATCTTTCTTTCACTAACAAGCTGCTTCTCTACGCCCAATTCCTGAAAAAAATATGAACAATATGAGTGACAAAATATATTCGGTGAAATCAAATTGGCAAGATAACAAAAATAAGAAAGTTGCAACTCACTTCTCATTCTTCTTACATGTAGCCTTGTTATGACCTGGGAGACCACACAGACTACATAAAGGACCACTTTTCTTCTCTGTAAAATCTTTTGGCCTACCATTCTTCGTAATATCGGGCCCCCCTTTGACCGCCCCTTCTTAGGTGCACCCTTCGTCGAAACTTTTTCAGGATCACCAATACCAGGTTGAACTTGTTGCGCCTGATTTGCCACCTTCTTAAGCTTAGCGTACCTCCTACTTCCTATAAGTTCCTCCTCTGAAATCTTTTTCTGCGCAATTATGGAGTCCAGAGCCTTCATCAACTCATCAAACAAGAAGGGATCATTTGCTGCAACATGAGCAGCTTCCGCGGTTTTTATGGTTATTTCACTATATCGTTCTCTCTCCAATGGTCCTGACCAACCCCATCCAAACATATCACTCTTCCGTTCCACAGGCAACCCATCTCTCGCATTTTTCGACAGCCGATGTAGGACACAACATTTTGGTATCTCAGTTATGTTCAGATGATGAAGAACAAATAGAATGTGTTTGCATGGCAGCCCTTTACGAACCATCCTAAGACAACTGCATGTTATAGTTTGTTCTGAGTTACCTGGTTCATAAACAACATTGTACCTGAATTTGTGGTTGTCCTTCCATGTCACCATGAATGTCTGACGCTCAATTCCCACGAGCGTCTCAAATATCTCCAGCTGACCCATCTTATGCAAATCATCTTGCAGTATGTAGAAATTAGCAGGTGTGAATACTTTGACGGCATGCTCCTCGAGGGCCTTATATTCAGTAACCGACGGCGGTAATTTCTGACGTGCCTCGTGGTCATCGTACGCCTCGTTCTCACGGAGGCGAACTATACAGTTCTCATAATGCACTACCAAATCAACTATTGTCATACCGTAGTCCAGGTGAAGGTGAAGGCAGGAGTTGAGGCTTTCGCTTCTCTGGTTACTTCGCATACCAAGAAAAAAACCATCTGAAAGATATGAAGCTGCCCAAAGTGTTCTCTTTCTGTACATCCTGTTAAGCCACTCTTCAGTTTTTTCCGTCTTCCACTTAACATAGAAAGCGGTCCATCTCTGCTCAAAGTTCGCCTGAGAGGTGGCATAGTACAAGAGCGATCTAAACTCATCCAGTGACTTGTAGTGCAGGTGCCGCTGCATATTTTTTTCAATATGCCAGGAGCAAAGACGATGTATCACATCTGAAAGAACAGACCGAATAGCCCGGATCATTGCCGCGTCATCGTCTGTGATTATGGAATTTGGCTTCACCTGACAGTTTGCTTTCAGAAAAGTCTGCAGCAGCCAAACGTATGTCCCTTCGGTCTCATCAGCAATGATAGCACAACCAAACACTGTGGTGCAACGGTGGTTGTTAACTCCAACAAAGGGGACGAACGGCATGCCATATCTGTTCATTTTATAAGTGCTATCAAACACGGCCACATCTCCGTAGTCCTGATAGTCCCTCCGCGACTGTGCATCGCACCAGAACATACTCTTCAGTCGCCCTTACTTGTCAAGCACATACTCAAAAAAAAATTCAGGGTCCTTCTCCTTTCTGCTCCTCATTATGCCAACTGTTGTCTCAGCATCACCCTGTGCAATAAGCTTCATCTTCTCTCTGCAACATAAATTGTAAATGTCCTTTCTGATAAGCCCGCACTTATCGTACGAACCATATCTGCTGATGAAATTGTCCATTATTATATGCTTTCTTATCCCGGCCGCTTCCATCACCAATATCTCAGCCCTCGTGCCATATCCAATCCGTCGGTGTGACCACAAAAAACAAACCTCATCGGGCCGAGCCATCATGTGGTTGTGATCATCAACGAATGACGCGACCAACCAAACGCCACGCTCTTTGTCCAGCTTTACCACCATATGTGCACCACAGTCGCAACGAGTCTCCGGTCTAAGCCTCCGCTTGCGGCCCTCCATGGTTATGAACTTGCTCTGCCTTCTCCCTGCCCTGGAGCAAAGAAACCGCCGGTACTGAATCATTCCTGAAGCACCTCGTTTGACCTTCTGTTTCTGATGCTGAACCCGTGCTCTTTAGCGTGATTGTTGTAGAATATGTATACATCCCCTTGCGATCGGAAGGTCATAGCCATGACCTTCCAATGTGTCTCCACCATCTTCTGCTGCCTTCGAGCCTCCTGAATGTCGATCCCTCCCTCATCCTGATCACCACTAGGATCATATGAATCCTCCTACAAAATTCAGTTGAAAATATATATGTCAATTAATATCATTTAATTCATGCTGTTGATCGATATACATCAACTATGAACTAACCTGGCTCAAGTTATCTGCGAATGATTCCTGAAAACTATTTTGCACATTGTCTACATCCACATCTTCCTGCAAATTTGTACACAAAAATAAATAGTTAGCCATGCCATACTTTGCAAACTCAAAAATAAAATCAACGGTTATGCCACTTACGTTTTCACTATTTGCGCCATGTTCATTATTATCAAAATCCTCCGGAGGTAAGATATCATATGACGAGACGGAATCATTGTCGCTGCTGTCATCATCTTCGTTCAAATTATCGTTATCAGTTTTAGTCACCTTATCAGTATCATTCTCATCCCTCCCGAATGCGGATTCTTCGTCCATGTCAACACGCCTAACTCACAGAACTGCAAAATATCGTGTGTTAGGTCTAGTACATACATGAGGCGCTGCGGCGGGAGGTTTTGATGAACCCTAAACCATTTATCAATACATGGATGAACTAGCACTAACTTCTACGCATCATGCCCGCCTCATGCCCGCTAGGGTTTAGATGACAAACCTTGGCCCGCGGTGTAGACGTCGCCGGCGTTCGACGACGGACTTCAGGATGCGACGTGCACGACGAGCAAGCGGCGAGGGCGGCGTCGGACGGGTTATCAGCGGCGGCGGACGGGGGAAGGACGGCGGCGATCGGCCACTTTGCACAGCGGGCGGGCGATGACGTTCGGACGGCGGCTAGGAAGTTGGGACGGCGAGGGCGGCGGCGGACCGGGTAAGTACGGCGGCGATCCTCCGCGGCGGACGGGGGTAGGACGGCGGCGATCCGCGGCGGCGGCGATCTGCCACTTGGAACGGCGGGCGGGCGAGCGAACAGATGGGGCTGGCGAGTAGATGGGGCGGGCGTAGATCGTGGAACTGCCTTTTTTTTGCGTGCTATACGTATGCGGGCATAGATCGTGCAACTGTATAATACGAGGTGGGTATACATTTCTTCCGTATGACCGTTCTGCCCTTATACGTTTTGTTGGGGGGGGGGGGTGTCTACCGAAGCAAGCCTCTTACAACAAAGGTTCCAACAGTCAAGATGGCTAAGCCAATCTTTGAATTTGCCCAATACATGGCCGAAAAACAAACACACTTCAAGAAAGAGCTTAGATGTGGAGTACATGGAATACACGTCAAATGTCATACCGGGCAAAACCTACACAACATACAGCAATGTGGAGTTTGTCGTCTGTCGGCACTCAGCATATAGAGAACATATATGGCAGAAGCACACAAAAACACCCATGTACATTAGGGAGGAATAATCCAATTGATAAACATAAGGGGTAATTTTGCAATAGTGGGCATCAAAGTTCTCATGACGTTCATGTCAATACCACAGATTGGTAAGCCATTCTATCAAATGGACGTCATGTCAGATGTCACACCCCGTGGCCATCACCAGTAGAGAAATTCGTACCAGTGAGCACATGCTCAGTTCCTGAAACAATAATATCAAGCAAGTTGTCCGGGTTACACATGTGCAGATGAATAGCTGATGACGAAGGGCACATGCCAACTATTCCCTCTGTATATTTCTTTACAGAGGGAGTACAAATCAAACCGGAGCCAGCACCGGCCACCGGATGGACATAAGGATCTTCCTACATAGGATTTAAAACTGAACTCACCTCGTTCCCGATCTTTCGAGGTGCTCCGTTTTGCAGCCGGAAGGTCGCGAGAAAGACGTTGTTCTTTCCATCGAGCCTCCGCTGGAGGACGGGAGGGAGTTGCCGCGGCGCCGGTCTGTGTTGTCGGAAAGGTGGAGGAGGGCGTGAAGAAAGAAAACAAAGGAGAGTAGATGAAAGGAGAAGTAACCAATCTCCAACATCACAATAGGCAAAGTGAGGCAAAACGGCAGAAACGATCGAACCAGGAGCTTCATCGCCATGGTCCGCCACCGCCGGCCGCGCTGGGAAGCGACGCTTCGGGGAGAGAGAATGTGGTACTCTGAGAGGTCGGTTCGCTAAAAAGTCGTCCTCTCGTGGCTTTACGGCCCACAGCCTCTCGGCCCGGTTAACGAAAAGGTCTCTAGGTAGGTTTGCGGAGCAGCAGCCCAAGCCGAAGAAGTCTTTTGGTTTTCCCTCTAGTTAGGGTTTCGTCCGTTCTCTCGGGACGACTCCGTCGTCGCCGTCGAGGATTTTTTCCCTCCTCCTGATCTCGTCGCGGGATCGTATCAGGCTTCGCGGGGTATCTCCCGGTGGACACCTCTGGCCTGGACGTTTTTCTGCCGCGGGTGGGAGAGTTTAGGGTTCCTTGCAACACCCGATCGATCTACATCGGGTTAGGGTTTCCAGTGATGGCAGCAGATGGCGCGTCGGCGGCAAGGGCTCCGGGCGCAGACACCGCTGCAGGGCTAGAGAAGATGATGGCGGAGCTAGGGCTCCGAGAGGAGGATCTGGATGATGTTGTCTATGATGAGAAAGAAGCACCTCCAGATGCAGCAAGATGGATGGCTGTCGTTCGGGTACACATAGACAAGCCGTATAGTCAATATTGGTTCTTCAAGAACATGCGTGCAGCATGGGATCTCGCGCATGACTGTAAATTCCGCCCTCTGGAAGACAATCTTTACACAGTCCAATTTTTCTGTCTAGGCGATTGGGAGAGGGTTATGCAAGATGGACCATGGAACTTCCGGGGAAACGCTGTCATAATCAAGCCGTATGTGGAGTCACCCAGCCTTCAATGGTAGCACTAGACACTCTTGACATATGGACGCAGATTCATGATGTACCTGATAAATTCGCCTATCTTGTGGAGGCCATGGCTGGAAAGATTGGAGAGGTCCTTTATGCTGAAAACATATCCCAGGATTTTGCGGGTAATTTTTATCGGGTATGGGTGAGGATCAATGTGTTCAAACCCCTAAAAAATGCAGTGAGTATGATCAGGGATGGAAAGCGCCAAATCTACAGGGTAAGGTATGAAAAGCTCCCAGATTGGTGTGCTGTTTGCGGGCATCTGGGCCACATCTATAAGGAACATGGGGACGGCATACATGCACCAGCAGCCCTCGTCTTCAAGGATCTACGTGCTTCATGGACTATGCGCACAGGAGCATGGCCTGGGGGAGGGCGCGGTCGCCGAGGAGGAAGAAGAGGAGGCCGTGGAGGTCGTCCAAATGCTAGAGATGTCAGGCAGGGTGGCGCAGCAGCGAACACTGAATCTGAAGGAGATGATCTAGCTGCTAAAACGGTTTCTGATATCGAGATGCAAGAGACAAACCGGAAGAGGATGGACAGAGATGATGGGCAAGTTCAGGTTCCAGCGCTTAGTGGAGCGTTGATTCCGCTGGCTGATGGGAAGTTCGGTGGGGGAGGGGTACTGGCTTTACCGCCACCTCAAACGTCACTGAGCCCGCCCCCAAAACAGGATCTGAAGAGGACCAAGACTCTCCTTGCAGGAGAGAAGAGCACCCAGGATAAGGCAAACGGCAAGAAAGGAGGAAAAAACCCAGAAGCATCATCGGCGGGCTCCCAGGTGGAGTACCGCCGGGCGCAATGACTCTCTTAAGTTGGAATTGTCGTGGTGCGGGCAAAGCCGCGACAATCCGAGAACTTCGCGATTTAGCGAGGAAGTTTGCCCCTACTCTCCTTTGTATAGTTGAAACTCAGATTGATAGAGTGAGAGTAGAAAGTTTAGCCAGTTCTATAGGTTTTGATAATGCTTTTGCCGTTAGTAGTCAGGGTCGCAGTGGCGGCCTAGGTATTTTCTGGAACAATTCAATAAAGATTGAGATTCTTGGGTACTCGGAGTATCACATTGACTGTGAGATCATTGAACCTGACCAAGAAACTTGGAGAGCTACTGTTTTCTATTGTGCAGCACAAACCAATCGCCGTCAATACACTTGGGACACTATGAAAGGAATTGCAAGTTTGAGCCAACTCCCTTGGGTTTGCATTGGCGACTTCAATGAAGTGCTACGTCCAGAGGAACAGGAAGGGATTGGCGAACGCAGTAACGCACAAATACAGGGCTTCCGAGAAGCGGTTGATGTTTGCATGCTTGATGACTTGGGTTACGAAGGTAATTTCTGGACTTTCGAGAAAAAGGTCAGAGGGGGAACTTACACAAGGGTAAGGCTTGACAGAGCTTTGGCTTCAATGGCATGGCAAGCCAGGTTCCCCTTGGCCTCTGTAAAACACATCACTGCTGTTACGTCGGACCACTCGCCGATTCTCTTGACGCTACATGAAGAACCAATACGGCCGGCTGCAAAACCTCCTTTCAAGTACGAGGTCATGTGGGAAACACATGATCAGTGGAGGGACACGATCACGCAATTTTGGGGGCAGGAGCAGCCGGCGACTAGTCTGGAGGGTTTGAGAACGAAGCTGCAGGCAATCTCAAAAGATCTTGGTAAATGGAATAGAGACACCTTTGGCATCGTACGAAAGGAAATAAGAAATCTCACAGTGGAGTTGGAAAGGTTGAGGGGTGAACCGGCAAGGGTAGGTCCATCTCACGCCGAACTTAAGATCAATGAAAAGTTGGTTGAGTTGTATCACCAAGAAGAGCTAATGTGGCGCCAACGTTCGAGGCTAGAGTGGTTGTCTGCAGGGGACAAAAACACCAGATTCTTTCACATGCGGGCGAACATGAGGCGGAAGAAAAACATGATTAAAGCGCTTGCGAGTTCGCTTGGGGTTTCTGTCAGCGATCCGGCTGAGCTAAGGAAGATGGTAACTGAGTTTTATTCGAATCTCTACACGACGAAGGGAGTCAGTAATATGAATGAGGTACTCCAGCACATACCTGACAAAGTGACACAACAGATGAATGCGATGCTTATGGCCCCATACACAAAAGATGAAGTGAAGACAGCTTTATTCCAAATGTTCCCAACTAAGGCTCCGGGACCGGACAGTTTCCCGGCTCACTTCTATCAGAGGCACTGGGACATTTGTGGAGAGGAAGTTACTGCTGCAGTGCTCAGAATAATTCAAGGGGAAGAAAGTGCAGAGTGCGTAAATGACACGGTCCTAGTGCTTATTCCTAAGGTGATAAATCCGACTCTCCTCTCTCAATTTCGACCTATAAGTTTATGTAATGTCATATACAAGATTGCATCGAAAGTTGTTGCAAATAGGCTGAAGGTAATCTTGCTAGACATTACATCTGAGGAGCAGTCAGCTTTCGTCCCAGGCAGGTTGATAACTGATAATATCATATGTGCGTATGAATGTCTTCACTTCATGAAAAGGAGCAAGTCAAAGACGAATAGTCACTGTGCCCTGAAGCTAGATATGATGAAAGCTTATGACAGATTGGAGTGGAGCTATCTTCGAGCAATTATGATTAAGTTGGGATTCTCACAACAGTGGGTAAACATTATAATGGGCATGATCAGCTCCGTTTCTTTCTCTGTCTTATTTAATGGAGAGAAGCTCGAAAGTTTCAAACCATCCAGGGGCATCCGACAGGGAGATCCGATCTCCCCCTATCTTTTCTTGATTGCAGCAGAGGGCCTTTCGTGCCTACTAAAAACCAGTTCTCAGTCAACGGTTCTTGGAGGAATCAAGGTGGCACCCACAGCTCCGGTTGTGAACCATCTCCTTTTTGCTGATGATAGCCTGTTGTTATTCAAGTCTAGCAATGAGGGGGCAGTAGCAGTTTCAAACCTGTTGGAGCTATATTGTAATGCATCAGGGCAGCGAGTTAATCATGAGAAGTCCTCGATTTTCTTCAGTAAGGGGTCTCCACAGCATCTGAGGGACAGCATTAAGAACATTTTGAATGTGCAAAATGAGTCATTGAGTGATCGCTACTTGGGTATGCCTACGGATGTGGGACAGAATAAGATGGGCACATTCAGATACCTTAGAGACCGAGTGTGGGAGAAGGTAAGAGGTTGGATGGAGAAGCTTCTGTCGGCGGCGGGGAAGGAAGTACTCATCAAAGCAGTTGCACAGGCCCTTCCGGTTTACTCCATGGCCTGCTTCAGGCTTCCGAGGGGACTTTGCGAGAATATAACTTCGATAATCCGGCAGTTTTGGTGGGGCAGCAAAGCTGGAAAACGGAAACCAAGCTGGGTAGCGTGGGATATCATGACAAGGCCGAAACATCTTGGGGGTCTCGGCTTCAGGGACATGGAGATTTTTAACCTAGCGCTACTAGCCAGGCAGGCTTGGAGGATATTGTGCGATCCTTCTTCTCTTAGTGCACGCATTCTGAAAGCGGCGTATTTCCCAGATTCAACACTACTTGAAGCAGAGCTGGGAGGTCGGCCCTCTCAGATATGGAGGACGGTTATTGATGGCAAAGATATGCTCCGACAAGGGATCATAAGGAGAATTGGGAATGGAAGTACCACAGAAATATGGACTCACAATTGGCTGCCTAGACCTGGCATGATGAGGCCCATCACCTAGCTTATCACCAACCCTCCGAGGTATGTGTCAGAATTAATCAACACATCTTCAGCAACCTGGAACGAGCAGCTGGTACGGTCGGTCTTTGTGCCCCTTGACGCTGAAGCCATTCTGTCCATTCCTCTTTGCACAAGGAATATTGACGATTTTTGGGCATGGAGTGAAGAAAAACGAGGCTTTTTCTCAGTCAAATCTGCTTATAAAATGATAGTACAAACCAAGATTACAAGGGAGAATTGGATTGAGGAAAATGATGGACCTTCTGGACTGGATCAGGAGGGCAATATATGGACTGCACTCTGGAGAACGGAAGTACCATCGAAGGTGAAGATGTTTTTGTGGCGTCTAGCCCGTTGTTTCATTCCCACGGCAGACCTCCTCCAGCACAGAAAAATGGCAACATCAGGGGCTTGCAGATTATGTGGGGCAAGCGATTCCTGGAGACATGCTCTGCTCAATTGTTCCATGGCACGCAGCACTTGGGCCCTTTCTGATGAAGGGTTGGTCGAACAGGTAATTCAGTATGATAGCGACAATGCTAAGGAGTGGGTTTTCAAGATGAAAGAGGTGCTGCCAGATGATCTTTTTATACGTATGGTAATCACACTTTAGGCAATTTGGAGTGCCCGAAGGAAGGCCATCTATGAGGATATCTTCCAAAGCCCCATGTCAACCCACATGTTCATCCAGGCGCAGATAAATGATCTCCAATTTTTGAAGAAGCCGGCAAAGGGAAACACCTGCCCAAAAGCTCAGAGGCCTACCCAATGGATTCCACCGTTGGGAGAATGCGCCAAGGTAAATGTAGATGCTGCAACAAGAGCAACGGCGAGGGCAGGAGCTGCAGTTGCGATTAGTAGGAATAAAGATGGCATTTTCCTAGGGGCTTCGGCTCTGGTGGTGCAGGGCGTCCATGATCCTACTACTTTGGAGGCGATGGCTGTCCGAGAGGCGATAGCTCTGGCAGATGACCTGGGACTGCACTCCATCCATGTGGCGTCAGACTGCAAGATAGTGGTTGATGATATCAGGCAGAAGAGCGGAGCAACATATGGTGCAATAATACATGAAATCATAGAGCACTCTCTTAGCTTTACTACGTGTAATTTTTATCATGAATTTAGGAGCTCGAATTTCGAGGCTCACAATCTCGCGAAGCATGCTTTGCAACTGGGACTTGGTCGCCATGTCTGGTTAGGCCAGCCCAGTGAACTCAATTTCGTCCCTGTAAACATTGTGACGGTTTAATAAAAGCTTCGTGGCATTGTCTCAAAAAAAAAACCACCAGGACCAAGCTCACCAACGCTCATCTCCCGTGGCTCTTGGACCTCCATGTGGACTCCAAAGATATCATCTGATGGCTGATGGGTAGTGTGTAAATCATGTATGGCTTTCTGTTGGATTGGAACTTCTGACTTTCTGTTGGATTCTATATATACTCTACCGTACGTCCCAAGATGCACCTGCCCAAGTCCTACAAGTTTAGGACTGAGATTGTCTTCTAAAGTCATGCATGGTGTGTTACTTACAACCAAGATGTTAAGTGACTAAATGAACCAACCTGAATTTGCATGTGCTCTCACTGATTACAACAGTCAAGATTGGCTAATCCATTCTTTGAATTTGTAGAATACATGGCTGAAAAATAGACACACTACAAGATAGAGCTTAGATGGCGAGAACATGGAATACACGGCGAGGTCGATTGCCTCAGCAAAGGGTCTGCCGGGTGTCATACTCGGCAAAACCTACTCAACATGCACCCTGTCAGCAAAGTGGAGTTTGCAACGTGTCATCCATCGGGCACTCCGCAAAGTCTTTGCAGAGTTAAAAATCAACACTCAGCTAAACAAAAGGGGTAGACGAAACGGGGCTAACAATGTTTGTGTCACGTGTTGCTGGTGTTATGCCGAGAACGACACTGGACAAACATTTTGAACAATAACAAAATAAAAGGACATTGGCGGCTCACCGGCTGTGGTGGAGGTGAAGCCTTCGAAAGCAGTAGGAGCACAACTTGATGATTTGCAGCCAAGGGACGACAACATGGCGGGCTGGAGGCCTTCCCGCCGGTCGTCGTCAATGGTGGCTCTGCCCGTGCAGAATAGAAGGCAAAGGCGCGGACGGCGACATGACTGGGCCATGGTAGCCTCACCATTGTGCTTGCTAACGGCCGCACACATGGTAATGGGGGGGAGGTCTACGTGACGGCGACAATGTTCCGTGGCGTGCATGGGAAGGAGTAGGTGGCGCGGAGGCATTCACGAGAGAGAGGAGGAGGCGGTGGCGGCGAGGAGGTGATCACGAGGAAGAGGAAGAGGTAGCGATGCAGAGGCATTCATGAGGTAGAGAAGGAGGTGGCAGCGTGAAGGCGTTCACATCTTCACGACGAGCATGATGAGGCAGTCAGCACAGAGGAACACCAACTACGTGCACGAGGGGGAGGAGGCGACATCGCGAGCTTGCATTGAGTCTTGATGGATGATGCCGATGAGGGAGAGGGGACATAGGGGGGAGAGATATACATAGACAGAGAGAGATGACTCGGTGGGTGATAGTCGTTCGATCTGAGAGAATCCAACAACCACGACGCACGATCCATGGGAAGTGTCGTGGAATTAGCACGGCAGATGTCCGGTTTAACGGACTTGATGATGGAACCATCGCACGGGTTAGCTTGAAGGGGTTCATAGCACACAAAGAACACAGAGGATTTATACTAGTTCGGCCCCTTCGATGAAGGTAAAAGCCTACGTCTAGTTGGTTTGGTATTGCTTGCACGTCGGTTTACAGGGAGCGGATCGCTTTCCTGTAGTCTCGACGGGTTGATTCTTGCTTGTCCCTGAACCGTCACCGGGTCATCCCTTTATATAGAGGTGACGCCTGGTCCGGTTTACAGAGTCCCGAGGCCGGCTCATACTTGTGTCCGCCTCGGTCTCTGTCTTTTCTTCCTTATCTCTCAAGTTACATCGCTTGGCGGTTTACAAACCATAAATCTATACATGGGCCGTAGCCTTTGCTAAATATTACAACTAGACATATTATAATTGAGCCGGTTTACACTAGCCGGTTCATACCTGCTAGTCATATCCCTGACATTAGGCCCCAGAATGATTTGAACTTGTTCATATCAATCTCCCTTGTATTGCATAATTTTCTCCTGTGTCTTCTCATTTTTGTAAACTGGCTCTGACGTCATCTTCGAGAATCATTAAATCTGACCGTGACATCATCTCCGCATTTAACGATGCGAGCTGTACTGTAGCTTTGTTTTAATGGTTATCCCGAAAATCGAGGCGTCAAAGGGATCTTTATCCGATCTTTGCCCCCTCGAATCCCGCATCTGTCGCTTCACCTCTGTCTTTCTCTTATAAATACCGCCGTCCCCCTTCGTTCTTTCTTCTTCTCGCATCTTCTTCCTCCGTCTGCCGCCCGAGCTTCAAGACACCATTGACGCCCAAGCTTGAAGCGCCGCCGTTGCCTCGCCGAGTCAAGATCTTTTTGGCCGCTGCATCAACCTGATTCGACCAGAGAACTCCGCCGCTGTCCTCCATTGTTTAGGTATGTCTTTTCTTCCTCGTTATAGATCTGCATCCTCTAGGGTTCTTCCCTGTTCCTCCGCCATTAGGGCTTTCAACGAAAGCTTCATCCTGTTCCTCTTAAACGCTCGCTTCGTAGAAAGTTTTTGACCTTTATGCCCAGTTAATAGATCTTCCACTAGTATTTGCTTTAGATCTCGCTACTTATACTTATCCTGTAGATTCATCTGCTCCGCATAAGACCCTTGTGCTTCTTCCCGTATTTTCTTGCACTTTATTTTTCTTTTTCTTTGCGCGCCCAGTTCTGTTCCACTATAGCTGTTTACAAAGAAATTGTTTCTTCTCCTTTGTAGATCCATTAGGTATACTCCGGTTTATACTATTATGCCCTGTTCCTGTAAATTTTTTGAAGTTGAACGTAACGGTTTAGCTGTTCTTCTTTTGCTGTCGTGAATCGGTAATGACATAGCTCCCTGTTATTGCCGGTTTAACCATATCATTAGTCCTCTGTTTAAACCGTTGCGTAACTTTCGTAGATATCTTCCGGTTTATACTGATGTACCCGCATAATCCGTTTTTTGCACTTTATCTTTTTCAGTACTTGTCCTTCCATTGCTATGGCCAAGCAGTTTGTCTCTTGTGATTGGGTCCCTTCCATCATCACGGAAGAAGACTTGGTCAAAATTTCTGAAATTGGTACTTTAGGTCCTCGATCTGTTTTGAAGTGGCGGGCTCCAGGAAATGAATGCCCTCCTACTCCCAGGCAAGGGGAGGTTATTGTGTTCTTTGACCACATATCTCGAGGCTTCTCTCCCCCCGGTTAAAAGTTTTTCCGGGACGTTCTTGCTGCCTTCCAACTCCACCCTCAGGATATTGGGCCCAACTCCATTGCAAATATCTGTGACTTCCAAGTATTTTCGGAGGTGTATCTGCAAGAAGAACCGTCTGTTGATCTATTCCGGGACTTCTTTCACCTGAACCGGCGCACGGAGTTTACCAGCGGACCGCATCAAGAACTCGGCGGCGTTAGTATCCAGAAAAGGAGAGACGCTGTCTTCCCTCACGCCGCTTTACATACGCATCCAAAGGAGTGGAACAAATCATGGTTTTACTGTGTTGATACTTCTCCTGAAGGGGAGAACCCTCTGCCGGGTTATCGTGAGCACCATATTCCGGAGGATCATCCTCTGCCACAACGGCTCAGCTCTGTCGAACGGACCCGGTTTGCGTCCCAACTCTCCAGGTTGAAAGCTTTTATGGCCAACGGTTTAACAGGAACCGATTTTATGCGCTGTTGGCTCTCTCGGAGCATTCTTCCCTTAAGTCAGCGATCGCAGTTGATGTGCCAGTATTCTGGTAAACCGGACGACCCTCAACGGTTTACCAAGGAAAAACTCTCTGAATCGGAGGTTATAGAATCAGCCAAGAAGATGCTCAACGTCTCCTTAGCAGATTGCAGCAAAATCGGGTTAGCTCCGTATTATAAGAAGAATAAGCTGCCTGCGGTAAGTTTTGCTTTGCCCTGTATTTGTAACCCGTTCCTTTAAACCGTCTTTTCAATTGTCTTTCTTCCTTTTGAATAGGCTGATGATCCTTTCTGGAAGAGAAAGCCTCAGGAGAAAACTGGCAAACAAGCACGCCAGAAGACCTTTGCTAACAAGAAAAGAAAGGCAGCTCTTGATTCTAGCTCTCACGCCGAGGATGATGATCCGGATTCCGATGTATGAATTAATCCGGTTTGAATTTTGCTTTCTTGTACTCATATATGTATCTTATGATAACTTTCCACAGGAGTTGGCTGAAGGTGATAATCCGGCTGAAGTTGAGGTAACTATCCTTTCTTCTGATTCAGAACCTCTTCCACAAAAAAGTCGTCGGACCGTCCGGAAATACCAATTTTCTCACCCTTATGCTCAATTGGATCCTAATTTTCTTTTGAAGAAACAACAACATGAAGCTCTTCGCCGGACCACTCGCCATAGTGGCCTGGCAGTGGAATCATCCGGCATTTCTTTAACTCCGGCTCGGAAGCGCCGTGCTGAGGTGATACTTTCTCCGACTCTTCTTCATCCCAAGGCCGGGCTTATCCGAAAACCTCTTAAACCGTCTGACCCTGATTATCAGGAAACTCCACTGTCTTCTTCTGGTGAATCGACTGCCACGCAGCTTCCCCCATTGAAAACTGTCCCAGGGTAAATCTTTTTTAACACTTCCGGTTTATGATTCCCTTTTTGTTTTACAATGTTAACTTATTTTGCAAACTTTTTTCAGCAAGCCAAAGCCTAGCAAGAAACCAAAGGCAAACAAACCCCCTGCTGAGACCTCTGCAGATAATCCGGCGATTAATCCGGCAACGACCGTTCCTCCAGAAGGCGAGCCCATAGCTCCTCTTGAAGATCCTGCGCCTACGGATCATATCTCAGTACCCGAGAATCCTACTGCTGAAGATGCCCATAATCCGCCAAGTCCGGCCCGGGTCAACTCTCCTCAAATTAATCCGGCATCTCCCAATCTGGCTCATACTGCGACTCCCCCCACTGCACCTGCTTCTCCAGAAGTTGTAGTGACTGTGGCTGCTTTCGTTGCTCCGGCTGAGCCCACCATTTTAGCCAAGCATACGGCTAAAACGGAGAAGCTATATAAGGAGAAGGGCAAATGGAGTACTGAAATATCCAATCTTGCAGATATGAGTGCCCAAGAAATCTATTCCGGGTACCTAAACCGGCTCCACAGCAGCCGAGACTATGAAGCAAGTTTGGTTAACTTGATGAAGGAGAAATATGAGGTAATCCTTTTCTTCTGACTTTGTGCTTGTGATATGCTCCTATCCCATAACAGCCCCCAAGTTTCGGTTTAGCTGCATACTTAAGGTGAACCGGAACTTTATAGTTTGAACAATTGATCTTTACATTAGCCCCCAAGTATCAAGTATATAACTTGTTTATGTATTTGATACTTGTAAAAATTTCTGCTGATACTTCAATCATCCATTAGCCCCCAAGTGTCAAGTAGACAACTTGCTTGTGTGCTTGAGACTTGTAACTTTGAATTGCTGTTTTTTATTGCTTCAACTGCCATTAGCCCCCAAGTGTCAAGTAGACAACTTGTTTGTGTGCTTGAGACTTGTCTGATTTTTGCTTCTTGTCATTTGATTATGCTTTGCAGGCTGACTTAAACCGAAACGCTGATGAAATCAATGAACTTCGGAGCCGTCTTGCTGAGACAGAATCTGCCGCTTCGAAAGCTAAGAAAGATCTTCAGGTAAGTTTAAAGACTGCTGAAGATCTGAAGAAATTCTTTGAAGAAGAGCGGACCACTTTTGAGGTTCAAAAGAAAGAGCTGGAGAAAAGGGTTCAGGACGCTGAAGGGGTGCTTAATCCGGTTACAGAAGAGTTAACCGGTTTAAAGCAGCAGATTGAGTTGATGACCTCTGCAATCTTTGGTAAGTATAATCTGAACTCCTGCTTTATCCTTGTAATCTTCCATCTGTGCCGGTTTAACCGTAATATCTATATGCAGGGCGCCGTGTCTCCCATCTTGGGGATGTCCTACGAAAGAAACTTAAAGCATGTTACACCTTGGTCGAGCAGCTGTATTCCAGTGCTCAGAGGATCATTAGTGCAACATCTTTCGGTAAACCGGCCCCTACGACCATCCAAGACACATTGAAAAAATTATCTGTTTTGCCGGTTCGTCTTGAAGAAGTTAAAAAATCTGCTGCCCGAGGTGGTGCCCTTCTGGCCCTTACTAGGGCTAAGGCCTGGGTCCCGGATCTTGATCCGGAAGAAGCTTTAACTGGATTTCCTGACACAAAAGACGACGGTTCCACTTTTACCGCAAAGGATCTCTACGCCTTGACGAAGGAAATGCGCCCCCTCGCCAGCAAGCTTGCAGCTGAATCCAATTTATCCAGGTATCATCCGGGGTACGACTTGCAAAACGAGCGGGTGGAGCGGCCGGTTTATGACACCGTCAATTTAATCCCGCCGGTTCGTCCTCATACCTTCGCTCCAGATATCGAACCTTCTGAACTTATCAACGAAGAGATGTATTTCCGGGCTTTGACGAAGATTGATTGGCGTGTGCCGGACTTCCAACCGCTTCAAGAAGACGAAGATATTCCGGATCAAGGTGATGGCCAGCCGTCTCAGCAAGGAGGAGCATAATTCAGAATTTATTGTTGTAATCGCAGTCTCTGTTTTGCCAAACAATCTTTTTAATCCATCAGGCTTGCTATGCCTTGTAATAGGATAGCTGAAACATGATCTGCTTTAATCCGGATATTCTGCCTTTCTTGTGTGAAATATTTGCCAATTTAAATGTTGTCCTATGTCACTTATCTTGCATATCCTCTGTTTCTGCAAAAGTAACACTGAAAATATGTCCTAACGGTTTACCGCTGGACAGATTAAATTGTTCTCTCAAGATATCAAACAAGTATATACTTATATCAGAAATAAATTTATACCTGAGAGCAAATATGCTGAACACTCTTAATCCGGTAGACATTCAAAATTTCTTTGATGAAGATCTTCATGGATCCAATAACAAACCCGGGTTTTGATAACAGATACCGGTTCATCTTGTTCTGAAAAACTTTGCTCAGAAATTTGTGGCTTGTTGCCTGATAGATGATCCGGGTTATAATGAACACCGGTTTATTCATGCTGGTATTCATGACCTAGACTTCTCACTTTATAGATATGTGGTCAGCTTCTGTAGCTGTTCCACTCCGGTTTAAAGGGTTATGAAACACAAACACCAAAAGATGCAAATTTTGCAAATAAGACCATGTAGTCGAGGCTTTTTAAGAGCTGCCAGGCTCAAAACAAGGTTCAGCCAATCAATGGGATGTGGATTATCCATCTTTCCCAGAGGGCCTAGCCAATCACTGAATGTGGATTATCCATCTTTTGAGAGGGCCGATAGAACCGCAAATAAAAAATTGAGCCAATCACTAGATGTGGATTATCCATCTTTCCAGAGGGCCTAGCCAATCACTGAATGTGGATTATCCATCTTTTCAGAGGGCCTCCATGGTTCCTCGAACCGGTGGGTAAATATAAACCAATCACTGAATGTGGATTATCCATCTTTTCAGAGGGTCTCCATGGTTCCTCGAACCGGTGGGTAAATATAAACCAATCACTGAATGTGGATTATCCATCTTTTCAGAGGGTCTCCATGGTTCCTCGAACCTGTGGGTAAATATAAACCAATCACTGAATGTGGATTATCCATCTTTTCAGAGGGTCTCCATGGTTCCTCGAACCTGTGGGTAAATCGTGAAGCGTCCTCTCTTTGAACCGGATGTGATCTCATGTTCTTTAGAAAGTTTTATTGCTTCTTTGTATACTCTGCAAAAAATCAACTCTAAACCGACCAATATGTTGAAATATAATATCTGATAAAAACTTGCGTGGTTGTCCTCACAAGATATTTGTATGTGGAAAAAGGGCTGAGCCCCGGGTTTACCGAGGGTGCCGGTTTATTCATTAATCATAATATATACATAGGATACAGTGGAGCTCGTAGCTCAAGTATAGTATGGCCGTAAATGGGCGATGTTCCATGGCCTCTTCGTCTCCTCTTCTGATGTCCGTGAGTCCTTGTGTTCTCGAACGTCCACCAAGTAATATGAACCGTTGTGTAGATTCTTACTGACCACAAAGGGCCCTTCCCAAGGTGGGGATAGCTTGTGCATATCTGTTTGATCTTGGATGAGCCGGAGTACCAAGTCGCCCTCCTGGAACGTCCTTGTTTTGATCCGGCGGCTATGATATCTGCGTAAGTCTTGCTGATAAATTGCAGATCGTGCCGCAGCTATATCACGCTCTTCATCCAGCCGGTCTAAACTGTCTTGCCTTGCTTTCTCGTTGGCTGCTTCAACATAAGCTGTTACCCTTGGTGAATCATGACGTATATCGCTTGGAAGGACTGCTTCAGCACCATAGACCATGAAGAAAGGTGTGTAACCTGTAGACCGGTTTGGTGTAGTGTTGATACTCCAAAGAACAGATGGCAACTCCTCAACCCAACATCCTGGGGTTCTCTGCAAAGGTGTCATAAGCCGGGGTTTGATACCTCGCAAAATCTCCTGATTTGCCCTTTCAGCCTGACCATTGGATTGGGGGTGTGCCACAGAAGACACGTCAAAGCGAATATGTTCTCGTTGGCAGAATTCTTCCATCTCTCCCTGAGATAAACTGGTGCCATTGTCTGTGATGATGCTGTGTGGAAAGCCAAACCGGAAAATTACTTTTTTGATGAATTTGACTGCCGTCGCCGCATCACACTTGCTTATAGGCTCTGCTTCGACCCACTTTGTAAACTTATCTACTGCTACTAGTAGATGAGTTTTCTGATCTTGGGATCGCTTGAAGGGTCCAACCATATCAAGCCCCCAAGTCGCAAACGGCCAAGTTATTGGTATCATCCGGAGCTCCTGCGCCGGAACCAGAGCACGCCTCGAAAATTTCTGACAAGCATCACACTTCCGGACCAGATCTGCCGCATCTGCATGAGCAGTTAACCAATAGAAACCATGCCGGAATGCTTTAGCCACTAATGATTTTGAACCGGCGTGATGACCACAATCCCCTTCATGGATCTCGCGAAGAATCTCACAACCTTCTTCAGCTGACACACACCACTGAAATACTCCAGAAGTACTGCGATGATGAAGCTCTCCGTTTGCAGTCGTCATGGACTTAGAACGCCGGATTATCTGTCGTGCTTCTTCTTCATCGTTCGGTAACTCTCCTCGGCTCAGATATGCCAAATAAGGCAGCGTCCAATCTGGAATAACATGAAGCGCTGCAACTAACTGTGCCTCCGGATCAGGAACAGCTAGGTCTTCCTCCGATGGTATCTGAACCGAAGGACTGTGCAATTCATCCAAAAAAGTGTTTGGTGGCACCAGTTTACGTTGAGAACCCAGCCGGCTTAGAGCGTCGGCCGCTTCTTTCCTTCGCCGGTCTATATGATCCACCTGATATCCTTTGAAGTATCCTGCGACTGCTTCAACCTCTCGTCTATAAGCTGCCATGAGGGGATCTCTTGAATCCCACTTGCCGGAAACTTGCTGTGCCACCAAATCTGAGTCGCCAAAGCGCTTAACCCGGCTCAAGTTCATCTCCTTTTCCAGCCACAAACCATGAAGTAATGCTTCATATTCTGCTGCATTATTAGTACAAGGAAACAATAGGCGGAGGACGTAACAAAATTTATCACCTCGGGGGGAAGTTAAGACAACTCCAGCCCCCGAGCCCTCCAATTGTCTTGAACCGTCAAAGTGAATCGTCCAGTAAGTAAGATCCGGCTTCTCCTCAGGAGTTTGCAACTTTGTCCAATCATTGATGAAATCCACCAATGCCTGAGATTTTATAGCGGTGCGTGGCACATACTTCAACTCATGTGGGCTGAGCTCTATGGCCCACTTTGCCACCCTACCTGTAGCCTCCCTGTTCTAGATTATGTCCCCCAACGGTGCTGAACTAACCACAGTTATTGGATGACCTTGGAAATAGTGCTTCAACTTCCGGTTTGCCATAAACACACCATATACCAACTTCTGCCAATGAGGGTACCTCTGCTTGGATTCAATGAGTACTTCACTCACGTAGTAAACCGGGCGCTGAACCGGGTATTCCTTCCCTGCTTCCTTACGCTCGACCACGATTGCGACGCTGACTGCCCGTGCATTGGCAGCGACGTATAACAACAACGGCTCCTTATCAACAGGGGCAGGTAGGACCGGTGGTTTTGCCAATTGCCGTTTTAGATCCTCAAACGCTGCGTTTGCCTCATCGCTCCATATAAACCGGTCTGTTTTCCTCAGCATCTGGTAAAGCGGGATCGCCTTCTCTCCCAAACGGCTGATGAACCGGCTTAATGCTGTGATCCAGCCAGCGATACGCTGAACATCGTTGATGCAAACCGGTTTAGTCAAAGATGTGATGGCCTTGATTTTCTCTAGATTGGCTTCTATTCCTCTGTTTGAGACCAAGAATCCCAGTAGTTTACCTGCCGGAACACCAAAAGCACACTTCTCCGGATTAAGCATCATCTTATAAGCTCGAAGATTATCAAAAGTCTTCTTAAGATCCTCTATCATTGTCTCCTCTTTCCTCGATTTAACCACGATGTCATCCACGTAGGCGTGAACATTCCTCCCTATCTGCCCCTTCAGACAATTCTGAACGCAATGCTGATAAGTTGCTTGAGCACTCTTTAGTCCAAAAGGCATAGACACATAGAAAAAAGCACCAAAAGGGGTTATGAAAGCTGTCTTCTCTTGGTCTTTAACTGCCATCTTGATCTGGTGATACCCTGAATACGCATCCAAAAAGCTTAGCCGCTCACATCCCGCTGTGGCATCGATGATTTGATCAATGCGAGGGAGAGCAAAAGGATCAGTTGGGCAAGCCTTGTTGAGGTCTGTGTAGTCCACACACATTCTCCACTTCCCAGTCTTCTTTAACACCAGCACCGGATTAGCCAACCACTCCGGATGAAAAACTTCCACTATGAATCCTGCGGCCAAAAGCCTGGCCACTTCTTCTCCTATAGCCTTGCGCCTCTCTTCGTTGAAGCGGCGCAAGTATTGTTTAACCGGTTTATATTTCGGATCAATGTTAAGGCTGTGCTCAGCAAGTTCCCTCGGTATACCTGGCATGTCAGAAGGTTTCCATGCAAAGATATCCCGGTTCTCACGGATGAACTCGATGAGCGCGCTTTCCTATTTGGGATCAAGGTTAGCGCTGATAGTGAACTGCTTAGACGAATCTCCAGGCACAAAATCAACTTGCTTGGTCTCCTCTGCTGATTTAAATTTTAAAGCCGGATCATGCTCTGTAGTCGGCTTCTTCAGCGGAGTCATATCTGCCGGATCAACATTATCCTTATAAAATTTCAACTCTTCCGTGGCACATACTGCTTCTGCATAAGCTGCATCTCCCTCTTCACATTCCGCTGCTATCTTGCGACTTCCATGAACCGTGATCGTGCCCTTATGACCCGGCATTTTAAGCTGCAAATAAACATAACATGGCCTAGCCATAAACTTAGCATAAACCGTCCTTCCAAACAGAGCGTGATAAGGGCTTTTGATTTTGACGACTTCAAAAGTTATCATCTCCGACCTGGAATCATGCTCATTCCCAAAAGTAACTTCCAAGTCAATCTTTCCAACCGGATAAGCCGACTTACCTGGGACCACTCCATGAAACACTGTGTTTGATTGCCTTAACTTCTTATCCGTCAGACCCATACGACGGAAAGTCTCATAGTACAAGATATTAATACTGCTACCACCGTCCATGAGAACCTTAGTGAATTTGTAACCTCCCACCTGGGGTGCCACCACCAAGGCTAAATGGCCCGGATTATCCACCCGCATTGGGTGGTCTTCTCTACTCCACACGATGGGCTGCTCTGACCAGCGCAGAAATAGCGGTGTTGCCCGGTTCAACTGCGTTAACAGCCCGCTTTAAAACCTTCTGATCTTGCTTACACAGACTTGTGGTGAAGACATGATATTGCCCACTGCTCAATTCCTTTGGATTACTTTGATATCCGGATTGCGGCTGCTGTTGCTGACGCTGTTGATTCCCCTGATTATTGTAATTCCCTTGGCCCTGCTGTTGATTGCTTTGGTTATTGTAACCACCTTGATGATGCGACTGATTGCCCTGGTTATTATAACTTCCTTGATTATTTTGATTACCGGCCCGGTTTTGATAACCATTGTTATTGCCCCTATACCCTGATCCGGAGCTGCTCCCCTGATGACCCGGACCATAAAATCCAGGACCTGAACCGCCATTTGGAGGCCTGTCATGAGGATTAAAGCGGCCCGCCATTGCTTTCATAAGGGGCCTGCACTCTCTTATGGTGTGCTTTGCCGGTCGATTTCTCGCGCCATGCTTCGGACAAGGCTGATCTAACTCTTGGTCCCAGCTAAGAGTCCCTCCGCCGGTTTGTGGAGGTGTGTTTCCCAAGCCATGCTGAAAGTCCCCTTGAACTTGAGTGTTGGCCACGAAGTCAGAGCCACCTTCTGCCTTCCGTTTGCCCAAAAAACTCGTAGTAGCCGGATTAACTTGCGCCAGTTTACCAGACTTGCTAACCTTCCCCGCCTTGTCTCCTTCAGCTTCTGGATACTTGGTATTATCAGAGTCCCCATATTTTACCAAGGCACTCATGAGAGTTCCCATATCATTACAATCCCTTTTAAGCCGTCCGAGCTTTAACTTTAAAGATTCAAACCGGCAATTGTTTTCCAAAGTCACTATCGCCGTACTAGGATTGATACCATTCGAAGAATGCAAGATCTCCGCTACTCTCCGTACCCAAGCAGCTGTAGACTCCTGCTCTCCTTGCACACAAGCTGCTAGATCCACCACTGACATCGGCTGCTTGCATGTATCTTTGAAGTTTTTGATAAACTGGCTGCATAGTTCCCCCCATGATCCGATAGAGTTCGGGGGTAAACCCTTCAGCCAGGTCCGGGCTGTACCTTCAAGCATCATAGTAAAATACTTAGCACAAGCCGATTCATCCACGTCCAGCATCTCCATGGCCATCTCATAACTTTCAACCCAAGCTTCTGGAGCTAAATCTGTTGTGTAATTAGGTACCTTGCGGGGCCCTTTAAAATCTTTAGGCAGCTTGACACCCCGTAAAGCGGGGACAAGACATTGCACCCCAAAAGAACTCGTCGTGACTCATGTTTCTGCTGTGGCTGTGTGAACCGGCGTTGTCTGACGAACCTCCTCCCGGGCTCCTGATCTAACCTAGTTTATATCCGGAGCTGGTGCCGCTGCACCTGCCGGATTGTCATGTCTGTGCTGATGCCTCCTGCGTTCGCTGCTAGACACTTCTGGTTCTTCCCAATGCCTAGTATAACTCCAGCTAGGACGTGGTGTCGAATGTAACCTTTCCCTGCTATGAGAATATGCTTGCTGCTGTATCAACGCCGTATTAAGCAGTTCCTTGACCCGGCGCGCCTCCACTGCTACACGGGACGTCCCGTCATCGGGTAAAGCGGCCAATCGTGCTGCAGCCGCAACGATGTTATCCAACGGGTTCGAATAGTGACCTGATGGGTGAGGCGCAGACGTGATCCGCTAGTCTTGCTCCGCAACAGGCTGTTGAACCGGCTCATCCCTGACCGGGGGTGCCCTTCGGTTTAAAGTGGGATTATTGCTGGTCCCCGCCCCTGGTGTTCTAAACAGATCCATCGCTTCATAAACTGGCGGTATACGAGATTGATACTTCCGACCTCTTACTCCCTGCGTAGAGGCCTGCTCCATCCTTAGGTGAAAAGCTTGATCATCCAACTCTGCTTGCCTCCTTACTATCATCGCCTTCTCGGCTTCTAGATCCTCCTTTAACTGATCAATTCGGCCCTTTAACTGAAGGAGCTCTGTATCATGTTGCGCCTTGTTTGCCGGAGCCACTATTTCCACCGCTTTAGCTGTGAACTCATCGATCAAGGTGGATAGAACGTGAGTAGGTGAGAGGGTCGTGCCGCTCCCCCCTACACCAGCTTCTGCTGTCGCCCCGTTCACCGGGGGCTGTGAACCGGCCATAAAGACAGCCACCCGGTTTGGCGGGCCGAAGGGGTCCGGAATACTGTTTCCATCGGACTTGCCCTCAGACTGGCCGTCCTGCAACTGATACAGAGACTCAGTTTCCCCGGATGAAGATTCGTCGTCGGAGTAGACAACTGTTGCACCATCGGATTCCGATCCGTCCTCGGTTCGAACTCCGTGGATTGCTCCAACGAACACGTGCTTCATGGCGGGCTGAATCCGGGCCGATCTCGCACGCTGAGCCGGCTCGACGATGTTGGGGAAGATGTCCGGCTCAGGTCCCGGTTCGCCGATTTTGCCAATGAAGACTTGGATGACACCGAAGGGGACCCGGTACCCGTATTCGATTGAATCGGCCTCCGGTCCCCAACCTACGTCGTCAATGTAGATCCGGCCGCGGCGACTCTTGGTCATCCGGCCGACCGCGTAACCCTTGAGCCCTTCAAAGCTGCCCTTCAAGAACTCGAAACCATCGTGCGGAGGCCCCACGGTGGGCGCCAACTGTCGTGGAATTAGCACGACAGATGTCCGGTTTAACGGACTTGATGATGGAACCATCGCACGGGTTAGCTTGAAGGGGTTCATAGCACACAAAGGACACAGAAGAGTTATACTAGTTCGGACCCTTCGATGAAGGTAAAAGCCTACGTCTAGTTGGTTTGGTATTGCTTGGGCGACGGTTTACAGGGAGCGGATCGCTTTCCTGTAGTCTCGACGGGTTGATTCTTGCTTGTCCCTGAACCGTCACCGGGTCGTCCCTTTATATAGAGGTGACGCTTGGTCCGGTTTACAGAGTCCTGAGGCCGGCTCATACTTGTGTCCGCCTCGGTCTCTGTCTTTTCTTCCTTATCTCTCAAGTTACATCGCTTGGCGGTTTACAAACCATAATTCTATACATGGGCCTTAAGATCTCATGGGCCGTAGCCTTTGCTAAATATTACAACTAGACATATTATAATTGAGCCGGTTTACACTAGCCGGTTCATACCTGCTAGTCATATCTCTGACAGGAAGCTTGCTTTGACCAATCAAAATGCACCATTTTTGCCCGAGTGCAAATAGATGACAGTGGGTAAACAACCTTTGTTGAGCGTAAATTGGAGGACACTCGGCAAACACCCCCCCCCCCAAATGCGGGCAAGAAATGGGGCTTAGAAATGTGCTTAATTGTTAAATGCCTAAAATGCATTAAACAGACTTAATATATCAAACGATATAAAAAATCAGATTTTGACATGAAACATGTCATGGTGTATTTTAGGTGTATAAGAAAAAATCAATGTCAATAGATGAAGCAGCGATCGTTTCTCCTTCAAATCTGACATCTCGAAACCTTGATTCTTTCCCATAGATGGTCTAGTTTCTAATAAGTGTATGCAACTTCAGCAAAACTTTCTTAAAATTTTACAACAATCTCTAGGGATCCAATGGCGGAGCTTGGGCTAAATTATAGGAGGGGCAAATGGGCTGGGGGGAGAGACTTAAAGCAAGCTTGGGTCAAATTTCAAGTCAAAGTCAAAGTTTTCAAATGTCTAAAATAAAATGTTCTTCTTGTGGCAAATAAATGGTAGGTAATATTGGTGGAGAACTCTTCTTTTTGTAAAAGGTTTATATGCGCAAAATAATTGTAAGACAGTAAAAGGAATTTAAGCAAAAACCAAAAAAGCAAAAGGAAAAGAAAACCCCATCCCCAGGGCTTTGGCCCACCAGGCCGCTAGTCGACCGGCCCACCCCGCTACCACCTGGCCTACTTAGGCCTCCCCCTCACCCCGAAACCCTAACCCCTCCACACGACCTCACCCCACCCTCGATCCCCCACCTCTCTCTCCTTCCCCCATATGGATCTGGTCGGGGCAACCAGCGACCCCGACATCGCCCGTCGCCCGGTCCCCCTCCCCGCCGTCGATCCTCGCCCCGAAGCCGGCCTCGCCTCAGGCGTGCCCCGACCCCGCCGTCTTCTCCCGTCGTCACCGGACCGCCCCGCCGCACTCGATGCACCC
>LR738711.1:11831364-11891783 GCA_902687465.1 Secale cereale
TGCCTCCCCGTTCGGCTCCTGGTGAGCCGCGCCCGCCTCCCCCTTCTGCTCCCCCGACCAGGCGCGCTCGCGCGCCCCTGCTCACCGACCTGACCTCGCCGGGCCTCGCCCGCGGTTCTCACCCGTAAGCTTGTCGCCTCGCCGCGCTCCCTCCTCGCCTCGGTAGTTCCCCCTGCACCCCCGCGATGCGTCCAGCGCCGTCCGCACGTGAGCCCCGCCGCGCCTACTCGCTGGTCGCGTCCGTCGCTGTGCCTAGCGCCGCCGCCCGGCTGCGCCCCTGGCCGCGCCGCGCCAGCGCCCCGCGCCCGGGCCTCAACCGGGACCCGCGCCCGTTAACCCGCCCCTAGCGTTGTGCCACTGACCGAGGGGCCCCGCCCCCGAAAATTTGGAACTGAAACGAACGCTAAAAAAAGGAAAATAGTTATTAAAATAGTAATAGTTAATTAATTAATTAATAAGTTAATTAGGTAACTTAATTTACCTGCCTAGTTATCTATTTAACTGTTAGAATAGATTAACATACAATGACAGTGGGTCCCCCTTTATTTAAAACTAACTAAAACCTGTTAAAATGAACTGTCTATGACACACGGGACCCACTTGCACTATTCATTGGAGGACCAAGTCAACAGCTGACTGTGTTGTTGACTTTGACTGACCCCACCTGTCATTGATTGTGGCTGGCTCAGTCTGGGTATAAAAGTGTTTCACTGTATTTTTTCGAATTTAATAAATATTTTTAATGTGTTAATTCCAGAAAGTGAATAAAAATTTGAAAGTTAATATAAAATAAACCGTAACTCGGATGAAAAAGTTTTATACATGAAAGTTGCTCAGAACGACGAGATGAATCTGAATACGCTGTCCGTTCATTCGCCACACACCTCTATCGTACCGAACATGGAACAATCCCCCTCCGGTTCGCCTGTCCGAAAATGCCTAACACCGGGAACGCTTTCCTGGATGTTATCCCTCTTCGCCGGTATCATGTAGCACCACGTTAGATCACACCGAGCGCTGCTTTTGCTTGTCATGCAACTGTTTGCTTTATATTTACTGTTTCTTCCCCCTCTTCTATCCGGTAGACCCCAAGACCGATGATGCCCCGGTGATCGACTACAGTGTTGACGACCCCTTCTTCTTGCCAGAGCAACCAGGCAAGCCAACCCCCTTTGATCATTCCGATATTGCCTATTCCCTTCTCCCTTATGCTTGCATTAGAACTGCTACTGCTTTTTGTATGATCCTATTCTGATGCATAGCCTGTTGTTGATACCTGCTTTCATACCTTACATGTTTATACTAAACTGCTTAGTATAGGCTGGTTAGAGATCCACCAGTGACCCCCCACATTGTCCCGACTGCCCCGCTGATGGCTTCTCGCCCCTCGTTGGTTACCCCAAGTGGAAGGTTTGAGATGCAGTGTAGCGGTAGTTTTCCCTTGGCAAAGATACCAAGGATCGAATTCCCCTGAGACTCCGAGGGTCAACAAGAAGGTGTCAACTGCAAGCGGCGCAACTTAGCGATTGACTGGACCTGCACACAGATACAAATAACTTTGCTCCCAACGAGTACAGAGAGGTTGTCAATCCCTCCGGCCTTGTCATTTACAAAGGATCAAACGGAAGAGATAATAGTGATAGGTATGACTGCAACTAGTAAGTAAGAACAGAAAGTAAATAGCGGATGTGATCAGTGATGGTAATATGGACCGGGGTCCCATGATGTTCACTAGTGATGTCTCTCTCCCAAAAGACGATAAAACAGCTAAGCGAGGTAAACAAATTACAGCTGGGCAATTGACAGGATTATGTGCGCAAACCAATGCTAACTATGCTGCAAGAAATGTAGAGGTTCAAAGCATGGGCGGTACGCCAAGGCAAGTAGACCGAAATCCATCTGCATCTACTACTAATCATCCACCTTGAGATATCTATCCAGAACATCTCGCTGGTATTAAGTTGCGAGTCCCACCCATAGTGTAAACTCAAAGCAACAGACAACTGCATTAAAAGAACTTTGCGTAAAGTAAACAATCCTTGCACCCGCAAGTACAAGCACCGTTGTTTTCCCCCTTGTGGCAACAGCACATCCCCTAGACTCATGTTTCTGTCACTCAAGCTAGTCATCAAGGGGCATGAACCCACAGTCAAGCATAACGTTCCCTCTTGGAGTTACTACCTACTACTTGGCCAAAGCAATAAACAACAACGGAGAACATGCAAGAATTACTCAAGAACATAAATATAAAAGAGGTAAATCAAATATATTACTCAAACACAATCTGAACATAATCTCATAATCCATCGGATCCCAGCAAACTCATCATAGCAACAGCATAAGGATTACATATGTGCCTCGATCATGTAGGGCAGCTCACGAGGTCTAATCGGTGAAGAACAAAGAGGGGAGGAGAACATCACATAGCTACTGGTCATGGACCCATGGTCCAAGGGAGACTACTCACAACTCATCCGGGAGGCGTCCATGGTGGTGGAGAAGCTCCCGGTGGTGATCCTCCCCTCCGGCAGGGTGCCGGGAAGAGTTCTCCTGGTGCTCCCGATCTTGGAAGCGCGGCGGCGGCGGAACAGAGATGAGATCGCGAAAAAGGGTTCCGTCCTCGAGGGTTTCGGGACGCGGTGTAAATATATGCCAAAGGGGGGCATCAACGGAGGTCAGGGGGGCCCAGGCGCACCCCCGGCGCGGCCAGGAGGGGGGCCGCGCCCCCAGGGCGCCTGGAGCCCTGGTGGCCTCCCTCTGGCCCTACTTTGGCCGCACGGAAGCTTCTGGAGTGCTGATTTTTTATATATTTTTCCCGGAATTTTTCTGGCAATTTAAGTAATGGGAAAACCTGAAATACAAAAACAGCAGAAAACAGAAACTGGCACTGGGGTGCACTGAGTTAATAGGTTAGTCCAAATATGATCAAAAGTGTATGGAAGTGCATAAATATCATAGCAATATCACACAAAAGAAGCATGGAGCAAGCAGAAATTATAGATATGTTTTGGACGTATCAACATCCCCAAGCTTAATTCCTGCTCGTCCTCGAGTAGGTAAATGATAACAAGCATAATTTCTGTGGTGACATGCTATTAACCATATAAGAACTTTTCACAGTCACATGACAAAAGCTTACTGAGACAATGAATCTGTAGTAATTAAGTTGCCTCATGAGAAAATCACAAAGAACTGAAAGTTTTATAATATGATACTGAAACACTCAATAGATTTGTAGTGAGCATGGTGTGCAAACATGATAAAGTGATACCTCGCTTGCCCCCTTTAGTGAAGCAAAACATAAATGCAGGGGAACCTCCAAGGTTTAAGTGACGACTAGATACAATGATTTCAGAATAAACGATATCATAATCATGCAAAAGACAATGGTACTTTGGGACAATGCACATTACACTCAGAATGACAATCATGCTCTCAATAGTTGGTGCTTTAAAGAAGGTGGAGACTCTCGAACCGTGGCTTTTGATGGCAAGGTTGAAAACCCGTGGTCGGAAACAAAAACTAAACATGTACCAGAGCTCTTGGTTTTTAAAAACAGAGGTAATAATTATTTTTTAGAGATGCATATTTCGTCAACGAATGCTAGCAGATAACTCAATTACTTCTTGAGCTGGACAAGTTTTGAGGAACGACTCCCGTATGAGGACGATCACATCCTCTTAATCTCCTTTGTTTATCACTGCCAAAGTTTTCTGATTTCTCATGAACAAAGCATGAAGGAGGGTTTGTTTGTTGTATATTTTTTTAATGAGCCGGGCGCACTCTTTGCCAGTTCCTTCTCGTATTAGGGGTTTGCACATTAGACATGCAATCCCGGGGTGAAGCTTGTCCAACCTAAAAAGATCATGAATTAACTACTACTTCCTCATGAGCTAAAACAGAGGCACAAAAGAGAAATGCTTTTTTGATTAATTTCGAGATGGTACATGAAAGTCTTCGTTAGGAATGGCAGGTAAATACCATGTATAGGAATGTATGGTGGACTCATATGGCATAACTGGTTTAAAGGATTTTGGATGCACAAGCAGTCAGTCCGCTTAGTACAGGCGAAGGTTAGCAAAAGACTGGGAGCGACCAACTAAGAGAGCAATGACGGTCATAATCATGCAGAGCGACAAAGCAACATTGAATCGGGCATGGAAGTTATATCGCTACTCAGAAATTAAGGATCATCAAGGCTTGATAGACTTTCTTTACAGTCTTAAATATGCGTGAGCATATGCCAAGTCAATCAAAATAAATTCTTGGAGGAAGATATCACTAAACCATACCACATCATAGGCAAACAAATCATGTTGGTACTTCAATAACACATTAAGAACCCCCCAGCTATTTGAGACTAACCCTAAGAAAACATGAACTACTAAGCACCATTGTGCACATAGCATTTTTATCATAGACATATCAACCAGTGCAACAAAAGCCAACTCTCTTAACAAGATAAGCATGATAACTCAAGAGAGTTCCAGCGACCAACTAAACAAAAGCTCTTTAAAAAGAAAAGTGTGAAAACTAAGAGCTAAGCATGACAGTAGCTATTGAGAGACAAAGAACATACACAGGAAAGATAAACATGAAAATCCCATGTTATGTTCTAGGTTGAAGTGGAGCGTGTTTCTCTCCCACACAAAGAAAGATGGGTTCCGACTCGTTATGAGCAGCAAGCAAAGTTAAAGAAAACTAAAAAGGAAACTAAAAGCAAGACGCTCCAAGCATAGCACATAACGCATGAAGTGATTAAAATATAGTGGAACGAAAGACGAACTGATAATTGTTGATGGAGAAGGGGATGCACGGGGGCATCCCCAAGCTTAGACGCTTGAGTCTTCTTGAATATTTCTTGGGGGTGCATGGGGGCATCCCCAAGCTTGAGCATTTGACACTCCTGAATCTTTTTATCATCTTCCCTCGCACACTTGAAAACTCCCTTCATACATAACTCATCATAATCTGATTAGCGAGGTTAGTACCCATAATAAAATAATTTTTCCTTGCTGGAAATAAAAATAATCTTGAAGGTCTACTGTTTCTCAAGATTGCCAAAAGGTTTTTGCAAAGAAAAAGCAAGCTCAAGGTTTGCAAAACGAAGGAAAGGCAAAACAGGACAGAATCTGTGAAAAACAGACCAGCGGGTAGTAAATAATTTTTCGGGGCACTTCTGCAACTCAAATAAAAAAACTCAGAACAGACGCCCGAAAGCCAATTGTATAGAGCACACTGTCGAAAAAATTCAGACCAAAAAGATGATCTGGTGATTTTATACGAATTTTTCTGTCCATGGACAGAATCTGTTTCCTGGACAGCACGTCACAACTTTTGAACTTTCTTGCAATCAGAGGCTAGACTTGGCACAAAGCTAAAAAGAAAAGATACAATGATGATGCTACTGTAGTAACAAACATCAAGACAACTAAAACTGAAAGAACAAACTGAAAGCAAAGATAACAAGAGTTGTCTCCCTAGAGCTCTTTCTTTATAGCCATAAAGATAGGCTTAAGACTTTAATGATGCTCTCGTAGGAATAAGAGTTGAAGAACAAAACAGAGCATCAAGAAGCAAATACCAAACACAGTTAAGCCTAACATGCTTCCTATGCATAGGAATATTGCAATACAATAATTCATTGAAGCACAAAGCAATAAGCATAGGAAGACAAAACAAGTGCAGCTTCAAAACCTTCAACATAAAGAGAGGGAACTTGATATTATTGAAATATCTATAAGCATATGTTCCCTTCTCATAATAATTTTCAGTGGGATCACGAATAAACTCAACAATATAAGCATCACATAAAGCATTGTTACCATGATCCACATGCAAAAAGGTGTCATTACTCTTCATATAAGCAAAATCTTTCTTATTAGGGATAGTGAGAGTAAAGCAATCATAACCATCATGGTAATCATTGTATTTAGGAGGCATATCATAATCATAATAAATTTTATCCTCAATAGTAGGTGGACTGAAAACATCATATTCATCATTGTAATCATCATGTATAGGAAGCAAAGTATCATCAAAGTAATTTTTCTCTTCAAAAGTTGGGGGACTAAAAATATCATGTTCATCAAACGTGTCATCCCCAAGCTTAGAGATTTCCATGTCATTAGCAATATTGATATTCAAAGAAAGCATACTAATAACATCACCACCATCATGATTGTTATGCAAATAATAAAGTTCCATAGGTTTTTTAATTTTCTCTTCAAACACATCATGTCCCAAAGCAAGGTAGAGCTTATAAAGCTCTCTCATATTTTTGTTGTTTTCCATTAAGCAAAACTAGTGAAAAGACATAAAGAAAACTGAAAGGTAAACTAACAAGACTAAAAAGCAAAGGTAAAAGATAGCGTGCAACTCCCCTATCTTGAAGAGTGGAGTCCCCGGCGACGGCGCCAGAAAACTTTGCTTGATGGCTTCTCGCCCCTCGTTGGTTACCCCAAGTGGAAGGTTTGAGATGCAGTGTAGCGGTAGTTTTCCCTTGGCAAAGATACCAAGGATCGAATTCCCCTGAGACTCCGAGGGTCGACAAGAAGGTGTCAACTGCAAGCGGCGCAACTTAGCGATTGACTGGACCTGCACACAGATACAAATAACTTTGCTCCCAACGAGTACAGAGAGGTTGTCAATCCCTTCGGCCTTGTCGTTTACAAAGGATCAAACGCAAGAGATAATAGTGATAGGTATGACTGCAACTAGTAAGTAAGAACAGAAAGTAAATAGCGGATGTGATCAGTGATGGTAATATGGACCGGGGTCCCATGATGTTCACTAGTGATGTCTCTCTCCCAAAAGACGATAAAACAGCTAAGCGAGGTAAACAAATTACAGCTGGGCAATTGACAGGATTATGTGCGCAAACCAATGCTAACTATGCTGCAAGAAAGGTAGAGGTTCAAAGCATGGGCGGTACGCCAAGGCAAGTAGACCGAAATCCATCTGCATCTACTACTAATCATCCACCTTGAGATATCTATCCAGAACATCTCGCTGGTATTAAGTTGCGAGTCCCACCCATAGTGTAAACTCAAAGCAACAGACAACTGCATTAAAAGAACTTTGCGTAAAGTAAACAATCCTTGCACCCGCAAGTACAAGCACCGTTGTTCTCCCCCTTGTGGTAACAGCACATCCCCTAGACTCATGTTTCTGTCACTCAAGCTAGTCATCGAGGGGCATGAACCCACAATCAAGCATAACGTTCCCTCTTGGAGTTACTACCTACTACTTGGCCAAAGCAATAAACAGCAACGGAGAACATTCCAGAATTACTCAAGAACATAAATATAAAAGAGGTAAATCAAATATATTACTCAAACACAATCTCAACATAATCTCATAATCCATCGGATCCTAGCAAACTCATCAAAGCAACAGCATAAGGATTACATATGTGCCTCGATCATGTAGGGCAGCTCACGAGGTCTAATCGGTGAAGAACAAAGAGGGGAGGAGAACATCACATAGCTACCGGTCATGGACCCATGGTCCAAGGGAGACTACTCACAACTCATCCGGGAGGCGTCCATGGTGGTGGAGAAGCTCCCGGTGGTGATCCTCCCCTCCGGCAGGGTGCCGGGAAGAGTTCTCCTGGTGCTCCCGATCTTGGAAGCGCGGCGGCGGCGGAACAGAGATGAGATCGCGAAAAAGGGTTCCGTCCTCGAGGGTTTCGGGACGCGGTGTAAATATATGCCAAAGGGGGGCATCAGCGGAGGTCAGGGGAGCCAGGTGCCCCCCCGGCGCGGCCAGGAGGGGGGCCACGCCCCCTGGGCGCCTGGAGCCCTGGTGTCCCCCCTCTAGCCCTACTTTGGCCACACGGAAGCTTCTGGAGCGCTGATTTTTTATATATTTTTCCTGGAATTTTTCTGGCAATTTAAGTAATGGGAAAACCTGAAATACAAAAACGGCAGAAAACAGAAACTGGCACTGGGGTGCACTGAGTTAATAGGTTAGTCCAAATTGTTGGAAATATGCCCTAGAGGCAATAATAAAAGAGTTATTATTATATTTCCTTGTTCATGATAATCGTTTATTATCCATGCTATAACTGTATTGATTGGAAACTCAAATACACGTGTGGATGAATAGACAGACTTTGTGTCCCTAGTGAGCCTCTACAGGACTAGCTCGTTGATCAAAGATGACCGCGGTTTCCAGGTCATAGACATGAGTTGTCATTTGATAACGGGATCACATCATTAGGAGAATGATGTGATGGACGAGACCCAAACGTTAACATAGCTTTTGATCGTGTCAGTTATCGCTATAGTTTTCTGCATGTCAAGTATAAGTTCCTATGACCATGAGATCATGTAACTCACTGACACCGTAGGAGTGCTTTGTGTGTGCCAAACGTCACAACGTAACTGGGTGACTATAAAGGTACTCTACAGGTATCTCCGAGGGTGTCTGTTGAGTTGACATGGATCGAGACTGGGATTTGTCACTCCGTGTGACGGAGAGGTATCTCCGGGCCCACTCGGTAATACGTCATCTCAATGAGCTCAAAGTGACTAAGTAGTTAGTCATGGGATTATGTATTACGGTAACGAGTAAAGAGACTTGCCGGTAACGAGATTGAACTAGGTATAGAGATACCGACGATCGAATCTCGGGCAAGTAACATACCGACGAGACAAAGGGAACTGTATACGGGATTGCCTGAATCCTTGACATCGTGGTTCATCCGATGAGATCATCGAGAAACATGTGGGAACCAATATGGGTATCCAGATCCCGCTATTGGTTATTGACCTGGGAGTGTCTCGGTCATGTCTACATGGTTTCCGAACCCGCAGGGTCTACACACTTAAGGTTCGGTGACGCTAGGGTTGTTAGTGAGAACAGTGCATGGTTACCGAAGGTTCTTCGGAGTCCCGGATGAGATCCCGGACGTGACGAGGGTCTCCGGAATGGTCCGGGGACGAAGATTGATATATAGGATGAAAGGTTTCGGAGTCCGGAAGTGTTCCGGGGAGCATCGGGAAATCGGCGGATTACCGAAAAGGGTTTCGGGGGTCCCGGAAGTGGTTCTGGGCCTAATGGGCCACAAGGGGGGACACCACAGCCCTCATAGGGCTGTGCGCCCCCCCCTGGGCCCTCTCCTCATGCGCAAGGGGAGGTGGACCCTCCTAGGGCTGCCGCACCCCCCCTGGCTTGGGGGGCAAGGCACCTAGGGGGGGAAACCCTAGGGCCTGGCCCTTGGCCGCCGCCCCCCCTGCCCTGGCCGCCGGCCCCCTAGGGGAAACCCTAGGGCGCCCCCCTCTCCTCCTTCCCCCTATATATAGAGAGGTAGAGGGAGGGCAGCCAACACACGTTTTGTGCCTCGGTGCTGCCCTCCCTCTCCCATAACATCTTCTTCTCCCGCGGTGCTTAGGCGAAGCCCTGCTGGAATCCTCCACCACCATCACCACCACGCCGTCGTGCTGCCGGTTTCTCCATCAACCTCTCCTCCACCCCTTGCTGGATCAAGAAGGAGGAGACGTTCCCGAGCCGTACGTGTGAAGAACGCGGAGGCACCGTTGCTTCGGTGCTTGGATCTTCAGCGATCTGAATCGCGGCGAGTACGACTCCATCAACCCCGTTCTTAACGCTTCCGCTTAGCGATCTACAAGGGTACGTGGATCATACTCTCCTCTCGTAGTAGCATCTCCTAGATTGATCTTGGTGAACGTAGGAAAAATTTTTGTTTCCCATGCAACGTTCCCCAACAGTGGCATCATGAGCTAGGATCTTGCGTAGATGCTTTCTCGAGTAGAACACAAAAGGGTTTGTGGGCGTTGATGTTTAAATTGCTGCCCTCCTTAGTCTTTCTTGATTCAGCGGTATTATGGGATGAAGCGGCCCGGACCAACTTTACATGTCCACGTACATGAGACCGGTTCCATCGACAGACATGTGACTTTTGTTGCATAAGATGGCTGGCGGGTGTCTGTCTCTCCTATCTTAGTTGAGTCGGAATAGAACAAGGCGGTCCTTGTAGAAGGTTAAATAGCAACTTGAATATCACCGTTGTGGCTTTGCGTAGGTAAGAAGCGTTCTTGCTAGATACCCATAGCAGCCACGTAAAACATGCAACAACAAATTAGAGGACGTCTAACTTGTTTTTGCAGGGTATGTATGTGATATGATATGGCCAATGACATTATGAGATATATTTGATGTATGAGATGATCATGTTGTAATAGTTAATATCGACTTGCATGTCGATGCATACGGCAACCGGCAGGAGCCATAGGGTTGTCTTTAATTTTTGTATGACCTGCGTGTCAATCATTAAGCGCTTTGTAATGCTTTACTTTATCGCTAAACGGTAGCAATAGTAGTAAGAGCATGGTGGGCGCACGACAACCCCGATGGCGACACGATGATGGAGATCATGATGATGGGGATCATGGTGTGGCGCCGGTGACGATGGAGATCATGCCGGTGCTTTGGAGATGGAGATCAAAAGCACGAGTTGATGGCCATATCATGTCACTTATGATTTGCATGTGATGTTAATCCTTTTATGCATCTTATTTTGCTTAGGACGACGGTAGCATTATAAGATGATCCTTCACTAAAATTTCAAGATAAAATTGTGTTCCCCCCGAGTGTGCGCCGTTGCGAAGGTTCGTCGTTTCGAAGCACCACGTGATGATCGGGGGTGATAGACTCTACGTTCGCATACAACGGGTGCAAGCCAGTTTTGCACATGCAGAACACTCGGGTTAGACTTGACGAGCCTAGCATGTACAGACATGGCCTCGGAACACGGAAGACCGAAAGGTCGAGCATGAGTCATATAGTAGATATGATCAACATGTAGATGTTCACCATTGACACCACCTCATCTCACGTGATGATCGGACTTGGGTTGGTGAATTTGGATCATGTCACGCTCGAATGACCGGAGGGATGTCAATTTGAGTGGGAGTTATAAATAATTTGATTAGGTAGTAACTCACTTATCATGAACAATAGTCTAAAATGTCTTTGCAAATCTTTTGTTGTAGATGGCTCGCGCAGTAGCTCCCCTGAATTTTAATGCGTTCCTAGAGAAAGCTAAACTGAAAGATGATGGGAGCAACTTTGTGGACTGGCTCCGCAATCTGAGGATCATCCTCACAGCCGCCCAAAAGGTTTATGTCCTAAATGCACCGCTAGGTGACCCCCCCGCTCCTACAGCCCCTGCAGACGTTTTGAACGTCTGGCAGACACGTTCGGATGACTATTCGATAGTGCAGTGTGCCATGTTGTACGGCTTGGAAGGAGGACTTCAAAGGCGTTTTGAACGTCATGGTGCATATGAGATGTACCAGGAGTTGAAGTTCATCTTTGAAAAGAATGCTAAGATCGAGAGGTATGAGACCACCGATAAATTCTTTGCTTGCAAGATGGAGGAGAATTCGTCTGTCAGTGAGCACTTACTGAAGATGTCTGGGTACTATACCCGCATAGCTGATCTGGGACTTGTGTTCCCGGATGAGGCTATCATTGACAGAATTCTCCAGTCACTCCCTCCTAGCTACAAGAGCTTCGTGCAGCAGTATAACATGCAAGGGATGAACAAAACCATCGCCGAGCTGTTTTCGATGCTGAAAGTCGCTGAGGCAGACATCCAGAAGGAGTATCAAGTGTTGATGGTCAATAAAACCACCAGTTTCAAGAAGAATGGCAAGGGCAAGAAGGGTAACTCTAAGAAGGGTGGCAAAGCAGTTGCTAATCCAGTGAAGAAACCAAAGGCTGGACCCAAGCCAGAGACTGAGTGTTTCTATTGCAAGGGGAACGGCCACTGGAAGCGGAACTGCCCCAAGTATCTGGCGGACAAGAAGGGGGCCAACAACAACAAAGGTATATGTGATATACATGTTATTGATGTGTACCTTACCAACTCTCGTTGTAGTGCCTGGGTATTTGATACCGGTTCGGTTGCTCACATTTGCAACTCTAAACAGGAACTGCGGAATAAACGGAGGCTGGCGAAGGACGAAGTGACGATGCGCGTGGGAAATGGTTCCAAGGTTGATGTGATCGCCGTCGGCACGCTCGCTCTTCGATTACCATCGGGATTAGTTATGAACCTGAATAATTGTTATTTAGTGCCTGCGTTAAGCATGAACATTATATCTGGATCTTGTTTATTGCGAGACGGTTACTCATTTAAATCAGAGAATAATGGTTGTTCTATTTATATGAGTAATATCTTTTATGGTCATGCACCCGAAGTTAGGGGTTTATTCTTATTGAATCTCGATAGTGATAATACACATGTTCATAACATTGATGCCAAAAGATGTAGAGTTGATAATGATAATACCACTTTCTTGTGGCACTGCCGTCTGGGTCATATCGGCGTGAAACGCATGAGGAAGCTCCATGCTGATGGACTTTTGGAGTCTCTTGATTTTGAATCACTTGACACGTGCGAGCCGTGCCTCATGGGCAAGATGACGAGGACCCCGTTTTCAGGGACAATGGAACGGGCAAGTGACTTATTGGAAATCATACATACTGATGTGTGCGGTCCGATGAGTGTAATGGCGCGCGGTGGATATCGTTATTTTCTCACCTTCACTGACGACTTAAGTAGATATGGGTATATTTACTTGATGAAGCATAAGTCTGAAACTTTTGAAAAGTTCAAGCAATTTCAGAGTGAAGTTGAAAATCATCGTAACAAGAAGATCAAGTTCCTACGATCTGATCGAGGGGGAGAATATCTGAGTTATGAGTTTGGTGATCACTTAAGAAAATGTGGAATTGTTTCACAGTTGACGCCACCTGGAACACCACAGCGTAATGGTGTGTCCGAACGTCGTAATCGAACCCTATTAGATATGGTACGTTCTATGATGTCTCTTGCCGATTTGCCACTATCGTTCTGGGGATATGCGTTAGAGACAGCTGCATTCACTTTAAATAGGGCTCCATCCAAGTCCGTTGAGACAACACCGTATGAACTATGGTTTGGTAAGAAACCGAAGTTGTCTTTTCTCAAGGTTTGGGGTTGCGATGCTTATGTCAAAAGGCTTCAGCCAGAAAAGCTCGAACCCAAAGCGGACAAATGTGTCTTCATAGGATACCCAAAAGAAACAGTTGGGTACACCTTCTATCTCAGATCCGAAGGCAAAGTGTTTGTCGCTAAGAACGGGTCCTTTCTCGAGAAAGAGTTTCTCTCGAAAGAATTGAGTGGGAGGAAGGTAGAACTTGATGAGGTTATTGAACCTCTGCTTCAACCAGAGAGTAGCGCAGCACAGAAAGATGTTTTTGTGGAGCCTGCAGAGGTTGAAGAGGAAGCCAATGATGATGATCAAGAAGCTTCTGATCAAGTTACTACCGAACCTCGTAGGTCGACAAGGGTACGCACTGCACCTGAGTGGTATGGTAACCCTGTCTTGGAGGTCATGTTGTTAGACAACGGTGAACCTACGAGCTATGGAGAAGCGATGGTGGGCCCGGATTCCGACAAATGGTTAGAGGCCATGAAATCCGAGATGAGATCCATGTATGAAAACAAAGTATGGACTTTGGAAGTATTACCTGAAGGGCGGAAGGCCATTCAGAATAAATGGATTTTTAAGAGGAAGACGGACGCTGACGGTAATGTCACCGTGTATAAAGCTCGACTTGTGGCAAAGGGTTTTTCACAAGTTCAAGGAATTGACTACGATGAGACTTTCTCACCCGTAGCGATGCTTAAATCCGTCCGAATCATGTTAGCAATAGCTGCATATTTCGATTATGAAATTTGGCAGATGGATGTCAAAACAGCATTCCTTAACGGTTTTCTTAAGGAAGAGTTGTATATGATGCAACCGGAAGGTTTTGTCGATCCAGAGAATGCTGACAAAGTATGCAAGCTCCAGCGTTCCATTTATGGGCTGGTGCAAGCATCTCGGAGTTGGAATCTTCGCTTTGATGAGGTGATCAAAGCGTTTGGGTTTGTACAAGTTTACGGAGAAGCTTGTATTTACAAGAAAGTGAGTGGGAGCTCTATAGCGTTTCTAATATTATATGTGGATGACATATTGCTGATTGGAAACAATATAGAATTTTTGGATAGCGTGAAGGGGTATTTGAATAAGAGTTTTTCGATGAAGGATCTCGGTGAAGCTGCTTTCATATTAGGCATCAAGATCTATAGAGATAGATCAAGACGCTTAATAGGACTTTCACAAAGTACATACCTTGATAAAGTTTTGAAGAAGTTCAAAATGGATCAATCCAAGAAGGGGTTCTTGCCGGTATTGCAAGGTACAAAGTTGAGTAAGACTCAAGGCCCAGTGACTGCGGATGATAGAGAAAAGATGAGTGTCGTCCCCTATGCTTCAGCCATAGGCTCTATCATGTATGCAATGCTGTGCACAAGACCAGATGTCAGCCTTGCCATAAGTATGGTCGGAAGGTTTCAAAGTAATCCTGGTATGGATCACTGGACAGCGGTCAAGAATATCCTAAAGTACCTGAAAAGGACTAAGGAGATGTTTCTCGTTTATGGAGGTGATCAAGAGCTCGTCGTAAAGGGTTACGTCGATGCAAGCTTTGACACTGATCCGGATGACTCTAAGTCTCAAACCGGATACGTATATATTCTCAACGGGGGAGCGGTAAGCTGGTGCAGTTCCAAGCAGAGCGTGGTAGCTGATTCTACATGTGAAGCGGAGTACATAGCTGCCTCGGAGGCGGCTAAAGAAGGTGTCTGGATGAAGGAGTTCATGACAGATCTTGGAGTTGTGCCTAGTGCACTGAACCCAATGACTCTGTTCTGTGACAACACTGGTGCCATTGCTCTAGCCAAGGAACCAAGGTTTCACAAGAGGACCAGACACATAAAGCGACGCTTCAATTCCATCCGCGATTCGGTCAAGGAGGAGGACATAAGTATTTGCAAAGTACACACGGATTTGAATGTTGCAGATCCGTTGACTAAGCCTCTTCCACGGGCTAAGCATGATCAACACCAAGACTCTATGGGTGTTAGATTCATTACCTTGTAATGCTAGATTATTGACTCTAGTGCAAGTGGGAGACTGTTGGAAATATGCCCTAGAGGCAATAATAAAAGAGTTCTTATTATATTTCCTTGTTCATGATAATCGTTTATTATCCATGCTATAACTGTATTGACTGGAAACTCAAATACACGTGTGGATGAATAGACAGACTTTGTGTCCCTAGTGAGCCTCTACAGGACTAGCTCGTTGATCAAAGATGACCGCGGTTTCCAGGTCATAGACATGAGTTGTCATTTGATAACGGGATCACATCATTAGGAGAATGATGTGATGGACGAGACCCAAACGTTAACATAGCTTTTGATCGTGTCAGTTATCGCTATAGTTTTCTGCATGTCAAGTATAAGTTCCTATGACCATGAGATCATGTAACTCACTGACACCGTAGGAGTGCTTTGTGTGTGCCAAACGTCACAACGTAACTGGGTGACTATAAAGGTACTCTACAGGTATCTCCGAGGGTGTCTGTTGAGTTGACATGGATCGAGACTGGGATTTGTCACTCCGTGTGACGGAGAGGTATCTCCGGGCCCACTCGGTAGTACGTCATCTCAATGAGCTCAAAGTGACTAAGTGGTTGGTCACGGGATTATGTATTACGGTAACGAGTAAAGAGACTTGCCGGTAACGAGATTGAACTAGGTATAGAGATACCGACGATCGAATCTCGGGCAAGTAACATACCGACGAGACAAAGGGAACTGTATACGGGATTGCCTGAATCCTTGACATCGTGGTTCATCCGATGAGATCATCGAGAAACATGTGGGAACCAATATGGGTATCCAGATCCTGCTATTGGTTATTGACCTGGGAGTGTCTCGGTCATGTCTACATGGTTTCCGAACCCGCAGGGTCTACACACTTAAGGTTCGGTGACGCTAGGGTTGTTAGTGAGAACAGTGCATGGTTACCGAAGGTTGTTCGGAGTCCCGGATGAGATCCCGGACGTGACGAGGGTCTCCGGAATGGTCCGGGGACGAAGATTGATATATAGGATGAAAGGTTTCGGAGTCCGGAAGTGTTCCGGGGAGCATCGGGAAATCGGCGGATTACCGAAAAGGGTTTCGGGGGTCCCGGAAGTGGTTCTGGGCCTAATGGGCCACAAGGGGGGACACCACAGCCCTCATAGGGCTGTGCGCCCCCCCCTGGGCCCTCTCCTCATGCGCAAGGGGAGGTGGACCCTCCTAGGGCTGCCTCACCCCCCCTGGCTTGGGGGGCAAGGCACCTAGGGGGGGAAACCCTAGGGCCTGGCCCTTGGCCGCCGCCCCCCCCTGCCCTGGCCGCCGGCCCCCTAGGGGAAACCCTAGGGCGCCCCCCTCTCCTCCTTCCCCCTATATATAGAGAGGTAGAGGGAGGGCAGCCAACACACGTTTTGTGCCTCAGTGCTGCCCTCCCTCTCCCATAACATCTTCTTCTCCCGCGGTGCTTAGGCGAAGCCCTGCTGGAATCCTCCACCACCATCACCACCACGCCGTCGTGCTGCCGGTTTCTCCATCAACCTCTCCTCCACCCCTTGCTGGATCAAGAAGGAGGAGACGTTCCCGAGCCGTACGTGTGAAGAACGCGGAGGCACCGTTGCTTCGGTGCTTGGATCTTCAGCGATCTGAATCGCGGCGAGTACGACTCCATCAACCGCGTTCTTAACGCTTCCGCTTAGCGATCTACAAGGGTACGTGGATCATACTCTCCTCTCGTAGTAGCATCTCCTAGATTGATCTTGGTGAACGTAGGAAAATTTTTTGTTTCCCATGCAACGTTCCCCAACACAAATATGATCAAAAGTGTATGGAAGTGCATAAATATCATAGCAATATCACACAAATGAGGCATGGAGCAAGCAGAAATTATAGATACGTTTTGGACGTATCACCCGCTGGATTATCAAAAGACCCGATCAACGGGATCGAAGACCAGGCCCCGGCACCACACATCACTTTCCCCTTAGTTGCTCGACAATACTGGGTTACTATTGAGTGCCGAGGGTGACACCTCAGTAGCACTTCTGATGTTAACCTTGTAGGTTAGTTAATCGGTTATGGTCATCGAGGGTGATTCCTCTTTTTCCACTCCCGATAACGACACTATCGTGCAACTCTCAAGAGTGGACCTCGAGGGTGAATCCTCTTTCGTTCACCTTGACGATAAACATCAGGTGGAATTCCATCGAGGGTGATTTCCTCAGGTTTCCCTTTGGTGTTAGACACACAGTTACTATGACTTTACAACTGTTACATGGAAATGCGGGTCGACCCTGAGGGGTACCCGTGAGTGATGTGGAGACGGGTTGACCTGGAGGGTACCCTAGAGTTGAATACAAGGCGTGGCCGGGCATTCTTAGCCCTTGCCGCAAGTCCTCGAGACGGGGCGACGGGGTCACATCTTTCGCGAGTCTCTGCTTGTTACCGCGTTCCCAAGACACTAAACGGTTTGGATATTTGATCCAAGGGGCCTCTGGCCTGATAGCGCTAACCATCACGTGGGCATAGTATGGGCATTCTGCGTCATATGCATCAGCCGAAGCTTAACTGATGTCATTGTGACTGAGCGGCGCGCGCCGGGTTGGACTGGTTATGCACCTACCTTTTTAAGGAGGTAGCTAGGTATGCTCACCGGCCGCCCACGCAACGTGCAGGAGTTCCCGGGGCGATTGGCCCATGACCCATAGGGGCATAGGGTTTAGTCCGGCGTGCATGACCTCTCTATTAAGCCTAGTTCGGGTTGCGTCGTATTATTTGGCCGAGGCAGGGCATGACCTGATGGTGTGTCCGGCCGTAGTTAAGCAAGCGTGGTGGGTAAGTTGGTGCACCCCTGCAGGGAAGAAAACATCTATCGATAGCATGTCCTACGGTAACGGACACTTGGAGTTGTACCCGGATCGCTACAACTAGAACTGGATGCTGAGACATGAATGGATATGTGGCTCCTGGATTGCTTCCTCGCAGGGAGTCGAGGAAGGATCTCTGGGCGTTATTGCTACAACATGCTTGATAATTATAATATGTTATTCTGTACTCTCTTCTACTGCTGCAAGATTGGTGGTTTACAGAAGATGCTAATCTTCGATAGGACTAGCTTCTCCTCCTCTTATTCTGGCATTCTGCAGCTTAGTCCACAGATACTACCCTTTTCATTGATACCGATGCATATGTAGTGCAGATCCTTGCTTGCGAGTACTTTGGATGAGTACTCACGGTTGCTTTGCTCCCCCTTTTCCCCCTCCTTTCTCCTTTCTGGTTGATGCAACCAGATGGTGGAGTCTAGGAGCCAAAAGCCACCTTTGACGACTGCTACTATCCCGATGGAGGCTACTACTATGTGCAGACCACCGATGACCAGGAGTAGTTAGGAGGTCCCAGGCAGGAGGCCTTGCTTTTTCGGTCATGTTGCTTTTGTACTAGTCTTCTTAAGGCAAACTTGTTTAACTTATGGTTGTACTCAGATATTATTGCTTCCACAAACTCTTGTGTATTCGAGCTTATGTATTCGAGCCCTCGAGGCCCCTGGCTTGTAATATAAAGCTTGTATTATTTTAATTTGTGTCTAGAGTTGTGTTGTGATATCTTCCAGTGAGTCCCTGATCTTGGTCGTACACATTTGCGTGCATAATTAGTGTACGGTCAAATCGGGGGCATCACAAGTTGGTATTAGAGCCAACTGCCTGTAGGAATCCCCTTTCCAACTCCTTGGCCGAAGTCAAGTCTAGTCATTGCAAAACTTTTACTAACATGGCTGTGTGGCTTACGGGCCCATGTCGCCAATTGGATGGTATTAGGATCTTTCATTCCTTGTCTTTACTCTGGGATTCTGATCTCTCTTCTATTCGGGTTAAATGATTTTGCTAAAATCTAACTTTTGTTTGGCAGTTAACACTGGGCCCTGAACATTCCGATCGCTGAGTACCCAGTATATATACTCCTGGTCGTGTCACTCGTGTACTAGTCCAAGAAGCCAAGGAGAATTCTATTTCGACTTCCCCTCACCAGTTCCCCATGCACTAATTCTAAGCATGCATAAATGATGATGACAACGAGTAACGAGGAGGCGAGTAGGATTTAATAAGATCTCTGTTAGTGGGAACTTGTTTTTTCTAGATTGACCGGGAAAGAATCCCCACGATTTGATATTTCAAAAAGATCTGCTGCCTCACGAGCCCTGAGATCTAACACAATCGATAAGTCGGACGTTTTCCTTCGGGCAGTCGGTTTCCATTACCACATGTGAGAACCGACGCAAGTTAGCAAAGAGAACTCCTTCCCTTAGTGATAAGGCCTCGGCAATGGAGGGGTCTGTAACACCCACATGTGGCTTGCACCATGAAGCGAGTACCACCGTAGATGATCGAGCTACACCGTCGGCACCGACGAGTCCTGCTTCAGAGTTTAATGCGCCATTTGTCTTGATAAACCCAATATCATGGGCTCGGCGGCCGTGACCAGGCAGTATAGCTAGTCGCATGTGCAATAGGGATATCTAGCGAGGCCAGATCTTCTCTTATGCAACGAACAGAGTACACCGGATCCACATGCTCCTTCTCACTAGTCCATCGATTCTGTGAATGCCAAATGGCCCACATCATCGATACGATCTTTGCTCTAACCGGATCCGTGAACCAATCATCACATAAAATATCTCTCACCCAGATGGTAGGATGCAACCTTGGAAGACGGAAGTTGAACCATGTTTTCACTTCATCCCAAGATATGTGTGCATGAGATCCTCCTCTCTAGCTAGACAAACATTGCAACGGCTAAGAGGTTTAATGTGTTTATGCTAGCTTCATCAGAGAGAATTCCACGTAGTACTCTCCACCAAAATACCCTCACCTTGGACACAACTTCGAGCTTCCAGAATGATGTCCACATCTGCTGTTCTGATTTTGAAGTAGATGTAACCGTCTCTTCCTCTAGGGCGACACACTCTTTTTGATTCACAAGAGTATGGTACACCGACTTGTAAGAGTACACATCTGAATTTTCAAAAGCCCAAGCAAAGAAATCATCCCCACCACCATTATGGATTGGCATATTCAATATAGCTTTTGCATCCAGAGCTATGAATGTTTCACGAACAAGTTATGTTTTCCATGTCCAGTTCCATCATCAATAAGCTCGCTCACTGATTGTAGAGAGATATTAGTAGGTCGGAACGTAGGAGACATGCGCATGGTACTTGGGATCCACTTGTCGTCCCAAATCGAGATGGAGCGACCATCACCAACCCACATGATCATGCGTGTCTGAAGAGCCTCCCGTCATGCCACAATCGCTCTCCAAATAGGAGAGGCAGACTGCTGAACCGTAGCTTGCATAAAATTTGAATCCAGACTTGTTCTACTTCGATTCAGAGGAAAAGTGGATGTAATATGCTAGAGTACATTTTTTAACGATTTTTTAGGCACAACATAGATGCAGACACTTACGCATACACACATATACGCTCACCCCTATGAACACACGGACGCCCACCCTAGCACCCTCGAAAGACTGAGCCGATACATCATCTTGAGATTAACAAAATCGCCGCAAATCCTTTCTTGGTCAACGGGAACGTCCACTCCACAGAACGCACATCGTCGAAAGGCCTAGAACAAATCCGCGAAAATGTGTACACCAGTGTCAAGTCTATGACTGAACTCTTGTGGGCTAGGGATACCAGTGTATTCCTAACCATCCAACCATGCGTTTATTTGCAAAAAAATGATGACTAGGTAACTTCATGCCCTAACAAAGTATCTATGACAAGGTAATTGCACGTGCGTTGCTATGGATGGCAAATAATTTTTAACAGAACAATAGTAGATGAAAAATACACCATGAACCTGCAGCTTGTCTTCTTCGACTGAGTTAGAGAAAAGAAGAAGATATATGAAATGCCTTTTCAGAAAATCCAAATTGTACCTTCGATGGCCAGCGCTCCATCACCACTATCATCAACGCCATCCGCCATGAGGCCGCTTCTTCTCTGCCTAGGGCTTCTTCTCCATTGCGGACTCCTTCACCGGTGCCGGCTTCACTACAAGAATTTACGTAGTTGCCGACGGCCCCCGTCGGTATAGATGGACATATCCCGACGGCCCAGGGCAGGCCGTAGGCGTAGAAATACCGTCGGCATATGCGTATGTGTTTGACTGATATGCTTAAAACAAATCCTTATGCTAAATATATGAAAGATATTATTACCAATAAAAGAAAGATACCTGAAGTTGAAATTTCCACCATGCTTGCTAATTACACTTTTATGGGTGGAATACCTAAGAAACTAGGACATCCAGGAGTACATACTATACCTTGCTCCATTAAGAGAAACTATGTTAAAACTGCTTTATGTGATCTTGAAGCCGGTGTTAGTGTTATGCCTCTCTCTTTATATTGTAGACTTGACTTGAGTAAGTTGACGCCTACTGAAATGTCTTTGCAAATGACCGATAAATCAACTGCTATACCTGTCAGTATTTGCGAGGATGTGCCTGTTGTAGTTGCAAATGTTACTATTCGAATGGACTTTGTTATCCTTGATATTCCCGAGGACGATAGTATGTCTATTATCCTTGGTAGACCCTTTTTGAATACTGCAGGGGCTGTTACTGATTGCAACAAAGGCAATGTCACTTTTCATATCAATGGTAATGAGAATACGGTACACTTTCCGAGGAAACAACCTCAGGTCCACAGTATCAATTCTATTGGAAAAATTTAAACTATTACTATTGGAGGTTTTGAATTTTCTCTTCCTACTGTCAAGAAGACATATGGTATTCTTATTGTTGGGACGTACATATCCCCATTGAGGTAACCTAGTGTTATTCGAAAATTCTCCGGTTTCATGTTATTCAGAAAGATTTTACTAGTAGTCTTGAGGAACCCCATCGCAAGGATGTTGAGGGGTTTATTGTTATGATAGCTATAGGGGAAACTAGCCAAGTTTCAGGGGCAAGAAACACTAGTATACATTTTCCTGTTCTACGCTACTTTGCTATATTTGCTAGTAGATGTTTAATTGGTCGCGGGAATAGTGGGAATCTTAGTGCCCCTGATATTGTCACTTTGCGCCATGCTTTGTTCCAAGACACAACCTTTAGCTTGGGTGCCGTCTTTGCTAAACGATTAAGTTTGTACCGCACAATAGGTCCCGTCTTTGGAGGCATCTTTGCGTCTCGTCTTGCTAAACACTTTAGAATACCTATTAGGCATCTTGAGAAGGAAGAAAAATTGATGGCCCCTGCTTATCTAGATTATAAGAGTATATGATAGCACATTATTTTATTGTTTAAGACAAGGAGAAGTTGCTTAAGTATAAATTGAGGTTTGATGAAAAATATTGTGAGATTATTACCTTGCCTGCACCATCTCTGTTTGATCTGTTTTCAGGCATATACCTCGTTTTGCTAGATGCTGACTATAAGTACCGGAGCCAGGCACAAGCTTCAGAGCCTGAGCCGGAGCCACCACTTGACCCTTACCGACAGTCGATTTATCGGTGGGATCCGGATGAGATGGCTAACCAATGGCACCCAGAGGACGCTCCTCAGTACACCGGAGAAAGTAGCTTCGATCCGTGGCCATAGACCAACTTAGGCCTAAAGCCTAAGCTTGGGGGAGTATGTATTTCTCACCGACATTACATTCATGCTCACACACTTATTCTAGTTGTCGGTGCTCACACTCTTTCATTGTACTATCCATGCTAGTTTCAATTCTTTTCTTAGTCTTTTTCTTGTGTGCTAGAAAAACCTTAAGAAAAAACAAAAAAAATTAGTTGTAGATTTTAGCTAATTTACTTTCCATGCCTGTGGTAGTAGTAATTAAAAGAAAACCCAATAAGATTTCTCGTTCTTCTTTTACTTGTTGGGAGCTTTCCTGTATAAATAGTTTCTTTTCTTTTCTTTGGGGTCAAGAGGAGAAGACCATGATTGAAAATGCTTAGTGGCTCTCATATGCTTTATTGTTGATTTAACCTTGAGCCATATTACTTTGTCTTCTCTCTTGTATTAAATGCTTGCAGATTCCAGCTTAGTTCAATGCACGTGCACTACTATTATTATCTACACCGTTTGGTCATGCGAGTGAAAGGCAATAATGACGATATACGATGAATTGATTGAGATGAGAAAAGGTGGTATGAACTCGACCTCTCTTGTTTTTGTAAATATGATAGTTCATCTTTCCTGATTCAGCCTATTATGGATGAAACATGCTTGCAATGACAATTAGAGATCATAGCTCCTCATGCCATGTGTCGGTGTACTAAGGTAGGGGTGCCTCAGTACCCCAACTTGTGCACGGGCAGCTGCAGCTTCCCGCGGCAGGGTTTACCGCGTGCTTGCCGGAGACCTTCCTGCTCCCTATCAAACCATTCAAAAACAAAGTATACAAGACAGAAGATCGAGGCCCCGGTAAGAGGAGCTTGCCGGGAAGGCCGTACCAGGCTCAAGATTACCTCACTAGCACAAGGCCCTGGCAAGAGGAGCTTGTCAGGAAGACTAGAAGATTCTATCATAGAAGACCCGGCAAGGGTCCGGGGAGCGGCAAGCTCCCGGGCCCGGCAAGATCAAGGCCCCGGCAAGATGCTTGCCGGGAAGGTTGCGCTGTGTCTCCGCGCTCCAGCTCATCGGCCCACGCGTCGCCCTGGGGCCTATCCAGGGACGCGTGGCGGATGGCTGTGCAGCCTGGGGGACACGGTGGCGCTCCACGGTGGTGGATCCATCGCCGTGGCAGACGGAGACGCTATGGCGGGAGCTTTTGGGGTCGACGGCGACGGGCATTAAATGCCCTTGTCCCCCACTGTTAGAGTAGGTATAGACCACTGTTCTGCACTGTAGCTCCACTGTTCCCGCACTGTTACAACCACCACCTCTTTTACGTTTTTACCCCTTTCTCCTACGTTGACACCTGTCGGTGACCCCTTAGCACTATAAAAGGAGGCCCATGCACAACGTGGGGGGGGGTTCGAAACCTAGATCATTCATACGCTCGGTGTAGCTGCTTCTTCAAGCTCCCGAGCCCTCCAACTTAATACACAACCAAGCAGGAGTAGGGTTTTACGCGTCTACCGCGGCCCGAACCTGGGTAAAACTGCCCGCGTGCTCGTTACGATCTGCTCTTCGTGCTCCCTCCGCCCTCGTACCGCACAGACAAGGGGCTCCGGTCCCATAGGTGTTCGTGGTGGACAGTTTCCCCCGACATCTTTGGCGCGCCAGGTAGGGGGCGTCGAGGTTGTGCGAACCTGATCCGGCGTTCGCGCGGGCGCATTCTTCATCAACCTCTCCGAATTCGTCAACTTCATCAGCAACCTCATCAGCGACAACTCCATGGCCCCGAAGAAGAAGGCTTCGGAGGTCGGAGGCCCGTCTGCGTCTCACCCGCCGCCACCAGAGCCAACGGTGGGCGGGGGAGACGCCGTCGGAAGGGTGGTCGCCGGCGAGGACACTCACGGCGCCACCAGATCCAAGAACAGGACGGACGACCGAACCTCGGTCTCCGTGGACGCGCCGCGTCCATCTCAGCACACGACAACCCAGCAGCGCCATACCACGGGAGGTGGTATCCGCTTGCTGGGGCAAGGCCAAACCGGAGGCTCGCGGGACGCCCCGGACCCCCGTCCGGGCACAAGCAAAGCGAAGGCGCCGGCGCGGGACCCCGCTCCTTCTAACGTCGTTAGAAGTCCAAGCATATCCCGCTCCTCGCACCGCTCGCCCGCGTTCCCCTCCTCTCCAGCAGAAGCGCTCGCAAGGGCGCAACTGCTCCTCGACTTCCCTCCAGCGGCAGACAAGGCCGAGGACTGGAGGGCCACCATCCGGAGCCTGGTAGCCTTCGCCAACAACGATTCTCCACAGCAGCCGTCGGCCTCGCGGCCGCGGCAAGCTGAGAAGACGAAGGCCGACGGCGACAAGACTGCCGGGGGTGCGACAAGCGCGCACTCCCCGCAGCGGAAGCAGAAGACGCCGCCCCGCCGGAACAACGCTGACGATGGCTCCACAGCCTCGTCGGACCCGCGGGCCCGTCGAGACCAGCGCCAGGTCCTCGACGACCGGCAACAAGAAGACGCTCGAACCAGAATCGAGCGCCGCCGAGAAGCTCGGCGACAATCAGACCGAAGGGCTGAGGACGCTGTCGACACGCGCGCGCCCGGTGAACCAGGCGACTTGCCGTACGCGGCAGGCTGCCCTGCGTTCACCCGCGAGCTGCGGCGCGTCCAGTGGCCCAGCATGAAGAATTTCAAGCCCGACGTACCGGAGAAGTACGACGGCAAGACGCACCCCTCGGAGTTTCTCAGCGTCTACACCATCGCAGTGCAAGCTGCCGGGGGGCGCGACGAGAAGATCTTGGCTAATTACTTCCCGCTCGTGCTAAAGCCGAACGTCCGTTCGTGGCTCATGCACTTGCTGGAAGGTTCCATCTCTTCTTGGGCCGACCTTTGCCACCAGTTTGTTGGCGCCTTCACCGGCGGCCACAAACCCCACGGCCAGGAGAGCGATCTTCATATTTTGGCCCAGAAGGAAGGCGAGACCCTGCGCAAGTATATCCAACGCTTCAGCCGGGTGCAGCACAACATCCCTGACGTTCACCCTGCCGCGGTTATCAGCGCGTTTCATCAGAACGTGCGTAACCGCCGCATGCATGAAGAGATGGCGATGACCAAAATTCGGGACGTCAGCGAGCTCTATGCTCTTGCTGACAAGTGCGCACGCGCAGAAGAGGGGAGGAGACTCCCCGGAGAAGATGCTGGCGCAGGAGGAAGCGACAGCGACGACGCCGCCCCGGCAAAGAAGAGCCGGCGGCGGAACAACAGAAGGAAGGGCAAGAAAGAGGTGCTTGCCGTCGAGAAGTCCGGCAAGGAGGCCCCCGCCAAGCAAACACAGGCTGGCGGCTCCGGCAAGGAGCCCGCCCCTGTAGCGGCGGCCGACAAGCAGGACGGCTCCGACAAGCAATACTGTAAGATCCACCGCACCAAGGGTCACGACCTCTCCAACTGCAAGCGCGTCGAGTACCTCGTCGAGCAGCAGAAAGCTGAGTACGAGAGGCGCGACAAGGAGAAGGCCCAAGGTGGCGGGGAAGAGACAAGCAAGAAGCGGCCGTTCAATGGCCGGGGGGGGCGCCGCGGCAAGGCCAAGCAGCGGCAAGGAGATCGACCTCCCCGGGGCCGCGATAAGGACGAAGACGATGACGAAGACATGGAGGACGAGGATAACAGCGAACAGGAGTTCCAGAAGGCCACGGAGGTCCTGTGCGTCGACGGTGGCGCCTCTCTGCACACCTCCCACCGCCAACTCAAGCAGTGGGTGCGTGAGGTGAACGCAGCAGAGCCGCCCGTGGAGTCGCGCAGGCTCCTCAAATGGTCCAGCACGCCCATCATTTTTGATCTTGAGGATCACCCTGACCGCACCACTGCGGTCGGGTGGTTGCCGATGCTGGTCTCACCCACCATCCGCAACCTCAAGGTCACCAAAATGTTGGTTGACGGCGAGGCCGGGCTGAACTTGATCTCCTCTGCTGTGATCAAGAAACTCCAAATTCCAGATGGCGAGCTCGAAGAAACCGGTTCATTCCAAGGAATCAACCCGGGAAGGAGCAAGCCCAAGGGAAAAATCACTCTGCCGGTGACCTTTGGCGGGGAGCTCAACTTTAGGACCGAGCGCATCACTTTCGACGTCGCCGATATTCCATTACCCTACAATGGAATACTCGGCCGTCCTGCCCTCGCCAAGTTCATGGCAGCTTCCCATTATGCCTACAACGTGCTGAAGATGCCGGGGCCGATAAGCGTCATCACTGTCCATAGCGACAAGAAGGATGCGCTTATCTGCGCCGACAAGATCTACCGGGATGCGGCAGCTGCGGCCGAGAAGGATACTCTTGCCGCTGAAGCTCCCGGGGGGAAGAAGACGAAGACCAAGTCCGGCAAGTGCTCTGGGACCCACTCCGGCAACCGCACCTCTTCGGAGTGCTGCGCGGCCGTCGAGGACGTTCCATCGAGCTCCACCGGCAAGAGTAAGAAAGGAATGGCCGCTCCTCCGGCAACCAAGAAAGTGTCCGCCAAGGAGGACGGCACTGGTGGTACCTTCACCATCAGTGCCACCCTTGACAGCAAATAGGAAAGCGCGCTCGTTGCCTTCCTGCGGGCGAATGTCAATGTGTTTGCCTGGCAACCATCTGACATCCCCGGTGTTCCCAGGAAGGTAATTGAGCACAAGCTTGCTGTCTGTCCTCATGCGCGGCCCATCAAGCAAAAAGTGAGGAAGCAAGCCGTGGAGCGCCAAGAGTTCATCAACGAAGAGATCAAGAAGCTAGAGGCAGCAGGTCTAGTTAGAGGTGTGATCCATCCGACGTGGTTGGCAAACCCAGTCGTCGTGCGCAAGGCCAACGGGAAGTGGAGACTGTGTATAGACTTCACCGACGTAAATAAAGCATGTCCCAAGGATCCCTTCCCTTTGCCGCGCATTGACCAGATCGTTGACTCCACTGCCGGATGTGAGCTACTCTGTTTTCTTGATGCATACTCAGGCTATCATCAGATTTTCATGGCCAAGGAAGATGAAGAGAAGACTGCATTTATCACTCCATGTGGCACTTATTGCTTCATTCGCATGCCATTTGGATTGAAGAATGCAGGCTCAACCTTTGCAAGGGTAGTGTACACTGCTTTTGAGCCACAGATCCACAGAAATGTAGAAGCTTACATGGATGACATCGTGGTGAAGAGCAAGAGCAAGGATACCCTGATCCAAGATTTGGAGGAAACGTTTCAGAACCTGCGCAAGATACAGCTCAAGTTGAACCCCGAGAAGTGCGTCTTTGGAGTCCCCTCCGGCAAGCTTCTCGGGTTCTTTGTGTCACAAAGGGGGATTGAAGCCAACCCCGACAAGATTAAAGCCATTGAGCAGATAGAGGCCCCAAAGCGCGTCAAGGATGTCAGAAGGCTTGCAGGATGTGTGGCTGCCCTCAGTAGGTTCATTTCAAAATCTGCAGAATGCGCCCTACCTTTCTTCAAAATCTTGAAGAAGGCAGGTCCCATGAAGTGGACTCCGGAAGCGGAGGCGGCGCTGCAGGATTTGAAACGGTACCTGTCCTCCACTCCTATACTTGTCGCACCTAGACCACAGGAAAAGTTGTTGCTATACTTAGCGGCAACCAACCAGGTGGTTAGTGCTGCGTTAGTAGCGGAGAGGGAGTCCGACGAGGAGTCAGCACCACCGGCAAGCGAATCCAGCGACAAGCAGGGGGCTGCTCCGGCAAGCTCTGGCCCCGACAAGGATGACTCTGCGCAGGAGCAAGGAGAGGTGCGGAAGAAGATGGTGCAGCGCCCAGTGTATTTTGTAAGTTCCCTTCTCCAGGGGGCTAGATCAAGATACTCTGGTGTGCAAAAATTGCTTTTCGGCCTCCTCATGGCCTCGAGAAAGCTGCGCCATTACTTCCAAGCCCATGAGATAACAGTGGTCACTCGCTTTCCGCTGAAGAGGATATTGCACAATCCGGAAGCAACAGGCAGGATCGTTGAGTGGGCACTGGAACTGTCGAGCTTTGGACTCAAGTTTGAAAGTACTTCAACCATACAGAGCCGAGCTTTGGCAGAATTCATAGCTGAATGGACCCCAACGCCCGACGAACAAGTTCAAGAAACAAGAGCACCCGTACAAGAAGCTACAAGTGAATGGGTAATGTATTTTGATGGTGCCTTCTCGCTGCAAGGCGCCGGTGCTGGCGTGGTACTCATCGCGCCCACCGGAGAGCACCTCAAATACGTTATCCAGATGCACTTTCCCAGGGAGCAAGCGACAAACAACACTGCTGAGTATGAAGGCTTGCTTGCCGGCCTCAGGATTGCGGCCGAACTTGGGATCAGAAAGCTGATTGTACGGGGAGATTTTCAGTTGGTGGTCCGGCAAGTCAACAAGAGCTACCAGAGCCCTTTGATGGAAGCCTATGTAGATGAAGTAAGGAAGCTTGAAGAGCACTTTGAAGGTCTGCAAATGGAGCACGTCCCGAGAGCTCAGAATGAAATAGCAGATGGCCTTTCAAAGTGTGCTTCGATGAAGTTACCTGTGGAACCAGGGACCTTCTTGCTCAAGCTGACTCAACCATCCGTTACACCATCAATTGGGCAGTCCAAGAAGAGAAAGTTGGTCTCCGGCGATTACTTGCCGGCGGATCTCCCTGAAACCGCCGCCAAGGTCACCAAGATCAACAACCAGAACGCTGAGGAACAGTTTGCTCCTGCAAGTCCTCAGGCTTGTACAGTTGAAGCAAGTGTTCCCGACAAGCCTCGCCCCGGCGAGCTTGCCGGGGGACCGTCAGCTCCGGCAGAACCAGAGGTCCTTGCCGTAGAAGCTGAGGTTCCCGCAGCGGCCCTCGAGCCTTTAGTCCTTGCCGTTGAGCCTCAGGCTCCGGCATGGGCACAGCAGATAGTCCGTTTTCTGCAAACTGGGGAACTTCCCGACGACCCTCAAGAAATAGAAAAGATAACCAGACAGTCAAGTATGTACCAGTTCGTGGATAACGAGCTGTACAGAAGAAGACTCAACGGTGTCAGGTTGAAGTGCATCTCCAGGGAAGATGGACAGAAGCTGTTGGCGGAAATACACGGAGGCATATGCGGCCACCACATTGGCGCAAGGGCGCTTGCCGGGAAGGCTTTCCGGCAAGGGTTCTTTTGGCAAGAAGCCCTCCAAGATGCAACTGCACTAGTAACCAAGTGTGAAGCGTGCCAGTTCCATGCAAAGCAAATTCATCAGCCAGCTCAAGCTCTCCAAACAATCCCTTTGTCCTGGCCCTTCTCGGTCTGGGGGCTCGATATCCTCGGCCCCTTCCCCCGCGCTGTCGGGGGCTTTGAGTACTTGTACGTTGTGATCGACAAGTTCACAAAGTGGCCAGAAGTGGAAGCGGTGAGAAAGGTGACAGCACAGACAGCAGTTAACTTCTTCAGGTCGATTGTTTGCCGTTTCGGGATCCCTAACAGGATCATTACCGACAACGGTACGCAATTTACTAGTCGCACCTTCATGCAATACGTCCAAGACCTTGGCGCCAAGGTCTGTTTCGCTTCTGTTGCTCACCCGAGGAGCAACGGTCAAGCGGAGAGGGCCAATGCTGAAGTGCTGCGCGGACTCAAGACAAGGACTTTTGACAGGCTGCGCAAGTGCGGAAAGAATTGGATAGAGGAGCTACCGGCGGCTCTTTGGTCAATCAGAACGACACCAAGTCGAGCCACCGGACAGACACCCTTTGCTCTAGTCTATGGAGCAGAGCCAGTTCTCCCCACGGAACTCGTATACGGATCTCCTCGAGTACTCGCTTATGATGAGCTCGAGCAAGAGCAACTGCGGCAAGATGACGCGTTGCTCCTCGAGGAGGGACGTCTCCAGGCTGCTGTACGAGCTGCTCGATACCAGCAAGCCTTGCGCCGCTATCATAGCCGCAAGGTCAAGGCCAGGAGACTCGAGGAAGGCGACCTTGTTCTTCGGCGTGTTCAGTCCGCCAAGAATTCCAACAAGTTGACGCCGAAGTGGGAAGGCCCTTATCGGGTGAGACAAGTTACGAGGCCCGGCGCTGTCCGCCTCGAGACCGAAGAAGGCTTACCGGTGAGCAACTCCTGGAACATAGAGCATCTTCGCAAGTTTCACCCATAAGGCGCGGTTGCCGTGATCCGCTCCGGCAACCACCTTTTGTACAAGCTTTGCCGCTGTTGCATGTAACCCTTTGTACAAAGCCGGGCGCAGACCCCGTGCATCAGTAAAGTTTTTGTGTTTCTCGCACCAATTGCCTTTTGCATGCTTCTCTTTGCTATTTGCATGTTTTGTTTGGCATTTGGTGCAACACTCAAGTATCCGGTAAGCATTAGCACGCCGAAAGGCCATCTACTTGTCTCTCTCTCCTTTTTTCCTTGCCTCTTAAGCAGAAGAAACGTTCCTCGCGCACAAGTTTGCCGGGGGGGAAGGAGATGGAGGAGGAACCAAGTGTTGTTCAAGAAAGAGAAGCCTTACCGGAAAGCAAGCAATATAAGCAAGCAGCGTATGAAAGATAAGTTGTTAGAATTTGACCAGTTCAAATTTTAAGTTTTAGCTGTCTTCCTTGAACAATCACACTTTGTATGGAAAACCTGTGCGCGGAGGAACCTACCCGTAGCTTGCCGCACCCTTATCTTGTTTCCGAGTTCGCTCAACGATTTAAGTGAGCTGCGACAAGTGTCGCGCCCTTGCTTCGTTTCCGAGTACGCTCAGCAAGCTAAGTGCGTTGCGGCTAGCCGCGGCGAGGTTGCTTGCCTGTAAGACCTTGGCCAGCAGGTTGCTCAGAGTCCAGCACTCAGCGCTCGCGGCAAAGGTCCCTTGCCGGCAAGCTCCCCGGGAGCGTAGGGTAAAAAAACATACAAAGTCAAGGATTAAGGCAAGGAAGATAACATTGCACTGATTGATCAAAATGAGATAAATATCTTACAAAGGATAACTTGTCGCAATGGACTAATAAGTTCACGACATAATGTGCAGCAACAAAAAGATAAAGATAATGGAGCCCTAGTCTACGCGGTCGCCCTCCTTCCTGCCAAGCTTTGCCACCTTGGCGATGATGTGGGCGACCTGCTCCTTCAGGGCCTCCGTGTCTGCATCAGCCGGCAAGCTGCGAAGAACGTTGTTAAGATTGATCCCCGGGTTGCGGTACACGATCTTCGTCAACACCCGCTCCAGAGTTCCCGCGCAGAGCAGGCGCGACTCCTCGGCCAGCTACGCGGGGATGCGGTTCCGGAGACCTGCAAGGGCCGGCGCGATCCCTCTGAAGAAGAGGCTGAGCTTGGCGCTGTGCGGGAGATCCGGGTCCGGCGAGTAGATGAGGTGTTCGACCTTCAGCGCCAGCAGTTCCTGGTCAATGTTGGACGCAGAAGAAACCAAGTCTTCGGTCCATACCTCGATGGTTTGGCGGAAGAGCTCGGATGCCTTGTTGACGCTGTCCACCAAGGTCCGCTCCTTGCGGAGCTCCTCCTTCAACTTGTTCTCCTGAGCCCGGGCAGCGTCGAGCGAATCTTTTAGGGTGGTGACCTTCAGTTCCAAGTCCTCAATGGAGTCCTTGGCGGCCTTCAACTCGTCGCCCCTCTTGGAGAGACTCACCTGAAGCTCGGAGTTTGTGTGAGCGTCCTTCTCGCGCTCCAAGATGAGCGCGGCAACCTTCTCGGCGCTCACCTTCAGCGCCTTCTCCAACTGCTCAACCTTGGCGGCAAGCTCCTTCTTGGCGTCTTCCGCGGCAACCGCGGCGGCTTTCGCCCCCTTCAGCTCCCCGCCAAGGGATGCCTCGCGAGCGGCAAGGTCCTCCTCGTGGGAGTCGAGCTCGACCTTCCGCTGCGCGAGCTCTCCCTCTCGCCGGGACATCTCCACCCCGGCGAGCCGCTGCTGTTCCTCAGCTTCAGCCTTCTCGAGCACCCACTCCTGGTACTCGCCGGCGAGCCGCTCACGCTCCTCCGCCACCTCGCGGAGGGCCGCCTGGTTGGCGGCGCTGAGCTCCGCCGCGCGCTTCTCCATCTCCTTGGCGGCCTTGGCGGCAAGGGCTTCCCGGGAAGCGAGCTTCGCCTGCCTGGCCCGGTAAAGGGCCAGGAGCTGGTGGAGCAGCTTCTCCTCCTCGGGCCCTCCATTCCCGCCGGGCGCCTCGACAATCTTCAAGCCCGCGGAGGCGAGGACTTCTCCGTCAAACGCCTCGCCCTCCGCGGGAGCTCGCGATGAAGACCCCCAAGGCATCTGGATGAAGACGCCGTTGGGGGCCTCAAGATAGTACCCCTGCTCCTTACTGGCGGAGGGGTCGGCGGCCGGTGCAGCATCCGATGCTCCCGCCACCTCCGGGTCGGCGGTGCGGTCACCGTCCCCCTCCCCGGCCGCTGCGTCCGCAGCTGGAGCAGTCTCCTGCACGGCCGGCTCGGCGGCCTCAGCCATCTCCTCGGTGGCGGGGACGTCGCCGCCGCCGCCCTGCGCACCCTCCTCCTCGAGGTTGACAACCTCCGTCTCCATAGGCTCAGGAGGAGGAAGATCTAAAAAGAAGAAGAAGAAAAAGAAATTCAAGATTCAAGCAAATATCCAAAAAGAGACGAAGCCAAGAAGACAAATCACAAGACATACCTTGGCGGACGTCCTCAACGGCGGGCTCCCTCGCCGGGGAGCTCGGCCTTGGCGGAGTGGCCGCCCTCGCCGGGCTGCTCGCCCTTGGCGGGGTACTCTGCCTTGGCGGAGTACCCACCCTTGGCGGAGCACTCTCCCTTGCCGGAGAGTTCTGCCTTGGCGGGGACGGCGGGGCCTGCGGCTCCTCGACGACAGTCTCCGGGCGCTCCTCCCGCTGTGGCTCCACCTCTGCACAGAACAAGACAAGAAACATCAAGATATGAAGACAAGACCAAATCCTCGGGCGTACCCCGACAAGCGAAAAGAGTAAACCCCAGACTTACGCTGGGGGCTGCGCTGCGGGCTGCGCTGGGGGCTGCTCCTCGGAGCAGCACTCGGGTCCGGCAGGCTCGGCTCCGGCACGCCTCCTGTTGCCGCAGCTGCCGAGTCTTCCGTGACCTCGGCCTCGGGCGCCTTGGCCTTCTTCACCGCGCGATGGGCCAGGGTCCTGAAATCAGAAGCAATGAACAGAGTCAGCATTAACAAAAAATCAAGACAGAAATCGAGAAGATATAAGGCCTTGGATCCTTACTCCTGGTCCTCCTCGTCGTCCTCGCTCAAGGCGGAGAAGTCGTACTCCACCGTCGGCGCGTCGGCGCGAGGAGCGGAAGATGAAGACTCCCTCGCGCGCTTGGTGGTCCCTGGGGCTGGGGGCTGTGAAGACCCAGCCCCAGTGGTAGCCGGCGCCCGAGGAGCGGGCGGAGCCGTTGCTCCGCTCCGAGAAGACCCCTGCCGGCTCGGCGCCGGCCTGCGAGGCGCCTCCGTCGTGGTCCGCGCGCGGGCCGCTTCCGCTGCGGCTGGTGCGCCGGTCGGCCTTGGCGCGGCTTGGCTCCCCCGAGGAGCTGCCCGGCGAGCTGGCTGTTGCCGGGGCGCCTGCGCCCTCTCCCCCGTCGCCGTCTTGCGGAGACGCTTCGGTAGGGACTGCCTTGGGCTTGCCGGGGGCGGGGAGCTCTCCGACGAGGAGAGGTCGTCGGCGTACAACTCCGTGGATCCGCCGGAGTCCCCGGCCTCCTCCTCCTCCTCTTCCCCGGCCGGCTCACTGGGCCCAGCGTCCTGCGCTGTGGCCCCTTTTCCTTTGGCGCCTCCGCCCCTCGCGGCGCCTCTGTTCCCTCCGACGGCACCCTCCATTGCCGCAGCCTCGGCCGCGATTCCATGGATTCCGGAGTGCCTCAGGGAGGGGACTCCGGCGAGCGCGTCGGGAGGGAGCTGCAGCAACCTGCGGATCTCCGCCTCCTCCGCCTGGGTGGACGCGTCCGCAGCCTCCGCCTCCTCCGGCGAGTATCCGAAGATTCCTGCCGCCGCGGCTGCGGCGGCCTCCTCAGCCCGAGAAGCTATGTAGGCGATCTCCTGGTCGGTGGTGTCCCGCGTGTGCAGCTTGAGGTCCTCCTTGTTCTTCGCCACCTCTGCGAGGTTGTCGTAGAAGTTGAGGACGTCGATGGGCTTCGGAGCGAGCCACGTGCGGTCCACGCCGTGCGAGTCACACATGGGCATCATGGCGAGGATCCGATCCCTGACGATGTTGTTGCAGAGCGGCACCACTTCCCGGGGAGTCCTGAACCACTCGGGGTGTGCCGGGTCGTACTTGAAGAGTTCCCGGACCATTCCCCTCAGCTCCAGCGTGGTGAAGTTGAAGTTGAGCCCGGGGCGCAGCCTCATGATGTCTGCCGGGCCGCCGTACTCCCAGGCCGGCCTCTTCCGGTCTTGGAGAGGGGCGATGCGCCGGCGGAGGAAATATGCGCCCACCTCAGCAACTGACAGCTTGGCCATCCGAAGACGAAGAATCCGGACGAGGGCGATGTCGAGCTTGATGTCGTCGGAATCTAGCTCACTCCAGTCCCTGCCGCGCACGATGGGCGTTGTGCGCGGCGCGGTGAAGGCTTGCGGCTGGTCTTCAACGATCCAGCACCACTCCGCTCGCCATTCCTCCCACTTGCCGCGGAGCTCCCCCGGCAAGTACGCACCCTTTTTATTCAGACGGAAGACCCAAGAAATTCCTCCGGAGAGGGGGGCATCGGCCTCTGCTCTAGGAGTGAAAAAGTGCCTAAAAAGTGCTACATTGGGGTGGACTCCTATGAAGTTTCCACACATATGTGCGAAAACAGCCATGGTAAGGATGGCGTTGGGAGTGAAGTCAAGCAGATGGAGGCCGTATGTGTTCATAATGTCGCAGAAGAAGTTTGAGAAAGGAGGACAGAGACCACAATGAAAGAAGGCAGCAAAAAAGTAGTACCCGCCGGGATAGCTGTCCTTGGCGGCGGCCGGATATGCTCGCGTGCGGGGATGCGCGTCGGTCTTCTTGGCCCAGAACAAGTAATACTTGTTCCAGAGCTCCCGCACGCCGAGCTTCGGCGGGAAGACGAGATGCTGCTTCCGGTACGCGACGAGCTTGGCCGCTTGCTCCGATTTCTCCCGCTTGGACTTCTCCGCCTTCCCCTTGTCGGTCTTTGGGGCCATGGAGGACGCGGCGGAAGGAAGGGGGCGAAGAGCTCGGCGGCGGCGGAGGTGTGGAGGCGGAGCGCAAGAGAGAATCTTTGGAGGAGGAAGACGATGCAATGAAAGCGCAAGGAGGGGAACCGCTCCTGCTTCCTCTGTTTTTATGGGGAAGTGGGGGGCGTTTCGCCCTTTCCATTAAGAGATCGTGGGCACGTCCCATCCCACGGCGCCGCAATCGACGCGTGCCGTTACAGGGGGATGCGGCGGATACGGAAGTGGATTCGGCGCGCCGCGGGCCGCGGGTGCCCGTGCACTGTTTTGGGCCTGGCCCAACAGCGCTCGGCACCGTGTGTGGCCCAGGCCCGGGGGCTCCTGTCGGTGTACTAAGGTAGGGGTGCCTCAGTACCCCAACTTGTGCACGGGCAGCTGCAGCTTCCCGCGGCAGGGTTTACCGCGTGCTTGCCGGAGACCTTCCTGCTCCCTATCAAACCATTCAAAAACAAAGTATACAAGACAGAAGATCGAGGCCCCGGTAAGAGGAGCTTGCCGGGAAGGCCGTACCAGGCTCAAGATTACCTCACTAGCACAAGGCCCTGGCAAGAGGAGCTTGTCAGGAAGACTAGAAGATTCTATCATAGAAGACCCGGCAAGGGTCCGGGGAGCGGCAAGCTCCCGGGCCCGGCAAGATCAAGGCCCCGGCAAGATGCTTGCCGGGAAGGTTGCGCTGTGTTTCCGCGCTCCAGCTCATCGGCCCACGCGTCGCCCTGGGGCCTATCCAGGGACGCGTGGCGGATGGCTGTGCAGCCTGGGGGACACGGTGGCGCTCCACGGTGGTGGATCCATCGCCGTGGCAGACGGAGACGCTATGGCGGGAGCTTTTGGGGTCGACGGCGACGGGCATTAAATGCCCTTGTCCCCCACTGTTAGAGTAGGTATAGACCACTGTTCTGCACTGTAGCTCCACTGTTCCCGCACTGTTACAACCACCACCTCTTTTACGTTTTTACCCCTTTCTCCTACGTTGACACCTGTCGGTGACCCCTTAGCACTATAAAAGGAGGCCCATGCACAACGTGGGGGGGGGGTTCGAAACCTAGATCATTCATACGCTCGGTGTAGCTGCTTCTTCAAGCTCGCGAGCCCTCCAACTTAATACACAACCAAGCAGGAGTAGGGTTTTACGCGTCTACCGCGGCCCGAACCTGGGTAAATGTAACATCCCCAGATTCCTACTACAGTGATCACCTCATAAACATGCCATGTCATGCTCATTAGCAAAGCTAATCACAGTGGTTAATCAAGTCAACTCAATTTGCCCCTGAAAATTCAAATTCAAACTTCAAATGCAAAATGAAGATGTTCCAAAAATTTGGGAAAAATGTTCAACTCATTGCAAATATTCCAAAACAAATGCTGTTGTTGAAAATAGCATCAACAGCAACTCCAAAAGAGGGCTAGGGCATTAAACAGTGCCCAAAACAGCACATTAAATGCCATTTCATTTTTGAATAATTCAAAAATGATCTAATTTTACCCCAAACCAATTTTTGGTGATGAGGTATATTGCCAAGTAATTTTTGGTCCAGCTTCTACATTTTTGCAAAGTCCTCTGGTGGCCTTTCATTTCTTATTCTTCTCTGTGAAATAAATAAAGGGAAGCAGTAAACTAAAAAGAAAAAGGGCCTAAACACCTACTGTGCCACTGGGCTCTAGTTCTACAGTGAGGCCCAGCCCACCTCCACCTAATCTCACCTGCCCGTCGTCCTCCGCGCCCCGCTGTCGCCGCGGCCATGGCCGAGCGCTCGCCGCTCCACCCTCCGATCGCCACGGCGCCGGAGTGGTTGGGAGGAGGAGATAAGGCCGAGCCCCAGCGGCCTCCCCTCCGTCCTCATCCATTTCCCCCCCTCTCTCCTCGCTCGCATCGCCTCCTCTTTCCCCCTCTTAGATCCGGCGCACTCGAGCGCCACCGCCGCCGCGAGCTCGTCGCCACCGCGGCCACCGGCCTCGCCTCTCCTCGTCGTCTCGTCCATCGCCTCCGCCGTCCCCGATTACCTCGACCCCGACCACGAGCCGGAGCCGACGAGCCCTGCAGCGACCGCAAGCCGCCGCCCCCTTCCTCTCGGTCTCCGGCGAGTCTTCGACGAATCCGGCCACCGCGAGCCTTCCCCGAGCTGGCTTTGAACGGCTACACAACGCTGTGAGCCCTCTCTCTCTCCCTGCTCCTTTCTCCTCGCCTTTGGTCGCCCGTAGCTAGTCGCCGTCGCACGGGTGCTCCGGTCGCCGCCGTGCACCTCGTCACCGTGTCCTCGGTTGTTGTCACGTCCGTCGGAGCCCACCGTTGTGCTCCTGGGGTTCCCAGGAGCACAACGCGCCCTGGCACGCATCTTCCCGAGCCCCCTAACCGCGAACGCGACGGACGCCGAGCGCCACCGCCGCCTAGGTCGACGCCGGCGACGTTCCGTCCACCCCCGCGCCTGTGCAATAGCCTAGATCGACGCGGCACTCTCTTGCCGTTCGAACGCGACCAGAACGGAGCCGAATGGCCCCCTGTGGCGTTTTTCCGAAGCGCTCCGGCGAGCTCCGCCGCGGAAATGGTCGCCGGAGTTATCTCCGGCGCCGACGACGACGTGGCGCAGTGGGCCCCGCCCCTGGGTCACTGACCAGTGGGTCCGGGTGGCCCCGTTGACTGGTTTGACCAGTCAACGTGCTGACTGGGCAGCCCCAGCCACTGACACGCGGGCCCCACCGCCCTTTTAAATAACTAAAATGTTTTATAAATAAAAATAAATTAATTAGGATTAATTAGTCTATGACAGGTGGGGTCCAGTAGCTAAATAGATTTAGTTTAGATTAAACAAACTCTGTTAAAGTAACAGAGACTGACATGTGGGTCCCACTGGACCCACAGGTCAGGTTTGACCAGTCAGCCGAGTCAAATGGCTGCTGATGTCATGCTGATGCAATGCTGACGCAATAAATTCTTTTCTGTTATTTAGAATAATTCCAGAAAATCATTTAAACTTCGAAAATTCATAACTTTTAAACCGTAGCTCGGATCGAAAAACTTTCTATATGATAGTTGCTCAGAACGACGAGACGAATCTAGCCGAGCTATCCGTTTCCGTGACGGGACCCTCTACGAAGGTGAACCCGCAACTTTTAGCCCGTTTTCGGTAGATGAATAGTGCACATACAACGGTAAATAATTCCAGTTAATTCTTAAAAATAACTAATATGACTTAGACATGTTCTTAGGCAACCCTGCACTGCACGTTAGCTTAGCACGCTCTGTGTTGCATATGTTTTGTGTATTTATCTGTTTCTTCCCCCTCTTCTCTCTCGGTAGAGCCCGACGCTGACGCCGCTCCAGAGACCGACGCCTTTCCGGTGATTGGTTCCCCCTCCGACGACCTTGCTTTTGCCACCGAGCAACCAGGCAAGCAACCCCCCCTTGAGCATTTCCGATATCGCCTATGTCTATTCTCTCTTATTCTTGCATTAGAATTGCTGCTACTGCTACTGCTCCTATTACTGTTGCATAGCCTGTTTTTGCTAAACTGTTGATACCTGCCTTTATTCATAAACTGCTTAGTATAGGTTGGGTAGCACTGCTATGGTCCCACACTCTCGTAGTTGCCTCGCATAGTACCCTTGCCTCGATCAAGCGATCGAGCCCCTTCCCCTGACCTTCTTCACATCACCGCACAACCCCCCCTAATATGCTCGACTCCGCAGAGTTAACATCGGGTGACGAGGGTGATACCTCCGAACTCACTTTCGATGTTGTCCCTGTAGTATAGCTAGCTCGTTGTGGGTTACCGAGGGTGATTCCTCTTCCCACTTCCGACTTAGCTTTTGTCGTGCATCCGCTATGGTGATTACCGCCGAGGGTGATTCCTCCGGTATCACCTTAACGGGACTTGTCGTTTAGGAGTCCAACGAGGGTGATTCCTCGGATTCCTCCTCGACATAGAAACCACACGGATGCCCTGTTTCACCATACCGTGTTTAAAGACGTATCGATCCCCGATGCCGGACGTCGCCAGGAACAAAGGCGTGCGGCCAGAGGTATCGTGCGTCTGATGACACTTTGAAGTTACTACTACACATGTTGGATGGAGGCGGGTTGACCCAGAGGGGTACCCGCGAGTGCCTTCGAGGCGTGAGCTGTGGAGTCGGGTGACCAGTGAGGGTACCCGCGAGATAACTACGAGGCATGGCCGGTCTTTCCCAGTCCTTGTCACAAGTCCTCGAGACGGGACGACGGGGCCAACAGTATCGTAGGCTCTGCTCGTTACCGCGCGCTCCCAACACACTAAGCGATTTGGATATTTGATCCGAGGGGCCTCCGGGTCCGATAGCACTAACCACCACGTGGGTGTGAGTGGGTGCTCTGCGTCGTATACATCAGCCGGAGTCATCACGACGTCAGCGATTGAGCGGGTTGTTCGGATTGGACCCAGGATGCAACTGCGTGCTTGTATAAGGGGTTGCTAGGTCTGCTACCGAACGGCCACGTAACGTGCAGGAGCGTCCGGGGCGATGGCTCAGACCCCTGGGGGCATAGGTTTAGTCCGGCGTGCTCGATCCTCTCTGGCGGTATCCGGTCGGGTTGCGTCGTATTGTTTAGCCGAGGGCGGGCATGACCTGATGGTGTGTCCGGCCGGAGTTAAGCGAGCGTGGTGGGTAACTTGGTGCACCCCTGCAGGGAAGAAACAATCTATCGATAGCCTGTCCTACGGTAATGGACACTCGGAGTTGTATCCACTTCGGTACAACTAGAACTGGTGACTTGAGATATGAAGATGATGTTGCTGCAAACACTATACATTATTATGATGAAACTATTCTGTTCCCTTCTAATTGCTGCAAGACCCTGAAGATGCTAGTCTTCGTCAGGACTAGGCTTTTCCCCCTCTCTACTCTGGCTTTCTGCAGTCTAGTCCACCCACATAAAGCCTCCTTTGAAAATAATGCATTGCTAGTATAGATCTGATGTAAGTCTTGCTGAGTACTTTGGATGAGTACTCACGGTTGCTTTGCTTCCTCTTTTGTCCTACCCGCATGATAAACCAGATGACGGAGCCATGGTGCCTGCAGCCCCTGTTGACGACTACTACTACCAGCCCGAGGCTGGCTACTACTACTACCCGGCCGGCGAGTACTTCTGCGAGGAGCCGGCGGACGACGACCAGGAGTAGGATCGGAGGTCCCAGGCAGGAGGCCTGCGCCTTTTCGATCGTAGCTTTTATTTTGCCCCGCCTTTGTAAAAGCCCTATCTTCTGCTGTGTTGTATCTGTACCCAGATACCTAACGCTTCCGCTGACTATGTGTAAGACATCATGTTATGTATTCGAGCCCTCGAGGCCCCTGGCTTGTAATATATAACTTGTAAGTATTTATTTATGTTTTAGAGTTGTGCTGTGATTCCTTCACGTGAGTCCTTAGGCTTGATCGTGTGCATTTGCGTGTATGATTAGTGCACGGTCGGGCCGGGGTCGTCACAGGTTGGTATCAGAGCCGACTGCCTGTAGGAACCCCCTTTCCAACTCCTTGGCCGAAGTCGAGTCTAGAGGTCCAAAAATGTTTTACTAACTTGGCTGTGTGGCTTATGGCCCCACGTCGCCACTTGGGTGGTGTAGCTTCTTTTATTCCTCGTCTATACTCTGGGACTCTTCTCTCTCGTCTATTCGGGTTAAACGATTTTACTAACTCCGACATTAGGTTCTCGTAACCGTTTCCCCCGGAGAGCCTCCTTATTCCAGAAGGTGGCGTGTCATCATCAGAAGACTCCGAAGATACTCCTCGAAGTTCATCGAGACCATTATGCCCACTGCTTTTGCAAGTGCCCTATTACCGATAATCACCGTGAACAACTACACATCCTTACCGTTTGTATCTTCGTTCCCAGCCACCCCTTTCTGTATAAGATACCCCGAAGTACTCCTTGTACTCCGAGAATCCTTTGAGCCTACTGCCGTGCAGCTTCTTTCGCACTGCGGATAATTCCTCACAACACCGATGATCCATTCATTCCCAGTTGTTCTTGTGTTCCATGAAATACTTCGTATTGCTATCTGATCTCCCAAAAATCCTCTACAGACTCTTGCTCTTGAAATTTTTGTCTGTCTGCATCATGGATAATTCCATATGTCTTGCAATATTCATCGTTACCCTTTGACACCGTCATTTTGGTCTTATTGAGTCAACATGAGTGTGAATGCACGCAATCATTAGTTGATCCTTCTAAATTATCTTCTTCGGCTCAGACCTTATTCCGAACATGAGCTGGTTCTTGGTAAATCAATCCATGATTGATTGGTCATCAAATTATATTCAGCCTATCCTTCTTTTGATCAGAGCCTTTGCTTCTGGTCCTTCGTCTTGGAATTATAATTCCCCTGTACCCAAACGTCGAATTATTCCGATGTTTCTATAATCCGATGCTTTTTGCATCCTTTCTTCTTCTGGTTGAGTACCGATACTCACAACAGATCCTAAGCCGACCACCTGATTTTCGTTGGGTTAATATCCGACAAAGTCCTTTATATTCAACAAATCTTGAGCGCTTTTCCTCTGATACATATTGCCTTCGGTACATTGTATCTCTTGACTTCGTCAACCATGCGCTGCTTCCGAGCTTGAGTTCATTACTCCTTCAAGTATGCGGTATATGTTCCTAAGATGCCCCGATGGGTTGAACATATGCTTTCCTTAGTCTGTGTGAATCAAGAGCTATGCGGGTTATATCTACTCGCATTCCGTCGGATAAAATTTCGACTCTACAATTTCTTCGAAAATGAGAAGTGAATGAAAGGTAATGCATTGAAGAAGTGGGAGTCGACCTTGAACCTTTGTGTTCATGCCCATGGACCCGATGTAGAACTTATCATGGTACAAGTTCATCTTGTACCTGTGAATTGATCCTTTGCAATCGTGGTTCCGACCATATTTTCCCCTTGATCCCATCTCCCGGATAAGTTAACATACTTGTCCTCTGCAGATCATTTCACCCGTCTAACCTCGACTCTGATTGACCTCCGGGTAATACCCCTAGTACCTGTTACTGGGAAGTTTATCACTCCATCACATCATTCCTTGTCTGATCGGCAATATCAACTTCATGCTAATTTTAACTGTGCTACCTGGTCTTTATGCCCGGAGCACAACTTCCGACGATGAGTTAAGCTTACGTCGATCCTCATCATCTTATCATTTCACTTCGAACAACAAGCTTGATTTCGAGCTTGTGCCGTATCCGTGGCTCCATTAACCCTCTCGCTTCATCATTCCTTTTATCGATGCCGTCGCTGTTCGATGGCATCCTCGTGAAATCTCTCGACAAAATGTTTCTTGATCCATTATCCACACAACATCGTATGGGTAATATCAAGATTCTTCTCTCGTCCCTTTATCCAAATGTTTTTGAACTTGCTGCCCTATCATGTATATCATGCTCCGCTCTTTCTTGCGAAATGATATACTCCTAAAACTTGTGTGTAAACACATATTTCTTTCCATTGGCGTGATTAATCAATTAATCACATTTTCCTTTCCATTTGTTTGTTTAACCTTTCTTGAGATCATTAAGACATGAGCAGGAATAATTCCCTGCTTATGAAAACATCTCGGTCTACCACTCTGTCAGTGAGACCCTGTTAATATTGTTGATGACATTTCGGTAACCACCGATGGACGAGAACTTTGCCTATTGGTCCGCCTCGTTTAACGAGCAGGAAAATGGTTCTCTTCGTCTCTCGCCCTTGGTATTGACGTTGATGCCGACATAGCTGACAGGCTAATCTCTGACATGCCTTACCGTGGTGACCGGTAAGATGTCCTCGTTCTCTCTACTTTGATCGACACCCACCACAGTTCCACAGGATCATAACCTGACTCTTCTGAACACTTTTGATTCCGAAGTACCATTCGCTCTTGGTTTTGTGTGTTATCGCAAGCCACCACTCTCCGAGAATTGATCTATTCCCGATGCTTCGAACCCTTTTTCACCCTTTGTTCAGGTATCGATCGGATGTCCATTCCATCGAAACTTCTCATTGTACCCTCAGACTTTGCTCTCGATGTTTCCCCTAAGTTTTAACTCGAGAGATATTTCTGCCACATCCTTTGAACTATCTGCCGAATAATCAACCTTGTAAAAGGTCCATTCTTCCGAAGTTACCTTTTTCTTCCCACTTAAATCTCGGGACGAGATTTCTTGTAGTGGAGGAGATTTGTAACATCCCCAGATTCCTACTACAGTGATCACCTCATAAACATGCCATGTCATGCTCATTAGCAAAGCTAATCACAGTGGTTAATCAAGTCAACTCAATTTGCCCCTGAAAATTCAAATTCAAACTTCAAATGCAAAATGAAGATGTTCCAAAAATTTGGGAAAAATGTTCAACTCATTGCAAATATTCCAAAACAAATGCTGTTGTTGAAAATAGCATCAACAGCAACTCCAAAAGAGGGCTAGGGCATTAAACAGTGCCCAAAACAGCACATTAAATGCCATTTCATTTTTGAATAATTCAAAATTGATCTAATTTTACCCCAAACCAATTTTTGGTGATGAGGTATATTGCCAAGTAATTTTTGGTCCAGCTTCTACATTTTGGCAAAGTCCTCTGGTGGCCTTTCATTTCTTATTCTTCTCTGTGAAATAAATAAAGGGAAGCAGTAAACTAAAAAGAAAAAGGGCCTAAACACCTACTGTGCCACTGGGCTCTAGTTCTACAGTGAGGCCCAGCCCACCTCCACCTAATCTCACCTGCCCGTCGTCCTCCGCGCCCCGCTGTCGCCGCGGCCATGGCCGAGCGCTCGCCGCTCCACCCTCCGATCGCCACGGCGCCGGAGTGGTTGGGAGGAGGAGATAAGGCCGAGCCCCAGCGGCCTCCCCTCCGTCCTCATCCATTTCCCCCCCTCTCTCCTCGCTCGCATCGCCTCCTCTTTCCCCCTCTTAGATCCGGCGCACTCGAGCGCCACCGCCGCCGCGAGCTCGTCGCCACCGCGGCCACCGGCCTCGCCTCTCCTCGTCGTCTCGTCCATCGCCTCCGCCGTCCCCGATTACCTCGACCCCGACCACGAGCCGGAGCCGACGAGCCCTGCAGCGACCGCAAGCCGCCGCCCCCTTCCTCTCGGTCTCCGGCGAGTCTTCGACGAATCCGGCCACCGCGAGCCTTCCCCGAGCTGGCTTTGAACGGCTACACAACGCTGTGAGCCCTCTCTCTCTCCCTGCTCCTTTCTCCTCGCCTTTGGTCGCCCGTAGCTAGTCGCCGTTGCACGGGTGCTCCGGTCGCCGCCGTGCACCTCGTCACCGTGTCCTCGGTTGTTGTCACGTCCGTCGGAGCCCACCGTTGTGCTCCTGGGGTTCCCAGGAGCACAACGCGCCCTGGCACGCATCTTCCCGAGCCCCCTAACCGCGAACGCGACGGACGCCGAGCGCCACCGCCGCCTAGGTCGACGCCGGCGACGTTCCGTCCACCCCCGCGCCTGTGCAATAGCCTAGATCGACGCGGCACTCTCTTGCCGTTCGAACGCGACCAGAACGGAGCCGAATGGCCCCCTGTGGCGTTTTTCCGAAGCGCTCCGGCGAGCTCCGCCGCGGAAATGGTCGCCGGAGTTATCTCCGGCGCCGACGACGACGTGGCGCAGTGGGCCCCGCCCCTGGGTCACTGACCAGTGGGTCCGGGTGGCCCCGTTGACTGGTTTGACCAGTCAACGTGCTGACTGGGCAGCCCCAGCCACTGACACGCGGGCCCCACCGCCCTTTTAAATAACTAAAATGTTTTATAAATAAAAATAAATTAATTAGGATTAATTAGTCTATGACAGGTGGGGTCCAGTAGCTAAATAGATTTAGTTCAGATTAAACAAACTCTGTTAAAGTAACAGAGACTGACATGTGGGTCCCACTGGACCCACAGGTCAGGTTTGACCAGTCAGCCGAGTCAAATGGCTGCTGATGTCATGCTGATGCAATGCTGACGCAATAAATTCTTTTCTGTTATTTAGAATAATTCCAGAAAATCATTTAAACTTCGAAAATTCATAACTTTTAAACCGTAGCTCGGATCGAAAAACTTTCTATATGATAGTTGCTCAGAACGACGAGACGAATCTAGCCGAGCTATCCGTTTCCGTGACGGGACCCTCTACGAAGGTGAACCCGCAACTTTTAGCCCGTTTTCGGTAGATGAATAGTGCACATACAACGGTAAATAATTCCAGTTAATTCTTAAAAATAACTAATATGACTTAGACATGTTCTTAGGCAACCCTGCACTGCATGTTAGCTTAGCACGCTCTGTGTTGCATATGTTTTGTGTATTTATCTGTTTCTTCCCCCTCTTCTCTCTCGGTAGAGCCCGACGCTGACGCCGCTCCAGAGACCGACGCCTTTCCGGTGATTGGTTCCCCCTCCGACGACCTTGCTTTTGCCACCGAGCAACCAGGCAAGCAACCCCCCCTTGAGCATTTCCGATATCGCCTATGTCTATTCTCTCTTATTCTTGCATTAGAATTGCTGCTACTGCTACTGCTCCTATTACTGTTGCATAGCCTGTTTTTGCTAAACTGTTGATACCTGCCTTTATTCATAAACTGCTTAGTATAGGTTGGGTAGCACTGCTATGGTCCCACACTCTCGTAGTTGCCTCGCATAGTACCCTTGCCTCGATCAAGCGATCGAGCCCCTTCCCCTGACCTTCTTCACATCACCGCACAACCCCCCCTAATATGCTCGACTCCGCAGAGTTAACATCGGGTGACGAGGGTGATACCTCCGAACTCACTTTCGATGTTGTCCCTGTAGTATAGCTAGCTCGTTGTGGGTTACCGAGGGTGATTCCTCTTCCCACTTCCGACTTAGCTTTTGTCGTGCATCCGCTATGGTGATTACCGCCGAGGGTGATTCCTACGGTATCACCTTAACGGGACTTGTCGTTTAGGAGTCCAACGAGGGTGATTCCTCGGATTCCTCCTCGACATAGAAACCACACGGATGCCCTGTTTCACCATACCGTGTTTAAAGACGTATCGATCCCCGAGGCCGGACGTCGCCAGGAACAAAGGCGTGCGGCCAGAGGTATCGTGCGTCTGATGACACTTTGAAGTTACTACTACACATGTTGGATGGAGGCGGGTTGACCCAGAGGGGTACCCGCGAGTGCCTTCGAGGCGTGAGCTGTGGAGTCGGGTGACCAGTGAGGGTACCCGCGAGATAACTACGAGGCGTGGCCGGTCTTTCCCAGTCCTTGTCACAAGTCCTCGAGACGGGACGACGGGGCCAACAGTATCGTAGGCTCTGCTCGTTACCGCGCGCTCCCAACACACTAAGCGATTTGGATATTTGATCCGAGGGGCCTCCGGGTCCGATAGCACTAACCACCACGTGGGTGTGAGTGGGTGCTCTGCGTCGTATACATCAGCCGGAGTCGTCACGACGTCAGCGATTGAGCGGGTTGTTCGGATTGGACCCAGGATGCAACTGCGTGCTTGTATAAGGGGTTGCTAGGTCTGCTACCGAACGGCCACGTAACGTGCAGGAGCGTCCGGGGCGATGGCTCAGACCCCTGGGGGCATAGGTTTAGTCCGGCGTGCTCGATCCTCTCTGGCGGTATCCGGTCGGGTTGCGTCGTATTGTTTAGCCGAGGGCGGGCATGACCTGATGGTGTGTCCGGCCGGAGTTAAGCGAGCGTGGTGGGTAACTTGGTGCACCCCTGCAGGGAAGAAACAATCTATCGATAGCCTGTCCTACGGTAACGGACACTCGGAGTTGTATCCACTTCGGTACAACTAGAACTGGTGACTTGAGATATGAAGATGATGTTGCTGCAAACACTATACATTATTATGATGAAACTATTCTGTTCCCTTCTAATTGCTGCAAGACCCTGAAGATGCTAGTCTTCGTCAGGACTAGGCTTTTCCCCCTCTCTACTCTGGCTTTCTGCAGTCTAGTCCACCCACATAAAGCCTCCTTTGAAAATAATGCATTGCTAGTATAGATCTGATGTAAGTCTTGCTGAGTACTTTGGATGAGTACTCACGGTTGCTTTGCTTCCTCTTTTGTCCTACCCGCATGATAAACCAGACGACGGAGCCATGGTGCCTGCAGCCCCTGTTGACGACTACTACTACCAGCCCGAGGCTGGCTACTACTACTACCCGGCCGGCGAGTACTTCTGCGAGGAGCCGGCGGACGACGACCAGGAGTAGGATCGGAGGTCCCAGGCAGGAGGCCTGCGCCTTTTCGATCGTAGCTTTTATTTTGCCCCGCCTTTGTAAAAGCCCTATCTTCTGCTGTGTTGTATCTGTACCCAGATACCTAACGCTTCCGCTGACTATGTGTAAGACATCATGTTATGTATTCGAGCCCTCGAGGCCCCTGGCTTGTAATATATAACTTGTATGTATTTATTTATGTTTTAGAGTTGTGCTGTGATTCCTTCACGTGAGTCCTTAGGCTTGATCGTGTGCATTTGCGTGTATGATTAGTGCACGGTCGGGCCGGGGTCGTCACAGTAAAACTGCCCGCGTGCTCGTTACGATCTGCTCTTCGTGCTCCCTCCGCCCTCGTACCGCACAGACAAGGGGCTCCGGTCCCATAGGTGTTCGTGGTGGACAGTTTCCCCCGACACCATGCTTAATTAGCTAGGAGTTTATAATGGTCTATCTTGTGTGCCAACATGATATTAAAATGGTTGTGATGTGGTATGATAGGGTGGTATCCTCCTTTGAACGATTCAAGTGGTCTGACTTGGCACATGTTCACGCATGTAGTTGAAACAAATCAACATAACCTCCACGATATTTATGGTCATGGTGATTTATGATACGTCTCCAACGTATCTATAATTTTTTATTGTTCCATGCTATTATATTATCCTTCTAGGATGTTTTATGGGATTTTATATACACTTTTATATGATTTTTGGGACTAACCTATTAACCCAGAGCCCAGTGCCAGTTTCTGTTTTTCTCCCATTTTAGGGTATCGCAGAAAAGGAATATCAAATGGAGCCCAATTTGTTTTTCTCCCGTTTGTTTTTCTCCCGTTTTAGGGTATCGCACAAAACTCCCCCAGGGCTGTTGCTGGTTTGGACGGTACCCGTTGTTTCGAGCTAGCCGTGGAGTGTGCTTGTTGGTGGTTGGGGGAGTATAAACTTTACCATTCTGTTTGGGAACCGCCTATAATGTGTGTAGCATGGAAGATATCGAGATTCTTGGTTGCTATGTTGACAATGAGAGTATACCGCTCAAAATATTATTCATCTCTATTTAAAAAATCGAACTCTGGCACCTATACAAATCCCTGCTTCCCTCTGCGAAGGGCATATCTATTTATTTTTATGTTGAGTCATCATCTTCTTATTAAAGAGCACTAGTTGGAGAGCACCACTGTCATTTGCATGTATTGCTATTAATTTGCATTGAGTATGATTGTGACTGGATCTCTTTTACCATGAATTACAATGTCTAGTCAGTCCTTGATCTTTAAAGGTGCTCTGCATTTATGTTTTGCGGTCTCAGAAAGGGCTAGGGAGATACCATCTTGTCATATCATATTATGATTGTTTTGAGAAAGTGTTGTCATCCGAGGTTTATTATTATTGCTCGCTAGTTGATTATGCCATTGATATGAGTAGACATGAGACCTGAAAGTAATTGTGAATGTGGTTAGTTCATGATCTTGCTTAAAACTTGAATGATGGCCTTACATATTCACAATAACAAGAGCAAACAGAGTTTGTCAAAGTTTTTCTTTATCACTTTCAGTTTATCAACTGAATTGCTTGAGGACAAGCAAAGGTTTAAGCTTGGGGGAGTTGATACGTATCCAACGTAACTACTTTTCCAAACACTTTTGCCCTTGTTTTGGACTCTAATTGCATGATTTGAATGGAACTAACCCGGACTGACGTTATTTTTAGCAGAACTGCCATGGTGTTATTTTTGTGCAAGAATAAAAGTTCTCGGAATGACCTGAAATTCAACGAAGAATTATTTTGGAATATATAAAAAATATCCGTGGAAAGAACCAAGCCAGGGGGCCCACACCTTGTCCACGAGGGTGGGGGCGCGCCCTCCCCCCTGGGCGCGCCCCCTGCCTTGTGGGCCCCCTGTTGCTCCACCGACGTATCCCCCAACTCCATATATTCTCTTTCGGGGAGAAAAAAATCAGAGAGGAAGAATTATCACGTTTTACGATACGGAGCCGCCGCCAAGCCCTAATCTCTCTCGGGAGGGCTGATCTGGAGTCCGTTCGGGGCTCCGGAGAGTGGAGATCGTCGCCATCGTCATCATTAACCTTCCTCCATCACCAATTCCTTGATGCTCACCGCCGTGCGTGAGTAATCCCATCGTAGGCTTGCTGGACGGTGATGGGTTGGATGAGATTTACCATGTAATCGACTTAGTTTTGTTAGGGTTTGATCCCTAGTATCCACTATGTTCTAAGATTGATGTTGCTATGACTTTGCCATGCTTAATGCTTGTCACTAGGATCCGAGTGCCATGATTTCAGATTTGAACCTATTATGTTTTCATGAATATATGTGTGTTCTTGATCCTATCTTGCAAGTCAATAGTCACCTACTATGTGTTATGATCCAGCAACCCCGAAGTGACAATAGTCGGGACCACTCCCGGTGATGACCGTAGTTTGAGGAGTTCATGTATTCACTATGTGTTAATGCTTTGGTCCGGTACTCTATTAAAAGGAGGCCTTAATATCCCTTAGTTTCCACTAGGACCCTGCTGCCACGGGAGGGTAGGACAAAAGATGTCATGCAAGTTCTTTTCCATAAGCACGTATGACTATATTCGAAATACATGCCTACATTACATTGATGAACTGGAGCTAGTCTGTGTCATCCTAGGTTATAACTATTACATGAGGAATCGCATCCGACATAATTCTCCATCACCGATCCAATGCCTACGATCTTTTCACATATTGCTTGTTGCTTATTTACTTTTCCGTTGCTACTGTTACAATCACTACAAAAACACTATCGCTACTTTTGCTACCGTTACCATTACTTCCATATTACCTTGCTACTAAATTACCTTGCTGCAGATACTAGGTTTCCAGGTGTGGTTGAATTGACAACTCAGCTGCAAATACTTAAGAGTATTCTTTGGCTCCCCTTGTGTCGAATCAATAAATTTGGGTTGAATACTTTACCCTCGAAAATTGTTGCGGTCCCCTACACTTGTGGGTTATCAGTGTTGGGGAACGTAGTATTTTAATATTTTCCTACGATCACGCAAGATCTATCTACCAGATGCATAGCAACGAGAGGGAAGAGTGTGTCTACGTACCCTCGTAGACCGAAAGCGGAAGCGTCAAGTGACGCAGTTGATGTAGTCGAACTTCTTCGCGATCCAACCGATCAAGCACCGAACGTATGGCACCTCCGCGTTCAGCACACGTTCAGCTTGATGACGTCCCACGAGCTCTTGATCCAATTGAGCTTCACAGGAGAGTTTCGTCAGCACGACGGCGTGGTGACGGATATGATGTATCTACCGGCGCAGGGCTTCGCCTAAGCACTGCGACGGTATGACCGAGGTGTGTTTCTGTGGAGGGGGGCACCGCACACGGCTAGAACAATTAAACTTGTGTGTCTTTGGGTGCCCCCCTGCCCCCGTATATAAAGGAGCAAGGGGGGAGGCCGGCCGGCCCTCCTATGGTGCGGCTAGGGAGCAATCCTACTAGGAATAGGATTGCAAACATATTCCTAGTAGGAGTCCACCAATGAAGGAAAGGGGGGAAGGAAAGAGAGGGAGAGGGAGAGGGAAAGAGGGGCCGTGCCCCCCTCCCCTAGTCCTATTCGGACTCCTCCTAGGAAGGGGGCGCGCCATCTCCTGGCTGCTGCCCTCTCTCTCCGCTATGACCCACCAGGGGCCATCATTCCCCCGGGGGGTTCCGGTAACCCCCCCGGCACTCCGATAAATTCCGAAACTTTCCAGAACACTTCCGGTGTCCGAATATAGTCGTCCAATATATCAATCTTTACGTCTCGGACATTCCGAGACTCCTCGTCATGTCCGTGATCTCATCCGGGACTCCGAACTACCTTCGGTACATCAAAACTCATAAACTCATAATATCGATCGTCATCAAACGTTAAGCGTGCGGACCCTACGGGTTCAAGAACTATGTAGACATGACCGAGACTCATCTCCGGTCAATAACCAATAGCGGAACCTGGATGCTCATATTGGCTCCTACATATTCTACGAAGATCTTTATCGGTCAAACCGCATAACAACATACGTTGTTCCTTTTGTCATCGGTATGTTACTTGCCCGAGATTCGATCGTCGGTATCTCTATACCTAGTTCAATCTCGTTAACGGCAAGTCTCTTTACTCGTTCCGTAATACATCATCTCGTGACTAACTCATTAGTCATTTGCTTGCAAGGCTTATTATGATGTGCATTACCGACAGGGCCCAGAGATACCTCTCCGACACTTGGAGTGACAAATCCTAATCTTGATCTATGCCAACACCACGAATACTTTCAGAGACACCTGTAGAGCATCTTTATGATCACCCAGTTACGTTGTGACGTTTGATAGCACACAAGGTGATCCTACGGTATTCGGGAGTTGCATAATCTCATAGTCATAGGAACATGTATAAGTCATGAAGAAAGCAATAGCAGTCAAACTAAACGATCATAGTGCTAAGCTAATGGATGGGTCTTGTCCATCACATCATTCTCCTAATGATGTGATCCCGTTGATCAAATGACAACTCATGTCTATGGTTAGGAAACATAACCATCTTTGATCAATGAGCTAGTCTAGTAGAGGCATACTAGGGACACTCTGTTTTGTCTATGTATTCACACATGTACTAAGTTTCCGGTTAATACAATTCTAGCATGAATAATAAACATTTATCATGATATAAGGAAATATAAATAACAACTTTATTATTGCCTCTAGGGCATATTTCCTTCAGTCTCCCACTTGCACTAGAGTCAATAATCTAGCTCACATCGCCATGTGATTTAATACCGATAGTTGACATTGTTATGTGAATAACACCCATAGTTCACATCGCCATGTGACCAACACCCAAAAGGGTTTACTAGAGTCAATAATCTAGTTCACATCGCTATGTGATTAATACCCAAGAGTAATAAGGTGTGATCATGTTTTGCTTGTGAGAGAAGTTTAGTCAACGGGTCTGTCACATTCAGATCCGTATGTATTTCGCAAATTTCTATGTCTACAATGCTTTGCATAGAGCTACTCTAGCTAATTGCTCCCACTTTCAATACGCATCCAGATTGATACTTAGAGTCATCTGGATTTAGTGTCAAAGCTTGCATCGGCGTAACCCTTTACGACGAACTCTTTGTCACCTCCATAATCGAGAAACATTTCCTTAGTCATCCAGTTACTAAGGATAATTTTGACCGCTGTACAGTGATCTACTCCTGGATCACTATTGTACCCCCTTGACAAACTCATGGCAAGGTACACAACATGTTTGGCATACAACATGGCATACTTTATAGAACCTATGGCTGAGGCATAGGGAATGACTTTCATTCTCTCTATATTTTTTCTGCCGTGGTCTGGCTTTGAGTCTTACTCAACTTCACACCTTACAAGTCAGGCAAGAACTCCTTCTTTGACTGATCCATTTTGAACTACTTCAAAATCTTATCAAGGAATGTACTCATCGAAAGTCTTATCAAGCGTCTTGATCTATCTCTATAGATCTTGATGCCCAATATGTAAGCAGCTTCACCAAGGTCTTTCTTTGAAAAACTCCTTTCAAACACTCCTTTATGCTTTCCAGAAAATTCTACATCATTTACGATCGACAATATGTCATTCACATATACTTATCAGAAAGGTTGTCGTGCTCCCACTCACTTCTTGTAAATACAGGCTTCACCGCAAGTCTGTATAAATCTATATGCTTTGATCAACTTATCAAAGCGTATATTCCAACTCCGAGATGCTTGCACCAGTCCATAGATGGATCGCTGGAGCTTGCACATTTTGTTAGCACCTTTAGGATTGACAAAAACCTTCTGGTTGCATCATATACAAGTCTTCTTTAATAAATCCATTAAAGAATGCAGTTTTGTTATCCATTTGCTAGATTTCATAAAATGCGGCAATTGCTAACATGATTCGGACAGACTTAAGCATCGCTACGGGTGAGAAAGTCTCATCGTAGTCAACTCCTTGAACTTGTTGAAAAACTTCCGCAACAAGTCGAGCTTTGTAAACAATAACATTACCGTCAGCGTCAGTCTTCCTCTTGAAGATCCATTTATTTTCGATGGCTTGCCGACCATCGGGCAAGTCAACCAAAGTCCACACTTTGTTCTCATACATGGATCCCATCTCAGATTTCATGGCCTCAAGCCATTTTGCGGAATCTGGGCTCATCATCGCTTCCTCATAGTTCGTAGGTTCATCATGGTCCAGTAACATGACTTCCAGAACCGGGTTGCCGTACCACTCTGATGCGGAACGAACTCTGGTTGATCTACGAAGTTCAGCAGAAACTTGATCTGAAGTTTCATGATCATCATCATTAGCTTCCTCACTAATTGGTGTAGGAATCACTCGAACTAGTTTTTGTGATGTTCCACTTTCCAATTCGGGAGAAGGTACAATTACCTCATCATGTTCTACTTTCCTCCCAATCACTTCTATCGAGAGAAACTCCTTCTCTAGAAAGGATCCACTCTTAGCAACAAAGACCTTGCCTTCGGATCTGTGATAGAAGGTGTACCCAACAGTTTCTTTTGGGTATCCTACGAAGATTTACTTCTCCGATTTGGGTTCGAGCTTATCATGTTGAAACTTTTTCACATAAGCATCGCAGTCCCAAACTTAAAGAAATGACAGCTTAGGTTTCTCGTCAAACCATAGTTCATACGGTGTCATCTCCATGGATTTAGTGGTGCCCTATTTAACGTGAATGTAGCTGTCTCTAATGCATAACCCCAAAAGCGATAGTGGTAGATCGGTAAGAGACATCATCGATCGCACCATATCTAATAAAGTATGGTCATGATGTTCGGACACACCATTACACTGTGGTGTTCCAGGTGGCGTGAGTAGTGAAACTATTTCACATTGTTTTTACTGAAGGCCAAACACGCTAACTCAAATATTTTACCACTACGATCATATCGTAGAAACTCTTATTTTCTTGTTACGATGATTCTCCACTTCACTCTGAAATTCTTTGAACTTTTCAAATGTTTCAGACTTGTGCTTCATTAAGTAGATATACCCATATCTGCTCAAATCATCAGTGAAGATCGGAAAATAACGATACCCGCCGCGAGCTTCAACACTCATTGGTCCACATACATCTGTATGTATGATCTCCAACAAATCTGTTGCTCGCTCCATTGTTCCGGAGAACGGAGTTTTAGTCATCTTGCCCATGAGGCATGGTTCGCAAGCACCAAGTGATTCATAATCAAGTGATTCCAAAAGTCCATCACTATGGAGTTTCTTCATGCGCTTTACACCATTATGACCTAAACGGCAGTGCCACAAATAAGTTGCACTATCATTATTAACCTTGCATCTTTTGGCTTCAATATTATGAATCTGTGTATCACCACGATCGAGATCCAACAAACTATTTTCATTGGGTGTATGACCATTGAAGGTTTTATTCATGTAAACAGAATAACAATTATTCCATGACTTTAAATGAATAACCGCATTGCAACAAATATGATCAAATCATATTCATGCTCAACGCAAATGCCAAATAACATTTATTTAGGTTTTACACTAATCCCGAAAGTGTAGGGAGTGTGCGATGATGATCATATCAATCTTGGAACCACTTCCAACACACATCGTCACTTCACCTTTAACTAGTCTCTGTTCATTCTGCAATTCTCGTTACGAGTTACTAATTTTAGCAACTGAACCGGTATCAAATACCCAGGGGTTGCTATGAACACTAGTAAAGTACACATCAATAATCTGTATATCAAAATATACCTTTGTTCACTTTGCCATCCTTCTTATCCGCCAAGTATCTAGGGCAGTTCCACTTCCAGTGACCATTTCCTTTGCAGTAGAAGCACTTAGTTTCAGGCTTGAGTTTTAGCTTTGGGTTTCTTCATGGGAGTGACAACTTGCTTGTCATTCTTCTTGAAGTTCCCCTTCTATCCCTTTGCCCTTTACTTGAAACAAGTGGTCTTGTTAACCATCAACACTTGATGATTTTTCATGATTTCTACCTTCGCCGACTTCAGCATCGCGAAGAGCTCGGGAATTCCTTTCGCCATCCCTTGCATATTATAGTTCATCACGAAGTTCTACTAACTTGGTGATAGTGACTAGAGAACTTTGTCAATTACTATCTTATCTGGAAGATTAACTCCCACTTGATTCAAGTAATTGTAGTACCCAGACTATCTGAGCACATGCTCACTGGTTGAGCAATTCTCCTCCATCTTGTAGGCAAAGTACTGTGAGAAGTCTTATACCTCTCGACACGGGCATGAGTATGAAATACTAATTTCAACTCTTGGAACATCTTATATGCTCCGTGGCGTTCAAAACATTTTTGAAGTCCCGGTTCTAAGCCGTAAAGCATGGTGCACTTAAACTATCAAGTAGTCATCATACCGAGCTTTTGTCAAAATGTTCATAACGTCTACATCTGCTCCTGCAATAGGTCTGTCACCTAGCGGTGCATCAAGGACATAATTCTCTGTGCAGCAATGAGGATAATCCTCAGATCACGGAACAATTCCGCATCATTGTGATGGGCCTCGAACCCCTCGTTGGATACCCCAAGTGGAAGGTGTAAGATGTAGTAAGTAGAAGTGTTTTCCCCTAGCAAAGATGCCAAGGATCGAATCCCCAGAGACTCCTAGGTTCAACAGGTAGGTGTCAACTGCTAACGGCGCAATTAGCAATCAACGTGGACCTGCACACAGATACAAATAACTTTGCTCCCAACGAGTACAGAGAGGTTGTCAATCTCTGCGGCCTTGCAGTTCACAAAGGGTTAAAAGCAATATGATAGTAGTGATAGATAGTGTTTTGCAATAGTAAGTAAAATAGCGGAAAGTAAATAGTGGATGTGATCAATGATAGTAATATGGACCGGAGTCTCATGATGTTCACTAGTGATGTCTCTCTCCCAAAAGACGATAAAACAGCTATGTGAGGTAACAAATTACAGCTGGGCAATTGACAGGACCACGAACGCAAACCAATGCTGACTACATTGCAAGAAAGGTTGAGGTTCAAAGCATGGGCGGTACGCCAAAGTAAGTAGACCGAAATCCATCAATATCTACTACTAATCATCCACCTTGAGATATCTATCCAGAACATCTCGCTGGTATTAAGTTGCGAGTCCCACCCATAGTGTAAACTCAATGCAACAGACAACTGCATTAAAAGAACTTTGCGTAAAGTAAACAATCCTTGCACCCGCGGGCACAAGCACCGTTGTTTTCCCCCTTGTGGCAACAGCACATCCCCTAGACTCATGTTTCTGTCACTCAAGCTAGTCATCGAGGGGCATGAACCCACAATCGAGCATAACGTTCCCTCTTGGAGTCACTACCTACTACTCGGCCAAAGCAATAAGTAACAACGGAGAACATGCAATAATTACTTATGAACTAAAATATAAAAGAGGTGAATCAAATATATTACTCAAGATCAATCTGAACATAATCTCATAATCCATCGGATCCCAGCAAACTCAACATAGCAACAGCATAAGGATTACATAGGTGCCTCGATCATGTAGGGCAGCTCACGAGGACTAATTAGTGAAGCACAAGAACGGGAGGAGAACATCACATAGCTACTAGTCATCCACCTTGAGATATCTATCCAGAACATCTCGCTGGTATTAAGTTGCGAGTCCCACCCATAGTGTAAACTCAATGCAACAGACAACTGCATTAAAAGAACTTTGCGTAAAGTAAACAATCCTTGCACCCGCGGGCACAAGCACCGTTGTTTTCCCCCTTGTGGCAACAGCACATCCCCTAGACTCATGTTTCTGTCACTCAAGCTAGTCATCGAGGGGCATGAACCCACAATCGAGCATAACGTTCCCTCTTGGAGTCACTACCTATTACTCGGCCAAAGCAATAAATAACAACGGAGAACATGCAAGAATTACATATGAACTAAAATATAAAAGAGGTGAATCAAATATATTACTCAAGATCAATCTGAACATAATCTCATAATCCATCGGATCCCAGCAAACTCAACATAGCAACAGCATAAGGATTACATAGGTGCCTCGATCATGTAGGGCAGCTCACGAGGACTAATTAGTGAAGCACAAGAACGGGAGGAGAACATCACATAGCTACTGGTCATGGACTCATGGTCCAAGGGAGACTACTCACGAGTCATCCGGGAGGCGTCCGTGGTGGTGGAGAAGCTCCCGGTGGTGATCCTCCCCTCCGGCAGGGTGCCGGGAAGAGTTCTCCTGGTGCTCCCGATCTTGGAAGCGGCGGCGGCGGCGGAACAGAGATGGGATCGCGAAAAGAAGTCATGTTTCAAGGGTTTTGGAGAGTCCTTTAAATATATGCCAAAGTAGGGCACCGGGGGACTCTCAGGGGGCCGAGGCGCCCCCGGCGCGGCCCAGGGGGGGCACGCCCACTGGGCGCCTGGAGCCCCTGTGCCCCCCCCAGGCTGCCCTTCGGACGCAGTGTTGTTTCCGATACGCTGATTTTTTATATAATTTTTCTGGATTTTTCTGGGCAGTTCTCGAAACGTGGAAACCTGAAATACAAAAATAGCCGAAAACAGAAACTGGCACTGGGGTGCACTGGATTAGTAAGTTAGTCCAAATATGATCAAAAGTGTATGGAAGTGTATGAATATCATAGCAATATCACCCAAAAGTGGCATGGAGCAAGCAGAAATTATAGATACGTTTTGGACGTATCACATTGCTACTAACATCTTTCAACTTAGTTTTCTCTAGGAACATATAAAAAATAAACGGGGAGCAACATCGCGAGCTATTGATCTACAACATAGATATGCTAATACTACCAGGACTAAGTTCATGATAAATTAAAGTTCAATTTAATCATATTACTTAAGAACTCCCACTTAGATAGACATCCCTCTAGTCATCTTAATGATCACGTGATCCAAATCAACTAAACCATGTCCGATCATCACGTGAGATGGAGTAGTTTCAATGGTAAACATCTTATGTTGATCATATCTACTATATGATTCACGCTCGACCTTTCGGTCTCCAGTGTTCCGAGGCCATATCTGCATATGCCAGGCTCGTCAAGTTTAACCCGAGTATTCTGCGTGTGCAAAACTGGCTTACACCCGTTGTATTTGAACGTAGAGCTTATCACACCCGATCATCACGTGGTGTCTCGGCACGAAGAACTTTCGCAACGGTGCATACTGATGGGCCTCTAACCCCTCGTTGGTTACCCCAAGTGGAAGGTGTGAGATGCAGTGTTGTGGAAGTTTTTCCCTTAGCAAAGATGCCAAGGATCGAATCCCCAGAGACTCCTAGGTTCAACAAGTAGGTGTCAACTGCTAACGGCGCCATATATTAGCAATCAACATGGACCTACACACAGATACAAAAAACTTTGCTCCCAACGAGTACAGAGAGGTTGTCAATCCCTCCGGCCTTGTAGTTCACAAAGGGTTAAACGCAAATGATAGTAGTGATAGATAATGTTTGCAATAGTAAATAAAAGCAAAAAGTAAATAGCGGATGTGATCAATGATGGTAATATGGACCGGAGTCTCATGATGTTCACTAGTGATGTCTCTCTCCCAAAAGACGATAAAACAGCTATGTGAGGTAAACGAATTACAGCTGGGCAATTGACAGGACCACGAACGCAAACCAATGCTGACTACATTGCAAGAAAGGTTGAGGTTCAAAGCATGGGCGGTACGCCAAAGTAAGTAGACCGAAATCCATCAATATCTACTACTAATCATCCACCTTGAGATATCTATCCAGAACATCTCGCTGGTATTAAGTTGCGAGCCCCACCCATAGTGTAAACTCAAAGCAACAGACAACTGCATTAAAAGAACTTTGCGTAAAGTAAACAATCCTTGCACCCGCGGGCACAAGCACCGTTGTTTTCCCCCTTGTGGCAACAGCACATCCCCTAGACTCATGTTTCTGTCACTCAAGCTAGTCATCGAGGGGCATGAACCCACAATCGAGCATAACGTTCCCTCTTGGAGTCACTACGTATAACTTGGCCAAAGCAATAAATAACAATGGAGAACATGAAAGAATTACTTATGAACATAAATTTAAAAGAGGTAGATCAAATATATTATTCAATCACAATCTGAACATAATCTCATAATCCATCGGATCCAAGCAAACTCATCATAGCAACAGCATAAGGATTACATATGTGCCTCGATCATGTAGGGCAGCTCACGAGGACTAATTAGTGAAGCACAAGAACGGGAGGAGAACATCACATAGCTACTGGTCATGGACTCATGGTCCAAGGGAGACTACTCACAACTCATCCGGGAGGCGTCCATGGTGGTGGAGAGGCTCCCATGGTGATCCTCCCCTCCGGCAGGGTGCCGGGAAGAGTTCTCCTGGTGCTCCCGATCTTGGAAGCGGCGGCGGCGGCGGAACAGAGATGAGATCGCGAAAAAGAGTTCACGTCCCGAGGGTTTCGAAGGACGCTCTAAATATATGCCAAAGGGGGGCACCAGACGGGGCTCGGGGGACCCAGGCGCCCCCCCGGCGCGGCCCAGGGGGGGCGCGCCGCCAGGGCGCCTGGGGCCCTGGTGGCCCCCCCCC
>LR738711.1:11906669-11988573 GCA_902687465.1 Secale cereale
TGTACTTCGGGCGCAAGGTAGGTTCTGGAACGCTGATTTTTTATATAATTTTTCTGGATTTTTCCTGGCAGTTCTCGTAATGTGAAAACCTGAAATACAAAAACAGCCGAAAACAGAAACTGGCACTGGGGTGCACTGGATTAGTAGGTTAGTCCAAATATGATCAAAAGTGTATGGAAGTGTATCAATATCATAGCAATATCACCCAAAAGTGGCATGGAGCAAGCAGACATTATAGATACGTTTCGGACGTATCACATACTCAGGGAGAACACTTGTACCTTGAAATTTTGTAAGGGGTCATCTTATAATGCTACCGTCGTTCTAAGCAAAATAAGAAGCATAATAAGATAAACATCACATGCAAATCAAAATATGTGACATGATATGGCCATCATCATCTTGTGCTTTTGATCTCCATCTCCAAAGCACCGTCATGATCACCTTCGTCACCGGCGCGACACCTTGATCTCCATCGTAGCATCGTTGTCGTCTCGCCAACTATTGCTTCTACGACTATCGCTACCGCTTAGTGATAAAGTAAAGCAATTACATGGCGATTGCATTTCATACAATAAAGCGACAACCATATGGCTCCTGCCAGTTGCCGATAACATTACAAAACATGATCATCTCATACAAAACCGTATAACTCATCATGTCTTGACCATATCACATCACAACATGCCCTGCAAAAACAAGTTAGACGTCCTCTACTTTGTTGTTGCAAGTTTTACGTGGCTGCTACGGGCTTAGCAAGAACCGTTCTTACCTACGCATACAAAAAACCACAACGATGTTTCGTCAAGTATGTGCCGTTTTAACCTTCACAAGGACCGGGCGTAGCCACACTTGATTCAGCTAAAGTGAGAGAGACAGTCACCCGCCAGTCACCTTTAAGCAACAAGTGCTCGTAACGGTGAAACCAGTCTCGCGTAAGCGTACGCGTAATGTCGGTCCGGGCCGCTTCATCTCACAATACCGCCGAAGCAAAGTATGACATGCTGGTAAGCAGTATGACTAGTATCGCCCACAACTCATTGTGTTCTACTCGTGCATATCATCTACGCATAGACCTGGCTCTGATGCCACTGTTGGGGAATGTAGTATTTTAAAATTTTCCTACGATCACGCAAGATCTATCTACCAGATGCATAGTGATACGTCCAAAACGTATCTATAATTTCTGCTTGCTCCATGCCTCTTTTGTGTGATATTGCTATGATATTTATGCACTTCCATACACTTTTGATCATATTTGGACTAAGCTATTAACTCAGTGCACCCCAGTGTCAGTTTCTGTTTTCTGCTGTTTTTGTATTTCAGGTTTTCCCATTACGTAAACTGCCAGAAAAATTCCGGGAAAAATATATAAAAAATCAGCGTTCCGGAAGCTTCCATATGGCCGAAGTAGGGCTGGAGGGGGGCCACCAGGCCTCCACGCGGCCAGGGGGCGCCCCCCCCCTAGGCCGCGCCGCCAGGGCGCCTGGGCCCCCCAGGCACCCTCTAACGCCCCCCTTTGGCGTATATTTACACCGCGTCCCGAAACCCTCGAGGACGGAACCCTTTTTCGCGATCTCATCTCTGTTCTGCCGCCGCCGCGCTTCCAAGATCGAGAGCACCAGGAGAACTCTTCCTGGCACCCTGCCGGAGGGGAGGATCACCACCGGGAGCCTCTCCACCACCATGGACGCCTCCCGGATGAGTTGTGAGTAGTCTCCCTTGGACCATGGGTCCATGACCAGTAGCTATGTGATGTTCTCCTCCCCTTCTTGTGCTTCACTAATTAGACCTCGTGAGCTGCCCTACATGATCGAGGCACATATGTAATCCTTATGCTGTTGCTATGATGAGTTTGCTGGGATCCGATGGATTGTGAGATTATGTTCAGATTGTGTTTGAGTAATATATTTGAATTACCTCTTTTATATTTATGTTCGTGAGTAATTCTTGCATGTTCTCCATTGCTATTTATTGCTTTGGCCGAGTAGTAGGTAGTGACTCCAAGAGGGAACATTATGCTTGATTGTGGGTTCATGCCCCTCGATGACTAGCTTGAGTGACAGAAACATGAGTCTAGGGGATGTGATGTTGCCACAAGGGGGAAAACAACGGTGCTTGTACTCGCGGGTGCAAGGATTGTTTACTTTACGCAAAGTTCTTTTAATGCAGTTGTCTGTTGCTTTGACTTTACACTATGGGTGGGACTCGCAACTTAATACCAGCGAGATGTTCTGGATAGATATCTCAAGGTGGATGATTAGTAGTAGATGCAGATGGATTTCGGTCTACTTGCCTTGCCGTACCGCCCATGCTTTGAACCTCTACCTTTCTTGCAACATAGTTAGCATTGGTTTGCGCACATAATTCTGTCAATTGCCCAGCTGTAATTCGTTTACCTCACATGGCTGTTTTATCGTCTTTTGGGAGAGAGACATCACTAGCGAACATCATGGGACCCTGGTCCATATTACCATCACTGATCACATCCGCTATTTACTTTCCGCTTTTACTTACTAGTTGCAGTAATACCTATCACTATTATCTCTTGCGTTTGATCCTTTGTAAACGACAAGGCCGGAGGGATTGACAACCTCTCTGTACTCGTTGGGAGCAAAGTTATTTGTATCTGTGTGCAGGTCCAGTCAGTTGCTAAATATCTGGCGCCGTTAGCAGTTGACACCTTCTTGTTGAACCTTGGAGTCTCAGGGGAAATCGATCCTTGGTATCTTGCCAACGGAAAACTACCGCTACACTGCATCTCAAACCTTCCACTTGGGGTAACCAACGAGGGGCGAGAAGCCATCAAGCAAAGTTTTCTGGCGCCGTTGCCGGGGACTCCACTCTTCAAGATAGGGGAGTTGCACGCTATCTTTTACCTTTGCTTTTTAGTCTTGTTAGTTTACCTTTCAGTTTTTGCTTTAGTATCTTTTATCAAAAATCACAAAAATAGTTATCTTGCTTGCTTGCTGCTATGGGTTCCACCGACAACACCAAGTTGTGTGACTTCACTAGTCATAACAACGATGACTTTATCTGCACACCTATCACTACACCTGCCACTTCAGCACCTTCTTATGAAATTAAACCTGCTTTACTGAATCTAGTTATGAAAGATCAATTCTCCGGTGCTGGAGATGATGCTGCTTTACACTTAAACAATTTTGTTGAACTTTGTGATATGCAAAAGTACCAAGAAATAGATGGTAATATTGTTAAGCTTAAGCTTTTTCCTTTCTCCTTGAGAGGAGGAGCTAAAATTTGGTTTCAATCTTTGCCTAGAAATAGCATAGATTCTTGGGACAAGTGCAAAGATGCTTTTATTGGAAAATACTATCCACCTGCTAAAATTATCCAACTAAGGAGTAACATAATGAATTTTAAACAATTGGATAATGAACACGTTGCCCAAGCTTGGGAACGTATGAAATCTCTTTTCAAGAACTGCCCTACTCATGGTTTGACTACTTGGATGGTTATCCAAACTTTTTATGCAGGCTTGAACTTTACCTCGCGGAACTTGTTAGATTCGGCCGCGGGAGGAACCTTTATGTCAACTACACTTGGTGCTGCCACGAAGCTTCTCGATGAGATGATGACCAATTATTCCCAATGGCACACCGAACGCGCTCCAACAGGTAGGATGGTAAACTCTGTCGAGGAGATTCCTCCCTAAATGAAAAGGTTGACTTGATCATGTCTCTACTTTCGAAGCAATCTTCTATTAATCCTCGTGATGTTCCTTTAAATTCTTTGATTGCTCAAGATCGAGTAGATGTGAACTTTATCTCTAGAAACAATTTCAATAACAATGCTTATAGGAGTAACTTTGGTAGCAATCCTAGACCGTTCCCCTCTAATTCTTATGGGAACAACAATGCTTATCCTAGCACCAAGAACTCCACTTCTGAACTAGAGTTTATGCTTAAAGATTTCATCACTACCCAAAAAGCCTTTAATAAGAGTGTAGAAGAAAAACTAAACAAACTAGATGATCTCTCTTCGAAGGTAGACAATTTAGCCCATGAGGTAGAATTGCTTAAAATTAGAACTTCTCCTCTTGAGGAGAGGAAGGTCACTCCTATGAATGCTATTCAAGTGCAAATTAATGAAAACATTAGGATGTTGGCTAAACTTAAAGAGAGATGGGCTAGAGAAAAGGAGGAAGAAGATAGAATTAAGAGCGTTCCTACCCACCACACTGTTGCTACTATCCAAGTTGTTGAGGATATCCAAACTCTTAGCACCCAATGCACTCCTGGTCCCGTTGGACCTATTAATGGTGATGCTATGACGATAGAAACTACCAAACACGTGAACCTAAAGGACACCACTACCACTTTACTTGATAGTAGTGACCTTGATTTTGATAATTGCACCCTTACCGAAGTTATTGATTTCCTTCACAAGATGTCTAGAGATCCCCGTACTAGCACACTTAATCTTGCCTTCACCGAGCATATCACTAATGCTCTCATCAAAGCTAGGGAGGAGAAACTTAGAATAGAGGCCTCCATACCTAGAAAGCTAGAGGATGGTTGGGATCCTATGATTAAAATTAAGTTGAATAACTTCTCTTGCTATGCTTTATGTGATGTTGGAGCTAGTACCTCCGTTATGCCCAAAAGAATATATGATATGCTTAAATTGAAACCTTTTGATTCTTGTTCTTTTGGTGTTCGTCTTGTTGATTCTTCCAAAGAAACCTTTGGGGAGGATCGACGATGTTCTTATCATTGTTAATGACAATTACGTTCCCGTTGATTTTACTATTATGGATATTGAATGTGAACCTTCTTGTCCAATTATTTTGGGACGTCCTTTTCTTCGCACCGTTGGTGCTATCATTGACATGAAAGAGGGGAATATAAAATTCCAATTTCCTCTCAAGAAAGGGATGGAACACTTCCCTAGAAAGAAGATTAAGTTACCTTTTGAGTCCGTTATACGGGCTAGCTATTCTTTTACTCTTGATAAAACTTGATCTCTTTGCATTATGCCTAGCTTAAAGGCATAAAAGAAAGCGCTTTTGGGTGGCAGCCCACAATGAATAAAATTTTATTTTGCTTTTGTTGTGTCTTGATGTTGTTACTACAGTAGCATCATCATTGTATCTTTACTTTTCAACTTTGTGCCAAGTGTAGCCTCTGATTGCAAGAAAGTTCAAAAGTTGTGACGTGCTGTCCAGGATACAGATTCTGTCCTTGGACAGAAAAATTCGTATAAAATCACCAGATCATCTTTTTGGTCTGAATTTTTTCGACAGCGTGCTCTATACAATTGTCTTTCGGGCGTCTATTCTGAGTTTTTTTATTTGAGTTGCAGAAGTGCCCCGAAAAAATCATTTACTACCTGCTGGTCTGTTTTTCACAGACTCTGTCCTGTTTTGCCTTTCCTTCATTTTGCAAACCTTGACCTTGCTTTTTTTCTTTGCAAAAACCTTTTGGCAATCTTGAGAAACAGTAGACCTTCAAGAATATCCTTATTTCCAGCAAGGAACAATTATTTTATTATGGGTACTAACCTCGCTAATCAGATTATAATGAGTTATGTATGAAGGGTGTTTTCAAGTGTGCGAGGGAAGATGATAAAAAGATTCAGGAGTGTCAAACGCTCAAGCTTGGGGATGCCCCCATGCACCCCCAAGAAATATTCAAGAAGACTCAAGCATCTAAGCTTGGGGATGCCCCCGTGCATCCCCTTCTCCATCAACATTATCAGTTCGTCTTTCGTTGCACTATATTTTTATCACTTCATGTGTTATGTGCTATGCTTGGAGCGTCTTGCTTTTAGTTTTCCTTTTTAGTTTTCTTTAGCTTTTCATAACGAGTTGGAACTCAGCTTTCTTTGTGTGGGAGAGAAACACGCTCCACTTCAACCTAGAACATAACATAGAATTTTCATGTCTATCCTTGATGTGTGTGTTCTTGGTCTTTCAATAGCTACTATCATTTTCAGCTCTTAGTTTCCATGCTTATCTTTTTAAAGAGCTTTTGTTTAGTTGGTCGCTGGAACTCTCTTTATTTTTCATGCTTATCTTGTTAAGAGAGTTGGCTTCTGTTGCACTGGTCGATATGTCTATGATAAAAATGCTATGTGCATAATGATGCTTAGTAGTTCATGCTTTCTTATGGTTAGTCTCAAATAGCTGGGGGGTTCCCAATGTGTTATTGGAGTACCAACATGATTTGTTTGCCTATGATGTGGTATGGTTTAGTGATATCTTCCTTCAAGAATTTATTTTGATTGACTTGGCGTATGCTCACGCATATTTAAGACTGTAAAGAAAGTATGTCAAGCCTTGATGATCTTTAATTTCTGAGTAGCGATATAACTTCCATGCCTGATTCAATGTTGCTTTGTCGCTCTGCATGATTATGACCGTCATTGCTCTCTTAGTTGGTCGCTCCTAGTCTTTTGCTAACCTCCACCTGTACTAAGCGGACTGACTGCTTGTGCATCCAAAATCCTTTAAACCAGTTATGCCATATGAGTCCACCATACCTTCCTATACATGGTATTTACCTGCCATTCCTAACGAAGACTTTCATGTACCATCTCGAAATTATTCAAAAAAAAAGCATTCCTCTTTTGTGCCTCTGTTTTAGTTCATGAGGAAGTAGTAGTTAATTCATGATCTTTTTAAGTTGGACAAGCTTCACCCCAGGATTGCATGTCTAATGTGCAAACCCATAATACGAGAAGGAACTGCCATAGAGTGCGCCCGGCTCATTAAAAAATAATATAAACAAACAAACCCTCCTTCACGCTTTGTTCATGAGAAATCAGAAAACTTTGGCAGTGATAAACATAGGAGATTAAGAGGATGTGATCGTCCTCATTCGGGAGCCGTTCCTCGAAACTTGTCCAGCTCAAGAAGTAATTGAGTTATCTGCTAGCATTCGTTGACGAAACATGCATATTCTAAAAAAAATTATTACCTCTGTTTTTAAAACCAAGAGCTCTGGTACATGATTAGTTTTTGTTTCCGACCACGGGTTTTCAACCTTGCCAACAAAAGCCACGGTTCGAGAGTCTCCACCTTCTTTAAAGCACCAACTATTGAGAGCATGATTGTCACTCTGAGTGTAATGTGCATTGTCCCAAAGTACCATTGTCTTTTGCATGATTATGATATCGTTTATTCTGAAATCATTGTATCTAGTCGTCACTTAAACCTTGGAGGTGCCCCTGCATTTATGTTTTGCTTCACTAAAGGGGGCAAGCGAGGTACCACTCTATCATATTCGCACACCATGCTCACTACAAATCTATTTGATGTTTCAGTATCATATTGTAAAACTTTCAGTTCTTTGTGATTTTCTCATGAGGCAACTTAATTACTACAGATTCATTGTCTCAGTAAGCACTTGTCATGTGACTGTGAAAAATTCTTATATGGTTAATAGCATGTCACCACAGAAATTATGCTTGTTATCATTTACCTACTCGAGGACGAACAGGAATTAAGCTTGGGGATGTTGATACGTCCAAAACGTATCTATAATTTCTGCTTGCTCCATGCCTCTTTTGTGTGATATTGCTATGATATTTATGCACTTCCATACACTTTTGATCATATTTGGACTAACCTATTAACTCAGTGCACCCCAGTGCCAGTTTCTGTTTTCTGCTGTTTTTGTATTTCAGGTTTTCCCATTACGTAAACTGCCAGAAAAATTCCGGGAAAGATATATAAAAAATTAGCGTTCCGGAAGCTTCCATACGGCCAAAGTAGGGCTGGAGGGGGGCCACCAGGCCTCGAGGCGGCCAGGGGGAGCCCCCCCCCCTAGGCCGCGCCACCAGGGCGCCTGGGCCCCCCAGGCACCCTCTGACGCCCCCCTTTGGCATATATTTACACCGCGTCCCGAAACCCTCGAGGACGAAACCCTTTTTCGCAATCTCATCTCTGTTCCGCCGCCGCCGCGCTTCCAAGATCAAGAGCACCAGGAGAACTCTTCCCAGCACCCTGCCGGAGGGGAGGATCACCACCGGGAGCCTCTCCACTACCATGGACGCCTCCCGGATGAGTTGTGAGTAGTCTCCCTTGGACCATGGGTCCATGACCAGTAGCTATGTGATGTTCTCCTCCCCTTCTTGTGCTTCACTAATTAGACCTCGTGAGCTGCCCTACATGATCGAGGCACATATGTAATCCTTATGCTGTTGCTATGATGAGTTTGCTGGAATCCGATGGATTGTGAGATTATGTTCGGATTGTGTTTGAGTAATATATTTGAATTACCTCTTTTATATTTATGTTCGTGAGTAATTCTTGCATGTTCTCCGTTGCTATTTATTGCTTTGGCCGAGTAGTAGGTAGTGACTCCAAGAGGGAACGTTATGCTTGATTGTGGGTTCATGCCCCTCGATGACTAGCTTGAGTGACAGAAACATGAGTCTAGGGGATGTGCTGTTGCCACAAGGGGGAAAACAACGGTGCTTGTACTCGCAGGTGCAAGGATTGTTTACTTTACGCAAAGTTCTTTTAATGCAGTTGTCTGTTGCTTTGAGTTTACACTATGGGTGGGACTCGCAACTTAATACCAGCGAGATGTTCTGGATAGATATCTCAAGGTGGATGATTAGTAGTAGATGCAGATGGATTTCGGTCTACTTGCCTTGGCGTACCACCCATGCTTTGAACCTCTACCTTTCTTGCAACATAGTTAGCATTGGTTTGCGCACATAATTCTGTCAATTGCCCAGCTGTAATTCATTTACCTCACATAGCTGTTTTATCGTCTTTTGGGAGAGAGTCATCACTAGCGAACATCATGGGACCCCGGTCCATATTACCATCACTGATCACATCCGCTATTTACTTTCCGCTTTTACTTACTAGTTGCAGTAATACCTATCACTATTATCTCTTGCGTTTGATCCTTTGTAAACGACAAGGCCGGAGGGATTGACAACCTCTCTGTACTCGTTGGGAGCAAAGTTATTTGTATCTGTGTGCAGGTCCAGTCAGTTGCTAAATATCTGGCGCCGTTAGCAGTTGACACCTTCTTGTTGAACCTTGGAGTCTCAGGGGAAATCGATCCTTGGTATCTTGCCAAGGGAAAACTACCGCTACACTGCATCTCAAACCTTCCACTTGGTGTAACCAACGAGGGGCGAGAAGCCATCACATAGCAACGAGAGGGAAGAGTGTGTCTACGTACCCTCGTAGACCGAAAGCGGAAGCGTCAAGTGACGCAGTTGATGTAGTCGAACTTCTTCGTGATCCAACCGATCAAGCACCGAACGTATGGCAACTCCGCGTTCAGCACACGTTCAGCTTGATGACGTCCCACGAGCTCTTGATCCAGTTGAGCTTCATGGGAGAGTTTCGTCAGCACGACGGCGTGGTGACGGATATGATGTATCTACCGGCGCAGGGCTTCGCCTAAGCACTGCGACGGTATGACCGAGGTGTGTTTCTGTGGAGGGGGGCACCGCACACGGCTAGAACAATTCAACTTGTGTGTCTTTGGGTGCCCCCCTGCCCCCGTATATAAAGGAGCAAGGGGGGAGGCCGGCCGGCCCTTCTATGGTGCGGCTAGGGAGCAATCCTACTAGGAATAGGATTGCAATCCTATTCCTAGTAGGAGTCCACCAATGAAGGAAAGGGGGGAAGGAAAGAGAGGGAGAGGGAGAGGGAAAGAGGGGCCGTGCCCCCCTCCCCTAGTCCTATTCGGACTCCTCCTAGGGAGGGGGCGCGCCACCTCCTGGCTGCTACCCTCTCTCTCCCCTATGGCCCACCAGGGCCCATCATTCCCCCGGGGGGTTCCGGTAACCCCCCCCCCCCGGCACTCCGGTAAATTCCGAAACTTTCCAGAGCACTTCCGGTGTCCGAATATAGTCGTCCAATATATCAATCTTTATGTCTCGGACATTCCGAGACTCCTCGTCATGTCCGTGATCTCATCCGGGACTCCGAACTACCTTCGGTACATCAAAACTCATAAACTCATAATACCGATCGTCATCAAACGTTAAGCGGGCGGACCCTAGGGGTTCGAGAACTATGTAGACATGACCGAGACTCATCTCCGGTCAATAACCAATAGCGGAACCTGGATGCTCATATTGGCTCCTACATATTCTACGAAGATCTTTATCGGTCAAACCGCATAACAACATGCGTTGTAGATGTCTACACACGCTTCTACTCCTGTAGACTATGGTGGGACTCCAAGCGCAGAGGTTTGTAGGACAGCAGCAATTTCCCTCAAGTGGATGACCTAAGGTTTATCGAACTCAGGGAAGTAGAGGTTGAAGATGGTCTCTCTCAAGCAACCCTGCAACTAAGATACAAGAAGTCTCTTGTGTCCCCAACACACCTAATACACTTGTTAGATGTATAGGTGCACTAGTTCGGCGAAGAGATGTTAAATGGCAAGTGATATGGATGGCAAAGCAAAGTAATATAAATCTGTAATAAAAAGTGCAGCAAGCAAACAAGTGGTAAACGTGAGCACAAATGGTATTGCTATGGTGGAAACAAGGCCTAGGGATCATACTTTCACTAGAGGCAACTCCCAACAACATTAACATAATCGAATCACATGATATTTCCCATAAAACATGCAATGGAGACGCACCCGGAGGTCATTCCTTCGTGGTCAAGAGAGGACGAGAATTATGTAGGGCCACAAAAGCACACCTCAAAGTTCGTAGTTCTCAATCTAAGGATTTCCCAATGTCACCGCGGCCATCCAAAGAGAGTCCCACAATCACCACAACATATCTAAAGGATAGTCAAAGACAAGCACCAAGAGACTCTCAATCTTCAATCAACACACAAGAGAGGAAATCACTCATGAAAATATTTTTCTAATCCATGTCCAATAGACCGCTGTCACCTTGGTCTCCGGGATTATACTAGATAAAGACAAGTGAGTACATCAATCCAATACATAGAGGAAGGGGAAATATCATGGGATCACCCTAGATTAACATAGCCTATGATCACAACGAAGATCACATCATGGGAGAGAGAGATAATCACATAGCTACACGTACGAGCCCTCGGCCCCGGAGGAAACTACTCACGCATGGACATGGTGAGGAGGAGGTTGATGATGGTGTTGATGGAGAGGTGCAGCCCCACGAGGAGGAGATGACCGGCGGCAGCCACGGAGGCGGCGGCGGCGGCCCTTGGTGGCGCGGCGGCGGCGGCGGCCCTAGGGGGCGGCGGCGTCCCTCCGGGCGGCGGCGACCCTAGGGGGCAGCGGCTCCTTGGCCCCTCTTCTTCCTTGTGGATGGTGCTGCAATGGTGCTGGTCCTCCCCTCCAAGACGGCGGCTCGGGAGGAGGAAAATTCGTGGCCCTTGGTGACCTAGGTTTCCTCTCTTTATATAGACTCTCGGATTCCCGTCATCAGATTTGGGTCCTCAGTAAAACGGGCTTTACTCAGCCGTCCGGATTCCGATTTGGACGAATTTTATATCCAGAAGCATCGCCTCGAAATTCCCCACAACTTTCGCAACTAGACTTTTTCCGTTTGACGTCGTCTTTGGGCCGGAACGTGACCATCTTTAATAAACGTTCTCAGACAGATTTCAGGAAAGTCAGAGTTCTACTCCAATACGACTCCTTTTGCGTTTTTGTCAATTTCCAAGTAATTCCTGCACAATAAAGTGTAAAACAAGAACATTGTGCACTTTTGCAACCATTAGTAGGTTAGTCCAAATATGATCAAAAGTGTATGGAAGTGCATAAATATCATAGCAATATCACACAAAAAGGGCATGGAGCAAGCAGAAATTATAGATACGTTTTGGACGTATCAACATCCCCAAGCTTAATTCCTGCTCGTCCTCGAGTAGGTAAATGATAACAAGCATAATTTCTGTGGTGACATGCTATTAACCATATAAGAATTTTTCACAGTCACATGACAAGTGCTTACTGAGACAATGAATCTGTAGTAATTAAGTTGCCTCATGAGAAAATCACAAAGAACTGAAAGTTTTACAATATGATACTGAAACATCAAATAGATTTGTAGTGAGCATGGTGTGCGAATATAATAAAGTGATACCTCGCTTGCCCCCTTTAGTGAAGCAAAACATAAATGCAGGGGCACCTCCAAGGTTTAAGTGATGACTAGATACAATGATTTCAGAATAACGATATCATAATCATGCAAAAGACAATGCTACTTTGGAACAATGCACATTACACTCAGAATGACAATCATGCTCTCAATAGTTGGTGCTTTAAAGAAGGTGGAGACTCTCGAACCGTGGCTTTTGTTGGCAAGGTTGAAAACCCGTGGTCGGAAACAAAAACTAATCATGTACCACAGCTCTTGGTTTTAAAAACAGAAGTAAAAATTATTTTTTTAGAATATGCATATTTCGTCAACGAATGCTAGTAGATAACTCAATTACTTCTCGAGCTAGACAAGTTTCGAGGAACGGCTCCCGCATGAGGACGATCACATCCTCTTAATCTCCTTTGTTTACCACTGCCAAAGTTTTCTGATTTCTCATGAACAAAGCGTGAAGGAGGGTTTGTTTGTTGTATTATTTTTTTAATGAGCCGGGCGCACTCTTTGCCAGTTCCTTCTCGTATTAGGGGTTTGCACATTAGACATGCAATCCTGGGGTGAAGCTTGTCCAACTTAAAAAGATCATGAATTAACTACTACTTCCTCATGAGCTAAAACAGAGGCACAAAAGAGAAATGCTTTTTTGAATAATTTCGAGATGGTACGTGAAAGTCTTCATTAGGAATGGCAGGTAAATACCATGTATAGGAAGGTATGGTGGACTCATATGGCATAACTGGTTTAAAGGATTTTGGATGCACAAGCAGTCAGTCCGCTTAGTACAGGCGAAGATTAGCAAAAGACTGGGAGCGACCAACTAAGAGAGCAATGACGGTCATAATCATGCAGAGCGACAAAGCAACATTGAATCGGGCATGGAAGTTATATCGCTACTCAGAAATAAAAGATCATCAAGGCTTGATGGACTTTCTTTACAGTCTTAAATATGCGTGAGCATATGCCAAGTCAATCAAAATAAATTATCGGAGGAAGATATCACTAAACCATACCACATCATAGGCAAACAAATCATGTTGGTACTCCAATAACACATTGAGAACCCCCCAGCTATTTAAGACTAACCATAAGAAAACATGAACTACTAAGCACCATTATGCACATAGCATTTTTATCATGGACATATCAACCAGTGCAACAGAAGCCAACTCTCTTAACAAGATAAGCATGATAATTCAAGAGAGTTCCAGCAACAAACTAAGCAAAATCTCTTTAAAAAGAAAAGCATGAAAACTAAGAGCTAAGCATGACAGTACGTATTGAAAGACCAAGAACACACACAGCAAAGATAGACATGAAAATTCTATGTTGTGTTCTAGGTTGAAGTGGAGCGTGTTTCTCTCCCACACAAAGAAAGCTGAGTTCCAACTCGTTATGAAAAGCAAGCAAAGCTAAAGAAAACTAAAAAGGAAACTAAAAGCAAGACGCTCCAAGCATAGCACATAACACATGAAGTGATAAAAATATAGTGGAACGAAAGACGAACTGATAATGTTGATGGAGAAGGGGATGCACGGGGGCATCCCCAAGCTTAGACGCTTGAGTCTTCTTGAATATGTCTTGGGGGTGCACGGGGGCATCCCCAAGCTTGAGCGTTTGACACTCCTGAATCTTTTTATCATCTTCCCTCGCACACTTGAAAACTCCCTTCATACATAACTCATCATAATCTGATTAGCGAGGTTAGTACCCTTAATAAAATAATTGTTCCTTGCTAGAAATAAGGATATTCTTGAAGGTATACTGTTTCTCAAGATTGCCAAAAGGTTTTTGCAAAGAAAAAGCAAGCTCAAGGTTTGCAAAATGAAGGAAAGGCAAAACAGGACAGAATCTGTGAAAAACAGACCAGCAGGTAGTAAATGATTTTTTCGGGGCACTTCTGCAACTCTAATTAAAAAACTCAGAACATCCGCCCGAAAGCCAATTGTATAGAGCACGCTGTCGAAAAAATTCAGACCAAAAAGATGATCTGGTGATTTTATACGAATTTTTCTGTCCAAGGACAGAATCTGTTTCCTGGACAGCACGTCACAACTTTTGAACTTTCTTGCAATCAGAGGCTAAACTTGGCACAAAGCTGAAAAATAAAGATACAATGATGTTGGTACAGTAGTACTCCCTCCGTAAACTAATATAAGAGCATTTAGATTACTACTTTAGTGATCTAAACACTCTTATATTAGTTTACAGAGGGAGTAACAAACATCAAGACCACTAAAAACTGAAAGAACAAACTAAAAGCAAAGATAACAAGGGTTGTCTCCCTAGAGCTCTTTCTTTGTAGCCATAAAGATACGCTTAAGACTTTAATGATGCTCTCGTAGGAATAAGAGTTGAAGAACAAAAGAGAGCATCAAGAAGCAAATACCAAACACATTTAAGCCTAACATGCTTCCTATGCATAGGAATATTGCAATAGAATAATTCATTGAAGCACAAAGCAACTAGTATAGGAAGGCAAAACAAGCATAACTTCAAAATATTCACCATAAAGAGAGGAAACTTCTTATTATTAAGATATTTAGAACCATGTCTCCCTCTCTCATTATAAATTTCAGTGGCATCATGGATGAACTCAATAATATAACTATCACATAAGGCATTATTTCCATGATCCAAAAGCATAAAAGTGTCATTACTCTTCATATAAGCAAAATCTTTCTTATTAGGAATAGTGAGAGTAAGACTATCATAACCATCATGGTAATCATCGTATTTAGGAGGCATATCATAATCATAATAAATTTTATCCTCAATAGTAGGTGGACTGAAAATATCATATTCATCATTGTAATCATCATATATAGGAGGCATAGTATCATCAAAGTAAATTTTCTCCTCAAAAGTTGGGGGACTAAAAATATCATGTTCATCAAACGTTTCATCCCCAAGCTTGGAGCTTTCCATGTCATTAGCAACATTGATATTAAATAAAAACATACTAATAACATCACCACCATCATGATTGTTATGCAAATAATAAAGTTCCAAAGGTTTTTTAATTTTCTCTTCGAACACATCATGTCCAAGTTCAAGGTAGAGCTTATAAAGCTCTCTCATATTTTTGTTGTTTTCCATTAAGCCAAACTAGTGAAAATAAAAACAAGAAACAAAAAGATTTAATTGCAAGATCTAAAGATATACCTTCAAGCACTCACCTCCCCGGAAACGGCGCCATAAATAGCTTGATGTCTACACACGCTTCTACTCCTGTAGACTATGTTGGGCCTCCAAGCGCAGAGGTTTGTAGGACAGCAGCAATTTCCCTCAAGTGGATGACCTAAGGTTTATCGAACTCAGGGAAGTAGAGGTTGAAGATGGTCTCTCTCAAGCAACCCTGCAACAAAGATACAAGAAGTCTCTTGTGTCCCCAACACACCTAATACACTTGTTAGATGTATAGGTGCACTAGTTCGGCGAAGAGATGTTAAATGGCAAGTGATATGGATGGCAAAGCAAAGTAATATAAATCTGTAATAAAAAGTGCAGCAAGCAAACAAGTGGTAAACGTGAGCACAAATGGTATTGCAATGGTGGAAACAAGGCCTAGGGATCATACTTTCACTAGAGGCAACTCCCAACAACATTAACATAATCGAATCACATGATATTTCTCATAAAACATGCAATGGAGACGCACCCGGAGGTCATTCCTTCGTGGTCAAGAGAGGACGAGAATTATGTAGGGCCACAAAAGCACACCTCAAAGTTCGTAGTTCTCAATCTAAGGATTTCCCAATGTCACCGCGGCCATCCAAAGAGAGTCCCACAATCACCACAACATATCTAAAGGATAGTCAAAGACAAGCACCAAGAGACTCTCAATCTTCAATCAACACATGATACGTCCAAAACGTATCTATAATTTCTGCTTGGTCCATGCCACTTTTGGGTGATATTGCTATGATATTCATACACTTCCATACACTTTTGATCATATTTGGACTAACTTACTAATCCAGTGCACCCCAGTGCCAGTTTCTGTTTTCGGCTGTTTTTGTATTTCAGGTTTTCACGTTTCGAGAACTGCCCAGAAAAATCCAGAAAAATTATATAAAAAATCAGCGTTCCGGAAACAACACTGCGTCCGAAGGGCAGCCTGGGGGGGCCACCAGGGCTCCAGGCTCCCTGGCGGCGCCCCCCCCCCCCCTGGGCCGCGCCGGGGGGGGCGCCTGGGCCCCCCGAAGCTCCCCCGATGCCCTACTTTGGCATATATTTAAAGGGTCCTCCGAAACCCTCAGAACAGGAACTCTTTTCGCGATCCCATCTCTATTCCGCCGCCGCCGCCGCTTCCAAGATCGGGAGCACCAGGAGAACTCTTCCCGGCACCCTGCCGGAGGGGAGGATCACCACCGGGAGCTTCTCCACCACCATGGACGCCTCCCGGATGACTCGTGAGTAGTCTCCCTTGGACCATGAGTCCATGACCAGTAGCTATGTGATGTTCTCCTCCCGTTCTTGTGCTTCACTAATTAGTCCTCGTGAGCTGCCCTACATGATCGAGGCACCTATGTAATCCTTATGTTGTTGCTATGTTGAGTTTGCTGGGATCCGATGGATTATGAGATTATGTTCAGATTGATCTTGAGTAATATATTTGATTCACCTCTTTTATATTTTAGTTCATAAGTAATTCTTGCATGTTCTCCGTTGTTACTTATTGCTTTGGCCGAGTAGTAGGTAGTGACTCCAAGAGGGAACGTTATGCTTGATTGTGGGTTCATGCCCCTCGATGACTAGCTTGAGTGACAGAAACATGAGTCTAGGGGGTGTGCTGTTGCCACAAGGGGGAAAACAACGGTGCTTGTGCCCGCGGGTGCAAGGATTGTTTACTTTACGCAAAGTTCTTTTAATGCAGTTGTCTGTTGCATTGAGTTTACACTATGGGTGGGACTCGCAACTTAATACCAGCGAGATGTTCTGGATAGATATCTCAAGGTGGATGATTAGTAGTAGATATTGATGGATTTCGGTCTACTTACTTTGGCGTACCGCCCATGCTTTGAACCTCAACCTTTCTTGCAATGTAGTCAGCATTGGTTTGCGTTCGTGGTCCTGTCAATTGCCCAGCTGTAATTTGTTTACCTCACATAGCTGTTTTATCGTCTTTTGGGAGAGAGACATCACTAGTGAACATCATGAGACTCCGGTCCATATTACCATCATTGATCACATCCACTATTTACTTTTCGCTATTTACTTACTATTGCAAAAACTATCTATCACTACTATCATTGCTTTTAATCCTTTGTGAACTACAAGGCCGGAGGGATTGACAACCTCTCAGTACTCGTTGGGAGCAAAGTTATTTGTATCTGTGTGCAGGTCCACGTTGATTGCTACTAATCTGGCGCCGTAGCAATTGACACCTACTTGTTGAACCTAGGAGTCTCTGGGGATTCGATCCTTGGCATCTTTGCTAAGGGAAAACACTTCTACAATACTGCATCTTACACCTTCCACTTGGGGTAACCAACGAGGGGTTCGAGGCCCATCAAGGAGTATTTTCTGGCGCCGTTGCCGGGGACTCCACTCTTCAGGATAGGGGAGTTGCATGCTATCTTTTACCTTTGCTTTTTAGTCTTGTTAGTTTACCTTTCAATTTTTGATTTTGTACCTTTTTATCGAAAATCACAAAAATAGTTATCTTGCTTGCTTGCTACTATGGGTTCCACCGAGAACGCCAAGTTGTGTGACTTCACTAGTCACAACAATGATGACTTTATCAGCACACCTATCACTACACCTGCCACTTCAGCACCTTCATATGAAATTAAACCTGCTTTACTGAACTTAGTCATGAGAGAACAATTCTCCGGTGCTGGAGATGATGCTGCTTTACACTTGAACAACTTTGTTGAACTTTGTGATATGCAAAAGTACCAAGAAATAGATGGTAATATTGTTAAGCTTAAGCTTTTTCCTTTCTCCTTGAGAGGAGGAGCTAAAATTTGGTTTCAGTCTTTGCCTAGAAATAGCATAGATTCATGGGACAAGTGCAAAGATGCTTTTATCGGAAAATACTATCCACCTGCTAAAATTATCCAACTTAGAAGTAACATAATGAATTTTAAACAATTGGATAATGAACACGTTGCCCAAGCTTGGGAACGTATGAAATCTCTTATCAAGAACTGCCCTACTCACGGTTTGACTACTTGGATGGTTATCCAAACTTTTTATGCAGGCTTGAACTTTACCTCGCGGAACTTGTTAGATTCGGCCGCGGGAGGAACTTTTATGTCAACTACACTTGGTGCTGCCACAAAGCTTCTCGATGAGATGATGACCAACTATTCCCAATGGCACACCGAACGCACTCCAACAGGTAGGAAGGTAAACTCTGTCGAGGAGATTTCCTCCCTTAATGAAAAAGTTGACTTGATCATGTCTCTACTTTTGAAGCAATCTACTGTTGATCCTCGTGATGTTCCTTTAAATTATTTGATTGCTCAAGAACAAGTAGATGTGAACTTTATCTCTAGAAACAATTTTAACAACAATTCTTATAGGAGTAACTTTGGTAACAATCCTAGACCGTTCCCCTCTAACTCTTATGGGAACAACAATGCTTATCCTAGTACCAAGAACTCCAATACTGAACTAGAGACCATACTTAGATATTTCATCACTACCCAAAAAGCCTTTAATAAGAATGTAGAAGAGAAACTACATAAACTAGATGATCTTTCTTTTAAGGTAGACCATTTAGCCAATGAGGTAAAATTGCTAAAAATTGAAACTTCTCCTCTTGAGGAGAGGGAAGTCATCCCTATTAATGCTACTCAAGTGCAAATTAATGAAAATATTAGGATGATGGCTAAGCTTAAAGAAAGATGGGCTAGAGAAAGGGAGGAAGAAGAGAGAATTAAGAGCCTTCCTACCCACCACACTGTTGCTACTATCCAAGTTGTTGAGGATGTTCACACTCTTAGCACCCAATGTACTCCTGGTCCCGTTGTGTTGGGGAACGTAGTATTTTAAAAATTTCCTATGATCACGCAAGATCTATCTACCAGATGCATAGCAACGAGAGGGAAGAGTGTGTCTACGTACCCTCGTAGACCGGAAGCGGAAGCGTCAAGTGACGCGGTTGATGTAGTCGAACTTCTTCGCGATTCAACCGATCAAGCACCGAACGTACGGCACCTCCGCGTTCAGCACACGTTCAGCTTGATGACGTCCCACGAGCTCTTGATCCAGTTGAGCTTCACGGGAGAGTTTCGTCAGCATGACGGCGTGGTGACGGATATGATGTATTTACCAGCGCAGGGCTTCGCTTAAGCACTGCAACGGTATGACCGAGGTGTGTTTCTGTGGAGGGGGGCACCGCACACGGCTGGAACAATTCAACTTGTGTGTCTTTGGGTGCCCCCCTGCCCCCGTATATAAAGGAGCAAGAGGGGAGGGCCGGCCGGCCTCCTATGGTGCGGCTAGGGCAATCCTACTAGGAATAGGATTGCAATCCTATTCCTAGTAGGAGTCCACCAAGAAGGAAGAGAGGGAAAGGAAAAGAGGGAGAGGTGGCGCCCCCCCAATCCTAGTCCAACTAGGATCCCTAGGTGGGGCGCCGGCCAGCCTCTATGGGCTGCCTCTCTCCTTTCCTCAAGGCCCACTATGGACCATCCCCCCTCGTAGGGGGTTCCGGTAACCCCCTCCGGCAATCGAGTTAAATCCGAAACTTTTCCGGAACACTTCCGGTGTCCGAATATAGTCGTCCAATATATTAATCTTTATGTCTCGGACATTCCGAGACTCCTCGTCATGTCCGTGATCTCATCCGGGACTCCGAACTACCTTCGGTACATCAAAACTCATAAACTCATAATACCGATCGTCATCAAACGTTAAGCGTGCGGACCCTACGGGTTCGAGAACTATGTAGACATGACCGAGACTCATCTCCGGTCAATAACCAATAGCGGAACCTGGATGTTCATATTGGCTCCTACATATTCTACGAAGATCTTTTATCGGTCAAAACCGCATAACAACATACGTTGTTCCTTTTGTCATCGGTATGTTACTTGCCCGAGATTCGATCGTCGGTATCTCCATACCTAATTCAATCTCGTTACCGGCAAGTCTCTTTACTCGTTCCGTAACACATCATCTCGTGACTAACTCATTAGTCTTTTGCTTGCAAGGCTTATTGTGATGTGTGTTACCGAGAGGGCCCAGAGATACCTCTCCGACACTCGGAGTGACAAATCATAATCTTGATCTATGCCAACACCACGAATACTTTCGGAGACACCTGTAGAGCATCTTTATGATCACCCAGTTACGTTGTGACGTTTGATAGCACACAAGGTGTTCCTACGGTATTCGGGAGTTGCATAATCTCATAGTCATAGGAACATGTATAAGTCATGAAGAAAGCAATAGCAGTAAAACTAAACGATCATAGTGCTATGCTAACGGATGGGTCTTGTCCATCACATCATTCTCCTAATGATGTGATCCCGTTGATCAAATGACAACTCATGTCTATGGCTAGGAAACATAACCATCTTTGATCAATGAGCTAGTCTAGTAGAGGCATACTAGGGACTTACTGTTTTGTCTATGTATCCACACATGTACTAAGTTTCCGGTTAATACAATTCTAGCATGAATAAAAGACATTTATCATGATATAAGGAAATACAAATAACAACGTTATTATTGCCTCTAGGGCATATTTCCTTCACGTGCTTGGTCGACGCTACATATATACTACACATACGTATATGGAGGACTAGAGTCACGCTAGCTAGCTAGCTAGCTGCTAGCTATACTAAGCAAACGAAGGAACAGAAGATCTCGTATATATAATCAACATATATATATATATATATGCATACAGAGAGATGTAATATCGACCACCTCTCCTTCTCCGAGAGATTGGTCGAACAACAAGTTCTCGTATATCGTCTATCCCGACACTACCGGGCACATATATACAATAATTATCTCTTACAAAAATAATCTCCTAACACATGGATGCATGGTCCACATAGTATTCTCCGTCTTCAGCGATCACGTGTTCAAGGAAGAATGCCGCCAATTCCTCTTGAATTGCTCGCAGACGATCTGGTGTTAGGAGTTCATCCCGCATCCGAAACATCTAATTTGAAGTAGGGGGTCAATACATGAAATGATGCTATAAATTTGTGAATATTATTGATTGCTTACGCACTTCAAATTGTTCATCAGTGTAGCCCCGCTCACAGGTCGTGTGGCGGATGGACTCGCAAATGTAGTATCCACAATAATCATTCCCGGGTTCCTGCCACAACCACTTTACAAGAAATAGAGCTCAATCAAACTGATAAGCAAGAATGCCAAATTGGTATTGATGAAACTAGCGCTTGAATCAAGATATAGGAGATGCGCGTGCGGAACATGCTACTATATAGTACTTACTTTCGGGTATCTTCAATTGTAGCTTCTTCGGCAGTCCCGGAGCTTTTTTGATGAATTTTTTCCAAGCCCTGCCAGACAAAGGAAACAATTGTTGGGGAACGTAGTATTTTAAAATTTTCCTACGATCACGCAAGATCTATCTACCAGATGCATAGCAACGAGAAGGGAGAGTGTGTCTACGTACCCTCGTAGACCGGGAGCGGAAGCGTCAAGTGACGCGGTTGATGTTGTCGAACTTCTTCGCGATTCAACCGATCAAGCACCGAACGTACGGCACCTCCGCGTTCAGCACACGTTCAGCTTGATGACGTCCCACGAGCTCTTGATCCAGTTGAGCTTCACGGGGGAGTTTCGTCAGCACGACGGCGTGGTGACGGATATGATGTGAACACCGGCGCAGGGCTTCTCCTAAGCTTCGCGACGGTACGACCGAGGTGTGATTCTGTGGAGGGGGGCACCGCACACGGCTAAAACAATTCAACTTGTGTGTCTTTGGGTGCCCCCCTGCCCCCGTATATCAAGGAGCAAGGGAGGAGGGGCCGGCCACCTCCTATGGTGCGGCTAGGGAGGGGACTCCTACTAGGAATAGGATTGCAATCCTATTCCTAGTAGGATTCACCGAAAGGAAGAAGGGGGAAAGGAATAGGAGAGGTGGCGCCCCCCCAATCCTAGTCCAACTAGGATTCCTAGGTGGGGGCGCCGGCCAGCCCTATGGGCTGCCTCTCTCTCACCCTTTAGGCCCACTATGGACCATCCCCTCTCGTAGGGGGTTCCGGTAACCCCCTCCGGCATTCCCGATAAATCCGAAACTTTTCCGGTATACTTCCGGTGTCCGAATATAGCCGTCCAATATATCAATCTTTATGTCTCGGACATTCCGAGACTCCTCTTCATGTCCGTGATCTCATCCGGGACTCCGAACTACCTTCGGTACATCAATACTCAAAAACTCATAATACCGATCGTCATCAAACGTTAAGCGTGCGGACCCTACGGGTTCGAGAACTATGTAGACATGACCGAGACTCATCTCTGTCAATAACCAATAGCGGAACCTGGATGTTCATATTGGCTCCTACATATTCTACGAAGATCTTTTATCGGTCAGAACCGCATAACAACATATGTTGTTCCTTTTGTCAAACGGTATGTTACTTGCCCGAGATTCGATCGTCGGTATCTTTATACCTAGTTCAATCTCGTTTACCGGCAAGTCTCTTTACTCGTTCCGTAACACATCATCTCGTGACTAACTCATTAGTCTTTTGCTTGCAAGGCTTATTGTGATGTGTGTTACCGAGAGGGCCCAGAGATACCTCTCCGACACTCGGAGTGACAAATCCTAATCTTGATCTATGCCAACACCACGACTACTTTCGGAGACACCTGTAGAGCATCTTTATGATCACCCAGTTACGTTGTGACGTTTGATAGCACACAAGGTGTTCCTACGGTATTCGGGAGTTGCATAATCTCATAGTCATAGGAACATGTATAAGTCATGAAGAAAGCAATAGCAGTTAAACTAAACGATCATAGTGCTATGCTAACGGATGGGTCTTGTCCATCACATCATTCTCCTAATGATGTGATCCCGTTGATCAAATGACAACTCATGTCTATGGCTAGGAAACATAACCATCTTTGATCAATGAGCTAGTCTAGTAGAGGCATACTAGGGACATACTGTTTTGTCTATGTATCCACACATGTACTAAGTTTCCGGTTAATACAATTCTAGCATGAATAAAAGACATTTATCATGATATAAGGAAATACAAATAACATCTTTATTATTGCCTCTAGGGCATATTTCCTTCAGTCTCCCACTTGAACTAGAGTCAATAATCTAGATTACAAAGTGATGATCCTCACACCCATGGAGTCCTGGTGCTGATCATGTTTTGCCCGTGGAAGAGGCTTAGTCAACGGGTCTGCAACATTCAGATCCGTATGTATTTTGCAAATCTCTATGTCTCCCTTCTTGACTAGATCGCGGATGGAATTGAAGCGTCTTTTGATGTGCTTTGTTCTCTTCTGAAACCTGGATTCCTTCGCCAAGGCTATTGGTCCAGTGTTGTCACAAAAGATTTTCATTGGACCCGATGCACTAGGTATTACACCTAGATCGGATATGAACTCCTTCATCCAGACTCCTTCATTTGCTGCTTCCGAAGCAGCTATGTATTCCGCTTCACACGTAGATCCCGCCACGACGCTCTGCTTGGAACTGCACCAACTGACAGCTCCACCGTTCAATAAAAATACATATCCGGTTTGTGACTTAGAGTCATCCGGATCAGTGTCAAAGCTAGAATCGACGTAACCGTTTACGACGAGCTCTTTGTCACCTCCATACACGAGAAACATATCCTTTGTCCTTTTCAGGTACTTCAGGATGTTCTTGACCGCTGTCCAGTGATCCACTCCTGGATTACTTTGGTACCTCCCTGCTAGACTTATAGCAAGGCACACATCAGGTCTGGTACACAGCATTGCATACATGATAGATCCTATGGCTGAGGCATAGGGATTGACTTTCATTTTCTCTCTATGTTCTGCAGTGGTCGGGCATTGAGTCTTACTCAACTTCATACCTTGTAATACAGGCAAGAACCCTTTCTTTGACTGATCCATTTTGAACTTCTTCAAAATCTTATCAAGGTATGTGCTTTGTGAAAGTCCAATTAAGCGTCTTGATCTATCTCTATAGATCTTGATGCCTAATATATAAGCAGCTTCACCGAGGTCTTTCATTGAAAAACTCTTATTCAAGTATCCTTTTATGCTATCCAGAAATTCTATATCATTTCCAATCAACAATATGTCATCCACATATAATATTAGAAATGCTACAGAGCTCCCACTCACTTTCTTGTAAATACAGGCTTCTCCAAAAGTCTGTATAAAACCATATGCTTTGATCACCTCATCAAAGCGTATATTCCAACTCCGAGATGCTTGCACCAGTCCATAGATGGATCGCTGGACCTTGCATACTTTGTTAGCACCTTTTGGATCGACAAAACCTTCTGGTTGCATCATATACAACTCTTCTTTGAGATATCCATTCAGGAATGCAGTTTTGACATCCATTTGCCAGATTTCATAATCGTAAAATGCGGCAATTGCTAACATGATTCGGACAGACTTAAGCATCGCTACAGGTGAGAAAGTCTCATCGTAGTCAACTCCTTGAACTTGTCGAAACCCTTTCGCAACAAGTCGAGCTTTGTAAACAGTAACATTACCGTCTGCGTCGGTCTTCCTCTTGAAGATCCATTTATTTTCGATGGCCTGCCGATCATCGGGCAAGTCAACCAAAGTCCACACTTTGTTCTCATACATGGATCCCATCTCAGATTTCATGGCCTCAAGCCATTTTGCGGAATCTGGGCTCATCATCGCTTCCTCATAGTTCGCAGGTTCATCATGGTCTAGTAACATGATTTCCAGAACTGGGTTGTCGTACCACTCTGGTGCGGAACGTACTCTGGTTGATCTACGACGTTCAGCAGAAACTTGATCCGAAGTTTCATGATCATCATCATTAACTTCCTCACTGATTGGTGTAGGAATCACTGGAACAATTTTCTGTGATGTACTACTTTCCAATCCGGGAGAAGGTACAATTACCTCATCAAGTTCTACTTTCCTCCCACTCACTTCTTTCGAGAGAAACTCCTTCTCTAGAAAGGATCCATTCTTAGCAACGAATATCTTGCCTTCGGATCTGTGATAGAAGGTGTACCCAACAGTCTCTTTTGGGTATCCTATGAAGACACATTTCTCCGACTTGGGTTCGAGCTTATCAGGTTGAAGCTTTTTCACAAAAGCATCGCAGCCCCAAACTTTAAGAAACGACAACTTCGGTTTCTTGCCAAACCATAGTTCATAAGGTGTCGTATCAACGGATTTAGATGGTGCCCTATTTAACGTGAATGCAGCTGTCTCTAAAGCATAACCCCAAAACGATAGTGGTAGATCGGTAAGAGACATCATAGATCGCACCATATCCAATAAAGTACGGTTACGACGTTCGGACACACCATTACGCTGTGGTGTTCCGGGTGGCATGAGTTGTGAAACTATTCCACATTGTTTCAAATGAAGACCAAACTCGTAACTCAAATATTCTCCTCCACGATCAGATCGTAGAAACTTTATTTTCTTGTTACGATGATTCTCTACATCACTCTGAAATTCTTTGAACTTTTCAAATGTTTCAGACTTGTGCTTCATTAAGTAGATATACCCATATCTGCTCAAATCATCAGTGAAGGTCAGAAAATAACGATACCCGCCGCGAGCTTCAACACTCATTGGCCCACATACATCAGTATGTATGATTTCAAACAAATCTGTTGCTCGCTCCATAGTTCCGGAGAATGGAGTTTTAGTCATCTTTCCCATGAGGCATGGTTCGCAAGCACCAAGTGATTCATAATCAAGTGATTCCAAAAGTCCATCACTATGGAGTTTCTTCATGCGTATTACACCAATATGACCTAAACGGCAGTGCCACAAATAAGTTGCACTATCATTATTAACCTTGCATTTTTTGGTTTCAATATTATGAATATGTGTATCACTACAATCGAGATCCAATAAGAATAGACCACTCTTCAAGGGTGCATGACCATAAAAGATAGTATTCATAAAAATAGAACAACCATTATTCTCTGATTTAAATGAATAACCGTCTTGCAATAAACAAGATCCAGATATTATGTTCATGCTCAACGCTGGCACCAAATAACAATTATTTAGGTCTAAAACTAATCCCGAAGGTAGATGTAGAGGTAGCGTGCCGACGGCGATCACATCGACTTTGGAACCATTTCCCACGCGCATCGTCACCTCGTCCTTAGCCAATCTTCGTTTAATTCGTAGTCCCTGTTTCGAGTTACAAATATTAGCAACCGAACCGGTATCAAATACCCAGGTACTACAACGAGCATTAGTAAGGTACACATCAATAACATGTATATCACATATACCTTTGTTCACCTTGCCATCCTTCTTATCCGCCAAATACTTGGGGCAGTTCCGCTTCCAGTGTCCAGTCCCCTTGCAATAGAAGCACTCAGTTTCAGGCTTGGCTTCAGACTTGGGTTTCTTCGTGGGAGTAGCAACTGTCTTGCTATTCTTCTTGAAGTTCCCCTTCTTTCCCTTGCCCTTTTTCTTGAAACTAGTGGTCTTGTTAACCATCAACACTTGATGCTCCTTTTTGATTTCTACCTCCGCAGCCTTAAGCATAGCGAAGAGCTCGGGAATTGTCTTTTTCATCCCTTGCATATTATAGTTCATCACGAAGCCTTTATAGCTTGGTGGCAGTGATTGAAGAACTCTATCAATAACACTATCCTCGTCAACTTTGCAACCAAGTTGAGTCATATGATTGTAGTACCCAGACATTCTGAGCAAGTGTTCACTGATAGAACTATTCTCCTCCATCTTGCAGCTGTAGAACTTATTGGAAATCTGATATTTCTCAATCCGGGCATTTGCTTGAAATATTAACTTCAACTCCTGGAACATCTCATATGGTCCATGACGTTCAAAACGTCGTTGAAGTCCCGGTTCTAAGCCGTAAAGCATGGCACACTGAACTATCGTGTAGTCATCAGACCGCGACTGCCAGACGTTCAAAGCGTCTACATTAGCGGGAGGGGGCTTGTCACCTAGCGGTGCTTCAAGGACATAATTCTTCTGTGCAGCAATAAGGATAATCCTCAAGTTACGGACCCAGTCTGTGTAATTGCTACCATCATCTTTCAACTTAGCTTTCTCTAGGAATGCATTAAAATTCAAAGGAACGGTAGCACGGGCCATTGATCTACAACAACATAGATATGCAAAAACTATCAGGACTAAGTTCATGATAAGTTAAAGTTCAATTTAATCATATTAATTAAAGAACTCCCACTTAGATAGACATCCCTCCGGTCATCTAAATGATCACGTGATCCAAATCAACTAAACCATGTCCGATCATCACGTGAGATGGAGTAGTTTCAATGGTGAACATCTTATGTTGATCATATCTACTATATGATTCACGCTCGACCTTTCGGTCTCCAGTGTTCCGAGGCCATATCTGCATATGCTAGGCTCGTCAAGTTTAACCCGAGTATTCTGCGTGTGCAAAACTGGCTTACACCCGTTGTATTTGAACGTAGAGCTTATCACACCCGATCATCACGTGGTGTCTCGGCACGACGAACTTTCGCAATGGTGCATACTCAGGGAGAACACTTATACCTTGAAATCTTAGTAAGGGATCATCTTATAATGCTACTGTCGTTCTAAGCAAAATAAGAAGCATAATAAGATAAACATCACATGCAATCAAAATATGTGACATGATATGGCCATCATCATCTTGTGCTTTTGATCTCCATCTCCAAAGCACCGTCATGATCACCTTCGTCACCGGCGCGACACCTTGATCTCCATCGTAGCATCGTTGTCGTCTCGCCAACTATTGCTTCTACGACTATCGCTACCGCTTAGTGATAAAGTAAAGCAATTACATGGCGATTGCATTTCATACAATAAAGCGACAACCATATGGCTCCTGCCAGTTGCCGATAACATTACAAAACATGATCATCTCATACAAAACCGTATAACTCATCATGTCTTGACCATATCACATCACAACATGCCCTGCAAAAACAAGTTAGACGTCCTCTACTTTGTGGTTGCAAGTTTTACGTGGCTGCTACGGGCTTAGCAAGAACCGTTCTTACCTACGCATACAAAACCACAACGATGTTTCATCAAGTATGTGCTGTTGTAGGATCGAAAGTAGGTCTAGAGGGGGGGTGATTAGACTACTTGACAATATAAAAAATCTGCCTTTAGATCATGCAATGTTTTTGGCAGTTTCACAATTAAGATCAATACAAGTAACACCCTACACATGCAATTCTAGAGTATATGCAGCGGAAAGTAAATTGCACATGTAAAAGAGAGGTGGAGAAGATCAAACGCAGTTTGGTGACACGGAGATTTTTGTCGTGGTTCCGATAGGTGGTGCTATCGTACATCCACGTTGATGGAGACTTCAACCCACGGAGGGTAACGGCTGCGCGAGTCCACGGAGGGCTCCACCCACGAAGGGTCCACGAAGAAGCAACCTTGTCTATTCCATCACGGCCTACGCCCACGGAGGACTAGCCTTACTCGGGGTAGATCTTCACGAAGTAGGCGATCTCCTTGCCCTTACAAACTTCTTGGTTCAACTCCACATCTCAACGACGGAGGCTCCCAAGCGACACCTAACCAATCTAGGAGGCACCACCCCCCAAAAGGTAATAGACGGTGTTGATGGTGATGAACTCCTTGCTCTTGTGCTTCAAGTGATAATCTCCCCAACACTCAACTCTCCTCACTGATATGGCTGTGGTGGAAGAAAGATTTGAGTGGAAAGCAACTTGGGAAGGCTAGAGATCAAGTTTCATATGGTAGGAATGGAATGGCTTGATCTCAACACAAGGGTAGGTGGTTCACTTCTCAGAAAGTGTATGGTAGAAGTGGTGGTACTTTCTGATGGCTCTCCTCACGAATGAGGAGGGGGTGGAGGGGTATATATAGCCTCCACACAAAATCCAACCGTTACACACACATTTGACCAATCTCGGTGAGACCGAAGTGAAAACTCGGTCAGACCGAAAGTTCAAATATAGTGAACGTTGGGATTTTCGGTGGGACCGAAAATACCATCTCGGTATGTCCGAAGTGAGTCAAAGGTTAGGGTTTGCCATCTCGGTGTGACCGAAAACAACAACTCGGATATTCCGAAATGCTGTCCTTTGGTTACAGAAGGTTGGCAGAACATTTTCGGTGAGACCGAGACTCAGAATCGGTTGGACCGAGAAGTTAGGGTTTAGGGAAATAACTGAAGTGGTTCATCTCGGTGGGACTGAGTTTGCAGAATCGGTTTGTCCGAGATTACTTATGAGTGTGTTGTAAAGTGAAGAGTGCTGATAGTTTAGGGAGCTAGATCACCAAGCACTTGAGCAACAAGAACATTAACACAACCTCATCCCCTTTTAATAGTATTGGCTTTTCCTATGGACTCAATGTGATCTTTGATCACTAAACCAAAAATGGAGTCTTGAGCTTTTGCCAATGCTTGTCTTAGCATTTTGAGGGGTCCACTTCTTCAGACATTTCCATACCCATATCATCGAACTCTTCTGAAATGATTCTCAAGAGAATATTAGTTCAATGACATATATGTTGTTATTAATTACCAAAACCACCCGGGGATTAGTTGCACTTTCAATCTCCCCCTTTTTGGTAATTGATGACAACATATAGATCAAAGCTTCGACAAAGGATATAATCAAAGAATAATATCGTCGCTTTGAGAAGTATGTGATAAACAAGAGCTCCCCCTAAATTTGTGCATTATTTGAAATTTGCGTTTGAATGCAAATGCACAATCGATTAGGATTATGGGTCACTCTTCCATATCACATACATCTTGGTGGAGCGCACAAAATGATAAGAATGAGTAACATGCACTCAATCACCAAGACAAGAGTAAATAGCCATACAATAAGGAATAGCATATGATAAGCAATAAGCACACATTAAGGCATAGTATGACTAAGCACTCATTAAGGTAGCATCAAACGTAGTAGCAAGCACACATAAAGTATCTGGAACCAAAAGAGACCAATGTATCTCAAGAAAAACCGGCAAAAGAACGAAAAGACGAAAGAGCACTCTCTCTCTCGAAGCCCTATGATCTATAACAATTTCTCCCCCTTTGGCAACAAGTTACCAAAAAGTTCGAAAAGGTATAGAGCTAAACGTCACTGCGGGCTCTGCTGGCGGCTCCCGTCTGGGTAGATGTCGGTGTAGAGATAGCTGCATCTGCGAAGACCTCTGCTGATGTCTGCGGTGGAGGAGTGGATGCTGGAGCTGAAGGAACTGCTGGAGCTGTAGCTGGTGCTGAAGTGGTAGCCCTGGAGTCTGTCACTGGGATAGCTGCAGATCTGGATCCTCTGGGAATCTGAGCAGTCTGGCGATGAGAGTCCTGGACTAGATCATCCTGCATAAGCTCTGCTCTCTCCTGCCTAGTCTCCTCCATGTCTGCCTCAAGCTTGTTGACAGACACCTGAATCTCAGTCAGCTTCACGTCCAGAGCGTGGATTTTGTCCTCGACAATCCTCTCAAGGCTCTCCTGAGATTGCTCAATGCTGGCCAGGCGTTGTTCAATCCTCTGGGTAGCTTCAAGAATTTGTTCTCCAAAGCTCTTTGGCTTAGCTGCTGCTGCTGCTGCCTCTTTGTCAGCTTTAGCTTTCTTCGCAGCTTCAATTTTGGCTTGCCCTTCAACTGAGGTGGGATCCTCTTCATCCATCACAACTACGTTGTCCTCATGCTCTGGCTGCAGTGGCAAGTGCTTCCTATCCAACATGAATTTGCCCGTGCCAAACTTGGCGTTGATGAGCATCTGTATCTGCGGTGCAAACCCACATGACCTCTTCTGGTCAGCTGCAGTCCTCTTAATGGTTTCTACCATCAAGTCCATCACCTTAAAAGGTGCCTTCTCATCGAGAATGTGCAGCATGTTGATAGGATAGCCTCGTATCATCCGGTGGTCACCTGACTTAGGCATCAAAGTATGCCTCAGAATAGTGTTAGTGGTGGTCAGACCTGCCTGGAGATAATACACTGAGCCGAGCTTCCATCCCTCTAAATCAGCAGCTGGGATCTCCTTGTACATATTCTTCATGGAATCATGACTCTTCTTAGGAATCCCATAGACATCAATGTCGTCCTCTCTCTGCACTGGAGCGTTCAGAAGTTCTGCCCATTCTTCAACAGTTGAAGAAAACCTTTGACCTTCAGTCATCCAGGTGATCTTGCCATCAGGGTAGAAGTGGGCTGTGGCATAGAACTGCATGATCATCTCGTCATTCCAGGCTGTCAGCTCTTGACCCACAAAGTCAGCAACTCCACATGCAGTAAAGCTCTCATGCACATGGGGAAAGAAGTCCCGATGCTCTTCACTGTCAATGTACTCCCAGTCAACATACCTGGTGTCAGCAACAATGGGCTTCTTATCCATTAGCACGGTCTCATAGAAATCCTGCTGCTCTCTGGTGTGGAATCTGGGGTCCACAGCAGTCCTTCTCCTTACGGCATATGGATCAGACTGTCTCCATAGCCTGAGACCTTTGTCCTTCCTTGCCTTCATGTCCTCAGCTTGAGGATGAGCATCATTGTGGAGTGGCAACTTTGGACGGAGCTTGAGCAACACATGCTCTTCATCTGATTCAGACGGTGGCATTTCACCTTTGTTCTTCTCAGAAGCTGGAATGCTTCTGGTTGTTTTCTTGGGCTTGGCTGGAGCTGCTTTGGAAGGAGCAGGCTTCTTGGGCTTAGAGGAGGCTTGAGCCCGAATAGCATCACCCATGAACTTAGCTTTCTGAGGAGGAGGCTGGGGTGCTTCTTCTTCTTCTTCTTCAGCATCAACTTGAGGTTCAGCATAAACAACCCTCTTCCTTTTGGAAGTCTTCTTCACCTTGCTTGGAGCAGGCTCTTCCAAGTTGAGCTTTTTAGCGACTGCAGACTGCTTCACTTTGCTTGTGCCTTTCCTTGGCTGCTGCCCTTGGTGCTCTTTGGCAACCACATTCTTCTTGGGCTTGGAGGTAACTTCCTCAGCAACAAAGTCGGAGTCCTCATCATCAGAGGTTCTCTTCTTCCTGGTTCTCGTAGCTGCGGGAGGCAGACCACTAGGGGTGCTCCTCTCACCATCATCACTAGAGCTGCTTGCAGGACTTGTATCTGCCTCTGGAATTTCAGCAAACGGTGATTCAGACCTGTTCTGGCTGTCACTGACATCTGACATGGCTGAAAGACCTGTGAAAAGATAAGGTGTAGGCAGAATGGAAGAGTTATCACAACTGCAGAAGTTTTTGCAAAAAAAATGAGTTAAAAACTTAGTTTTGAGTTTTCACAGAATGTATTTCGGTCAAACCGATTTTAGGTTTCGGTGCAACCGAAGTGCTCAACAGAAACCTACACACCACTTTCGGTCAGACCGAAGTGGGTTTCGGTCCTACCGAAAACTTAGGGTTTCACTGAAACTTCTTTTCGGTCGTTCCGATTGGCACAACTCGGTTAAACCGAACTATGCAGTGCAATGGCCAGAGGCCAAATCGGTCATTCCGATTTTCAAAAATCGGCTTCACCGAGATGCATTCCGTGGAAACCTAAACCTAAGAATTTTCCTCGAAACTAGACGATCTGAACTATTGTGTGGGGAACATATCAAACATGGATTGAATCATGGCAGCCTATCGTGCAAGAATCAGAAGTGGAGCACGAAAAGGGGTCGGGACACACCCTAACTTGGTGGTGTCCCTCTACGGCGGCAACGGTGGAGATGATTACCGTTGACGGCGGCGGAGACCTGCGGCGAGGGCGCACAGGTGATGAAGGCGACGATCCGTAGACCAAGGCGGCGGCAGCAGGGGTCTTGGGGGCGAACGGTTTGAAGAAAGAAATCGCGCGCAGCCCCTCAGGTATATATAACCCCGTACTGTCGGTGGGACCGAGTTGAAAAACTCGGTGTCACCGAGATGTATATCTGCTGTGCAGTTACACATATCGGTCAGACCGAGAGTTTGAACTCGGTTTCACCGAGATGAAACCTAGATCAGTCTAAGCGTTTCGGTTGGACCGATATTGAGAAACCGGTCAGACCGAAATGGACTTAGAAGGTTTTGGAAGTCAGCCTTAGACGAATCGGTGGTTCCGAGTGCTCCTCACTCGGACTGTCCGAAAAAGACTTGTTCAAAGTTGTGATATGAGCATGAATAGAATTTTGAGACAAGAAAGCATAGATAGCTAGGGAAAGGTGCTTAGGCATTCTTGTCCATCCATTTGGCCAGAAAAAGAAACCAAAACAATCAAAACCACAAATGGATGTCCTTGAATGAATAAAATCATGCATTCAACATGCTCACACAATAAGATAGCAACTGAAATATGTGTCAAACATGCACAACCAATCACTCTAGCTACTAGCACACAATTTGTCGATGACTAGGTCATCTATATATGAGTATATTGACTTAGGAGCCAAATGAGAACATTTGATCACAGGTCATACTCATCGTTTAAGCACAAGTGGGGTTACCACTTTTACATTAAGCATTTATGTGTTCACATCACTTGGAGATGCTTTAGCTCAATTTTTAGAGTAAAGCTCCCCCTAGATGTGAGAACCCCTTTTAAAGGGTCAAACTAACCTTGGGTTGTCGTAGAAGACTTCATGTAGATGTTGAAGATGTGGATGCTCAATGTTGATGTAGACCATCAAGAGTTGGGAGCAATCCTTTGGATTGGGCACTTTCAATACCTACATGGGTTAGTCCCACAAGGAACAAACAAGAATATCCATAGACATAGAGTGAAGTACACAAAAGATGATGTCCATGAAAGCAATGATTACCTTGTCCCTTGACTTACCAACAAGAGGGTTTGTGACTCCATGAACAAGTGCATGATGTGGAAGTTGATTGCACAAGTTCTTGCCAAAAAGAATATGAGTGAAGTTTGTTGGCGGAGTCACCCTCAAGAACCTACTAGTTCTTCTTCTTTGGGATCCACATCATCTTGATGGGAATCCTTGGTGTTGTAGTTGAGCTTGACGAAGTAGAACTTGATGTGTCCTTGGGAACCCACTTGACCATGGCTTGAGGTGCTTCAATGAATGCATCAATTTCTTCTTGAAGCTTGTCCTTGGCCGTTAGCTTGTGGTCTTGTGGTGGAAGGTCATCTTGAGCTTGTTCCACATTGGAAGAAGTAGGATCATACTTCTCCTTTTGTGAAACAAACTGTGGAGTAGGGTATTGACCTTCTTCCCACTCAACACCTTCGGCGTTGAACTTTCGCTCAAAACCAATCCCTTGATTCTTCCGGTGTCTTCCTTGTTTGCGAACAATCTCCTCAAAGTTCTTGCTTCCGGCAAGACTCTTGTAGACACCTTTCTCTATGATTTCCTTCAATAAGCTATTTTCTTGCTCAAGTGTAACTTGGCTTGAAACATTGTTAGTGGAATCAAGAGAACTACTAGAAGTAACATCATTTGATTTAACATTGTTATTGTTACTACTAGAGGAAGAATTTTTCTTATGCTTGTCATGCTTAGTCTTAATAGGTGGCAAGAAATTAGACAAGAGAAGTCGTTTGGCAAGATATGAAGAACTCTTCTTTCGAAGATCGTCATTGATCGCTTTTAGAAACTCATGTTCTTGCTCTAGAGTGAGCTTCTCGAAGCGTAGCTTCTCATGAGATCTTAGGAGCTCTCTATGATCTTCTTGAGTTGTTTCATGAGCTAACTTAAGAGTGTTTAGTTCTTTAGTTAGACGCTCAATCTCCTTCATAGCATTGTCATTCGACTCTTCTCGACTATAAAGACTACTAGCATTTCATCATTACTAAGCTCACTAGATTTATCATGCAAGAGCTCATCCTCACCAAAGTCATCCTCATCACTATCAAAGTCAATGAATTCAGGGTGTGTTACCTTGGGGCCTTTAGCCATGAAGCATCTTCCAATTCCCTCATTTGGTGAATCAAATAAGTCGTAGGAGTTGGAGTTGGAGGATACGAGTGCAAGTCCGGCAACACCTTCATCTTGACTGTAGTCGGAGTCGGAGTGATAGCTTCCATCGGATTGATTGTCGGAGTCGGAGCCGGAGACCCATTCACCTACATGAGCTTGATGTCTTCTTCTTGTGTAGCTCCTTGATGACTTGTCTTTCCTCTCCGAATCCTTGCTTCTCCGAGAGGGTCTTCGTTCATAACGATCATCTCTACTCCTTCTCTCTCTCCGAGGTGACTCATCTCTTGCTCTTCTTCTTGGAGATTCTTCTCTTCTCTTGTGGGGAGCCGTACACTCATTTGAGAAGTGTCCGGGTCTTCCATAATTGTAGCAGTTTCGATCACGACTAGAAGATCTCTTTTCATCATATGATCTAGACTTTGAGCTTCTTTCTTTGCCTCTATTCTTGTAGAACTTGTTGAAGTTCTTGACCATTAGGCTTATCTCTTCATTGGAAATTAGCTTGTCACTTGAGGTAGTAGGAGCATCACTTGTAGCTTTGTAAGCACCACTTGACTTGTTGTGAAGCTCTTCCTTATCCTTAAGTGTCATCTCATGAGCAACAATTCTTCCAATGACTTCAGTTGGCTTGAGAGTCTTGTAGTTTGGCATCATTTGGATCAAAGTGCACACGGTGTCATACTTTCCATCCAAAGCTCTGAGAATCTTCTTAATGATGAATCGGTCGGTCATTTCTTCGCTTCCTAAGCCGGCAATCTCATTTGTGATGAGAGCAAGCCTGGAGTACATTTCAGCGACTCCTTCACCATCCTTCATCTTGAACTTGTCAAGTTGACCTTGAAGAATATCTAGCTTTGATTCCTTCATAGATTCAGTACCTTCGTGCATTTCAACCAAAGTATCCCAAATCTCTTTAGCATTCTCAAGACGGCTGATTTTGTTGAACTCTTCGGGACACAAAGCATTGAAGAGAATGTCACAAGCTTGAGCATTGTTTTGCAACATCCGCAACTCTTCGGGTGTAGCTTCGCGATCCGGAACTTTTCCTTCTTCAAAGAAATCACCTTGCATACCAACACAAATAATGCCCCATGCGGCTGGGTTATGACCAAGAATATGCATTTTCATTTTATGCTTCCAACTAGCAAAATTTGTACCATCAAAGTAAGGACCTCTACGATAATTACCCTCACTAGACGCCATACTCTCCTAGGTTGTGAAACCAAGCTTATGGAGTCCAATGCAATGGAAACCAAGGCAATGGAGACCAAAGCTCTGATACCACTTGTAGGATCGAAAGTAGGTCTAGAGGGGGGGTGATTAGACTACTTGACAATATAAAAAATCTGCCTTTAGATCACGCAATGTTTTTGGCAGTTTCACAATTAAGATCAATACAAGTAACACCCTACACATGCAATTCTAGAGTATATGCAGCGGAAAGTAAATTGCACATGTAAAAGAGAGGTGGAGAAGATCAAACGCAGTTTGGTGACACGGAGATTTTTGTCGTGGTTCCGATAGGTGGTGCTATCGTACATCCACGTTGATGGAGACTTCAACCCACGGAGGGTAACGGTTGCGCGAGTCCACGGAGGGCTCCACCCACGAAGGGTCCACGAAGAAGCAACCTTGTCTATTCCATCACGGCCTACGCCCACGGAGGACTAGCCTTACTCGGGGTAGATCTTCACGAAGTAGGCGATCTCCTTGCCCTTACAAACTTCTTGGTTCAACTCCACATCTCAACGACGGAGGCTCCCAAGCGACACCTAACCAATCTAGGAGGCACCACCCCCCAAAAGGTAATAGACGGTGTTGATGGTGATGAACTCCTTGCTCTTGTGCTTCAAGTGATAATCTCCCCAACACTCAACTCTCCTCACTGATATGGCTGTGGTGGAAGAAAGATTTGAGTGGAAAGCAACTTGGGAAGGCTAGAGATCAAGTTTCATATGGTAGGAATGGAATGGCTTGATCTCAACACAAGGGTAGGTGGTTCACTTCTCAGAAAGTGTATGGTAGAAGTGGTGGTACTTTCTGATGGCTCTCCTCACGAATGAGGAGGGGGTGGAGGGGTATATATAGCCTCCACACAAAATCCAACCGTTACACACACATTTGACCAATCTCGGTGAGACCGAAGTGAAAACTCGGTCAGACCGAAAGTTCAAATATAGTGAACGTTGGGATTTTCGGTGGGACCGAAAATACCATCTCGGTATGTCCGAAGTGAGTCAAAGGTTAGGGTTTGCCATCTCGGTGTGACCGAAAACAACAACTCGGATATTCCGAAATGCTGTCCTTTGGTTACAGAAGGTTGGCAGAACATTTTCGGTGAGACCGAGACTCAGAATCGGTTGGACCGAGAAGTTAGGGTTTAGGGAAATAACTGAAGTGGTTCATCTCGGTGGGACTGAGTTTGCAGAATCGGTTTGTCCGAGATTACTTATGAGTGTGTTGTAAAGTGAAGAGTGCTGATAGTTTAGGGAGCTAGATCACCAAGCACTTGAGCAACAAGAACATTAACACAACCTCATCCCCTTTTAATAGTATTGGCTTTTCCTATGGACTCAATGTGATCTTTGATCACTAAACCAAAAATGGAGTCTTGAGCTTTTGCCAATGCTTGTCTTAGCATTTTGAGGGGTCCACTTCTTCAGACATTTCCATACCCATATCATCGAACTCTTCTGAAATGATTCTCAAGAGAATATTAGTTCAATGACATATATGTTGTTATTAATTACCAAAACCACCCGGGGATTAGTTGCACTTTCAGCTGTTTTAACCTTCACAAGGACCGGGCGTAGCCACACTTAATTCAGCTAAAGTGAGAGAGACAGACACCCGCCAGTCACCTTTAAGCAACGAGTGCTCTTAACGGTGAAACCAGTCTCGCGTAAGCGTACGCGTAATGTCGGTCCGGGCCGCTTCATCTCACAATACCGCCGAAGAAAAGTATGACATGTTGGTAAGAAGTATGACTAGTATCGCCCACAACTCATTGTGTTCTACTCGTGCATATCATCTACGCATAGACCTGGCTCTGATACCACTGTTGGGGAACGTAGTATTTTAAAATTTTCCTACGATCACGCAAGATCTATCTACCAGATGCATAGCAACTAGAGGGAAGAGTGTGTCTACGTACCCTCGTAGACCGGAAGCGGAAGCGTCAAGTGACGCGGTTGATGTAGTCGAACTTCTTCGCGATTCAACCGATCAAGCACCGAACGTACGGCACCTCCGCGTTCAGCACACGTTCAGCTTGATGACGTCCCACGAGCTCTTGATCCAGTTGAGCTTCACGGGAGAGTTTCGTCAGCACGACGGCGTGGTGACGGATATGATGTATTTACCAGCGCAGTGCTTTGCTTAAGCACTGCAACGGTATGACCGAGGTGTGTTTCTGTGGAGGGGGGCACCGCACACGGCTGGAACAATTCAACTTGTGTGTCTTTGGGTGCCCCCCTGCCCCCGTATATAAAGGAGCAAGAGGGGAGGGCCGGCCGACCTCCTATGGTGCGGCTAGGGCAATCCTACTAGGAATAGGATTGCAATCCTATTCCTAGTAGGAGTCCACCAAGAAGGAAGAGAGGGAAAGGAAAAGAGGGAGAGGTGGCGCCCCCCCAATCCTAGTCCAACTAGGATCCCTAGGTGGGGCGCCGGCCAGCCTCTATGGGCTGCCTCTCTCCTTTCCTCAAGGCCCACTATGGACCATCCCCCCTCGTAGGGGGTTCCGGTAACCCCCTCCGGCAATCCAGTTAAATCCGAAACTTTTTCGGAACACTTCCGGTGTCCGAATATAGTCGTCCAATATATTAATCTTTATGTCTCGGACATTCCGAGACTCCTCGTCATGTCCGTGATCTCATCCGGGACTCCGAACTACCTTCGGTACATCAAAACTCATAAACTCATTATACGGATCGTCATCAAACGTTAAGCGTGCGGACCCTACGGGTTCGAGAACTATGTAGACATGACCGAGACTCATCTCCGGTCAATAACCAATAGCGGAACCTGGATGTTCATATTGGCTCCTACATATTCTACGAAGATCTTTTATCGGTCAAAACCGCATAACAACATACGTTGTTCCTTTTGTCATCGGTATGTTACTTGCCTGAGATTCGATCGTCGGTATCTCCATACCTAGTTCAATCTCGTTACCGGCAAGTCTCTTTACTCGTTCCGTAACACATCATCTCGTGACTAACTCATTAGTCTTTTGCTTGCAAGGCTTATTGTGATGTGTGTTACCGAGAGGGCCCAGAGATACCTCTCCGACACTCGGAGTGACAAATCCTAATCTTGATCTATGCCAACACCACTAATACTTTCGGAGACACCTGTAGAGCATCTTTATGATCACCCAGTTACGTTGTGACGTTTGATAGCACACAAGGTGTTCCTACGGTATTCGGGAGTTGCATAATCTCATAGTCATAGGAACATGTATAAGTCATGAAGAAAGCAATAGCAGTAAAACTAAACGATCATAGTGCTATGCTAACGGATGGGTCTTGTCCATCACATCATTCTCCTAATGATGTGATCCCGTTGATCAAATGACAACTCATGTCTATGGCTAGGAAACATAACCATCTTTGATCAATGAGCTAGTCTAGTAGAGGCATACTAGGGACATACTGTTTTGTCTATGTATCCACACATGTACTAAGTTTCCGGTTAATACAATTCTAGCATGAATAAAAGACATTTATCATGATATAAGGAAATACAAATAACATCTTTATTATTGCCTCTAGGGCATATTTCCTTCACGTTGGACCTATTAATGGTGATGCTATGACTATAGAAGCTACCAAACAAGTGAACCTTAAGGACACCACTACCACTTTACTTGATGCTCGTGACCTTGATTTTGATAATTGCACTCTTACCGAAGTTATTGATTTCCTTCACAAGATGTCTAGAGATCCCCGCACTAGCACGCTTAACCTTGCCTTCACAGAGCATATCACTAATGCTCTCATCAAAGCTAGGGAGGAGAAACTTAGAGTAGAAGCCTCCATACCTAGAAAGCTAGAAGATGGTTGGGATCCTATGATAAAAATTAAATTGAATGACTTCTCTTATTATGCATTATGTGATGTTGGTGCTAGTACCTCTGTTATGCTCAAAAGACTATATGATATGCTTAAATTGAAACCTTATGATTCTTGTTCTTTTGGTGTTCGTCTCGTTGATTCTTCCATAAAGAAACCTTTGGGGAGGATCGACGATGTTCTTATTGTTGTCAATGATAATTATGTGCCCGTTGATTTCACTATTATGGATATTGAATGTGATCCTTCATGTCCAATTATTTTGGGATGTCCCTTTTTACGCACCGTTGGTGCTGTCATTGACATGAAAGAGGGTAATATAATATTTCAGTTTCCTCTCAAGAAAGGGATGGAACACTTCCCTTGTAAGAAGGTCAAGTTACCTTTTGAGTCCGTTGTACGGGCTAGTTATTCTATTACTCTTGATAAAACTTGATCTATGCATTATGCCTAGCTTAAAGGCATAAAAGAAAGCGCTTTTGGGAGGCAGCCCACATGAATAAATTTTTGCTTTTGTTGTGTCTTGATGTTGTTTACTGCTGTAGCATCATCATAGTATCTTTGCTTTTCATATTTGTGCCAAGTATAGCCTCCGATTGCTAGAAAGTTCAAAAGTTGTGAGGTGCTGTCCAGGAAACAGATTCTGTCCTTGGATAGAAAAATTCGTATAAAATCACCAGATCATCTTTTTGGTCTGAATTTTTTCGACAGCGTTCTCTATATAATTGTCTTTCGTGCGTCTGTTCTGAGTTTTTTATTTGAGTTGCAGAAGTATCCCGAACAGATCAATTACTGCCTGCTGTTCTGTTTTTCACAGATTCTGTCCTGTTTTGCCTTTCCTTCACTTTGCAAATCAAGAGCTTGCTTTTTCTTTGCAAAAACCTTTTGGCAATCTTGAGAAACAGTAGAACTTCAAGAATATCCTTATTTACAGCAAGGTATAATTAGTTTATTAAGGATACTAACCTCGCTAATCAGATTATGATGAGTTATGTATGAAGGGAGTTTTCAAGTGTGCGAGGGAAGATGATAAAAAGATTCAGGAGTGTCAAGCGCTCAAGCTTGGGGATGCCCCCGTGCACCCCCAAGAAATATTCAAGGAGACTCAAGCGTCTAAGCTTGGGGATGCCCCCGTGCATCCCCTTCTCCATCAACATTATCAGTTCGTCTTTCATTTCGCTATATTTTTATCACTTCATGTGTTATGTGCTATGCTTGGAGCGTCTTGCTTTTAGTTTTCTTTTTAGTTTTTCATAACGAGTCGGAACTCAGCATTCCTTTATGTGGGAGAGAAACACGCTCCACTTCTACCTAGAACATAACATAGAATTTTCATGTCTATCTATGTTGTGTGTGTTCTTTATCTTTTAATAGCTACTATCATGCTCTGCTCTTAGTATTCATGCTTATCTTTTCAAAGAGCTTTTGTTTAGTTGGTTGCTTGAACTCTCTTTAATTACCATGCTCACCTTATTAAGAGAGTTTGCTTCTGTTGCACTGGTTAATGTGTCTATGATAAAGATGCTACTTGCATGATGGTGCTTAGTAGTTCAGGTTTTCTTATGGTTAATCTCAAATAGCTGGGGGGTTCCCAATGAGTTATTGGAGTACCAACATGATTTGTTTGCCTATGATGTGGTATGGTTTAGTAATATCTTCCTTCGAGAATTTATTTTGATTGACTTGGCGTATGCTCACGCATATTTAAGACTGTAAAGAAAGTCTGTCAAGCCTTGATGATCTTTTATTTCTAAGTAGCGATATAACTACCATGCCTGATTCAATATTGCTTTGTCGCTCTGCATGATTATGACCGTCATTGCTCTCTTAGTTGGTCGCTCCCAGTCTTTTGCTAACCTCCACCTGCACTAAGCAAACTAACCATGCAATACATAGCTCATGGAAAACTAGCCTAAAAACTATTGTGGTAAAGAATATGTTGCTTATGTATCTTATTTCTTATAAGTTGCTTGCTGAGCGGTAACCATGTTTCTGGGGACGCCATCAACTGTCACACTTTTGTTGAATATCATGTGAGTTGCTATGCATGTTCGTCTTGTCTGAAGTAAGGGTGATTTACCGTGGGTTGTATGAACATGCATATTGTTAGAGAAGAACATTGGGCCGCCAACCAAAGCCATGTATCATGGTGGAAGTTTTAGCTTGGACCTTAATCCTCAATCTCTTATGAGAATATGCTTATGCATTGAAGAGGAGTCCATCATCTATTTTCTATGTTGTCCCGGTATGGATGTCCTCAAGTTGAGATCTATCAAAAACGAGAAATCAAATGCGATTTATCTCCTTGGACCTTTGTACAGGTGGCATAGAGGTACCCCTTTGTGACACTTGGTTAAAACATATGTAATGCAATGATAACCCATGGAGATCCGAGCTAATTAGGACAAGGTGCGAGCACTATTGGTATTCGATGCATGAGGCTTGCAACTTATAGGATGTTTTATGCATGACACGTATGAAGTATTACTACCGTTGACACAATTGCTTCAATGTTTTCAAAATAAAAAGCTCTAGCACATAACCTTTCTTTTACCTTTATGTTAAAGCACCAACTACTGAGAGCATGATTGTCATTCTGAGTGTAATGTGCATTGTCCCAAAGTAGCATTGTCTTTTGCATGATTGTGATATCGTTTATTCTGAAATGATTGTATCTAGTCATCATTTAAACCTTGAAGGTGCCCCTGCATTTATGTTTTGCATCACTAAAGGGGGCAAGCTAGATATCACTTTATCATATTTACACATCATGTTCATTGCAAATCTTTTTGATGTTTCAGTTTCATGTTGTAAAACTTTCAGTCATTTGTGATTTTCTCTTGAGGCAACTTAATTACTTTAGAATCATTGTCTCAGTAAGCTTTTGTCATATGACTATGAAAAAGTCCTATATGATTAATAGCATGTCACCACAGAAATTATTCTTGTTATCATTTACCTACTCGAGGACGAGCAGGAATTAAGCTTGGGGATGTTGATACGTCCAAAACGTATCTATAATTTCTGCTTGCTCCATGCCACTTTTGGGTGATATTGCTATGATATTCATACACTTCCATACACGTTTGATCATATTTGGACTAACTTACTAATCCAGTGCACCCCAGTGCCAGTTTCTGTTTTCGGCTGTTTTTGTATTTCAGGTTTTCACGTTTCGAGAACTGCCCAGAAAAATCCAGAAAAAATATATAAAAAATCAGCGTTCCGGAAACAACACTGCGTCCGAAGGGCAGCCTGGGGGGGCCACCAGGGCTCCAGGCGCCCTGGCGGCGCGCCCCCCCTGGGCCGCGCCGGGGGGGCGCCTGGGCCCCCCGAGGCTCCCCCGATGCCCTACTTTGGCATATATTTAAAGGACCCTCCGAAACCCTCAGAAGAGGAACTCTTTTCGCGATCCCATCTCTGTTCCGCCGCCGCCGCCGCTTCCAAGATCGGGAGCACCAGGAGAACTCTTCCAGGCACCCTGCCGGAGGGGAGGATCACCACCGGGAGCTTCTCCACCACCATGGACGCCTCCCGGATGACTCGTGAGTAGTCTCCCTTGGACCATGAGTCCATGACCAGTAGCTATGTGATGTTCTCCTCCCGTTCTTGTGCTTCACTAATTAGTCCTCGTGAGCTGCCCTACATGATCGAGGCACCTATGTAATCCTTATGCTGTTGCTATGTTGAGTTTGCTGGGATCAAATGGATTATGAAATTATGTTCAGATTGATCTTGAGTAATATATTTGATTCACCTCTTTTATATTTTTGTTCATAAGTAATTCTTGCATGTTCTCCGTTGTTATTTATTGCTTTGGCCGAGTAATAGGTAGTGACTCCAAGAGGGAACGTTATGCTCGATTGTGGGTTCATGCCCCTCGATGACTAGCTTGAGTGACAGAAACATGAGTTTAGGGGATGTGTTGTTGCCACAAGGGAGAAAACAACGGTGCTTGTGCCCGCGGGTGCAAGGATTGTTTACTTTACGCAAAGTTCTTTTAATGCAGTTGTCTGTTGCATTGAGTTTACACTATTTGTGGGACTCGCAACTTAATACCAGCGAGATGTTCTGGATAGATATCTCAAGGTGGATGATTAGTAGTAGATATTGATGGATTTCGGTCTACTTACTTTGGCGTACCGCCCATGCTTTGAACCTCAACCTTTCTTGCAATGTAGTCAGCATTGGTTTGCGTTCGTGGTCCTGTCAATTGCCCAGCTGTAATTTGTTTACCTCACATAGCTGTTTTATCGTCTTTTGGGAGAGAGACATCACTAGTGAACATCATGAGACTCCGGTCCATATTACCATCATTGATCACATCCACTATTTACTTTTCGCTATTTACTTACTATTGCAAAAACTATCTATCACTATTATCATTGCTTTTAATCCTTTGTGAACTACAAGGCCGGAGGGATTGACAACCTCTCTGTACTCGTTGGGAGCAAAGTTATTTGTATCTGTGTGCAGGTCCACGTTGATTGCTACTAATCTGGCGCCGTAGCAATTGACACCTACTTGTTGAACCTAGGAGTCTCTGGGGATTCGATCATTGGCATCTTTGCTAAGGGAAAATACTTCTACAATACTGCATCTTACACCTTCCACTTGGGGTAACCAACGAGGGGTTCGAGGCCCATCAACACACAAGAGAGGAAATCACTCATGAAAATATTTTTCTAATCCATGTACAATAGACCGCTGTCACCTTGGTCTCGGGGATTATACTAGATAAAGACAAGTGAGTACATAAATCCAATACATAGAGGAAGGGGAAATATCATGGGATCACCCTAGATTAACATAGCCTATGATCACAACGAAGATCACATCATGGGAGAGAGAGATAACCACATAGCTACACGTACGAGCCCTCGGCCCCGGAGGAAACTACTCACGCATGGACATGGTGAGGAGGAGGTTGATGATGGTGTTGATGGAGAGGTGCAACCCCGCGAGGAGGAGATGGCCGGCGGCAGCCACGGAGGCGGCGGCGACGGCCGTTGGTGGCGCGGCGGCGGCAGCGGCCCTAGGGGGCGGCGGCGGCCCTCCGGGCGGCGGCGGCCCTAGGGGGCAGCGGCTCCTTGGCCCCCCCTTCTTCCTTGTGGATGGTGCTGCAATGGTGCTGGTCCTCCCCTCCAAGACGGCGGCTCGGGAGGAGGAAAATTCGTGGCCCTTGGTGACCTAGGTTTCCTCTCTTTATATAAACTCTCGGATTCCCGTCATCAGATTTTGGGCCTCAGTAAAACGGGCTTTACTCGGCCGTCCGGACTCCGATTTGGACAAATTTTGTATCCAGAAGCATCGCCTCGAAATTCCCCACAACTTTCGCAACTAGACTTTTTCCGTTTGACGTCGTCTTTGGGCCGGAACGTGACCATCTTTAAAAAACGTTCTCAGACAGATTTCAGGAAAGTCAGAGTCCTACTCCAATACGACTCCTTTTGCGTTTTTGTCAATTTCCAAGTAATTCCTACACAATAAAGTGTAAAAAAAGAACATTGTGCACTTTTGCAACCATTAGTAGGTTAGTCCAAATATGATCAAAAGTGTATGGAAGTGCATAAATATCATAGCAATATCACACAAAAAGGGCATGGAGCAAGCAGAAATTATAGATACGTTTTGGACGTATCAGTTGTTCCTTTTGTCATCGGTATGTTACTTGCCCGAGATTCGATCGTTGGTATCTCTATACCTAGTTCAATCTCGTTACCGGCAAGTCTCTTTACTCGTTCCGTAATACATCATCTCGTGACTAACTCATTAGTCATTTGCTTGCAAGGCTTATTATGATGTGCATTACCGAGAGGGCCCAGAGATACCTCTCCGACACTTGGAGTGACAAATCCTAATCTTGATCTATGCCAACACCACGAATACTTTCGGAGACACCTGTAGAGCATCTTTATGATCACCCAGTTACGTTGTGACGTTTGATAGCACACAAGGTGTTCCTACGGTATTCGGGAGTTGCATAATCTCATAGTCATAGGAACATGTATAAGTCATGAAGAAAGCAATAGCAGTAAAAGTAAACGATCATAGTGCTAAGCTAACGGATGGGTCTTGTCCATCACATCATTCTCCTAATGATGTGATCCCGTTGATCAAATGACAACTCATGTCTATGGTTAGGAAACATAACCATCTTTGATCAATGAGCTAGTCTAGTAGAGGCATACTAGGGACACTCTGTTTTGTCTATGTATTCACACATGTACTAAGTTTCCGGTTAATACAATTCTAGCATGAATAATAAACATTTATCATGATATAAGGAAATATAAATAACAACTTTATTATTGCCTCTAGGGCATATTTCCGTCAATCAGGTCACTAACAGAAGGTCATAAGTTGACATATTTCTTGTAGTGAAGTGGCCACCTTGTGCTCATCAATGTCGTCCTCTGTGACGCCCCGATCTATGTCATGGGCGCCCTCGAGTTGCCCTCTGCAATGCTACATGCCATCAATGCGCTCCGCCGAGCTTTCCTGTGGGCGGGTGGTGATCGTGCCTCAGGTGCACAGTGACTCGTTGCCTGGAACAAGGTTTGCCGCCCTCGGCCGGAAGGGGGCTTGGAGTCAAGGATTTGGTTATCCAAAACAAGTGCCTTCTCGTCAAGCTACTCCACCGGTTGCACTCGCTATGTCTCTCCCCCGGGACAGGTGGGTCTGGCGCGGAGATGGGAGACCGCCCGCTCTTCACGCTGTCCTCATTGAACCTAGGCCACACTGGTAGTCGCTATGCTCGCTTCTGCCACTATACATAAGTGTGTTGCTGGTAAGTGTCTGTATGGTTGTTCTCTGTCACTAGCGCTTCGCGTGGAGATCGGTCTGTGTACATTGTATATGGCAACAATGTAAAGAGATAGGAAGACGATACTGACAACGAACAAATTAATAGTTTATTGCTGGTGTATTTAAAAAACGGTATTCAAACAAAAAAGCCCAGTGCTAATGTATAGCACGTATCAACCCGGGGTAGTGCAGTTGCGCTATTTTTCTTATGACTGTGCCCTCATAGGGGATCTTTTCACTGCATTTGGAACGTGGAGGCGGACGTGTCGTCCAAAATCGCCTTCGCCCTGGGGTGCTGTGTGTAGGGCTTCCCTCAGACCTACCTAGGACTTCCCCTCTCCTTCAACAAGCTCCGTCTCGAGGATTTTCAACCCCTCATCGCCAAGATTGACAAGTACCATGCCGGCTGGTGTGCCACGCTCCACGCTTTGAGCGGCCGCCTTGTGCTCATCAATGACGTCCTCTGTGCCGCCCCGATCTATGCCATGGGCACCCTCGAGTTGCCCTCTGCGATGCTACATGCCATTGATGCGCTCCGGCGCACTTTCCTATGGGTGGGTGGTGATCGTGCCTCAGGTGCACAGTGACTGGTTGCCTGGAACAAGGTCTGTCGCCTTCGGTTAGAAGGGGGCTTGGGCTCAAGGATTTGGTTGTCCAAAATAAGTGCCTTCTCGTCAAGCTACTCCACCGGTTGCACTCGCCATGTCTCTCCCCCGGGACAGGTGGGCATGGCGCGGAGATGGGAGACCGCCCGCTCTTTGCGGTGTCCTCATTGAACCTAGGCCGCACTGGTAGTGGCTCTGCTCGCTTCTGCCACTGTACAGGAGTGTGTTGCTGGTAAGTGTCTGTATGGTTGTTCTCTGTCACTAGCGCTTCGCGTGGAGATTGGTCTGTGTATATTGTATATGGCAACAATGTAAAGAGATAGGCAGACGATACTGACAACGAACAAATTAATAGTTTATTGCTGGTGTATTTAAAAAATTATATTCAAACAAAAGCCCAGTGCTAATGTATAGCACGTGTCAACCCGGGGGAGTGCAGTTTCGCTATTTTTCTTACGACTGTGCCCTCAAAGGGGATCTTTTCACTGCATTTGGAACATGGAGGCGGACGTGTCGTCCGAAATCGCCTTCGCCCTGGGGTGTTGTATGCAGGGCTTCCCTAGGACCTACCTAGGACTTCTCCTCTCCTGCAACAAGCTCCGCCTCAAGGATTTTCAACCCCTCATCGCCAAGATCGACAAGTACCTCGCCGGCTGGTGTGCCACGCTCCACTCTTTGAGCGGACGCCTTGTGCTCATCAATGCTGTCCTCTGTGCCGCCCCGATCTATGCCATGGGCGCCCTCGAGTTGCCCTCTACGATGCTACATGCCATCGATGCGATCCGCCGCGCTTTCCTATGGGCGGGTGGTGATCGTGCCTCAGGTGCACAGTGACTAGTTGCCTGGAACAAGGTCTGCCGCCCCTGGTCGGAAGGGGGCTTGGGGGTCAAGGATTTGGTCGTCCAAAACAAGTGCCTTCTCGTCAAGCTACTCCACCGGTTGCACTCACCATGTCTCTCCCCCGGGACAGGTGGGTCTGGGCGGAGATGGGAGACCGCCCGCTCTTTGCGGTGTCCTCATTGAACCTAGGCTGCACTGGTAGTCGCTTTGCTCGCTTCTGCCATTGTACAGGAGTGTGTTTATTGGTAAGTGTCTGTATGGTTGTTCTCTGTCACTAGCGCTTCGCGTGGAGGTCGGTCTGTGTACATTGTATATGGCAACAATGTAAAGAGATAGGCAGACGATACTGGCAATGAACAAATTAATAGTTTATTGCTGGTGTATTTAAAAAACGGTATTCAAACAAAAAGCCCAGTGCTAATGTATAGCACGTGTCAACCTAGGGTAGTGCAGTTGCGCTATTTTTCTTATGAATGTGCCCTCATAGGGGATCTTTTCACTGCATTTGGAACGTGGAGGCGGACATGTCGTCCAAAATCGCCTCCGCCCTGGGGTGTTGTGTGTAGGGCTTCCCTCAGACCTACCTAGGACTTCCCCTCTCCTTCAACAAGCTCCGCCACGAGGATTTTCAACCCCTCATCGCCAAGATTGACAAGTACCATGCCGGCTGGTGTGCCACGCTCCACGCTTTGAGCGGCCGCCTTGTGCTCATCAATGACGTCCTCTGTGCCGCCCCGGTCTATGCCATGGGCACCCTCGAGTTGCCCTCTGCGATGCTACAGGCCATCGATGCGCTCCGCCGCGCTTTCCTATGGGTGGGTGGTGATCGTGCCTCAGGTGCACAGTGACTGGTTGCCTGGAACAAGGTCTATCGCCTTCGGTCGGAAGGGGGCTTGGGCTCAAGGATTTGGTTGTCCAAAACAAGTGCCTTCTCGTCAAGCTACTCCACCGGTTGCAGTTACCATGTCTCAGACATGGTGGGTCTGGGCGGAGATGGGAGACCGCCCGCTCTTTGTGGTGTCCTCATTGAACCTAGGCTACACTGGTAGTCGCTTTGCTCGCTTCTGCCACTGTACAGGAGTGTGTTTATTGGTAAGTGTTTGTATGGTTGTTCTCTGTCACTAGCGCTTCGCGTGGAGGTCGGTCTGTGTACATTGTATATGGCAAAGCGCTTCGCGTGGAGGTCGGTCTGTGTACATTGTATATGGCAACAATGTAAAGAGATAGGCGCTTCGCGTGGAGGTCGGTCTGTGTACATTGTATATGGCAACAATATAAAGAGATAGGCAGACGATACTGACAACGAACAAATTAATAGTTTATTGCTGGTGTATAGCACGTGTCAACCCGGGGATGCAGTTGCGCTATTTTTTTCTTACGACTGTGCCCTCATAGGAGATATTTTTACTACATTTGTTTTGGTTCGTGCGCACTTATCGGTGCTGGGTCACTGATGGGTTCGGCGGCTATCTTTTCGTCCGTGCGCACGTTTTGGTGCTGGGTCACGGGTTGGGCTCGGTGGCCTCTTTTGTTTGTGCGCTTTGGCATCTTTCGCAGCTGACAGACTTGCATGTCTCCGTGTTGACAATCCAATAGGCAGAGTCCCTCTAATAAACCGATCAGTAGCGCTATTTTTTTCTTACGACTGTGCCCTCATAGGAGATATTTTTACTGCATTTGTTTTGGTTCGTGCACACTTATCGGTGCTGGGTCACGGATGGATTCGAAGGCTATCTTTTCGTCCATGCGCACCTTTTGGTGCTGGGTCACGCGTTGGGCTGGGTGGCCTCTTTTGTTTGTGCGCTTTGGCATCTTTCGCAGCTGACAGACTTGCATGTCTCCGTGTTGACAATCCAATAGGCAGAGTCCCTCTAATAAACCCGTCACGCTTGCTTGAATCAAACTTCCGGTATGGGACTACTACTACCAGCGCGGTCCCTCGCGTGGACACGAAAAAAGGCCAGCCCATGCGGGCCCAATGCGCCCAGTACTCTCGCTCTCGCATCGCTCGAAGCCGCCTCGCTCTAGGGTTCACTCCCCGTATCCAGGGAGCGAGATTCGTCGATGCCGCCGAGCTGCCGAGGCCATGAAGACCACGCGTCTTTCTCCTCTCCGTCGGGCCGCGACGCGCCTAGCCGTGGCCCGCGACGCCCTTGTCTTGCCTTGCCCTAGTTGTTGGTTTCAGTTGGAACCAGGAGAGAAGCGACGGCAGCGAAGAAGCCAAATGCCATCCTGAGATGTACAGTACGTAATTGATGTGAATCAAGAGTACAATGCATCGAATAGCGCGACTGAATTTAAAAATTTCAGATTGCAACCTGATTTGAGAGCGGAGTTGAGTGCATAGTTTGACTGGATGCAAAATTCAGGGAGTGCGTTGAGAAGGCTCTAGCCAAGAGCAGCCCTTGACATCTCTCAAGTCTGTATCGTGCAGTTACATGAGACATTGCTTCTTTCTTTGGTGTTTCACACCCAGTCTTTTTCCAATGCGGTGTGCGTTCTTTTTCCAACGTTGAACGTTCAAATCCGTGTTGGTGCATTGCAATTAATCAAAGCATTATCGGTGCTCTGCCTTTGGCTTTCATATGTTCAATTCAGTGCAAGAAGAAAACAAATGTTTGCTTTCAATTTTGAGTAGCATTTTCCCTCTTGACTTATAAACCAACGTCACCTGCCTCGCCGGAGGCAAGCAAGATCCGGCAGCTTTCCCCCTCCTCCCCGCATCGGCCGACCGCCCCGATGTTCCTCCGATGGTCGAATATCATCCTATTGTGTTTCCTCTTTGTAATACAATGTTCCACTGCTTGTGGAAAATTGAATGGATCAAACTGGGATGTGAGTCGACCACAGTTACAACACCAGGAAATTAACGCCGGCATATGTTACAATTAAATGTCCTTCCCAGCGTGGAGGGAAGGATGACATGTTTTCAGGTTTAGATGTCATCTTTCTCTGACCTAAGGCGCGACCAAACCGTATCACTGAAACCTGCAGAAAAGACGCGGCCAAATCATATCTCAGTGCAACCAGTAGAAAAAGGAAGCCACAGCAGCGTGACCCAAATATAAATCACGAGACAAGCTTGCCCTCCATCATGCAAGATGACTTCTCTGGCACTCGCGCTTACTAGGGGTCAGGCTTGTTTATCCGGATGCCGCTCAAGATATAACCACCAAACGCATTCATCTGCATGTGTGGGTGGGTGCGCGATGGAAGGACCTGTATCCACAGACCAGAAAGCGAGATTAAAAAAAAAAGGAATCGCAACTTTTTACACACAAAGGTAGTAAGCACTAATGACAAATCATTTGTTGTACTCCCTCTGTTCACTTTTGTAAGACGTTCTAGACATTTAGGACAACACCCAAAATAGTTCCATTTCAGCTGTCTTAGACGTCTTACAAATGTGAACGGAGGGAGTATTTCAAGCCTAATGGGCCCAGGTGATATCCGATCGACCTTGTGTGTCAAACCAACATGTGATAAAAATCTGTCCATTCAATTATTAGTATTGAGCATGTTCATCACATCATAAACCTCGTCAGTTTTTAATACTCCCTCCGTCCCAAAATTCTTGTCTTAAATTTGTCTAGATAGAAAAGTATCTAACACTAAGACGTGACTAAATACATCCGTATTTGGACAAATTGAAGACAAGAATTTTGGGACGGAGGGAGTATATAAGTAGAATGGCAACCAAAAGTGCAGTGTAAACAGACACATTTTCGAAGTTTAGGCGTCAGATAGTTTCTATATTCCTTACTGGCATGACATGTTAAGGCTTATAAAAGACAAGCAAAGTGAAAACTCAAACAAAACTCTGAAGTATAATTACTTCCGGTGTAGCATCATCACTGCTAATGTACTGACCTGATACTCTCGGAGCCAGGGTTCAGTAATCTGTAATCCAATTGCCATTTTCGATACCTGCAAACTATGCATGCATGTCGCAAGAGGCTGCATGTAGATACCAGAAAACAAAAAGATAAGTAACAGCAAACCCACACTTTACAAAAAGAGCAAACAGCAAACCCACACTTTACAAAAGGAGCAAACAGCAAAACCACACTTTACAAAAAGATGAAACAAAAACTAAGTCAATTCAACACATAAGCTAATGATTTTAGGCAAGTGACAGGATAATAATTTTTGAAATAAAATTCCACCTAGAAAGGTAAGCTCTCTGCAGAAGTGCCGTAAACCAAACATTTAGTAAGAACTGCCATGCTTCGGTGTCAATTGTAAAGAATAATATTTACCTGAAGATATTGGTGATAGATAGCAAATGGGGACGAATAGGACAGGAGTGGAAGCAAATCGGCAACCACACTTTCCACCTCATGGTCAGGAGCAGCAACAATCAAACTGTGTTGACATAAAACCAGTATATTAATAAAAATATTTAGACTCATACTGCAGTTGTCTTCTACTGATAGTATATTTCGTGTTACCTGCTAAACCCATGTTCTCCCCAATATTTCATCCTCTCTGGTGAGGGTGCTCTTCCTGCTCTCGGCGCTTTGGGAGCTATTGAATTACCATTACTTCCTTTGCAATCTACAGATCAATGTAGCAGCAACAGTTGGAACATTGCATTTTTGTGGAAAGTTCTTAGTGTTAGCTTGATCACTACTTACCCGACATAGAAATGTCACCTTGATTAAGGTGATCATCCGTTGCAGGCTCAGGGACCTCCATATTAATTGGCTGCACTGTCATTGACTGCGCATTCCCATCTGATACTTCTGTATTAATTGGTTTTGCGGGGGATGACTGAAGACTCTCATCAGGTACAGCAGCAGGTTTAACTACATCGCATTGAATGCTACCACTGAGAACAGAAGGAGCATCACCAGCACTTTGCAAGGAGCAGAGGTCACCAAGTGGTGCATGGAAAATCCTGAATGGAGTGTTTATGATAATTATAATTTCAACTCTTGAGCATAACATAAATTGTATATTGAAGTATTCGTACTTGCTACTTCAATTATAATTTCAAATGCTTCATACAGGTCCATTTACATAGTGATGATAAATGACAATTCAGATAAAATAGAAAATGATAGAATGGTGCTGCATATATTATCTGAAATCGTAGAAAATGTATTTACCAACATTCTTAGTATGCTCTTGTGGCCAGTTTAAGGGTACACTATAGTGTTACAGAATAATGTATAAATTATACTCCTGCTTGTATTCCGAAGGTTCTCTAACTAATTATCTCCTTAGATGAGAATCCTCTGTAAATGAGAAGCCATATAGTGCCAAAAAGTGGATTTACCTGCTGGTCATGTCGCTGCTCAAATTATACATTCTTATTATATCTATGGAGCTGGGCGCTGATCCAAGATATGTGCTACAAACATATCCTGTACCTATAATAGAAATAACAGACAATCAATAATGATTGAAACTGGCATATGCATTAAAATAGTGATGCACAACACACAAGAAGCAGGTTTACTTTATACATTTACAAATATTAACAAACACCTCGAGCTGGCAGTGGCAGGTGAGCCTATAGCCTTCGTGTTCACACATGTATATTGCAGTTTGGTGGAAACAAGCATGACTTGTGGGAATTAGTGATTACATGCCACAATATTTTCTATTGCACACATACCAAGTAAAAGATTGATATGTAACAGCTTCGCGCTAAAATCAGGGTGATTTTTCAACAAGGAGCTAGGTTAAAATAGTGTCTTTGGACAAAACAAATTAAATGGAGCACAATGTCCATAAAACTAAATTACATTTGATTGGTTAACACCAAATAATGTTCAGTACCACAAAAGAAATCATAATTTACCTCCTAAGCGTTCAGCTACAGCTCCAACAACTAAACCCCCCACCATATCAACGGCAAGCACATCCGAATATGCACCAACATTTGCCATAGACAACAAGAGGGAGAGCGCATCAACTCGCATAAACCTGGGGAACACAGAAAAGACAGTGTTAAGTAGCTAAGTGCTATAGCTATCCACTTCTGTTGTTTCTAGGCAACAAGATCAAGAAATTGACTATGATGACAAGGAAAAAAAAAGATTAGTCCTAACAAGTAATGAAAGGGAAATAATAATTACCCTATTCGAGCTGGGTACTTCTTGAAATATGTCTCGCAAATGCTGTAGAATAAAAGGGAACAACAATATTAGATAATTTTGCACACCATCCAGTAGTATATGCTAAGTCCAATGATCAAAAATAAAAAGAGGAAATTATCTTTTCAAGTGCCAAGCACTTTGCAAATATGAGTTACAACAGAACAATTCCAAAATTACGCTAACTTTCCAGATAACGAAGTTAAATCCAGTTCACTCGGTAATCTTTCAAACTAAAAGCTGGGAAACCGACATGTTCTATTGAGAGAAAATTAAAACTCACCCAGCCCACTCAACCAACCTAAAAATTTAATTTGCACTGCGAATTTTATAAAGCAACAAATTATTTCTTGTTTTGAACACCCTATAGCACCACTTTCTAATTAAATTGAGGCTACATGAAAATTCAAAAGAACAGCAGTGGGACTCAAATTTCATAGGCTGTAAGTTCAAAAACATTCATTTCAGTCTTCTTATTTTCCCTCTATACCCACTTTATCTCTCGATTCAGTATGTTCATGTTGATTTCCGATTAAGCACAAATTTGGTTGTATTGACGAATGATGACAGCATATATAATCATTCTGTTCCTGCATCTCTCGAAGAAACACAGAGGAAGCGTGTATTGAAATGCCTTCAAATTGTACGTAGCAACAGTGCAACACACTACCCGGTAGAAGTTGGTGTGACCTAAGCTTAGCTGGGCTATGTAAGTTTAGGCACAACAGACTAGATTGCCACCATTGAGACATGGCGTTGATGTGGAAAGAGAAAGCAACAGCCCATATGCTAGATGTGTTATCATCAATTGTTTGTAGTGAAATTACAAATAAAGCAACAAATTCTTTCTTACAAGTCCCACGACATTCACACTCTACAACAATCTTCAAACTTCAGTTAACAAGAAACTTCAAAGATATTGGTTCACTACTTTGGACAAGAAATCCACTACAGAGAGCTAATCAGAAGATGTATCTTAGTATTCAAATAAACACTACATATGGTCACATATGTGATTGTCATACTCATACATCACCACAAGTTTGACAGAGTGTTCGCTTTCAGAAGATATGCGATATTTTTCCTGCTGCAAAAAGGGGAGCACATGATACCTTCTGGAAGAGGGGCGTCGCAAAAGCACTTTCGGTGCATATTTCTTTTGTTTCTTCAGTTTGTATTTCTCCTGCAACCGAACAGGTTGAACTAAATCAGTCCTCATCAGCGTCCTCCAGAACAGCAAGGAATCAAACTAGACAGTAACGGATACTAACCTGTGAGAAAACTGTCTTATTTCCAAATGTGGAGCTATTCGCTATCAAAGCCTCCACAATCGCATCGCCACTCGCACCCTCCCTATTAAAACCACGTGACGTCAAAATCTTGTTAAAACAGAGAGCAGACAAATAAATATCCTACTCAAGCAGGACACAGTTGAAAACGGCCGAATCCTCACCGCTTCATCGCCTCTATGTCCTCGCTCGACAGCGTCTGCGCTGTATTATTATCAACCAGGGACCTATTGTCCCTGGTCTCGTCATGCGCCTGGCCACCGGCGCCGCCCTCTCGCGGCTTATCATCTGTACCAATGCAAGCCATTGTTATCACTTCAAAGATAAAATAGCAGAATATATTCTACAGAGTACATCAATGGACTGGAAGAAAACATTATCATGTTTGCCTTGAGACGAGGCGTCGGTGGCGGCGCAGGGGACGAGGCCGGAGGGCCCAACGCGGAAGAGGGAGCCGAAGGGGCGACCGAGCAGCGGCTGCAGCGAGCAGCTCTTGTCCCCTATCTTCACCGTCCTGCGCCACCACACAACAGGGAAACGTTAGCCAGATCGCAGCAGCTAGGGTTTCGGAGCAGGGAGGCTAAAGAGGGGAAGGGAAGGGAGGGTACGGACGCGCCGGCGGTGAGGCGGAAGAAGGCGAGGCGGTCGCCGTCGTTGATGTCGAGGAGCACGCTGCAGCCGTCCCACGCCTCCCGCGGTATCACCGGCGTCGGCGGCGGCGGCGCCATTGGAGTCCCGGAGGTCGAGAGTTCGGGAGGGAGACAGAAGCAGAGGAGGGCAGACCTGGCCAACGGGCCGGCACGGCTCACCCTTAAACGGGCCGGGCATGGCACGGCACGCCGAGGCCCGTACATAAGAGCGTTGTGCCGGGCCGGCATGTGTGCCTCGCCTCGAGGCCCAGGCATGGCAAATAAAAAAATCTCAAAAAAAGGGAGCAACTTTAGGGCATGTTCAATGCAGGGCGCTAGCAGTAGGCGCCAGGATAAAAATCCCATCCGATCGGTAGTTACGTTAGATAATCCTGGAGTCTGCCTTGGCATCGGCGCAAAAGGTGGAGCCAGGCGCTTGGAGCTTTTCCTTCCTGCATGAGGTAAAAATTGAACGCACCGGCAGCTGTTATACGAGTTTGTTAGCGCCCATGTTAGCTGCTAGCGTTGAACGAGGGGACGCTTACGTGAATATTTAACGTTTTTGTATTTATTTTTTCTCTACAAGCGTCTATATAAGCGCCTAGCATTGTAAATGCCCTTAGAGCGCTACGAACGAACGGTTACACCTAAAAAAACGAACGAACGGTGATCCCTATTTTCCGGTTTCCGGTTTCCTATGTTTTGTAGTTTAACCCTCGTAGTACTTCTATTTTTTGTTTTTCCCTTTCCGCGCGATAACAGACACAAATACCAGGCAACAGCGTGGTTGGTTCCCTGTTTTCTTTTAGGTTCCTTTTTCCATTATATTTTCGGGCAATGAAGATTTATGGGGTGATTATGGGTGGGGCTTCCAACACTATCAAATGTCACCTTTCAAGTAAGCAAAAACATAAACTTATCATGCACACACTGTTGGTATGGGGCGAGAAGCATGTTGGGGCGCGGTCGTGATGAGTCTAGAGGCATGGGTGTCGAGCGCCCAGACACACGGATGTGAATGAAGCCTCTGTTATAGGCATGGACGCGGGGCTCAGTATAAAGGAAGGCTTCTATATTACGTTTAAGCAATTGCGAAAAGCTTTGTTCCATGGGAGCAGGGTGCCGAAACGCTGTCCTCGTGAACGAGCCATCTATATGGTTTACTATTAGACGTGCTACAACTACACATGCATGGTGGTAGTGGTCTATAGAATTCTACTCTCTCCGTTCTATAATGTAGTGCCTATAGAATTTTAGAAAAGTCAAACATTACAAACTTTGACCATGTTTATAGAGAAAAGTATGTACATCTAGAATATCAAATGCACATCATTGGATACATCGTGAGTTATATTTTCAGAATATACATGTTTGGTATTGTAGATGTAGACAATTTTCTCTATAAACTTGGTCAAAGTTGGCAAAGTTTGACTTTCATAAAAATCTATAGGCACTACATTATAGAACGGGGGGAGTACCATCTTATGATATGATATGATAGTGTGCATTGAGAGTGGCCTAAGGTCGTGGACTCTGAACAAATAAAAACAAAGAGCCCCTTGCATGCATGCATGATTCGTGGATCATGCAGGATGCCCAAATGGCTAGCTCGTGCTTCTTCTCCTCCATTATCATATGAAGAAGATAGTCTATGTACAAAGTCAAACAGATCGCCGGGAGAGAAGGCCCGGCCGGGTGACCGTGTACCTACCAACACGTGATTCCGGCTCACGCAGGTCGTGCACCGGCGAGAAATGAGATGCCTCCACCGCAGATCCGGATCTCGTTTTGGTCATGTGCTCGATCGTGCAACGCCGTGCTTGGCGTCCCTGGCCGCTCGCCCGTGCCCCTTTTATCCTCCGCCGGCGTTGCCACCCAACTCAACTCGCAGCAGCTTCCGTGACTGAGCAGTGGCAGCGTGGTACAGACACCGAGCTAGCTAGCTGACCTGCCTGCATGGCGCTTCGTGCAAGGACGCCGCTCCTGCTGGCGGCCCTCGCCGGCGCCGTCGCCCTCCTGCTGCCGGGCGCCGCCGTCGTCGAGGCCCGCGTCCTGCTCTCGCTCGACGACTTCGGCGCCGTCGGGGACGGCATTGCCAACGACACCCAGGTACGTACGTACGCCATGCATGTCGCCAGCCATCTCCGGCGGCACCGGCCGGCACGGGGGCGTTCCCTTCCGTTGACCCTCTCTTAATTTGTTTCTTCACCAGGCGTTCGTCGACGTGTGGAAGGCGGCATGCGCCGCCGGCGGAACCACCTACCTCAACGTCCCCGCCGGCAAGTCCTACCAGATCTGGCCCGTCACGCTCGCCGGCCCCTGCCGCGGCGAGATCAAGCTCATGGTATATATTTTTCTTCTCCTTCTTCTTCCTCTGCCACGCGTCAGTCACACTCTAATAGTGGAGTAACTTGTGCGTCGCCAGATTTCCGGGAACATCATCGCGCCGGAGAGCCCGGAGGATTGGTCGGACGGCGACCAGGGCAGGTGGCTCCACTTCTCGGGCGTGGGCGACCTGTCGCTGAGCGGCGGCGGCATCGTCGACGGCCGGGGCCAGCAATGGTGGGCGGGGTCGTGCGAGGACGAGAACTGCACCACGTACCGCCCATACGATGTCGCCCCCATGGCGCTCCACTTCGAGGACTGCCGGGACGTGAGCGTGAAGGGCATCACGGTGCAGAACAGCCAGCGGCAGCACCTGGTCTTCACCCGCTGCCACGACGTCGAGGCCAACTACCTCAGAGTCACCTCGCCGGAGTACAGCCACGGCACCGTCGGCGTCCTCGTCGTCAGCTCCACCGACGTGCACATCAAGCACGATCTCTTCTCCGTAGGTACGTTGCATTCTGAACTGAAATTTCCTCTGCGGAATTTTGCTGGTGTTTCTAAGTGTTTAATTACCTGTCAATCGTTTTTAGGTGGCGAGTGCGTGTCGATCGTGGGCAACTCCTCGGATATCCGGCTGAGAGCCATCTCGTGCGGACCTGGCCTCGGCATCAGGTAGTGTGCTATCTTAGCAAATACTACCCCCTCCGATCCATGTTACTTGTCGCTGAAATGGATGTATCTAGACCAAATTTTCGTCAAATATTAAGCCGAATGTTTCATCATCTTCTCCTCCGTCGTATTCGTCAGCATTGGAGGTTTGGGTGAGAACCAAAGTAATGACATGATACACAAGATCAAGATGGACACTATGCTCCTCTCCAACACCAAGAACGGCATACGCATCAAGACCTACGAGGTAATGACAATATTTTTTTCATAAAAAGAAAATGTTATATATGTGAGGTGTGACGTCACTTTTTTTTTCATCATCATCTTTTGTGCTGTGTTTTTGGGCATCATTCATTCAGAACGGCTGCGGCTTCGCGCGCAAGGTGAAGTTCGAGCACATCATGATGAGGAACGTGGCCAACCCTATCGTCATCAACCAGCACTACTCCGCCTCCAACTCCAACCGGGGAACTCCCTGCGGAACTCCGGTACGCTCGACTCGCCGGCCGGTTGCCTTGTCTGGAATCTGAATCCCATGATGCATTTCACTACCTACATGTAGTACCATAACAGATAACACCATGCACGCACGTCTCTGAATTTGCTTGGGATCACCGTGCAGAACGCGAGCGCGGTGGCGGTGGAGAAGATCAAGTACATCGACATCACCGGCACGTCGGCGACAGAGCAAGCGGTCACGTTCGCGTGCAGCGACACCATGCCGTGCAAGCACCTGTATCTGGACGGGGTGAACCTGAAGACGGCCGGCGGGGGGAGCACGTCCGCCTATTGCTACCAGGCGTTTGGGAAGCACGCCGGGAACGTCCTCCCGGAGTCGTGCCTCGGCAAGGAGAAGGAGGACGAGTTTATCCAGCTGCAGGCCCCGACCGCCGGCACGCTGCAAGGAGACACCGAGGACGAAGAAGGTGATGATTGGTGAAACTTCCAAGGATTTTGCCGCGCGTGGAACTGTATTTGATCTTGTATAATGTGATACAACCATGTAGTGGACGAATCAGTGTGGTTGTATCACCATGATATACCAATTGAATAAAAAGTTGTTTTCTTTGAAAAAAGATGCACGAGTTTTATATAAGGCGTTGCTGTGGGAGCCATGTTAAAACAAAGGCGTCAATGAGTTGTTAAAACAACTAAAACTATAGAAAATACCAATGTAAGAGTGTTCTTTGCTTACGTTTTATAAACAACAAGACATAAAAATATATGTGATAAAATGGTGTATAAAAAGATAAACCTTTTGAATTCAACATAATCCAACCAGTGGATGATCATAGTGAGGATCTTCAGGTCTGGCTACATCGCTTCCTTCTCTATTGACAGAATCGAGAGCACGTTATATGTTGGCAACCCGTCGTTGCAATGCTCCTCGAAGCATTCCAAGTAGCAATATCCGGCTTTGAACACCCGGCCTACACCCCAAGTGCCCACTGCGCTAAGCAGTCGACGTCATCTATTTGTACTCGCCGCAGCAGCGCGTCACTGTAATTTGAACTAGTACCAAAATATACAAGGACACCTAGCTTGCTTAGCACGTAAGCATAACAAACCTGCATGCCATTAGCTTTGCATGCATCTGGAGGCACGGGATGCAGACCGAAGAAACACATGGAACTACCAGCAGACAGTACTTGCCACCATCGTCTCATGGTAGTAGCTAGATGCTCTCTCTATATACTCCCTCCGTTCCATAATGTAGCGCCTATAGATTTTTTGAAAAGTCAATCCTCACAAACTTTGACTAAGTCTGTGGAGAAAAATATTTACATCTAGAGTGCGAAACATATATCACTAGATTCATCATAAGATATAGTTTCACACTATATATTATTGGTATTGTAGATATAAATAGTTTTCTCTACAAACTTGGTCAAAGTTTGCAAAGTTTGACTTTTCAAAAAATCTATAGGCACTACATTATGGAACGGAGGGAGTATATATATATGTTCTTCAATACAATGATCTCATCTGAGATCAATCCGACGTAATTTGTGCCGTGTGTTTGTTGGGATCTGATGAATTATTGGTTAATGATCAGATTATTCATTGAAAGTATTTGAGTCTTCTCTGAGATTTGTTTATGTGTAATTTTATAGCTAAGTATGTTTTCCGATCTATGAGTTTTCTTTGGCCAAGTTAATGAGTAGATCATCAGATGGAGTGGTGCATAGTAGTAGGTTCAGTCTTGCGGTGTCCTTACTCTGTGACAGAGGAGTTGTAAGGCACATATTATATTGTTGCTACTAAGGGTAAAACGAAGGGGTTTGAACATATTGCATGGTCTTGTTATGTGTACATTACGTCATCTTGCTGAAAGCATTACGTTGTTTGTCATAAACTTAGTACCGAGCTCGGCCGTCACGACTTCACCATAAACTAGTCGAATGCCCGCGCGTTGCCACGAGAGATATAAAATCATTGCACTATTCAATGTTTGATGTCCTTACTTTGGAGTATAAGATAATCTTATCTGTTTGGTTATAGCAAATACATTATTTATTTGGGCGTATCATGGAAGTTCCTGACACCATCAAGAGTTACAGACCACCACCAAACCTTAAAGACTGTAGGGCACCCATCTAACTCTTATGCCTATACATATAATAAGGCTTCTACAATTACATGAGAAGGTTTTGCTTGAGTGTTTTCTTTTTAGTTTTTTTTTCCTACAGGGTTGTGCTTGCTTGCTTGTGTTTGGCAAGGAGTCTTGGATGGTTTGAAATAACCATTCTGTATGGTTTTTTAGATGATCATTCTACATGGTTAGGGAAGTTGAAGTGGGAGTTTTTTTTTTGACTCTATCCAATCTTTACGGACAATTTTTCCGTGCTATTTTCCACTTGGGAAATGATATCCAACGTGAAGGAAATATGCCCTAGAGGCAATAATAAAGTTGTTATTTATATTTCCTTATATCATGATAAATGTTTATTATTCATGCTAGAATTGTATTAACCGGAAACTTAGTACATGTGTGAATACATAGACAAAACAGAGTGTCCCTAGTATGCCTCTACTAGACTAGCTCATTGATCAGAGATGGTTATGTTCCCTAACCATAGACATGAGTTGTCATTTGATCAATGGGGTCACATCATTAGGAGAATGATGTGATGGACAAGACCCATCCGTTAGCTTAGCACTATGATCGTTTAAGTTTTACTGCTATTGCTTTCTTCATGACTTATATATGTTCCTATGACTATGAGATTATGCAACTCCCGAATACCGAAGGAACACTTTGTGTGCTACCAAACATCACAACGTAACTGGGTGATTATAAAGGTACTCTACAGGTGTCTCCGAAGGTACTTGTTGGGTTGGCGTATTTCGAGATTAGGATTTGTCACTCCGATTGTCGGAGAGGTATCTCTGGGCCCACTCGGTAATGCACATCACTATAAGCCTTGCAAGCATTGCAGCTAATGAGTTAGTTGCGGGATGATGTATTACGAAACGAGTAAAGAGACTTGCCGGTAACGAGATTGAACTAGGTATTGAGATACCGACGATCGAATCTCGGGAAAGTAACATACCGATGACAAAGGGAACAACGTCTGTTGTTATGCGGTTTGACCGATAAAGATCTTCGTAGAATATGTGGGAGCCAATATGAGCATCCAGGTTCCGCTATTGGTTATTGACCGGAGACGTGTCTCGGTCATGTCTACATAGTTCTCGAACCCGTAGGGTCCGCACGCTTAAGGTTTCGATGACAGTTTTATTATGAGTTTATGAGTTTTGATGTACCGAAGGAGTTCGGAGTCCCGGATGAGGTCGGGGACATGACGAGGAGTCTCGAAATGGTCGAGATGTAAAAATCGATATATTGGACGACTATATTCGGACATCGGAAAGGTTCCGAGTGATTCGGGTATTTTCGGAGTACCGGGGAGTTACGGGAATAGAGGAGAGAGGCCAAAAGGAAGGAGGCGTGCGCCCCCCTTCTGGCCCGAATTGGACAAGGGGTGCAGCCCCCTTTTCCTTCTCCATCTCCCCCTCTTTCCTTCTCTCCTACTCCGAAAAGGAAAGGGGAATCCTACTAGGACTTGGGAGTCCTAGTAGGACTCCCCACACTTGGCGCGCCCTCTCTAGGGCCGGCCTCTCCATCCCTCCTTTATATACGGGGCAGGGGGCACCTCTAGACACAACAATTGATCTCTTGATCTTTTAGCCGTGTGCGGTGCCCCCCTCCACCATAGTTCTCCTCGATAATATTGTAGCGGTGCTTAGGCGAAGCCCTGCAACGGTAGAACATCAAGATCGTCACCACGCCGTCGTGCTGACGGAACTCTCCCTCGACACACGGCTGGATCGGAGTTCGAGGGACGTCATCGAGCTGAACGTGTGCTAGAACTCGGAGGTGTCGTAGTTTCGGTGCTTGATCGGTCGGGCCATGAAGACGTACGACTACATCAACCGCGTTGTTCTAACGCTTCCGCTTTCGGTCTACGAGGGTACGTAGACTCACTCTCCCCTCTCGTTGCTATGCATCTGGTAGATAGATCTTGTGTGATCGTATGAAAATTTTAAAATACTACGTTCCCCAACACAACGAACGTTCACATTTTCGTCCTCCCCAGCGAACACATTTCCCGCTATTCGTTCTCCCAACACGGATGACGGATCTTGGCGCAAAGTTGGTGTCGGGTTAACATTTTGTGTTTGTTTGATGTGCGCCGAATCCAGCGAACGCCTCCCCTGCCTTATCCCCTCACCCACACAACCATTTGGTACTCTCTCATTTCCCTCACCCCGAGACATCCTCTCACAGTGATTCCATGTCGATTCCCGATGTCTTCTCTAGACGCGTTGTGCGGGGCTGAGGCGTGGTGTGCTAGAGGTGGCGGTGCTAGGTGACGTGTGCGGGGCGGTTGTGGGTAGGAGGCGTGGTGATGTAGTTGAATCTAGCAGACCTCGGATAGGTGGTCCTGAGCTAGTAGCCTTGATGCGATGCTAACAATGGACACATGGACTTACCATGCATGTTCTGGCTCTCTCGATGAGATAATACCCTACATCTTGATTTTCGTTGTATTGATTGTGGATGGAGTACGGAGTACAACTTGATCTACCACGAGATCGTTGTGTCTCATCTCTAAGATGTGTTGAGAATTTCCTATTGACTAGCCCAGCCTCGGTTTATATAATATACCGGAGGCCTAGGATAACATGGGTCATAGTCATCTAAGTCGGTGGAGAGGAGCCCTTGTCTTGTGGAATCTTCCTCGTATGCATCATGGGCCGCTCTAATTGGCCCGCTAATGAACCGCCACATGGGTCCTCATCCCAACCTTCTTGGGCAGGACATGACATGGTGAGTACCACCTGGTCTAGGACACCATCACGCGTTGGGTTGGAGGTCCTCCTCGCTGAGAGGAGTGGACCTAAGACTTGCCCCGCCGCGACGAGATGTGCAACCCCACTTGTCTCACTCGACCCCCCCTCTCTCGTTCATGTGGCGCGGTGCGACAACACAGCTTCCCCAACCCTCTGTCTCTGCCGTCGTTGTCGTCCAACCCGTTGGAGCACGTGGCAGCAGGATTTTTAGAACGATCATGAGGTCGCGGAGCCAGCGAGGACGAACACCTCGCTCCTGTAGGACAATGTCTCCATGAGCAATGCCAGTGAGTTGGAGGCCACCTAGCCGGTCATCCAGGATGAGCCCAGAGTCGACATCACTGGAGATCCCCGACGACGCGGACGAGCTCCACCACGCCCTCTTTAGGTTCATCTCTCCGAAACCACAAACTTTCTGAAACTTCAGTTGACATTCTACTGTCACCAGAATGTTTTGTCGAACATCCTACTGCTCTGAGAAACTTTCGAGACCATTGGCAAAGTTTAGATACATCTTGTGATGCACAACAGTTTTTCCCCTTGCAGATTTTGCCATTGTCAATTTTGAGTTACTTTGTCGCCATCTTTTGCAATGTTTTTCTCTATATATATTGCCATCTTTTGTGTAATACTCGCATGTCAAGACTTAGAATTTGGAAAAACTCCTCAGTTGCCATGTCAAACAAGTTAAAATCAAAAACATCTTACATTTTGATACGAAAGTTGAATTAGCGACAATTAATGTGTATTTAAGGGAGCACTACTCCATATTATTGCAAGAAAAAAGATTGCTTTCTAATTTGGGTGAAGTATAATTTTCCCCTCTTGACTTGGAAGAGGAGAAATCAGACATGTGCACGTGCGTATACACCCACGCCGCCTGCCTCGCGGGGGGCCACCGAGATCCGGCAGCCTCCCCCCTCCTCCTCCTCCCCGCATCGGCCGGCCGCCGCGATGCTCCTCCGGTCACCGCCGCGGCGCCTCCGCCTGCTCCGGCCGCACCACCTTCGCGCCCTCTCCAACGCTGCCGCCGCGGCCCTCGCGGGCCCGCCCCCCGCCCCGACCGAGTGGACGGAGGCGCCCGTCGCGTCGGTGCGCGCGGCCACCGCCGACGCCTCCCTCTTCCACGTCTCCCTCGACCTCTCCGCGCACGGGCCCCTCCTCGCCTCCCACGTCGCCGCCGGCCAGTTCCTCCCCTTCCGCCTCCCCGCCGCGCCCTACCCCATCTTCCTCGCCATCTCCTCCCCTCCCCCGGCCTCCTCCTCCTCGGCGTCTCCGCCCAGATCGTTCGACTTCCTCGTCAAGCGCCTCCCCGGCACCCCCTCCGCGCGCCTCTGCGACCTCCGCCCCGGCGACCTCGTCCCCGTCGGCGGCAGCGTCGTCGGCCGCGGGTTCGAGGTCCGCAGGATCGCCGACGCCCGCCACGTCCTCGTCTTCGCCACCGGATCCGGGATCAGGTGCCTAACTGCCCCTCTGCTTCTGTACATTTCTTCACTTGTTTCTTACACATCCATGATATTTGTCAAACCTGCGTCAATTGTGTTATAGATACATCACAATTGTTCAATCTTAGAGCCAATGATCTAGAGTATTTTCGATCAAAGGGCCACACGGCCCCATTTACGGAGTCACGAACAGAGTAACACAGCATTACAAAGAGCCCAATATCGATGCAAACACACGCAACAGGGAAGGAAAACAACCTACATTTCCGGACATCTGGACCACACCTAAGGAATGCAACACCGCACTACATTAGAACAGCAATTAGGCAAAACACCTACAGATTATATACAAAAACTAGCTCACATCCAGGGCAACAAAGACTTGGTCCCCAGCCATGGCAATGATATACTCCCTCCGTCCCATAATGTAAGACGTTTTTTGACTCTAGTATAGTGTCAAAAAACGTCTTTCATTATGGGACGGAGGGAGTAGATAGCAAACCACTGTAGTACAATGTTTCATCAGGTTTTTCCATATTTGCTTTAAATACAACGGTTGAGTTGCTTGGTAACCACATAATCTGTTTTAGACTGCCACATTTCACATGCCATGTGGTTGATGGGTGATGACCTTCTCCTTGATTTTATTGTTCTTTCATTTCGACTGGATGAGCATCCATGAATAGTTTTATCTATTTTGTTGAGTTGGATTGGCAGTACATCTCAAATTCTGCACTCTACATATATTGCATCCACACACTGATTCACCCTTGGTTTATGCGAACGTAAATGCCATCTCAAATTTATCAGTGATGTGGAAAGTGCATTTTGAGAAGATAGATTTCATTGGAGTGTATAAGTCTGCTCATATTGTCTTCATTTTTTACATTTATGTGTGGCAGTCCAATCCGGTCACTCATTGAGTCAGGTTTTGGCGAAAATGAGAAGATTGACGTAAACCTCTTTTATGGGGTTAGAAACCTTCAAAGGATGGCTTATCAGGTAGATGTCAGTCTAAAGTTACATTTTATAAGTGCAACCTTCTTTATGTAACGGCTGGAGACTCTGCTCTGACAGGAAAGGTTCAGTGACTGGGAATCGAGAGGAATAAAAATTATACCTGTTCTCTCTAGACCGGATGATCAATGGACTGGCCAGCGAGGCTATGTTCAGGTACCGATATCATTTTTCCTTTTTGGCTATTCTTAGCTCACCAGGTTCCCTTATATTCTTACTTATTTTTGCATTTTCAGAATGCCTTTTCAAGGGCAAAGAAAGTTATAAATCCATCATCGACGGGAGCGATTTTGTGTGGACATAAACAGATGACTGAGGTATATGTTCTCATTTCTTACTTTTGTAGCTAAAGATACAGGTTGCCAAACCAATCTTCGTGTCTCGATTCTTTCTGTACGTTAGATGATGCATGTGTTCTGTTATTTTAGACATCCATACATCAGAAACATACCCTTCTGGCAAATCCATGGCCAGTTAAACTTTCTCAAGATGAAACTACTTATAAAATATAGACACCAGTGTGCCGTTGCCTTTTATGGGCCATACTGTTACTGCTCTGTATTTGATGTTAATACTTATGTTTTTTTTTTTCGAGAAAACGCAATTAGGCTCTTGCGTTTCATTGCATTGGAAAGAAAAGAGTATTTACATCCTCCTGGGAGGCAGGTTTACACAGCCATCAGAGGCTCAGTGGACGTCCCATGATGCTGGCAAGACGAGCCTGAGCCCTGTAGCTCCGGCTTTTGCCCAACATCGGACTTCATCCTTGATTGTGTCGACAAGCTCATTGAGCGAGGGGCTAGCATGATCGAAAACGCACGCGTTCCTATGCTTCCAGACCATCCACGGCACCAAGAGTGCCACTGATTTCAGCGGCTTACGTAGGGTGGGCGGAGTGGACTCCTTCGCGCGCAACCACCAGTCCAGTTAATACTTATGTTTGAGGCCACATATATAGGCTAACAGACTACCAGTACAAATTTGCTGCCCAGACCTAGAAATTTGCTGTACATCAGTAAGAATTACAGTGATGTTAAAAATCTGACGTCAGATTTTTTAGCACGGCAAATCGAACGTTTTTTGTGGCAATTTAGTTGACACGAGGATAGCAAATTTAGGTTACAAGAATCGCAATTTCCTGGCAAAAAAATGAATTGAGGCGGATCTGCCATGCTTACCAACTAAACTTGGCATCCTCGGCAAACATAAATTGCCATAAAAAAATGTTTGGTTTGCCATGGTCAAAAATCTGACCTCGGATCTGTAGTGGAGTCCAAGAATTGTTGTCATTCAAGAGTAGTACTCCATTTCTCTACTTGTAAAATTGGTGGCTTGTTTCTGTACTCTTAGGCTGATCTTCATCTATGTTAATATTCGCAGGAAATTACTAGAGCTCTTGTTGCCGATGGTATGTCCAAAGATAAAATCCTAACAAACTTCTGAGTTTCACTAGAACACGTTTCTTGTCCTTTTGGCTGTTGTACACTTACTACCACAATCTAGTGGCTCTTGCTTACAGCAAATGCGATGCGGCTTAGGGTCGCGAAAAAGGTACCGCTACGTACTAACAAATAAGGGCAACTCATTTTCCTTCACGCTACGTGTTGCCCATCAACCATTGGATGTTGATATCCTGATATATTAATCTCAAGCAAGAAGAAAAGGTTTGGTGGTGCCCTGAGACAGTATTCCCCTGGAAGGTGCTGATGCACTTGAGAAGCCCCTTTCCGGAAAAGTAGAAGGGGGCTCAATAGGGGACATAGGTTGTAAGTTGGTAAAATCATTTTTTTAGTTTGTATGCCTTGGGACATAATCAATCGGCTGCAAGTGTTTGTGCCGTGAAATTTTGGTATGTTTGAAGGTTGTAATTTCTTTTTGGAGTTGCCTGGGTGTATTTGGAGCCCGTTGTCTCAACTGGCAGTGCCTGGATGTATGTGGAAACAGCTTTCTCGACTGACTGACGACAAAAACAATACATGAAAAAGGGTTTTGTTCTTTGACCCAACTGAAATTATGTGCCTGCATGCTATATATTGGATGTGATGAAAGATAGTTGTGCAATATGCTTCTCACTATGTTGTGCAATCTTCCCGGTGTGTTTGTAACTTGCATACGTTGATGGTGTGCAACCAACACCTCACCCTTTGAGTGCTTTTGAGCAAACCAGTTGTACACATTCTGCTGAGTGGAATGTAGTAGATCAAATTTCCAGGTGGTGTACAGACACCTCTCTGCTCCCATTATCGGGGATTCTAAACTCCCCTGCAATTGCTGGAATAAGCTTCCTGCAACAGAACCTGGTATGACCTGATCATGGTCATTATGTCCTTCATTATGACCTGATCATGGTTAATTTGTTTGTTCAAGGTTTTTGATATAGCTTACCACTCCTACACAACAAGCATGCACACATACCGAGCAAGCACGCGCGCATCCAAACAGCAGCAAGCACACACAGGCATCACAGACGCAGCACGACACCAGCAAGGCAGCAAGTACTGGGCTTCCCGTGTTGGCGCCGTCCCGACGACCATATCGCCATTTTTGCTTTATCCTTAAATCGAAAAACATGATACTGCACAGATGACGTGTCTGACGTATTATATAGCCAGTCAATCTGTAGCTTGTGCTCTTGGCTTCTTGCAAATTGTAGCCAGTCAATCTGTAACAAAATGGCATGAGCGTGTGCCACAATCTAGGTGCGAACACAGCTAGGGGATATCACTTGTTGACATGCCGCGGTCTAATTTATCATGTGTAACATTAATCTGTACAAATTTATACGCTACAGTAGAGGCTGAATGGGTGTCATTGTTCTGCTCCTAATGTAGTAATTATGATTAGTCCTGTGCAACATTTTTTTGTATTTAGACATATGGTACTATTTTTTGTTTGTTTATTCAACCATGACAAAATATATATCACGTTACCTCTGTGTTTGCATGTAAATAATCTGGTCACATACTACACAAGGGGTAAAATGGTCTTTTTAGGTCAGACTTAACACCGTTACTAGCCAAAACTGACGGAAATGTCACATAAGGAACAAAATAAAATTTGAGTGTCAAAAAGGGAAGAAACAAGTTTTTTGGGCCAAAAAGAGAAGCAAATTTTTAAAAAAAGGCCAAATAAGGAATTCTCTCATCATTGAAAGAGGACAGATGAATAACATGCTTCTCCTAAGAACGGAAGGACAAGGTGGACTAATATTATGGTTGGCTTAATTAACAGTGGGCTAATTAAGCAAGATTGATTCCTGAGAGATGCAGACATGCAATTACAATCAGCTAATTACAATCAGTTAATTAACAGTGCCCTGTCTAACCTTCTGGACTTATGAAAAGAAGGTTGCTGGAGGAAGTTACACCCGGGTAAGGTTAGACAGGGCACTAGCCACCACGGAATGGAGCGTGAGGTATCCAGAAGCCCATCTAAAGCACTTGACAGCGGCTACTTCTGATCACTGTCCTATATTGCTGAACTTCAATGGAACTCGGCCTCCAGAGCGGAAGAAGAACTTTATGTATGAGGTTATGTGGGAGACACATGAAACATGGCCAGAGACCATTTCATCGAGCTGGTCGGGAGGGGGACCGATAGCAAGTATGGACGAGCTGCGTCAAAAGCTGAGGCGAATATCGAAGGAGCTTGGAGCATGGAATAGGGACACGTTCGGCTCTGTGAGGAAAGAAATCAAAAATTTGAAGTGCGAGTTAGAACGTTTACGTACTGATACTGCCAGGGTTGCGCCTTCCCATGCTGAACTTAAAATCAATGAGAAGCTTGTCGAACTGTATCACAGGGAAGAGTTGATGTGGAGGCAACGATCAAGGCTGGAATGGCTCTCGGCAGGAGATAAAAATACTCGTTTTTTCCATCTGCGAGCAAGTCAGAGAAGGAAGAGGAATATGATCAAGGCACTAGCTGACTCTTGGGGAGTTTTGACAGAGGAACCGGGTGCTCTAAAAGCTCTTGTAACAAATTTTTATAAGAGTTTATATACTTCGGAAGGAGTGTCGGGGATTGAGGAAGTACTATCAAAAGTCCCACACAAAGTAACTGCAGAGATGAATGCTATGTTACTTGCACCATACTCACAGGATGAGGTTAAAACTGCTCTCTTTCAAATGGTTCCAACCAAGGCCCCGGGACCGGACGGCTTTCCGGCGCATTTTTATCAGAGGCACTGGGACATTTGTGGGGAAGAGGTGACTAATGCGGTTCTGAGAATTGTGAGAGGGGAGGAAGGAGCCGAATGTGTCAACGACACGGTACTGGTACTCATTCCAAAGGTTCTGAACCCAACCCAACTATCTCAATTTCGTCCTATCAGTTTATGTAACGTTATCTATAAAATTGCGTCCAAAGTGGTTGCTAACAGGCTCAAGAAAATCCTCCCTGATATTATTTCTGAAGAACAGTCAGCTTTTGTTCCGGGGAGGCTTATCACAGATAACATTATCTGCGCTTATGAGTGTTTGCACTTCATGAAGAGAAGCAAGGCCAAGTCAAATAGTTACTGTGCCCTAAAGCTCGACATGATGAAAGCCTATGATCGTTTGGAGTGGCCTTATCTCAAGGCTATGATGGAGAAGCTGGGTTTTGCACAAGCATGGATACAATTAGTAATGAACATGGTGCAGACAGTTAAGTTCTCAGTTCTTTTCAATGGTGAGAAGTTAGAACAATTCACACCTACTCGAGGTATACGACAGGGAGATCCTATCTCTCCTTACCTTTTCTTGATTGCGGCAGAGGGCCTTTCGTGCCTACTAAAATCGAGTTCTGTTTCGACTGGTCTGGAAGGGATCAAGGTGGCACCAACAGCCCCGGCTGTGAACCATCTTCTCTTCGCAGACGACAGCCTGCTGCTTTTTAAGACAAGTGTTCAGGGAGCTGGGGAGGTGTCAAACCTGTTGGAAACTTACTGCAAGGCCTCGGGACAACGGATAAATAATGACAAGTCATCCATCTTCTTCAGTAAGGGGTGTCCTCAGGCGATGAGGGATAACATAAAACAAACTTTGAATGTGCACAATGAGTCGTTGAGTGATAGGTATCTTGGTATGCCTACGGATGTGGGACAATCAAAAATGGGCACGTTCAAATACCTTAGAGACAGAGTATGGGAAAAGGTCAGAGGGTGGATGGAGAAACTGTTGTCTGCAGCAGGCAAGGAAGTTCTTATTAAGTCAGTGGCCCAAGCCATCCCAGTCTACTCTATGGCCTGCTTCAGGTTACCCCGTGGTTTGTGTGAAAATATTACCTCAATAATAAGGCAGTTTTGGTGGGGGAGCAAGCAAGGAAAGAGGAAGCCAGCATGGGTAGCATGGGATGTAATGACTCAACCAAAATATATGGGAGGAATGGGGTTCAGAGATATTGAAATCTTCAATCTGGCCTTGTTGGCGCGTCAGGCTTGGAGGATACTTGATGATCCGAATTCCCTAAGTGCTAAAATACTGAAAGCTGCGTACTTTCCAGCTAGTTGTTTCTTGGAAGCACAGTTAGGGAATCACCCATCGCAAATTTGGCGAGCTGTTATTGATGGAAGGGATATTTTAAAGCAGGGGATCATTCGGCGTATCGGAGATGGAAGAACAACAATGATCTGGGAGTCAAACTGGATACCAAGGGCTAGTATGATGCGCCCCATAATAGCTATTTCGGATTCACCTCCGAGAGTTGTAGCAGATCTGATTGATGCAACAACGGCTACGTGGAAGGAGGAGCTCATAAGAGCAAGCTTTATATCCTTTGATGCTGACGCTATAATGGCCATCCCGCTGTGCACTAGGACTATTGATGATTTTTGGGCTTGGGAGGCGGAGAGAAGTGGAAGATTCACAGTACGATCATGTTATAGAATGATCATGAACAAGAAATATCATAGAGAGAATTGGCTAGAGGAAAATGCAGGAGCATCGGATTGGAGTGTAAGTGGAAAAGCATGGAAAGACCTTTGGATAACCAAAGTTCCAGCAAAATTGAGGGTGTTCTTGTGGAGACTAGCGCAACACTCCATGCCTTCTATGGATGTTCTTCACCACCGTAACATGTCGACGACACACCTTTGTGCTTTGTGCGGCTGTGCTGACTCGTGGAGGCATGCTCTCTTTGATTGTACCATGTCACGTTGTATCTGGTCTCTCTCAGAAGCATCTCTGGTAGAACAAGTGAGCATGAATACAGACACAAACGCCCGGAATTGGCTATTTGCGATGCATGAACATTTACCACAGAAAGAGTTTGTGGTTCTGGCTGTCACACTCTGGTCGATATGGAAAGCGAGACGGCAGGCAATATATGAAGGTATCTTTAAGAGCCCTGATGCAACAAATCAGTTCATTAACTCCTATCTGAGAGATCTTGAAACAATTGAGGAGATTGGGGTTAAGGAACCAAGGAGGCAACAATGCAGACCAAAGCAATGGATTAAACCTCCTGACACAATGTTCAAGTTTAATGTTGATGCAGCAGTGCCATCAGGCAGAAGGCGCGGTATAGCAGTAGCTATATGCAGAGACCAGGATGGAGTTTTTCAGGGCGCTTCTGCGTTAGTGGTAAAAGGAGTTAATGATCCTCCAACAGTTGAGGCTCTTGCTATCCGTGAAGCACTAGCACTCGCGGCGGATCTCAACATACAGAGGGCACAGATAGCATCAGACTGCATGATGGTGGTTGAGGATATTAAGCAAAGGACCTCGGCAAGCTATGGGGCGATTTTACATGAAATAATAGAGCAGAGCTCTTCTATGAGTAGATGTAGCTTTGTGCATGAGTTTAGGAGCTCGAATTTCGAGGCTCACAATTTAGCGAAGCATTGTAGTAGATTGGGGGTGGGCCGCCATGTTTGGTTAGGGCACCCTGGTGATCTCTCTTTTGTACCTCTGAACATTGTTTTGGTCTAAATAAAGCTTCGCGAGATTGTCTCAAAAAAAAAAAAGCTAATTAAACAAGATTTCGGATAGATGCATGCAGGCTAATTAAAACCATGTTTCAGCTAGCTCACCAATCTGCCTGGCAACCTGAATGTCACCTAGCAGTTTTGCTTCGCCCACCTCTACCCCCCGTGGCAAAGACTTCAGTTGCTCAAACTTGATCGGCTTTGTCACAATACGTGGCAGGTTATTGATGTTGGTCTTCTGCACATCGAGAGTCTCCAAATGCTCTTGATCACCAACTTTAAGAGGCATCACATTCACCATTGTGTAGCTTTGATTTGCATCCCATTCCTAGTTCGTTTGTGATCATGATAAAAAATTCTGTGATTAGCCTGGATCCATCACTTGATCAATTTGATCGAATGGACGATTATGATCACCCGATGGATGTTGAGGATGTGTTTGCTTCTTCCCAAAAGCAAAAGAGTGAAAAAGGGAAGAGGCAAATGAATTACTTGTATGAATATGCTCAAACTTGTCTTCTTGCAATTTTGTAAATTTAGGATTACATTGCACAACAAAGGTACAAGCAAATAGCCGGTTCCAAGTGCTCCAACATTGTTGGAAATTGCTAGAAAATAGTAAGAAGTGGAAGCTGAGGGATCAAAAATATCCTCCACCGAAGAAAGAAAGATCAACTAGCCCCTCCATCTATGAGATGATGATGATGATGATGATGAGGAGGAGGAGGAGGAGGAGGAGGAAGGAAGGAAGGCGGAGTCTAACACCAAAGACAAGTAAGGGGAGGACATATGTTGATGATGGCAAGGAAGGAAATAGTGGATTAAGCTTTGCAAACGAGGAGGGATTTGGCCGAGAAGAAGCAACTAGAGAAGATGGAACAGTGGCAACAACTTAAAGAAAATGAAGACAAGAAGTTGGCGGAGGAGAAGCACAAGGCCGACTTTGAGGAGCGTAGGCTTCTTCTCGGGGAGAACCGGAAGGGATAGGAAATCATCATTGTTGAGGAGAACCTGATCATGATATTGGATCCCGATTGGATGGACGAGAAGGTGGGTAAATTTTGGGAGATTAGACACAGGGAGATCTTGCGACCATGGCTGTCTTTGATCGGGATGATGGAAGACAAAGTTTCTGCTAGCTTCGGTGGCGACAACGGCGGTAATGGTAAGAACGGTGTTTCGTGATTGCTTGGTGATCGTGGAGACATTTGGTCATGCTCTTGGTCATATTTGCTCACGCTTTTGATTGATAGCTTTTCTATGTTTGGTCTTCCTTCTGGCTCACAAACCATGGACGAAATTGGTATTTAAATGTTTAGAATGTGAACACTATTGTCTAATGTTGAGATGTGAATTTTTTTATGATTGTTGATGTCAAATTTAAATTCTAGTGTTTGCTTCATATCCACATCCACATCCACAGGAAAGTCAAAATATGTGCAAATCGGTTTTTGCCTACTGTTTTCACACAACGTGTTCTCCCGAAACCTGCTTGGTACCCTACTATTTTAGGTATATATACACTAAACCGCTTTTACGGTACGTCACTTTTATAGTACTCCCTCCGTTCCTAAATACAAGTCTTCGTAGAAGATTTTCAACAAGTGACTACATACAAAGCAAAATAAGTAAATCTACACGCTAAAATATGTCTACATACATCCGTATGTTGTAGTCCATTTGAAATGTCTATAAAGACTTATATTTAGGAACGAAGGGAGTATTTGCTTTTTTTTTTTTGAGACAATCATCGCCAGGCTTTATTCAGTGATCAAATTGTTTACAGGTAAGAAAGCCAGGTCCCCCGGTTGGCCCAACCAAACATGGCGACCAAACCCGAGTTCTAAAGCGTGCCTAGCGAGATTGTGAGCCTCAACATTCGAGCTCCTATACTCATGAGTTATATTACAAGAATTAAAAAGACTAGTGCGATAAAAAATTTCTTGAATTATAGCTCCATACTCCGAGTTGGAGTTTTTCTCCTGGATATCTCTGACCACCGTCTTGCAATCCGATGCAATAAGAATCCGGTTAATATATAAGTCTTGTGCCAGAGCTTGGCCTTCCCTGATCGCCATTGCTTCCAAAGTGGCCGCTTCGGATATGAACTTTACCTTACACGCAGAAGCTCCCAGAAAATTGCCCTCATCGTCACGGCACACTGCCGCAACCACTCCAAAAGATCGTTCAGTTGCCACAGCCGCATCCGTATTTATCTTCGCATATCCTTCCGGAGGAGGCACCCACGCTGCTGGTCGAGGCACCTTCCTGGACCGAACTGAAGTATTTTTATCCATGATCTTAATATCTCTCAGAAAGTTATTGATAAAACTGTTTGTTGCGAAAGGGCTCTCAAAAATGTCTTCATGAACTGCTCTTCGTCGAGCTCTCCAGATTGACCACAATGTTACCACCACTCGAGTAAAGTCCTCATGTGATAACGCATCATGAATTGTGAACAGCCAGCTCCTGGCATTCATTGACAGGTTTTCTATCATGGTTTCCACCGCTTCTTCAGAACTTAAGGCCCATATGCTCCTCGCCATGACACAGTCTATGAGCGCATGCTTCCAGCTGTCCTCTGCCGTGCACAAGGGGCAGATCTTTGTTGTTGACATATGTCGATGATGCAATAGATCCCCTGTGGGTGTAGTCTCGTGGCAAAGTCTCCATAGGAACACTTTAATCTTTGATGGTATCTTCAAATTCCACAGAGAGGTCCACGCCCTCTCATCTTCTGAAAAATCAACCCGACCACCCACAGGCTGCAGTAGCTCTTCATTGCTCCTTTTCGTTCCCGCCAAGAACTTGTAAATTGATCTAACCGAGAATAAGCCTCTTGTATCCTCTCCCCACGCCCAGTAATCCTCCACTCTACTTGTACAGAGTGGGATCCTCAAGATGATGTCCGCATCTATCTGTATGAAGGTAGCTCGCACCTTCTCTTCATTCCAAGTAGCCGCTGAACCATCAATCAGCTCCGAGACCCAGATAGGTCTTTCATCCACTAGAGAGAGCATCGGCCTCCTCATCCCCGATCTTGGCAGCCAATTATCTTCCCACACTCTAGTTGATTCTCCGGTCCCAATTCGTCTTACAAGTCCTCGAGAAAGAGCTTCTCTCCCGTCCAGCACTGCCCTCCAAATTTGTGATGGATAACTGCCCAACTCGGCCTCCAGAAACGGAGCTGTCGGAAAATATTTAGCTTTCAAAACTCTCGCACTTAAGGATAACGGATCCTGTATAATTCTCCATGCTTGCCTCGCCAGAAGGGATAGGTTAAAAATTTCTATATCTCGAAAGCCCAATCCTCCCAAATGTTTTGGTTTTGTGCAGACGTCCCAAGACACCCAACAGGGTTTCCTCTTCCCCCTTTTACTTCCCCACCAAAACTGCCTTATCATTGAAGTAATGCTTTCACAAATCCCTCTCGGCAATCTGAAACATGCCATAGAGTAAACCGGGATTGCTTGTGCTACTGCCTTGATCAACACCTCCTTTCCTCCATATGAAAGCAGTTTCTCCATCCAACCCTTGATTTTGTCCCACACTCTATCCCTCAAAAATTTGAAGGTCCCGTTCTTTGAGTGTCCCACATCCGTTGGCATACCCAGATATCTATCCGTAAGTTGCTCATCATGCACATTGAGAAGATTTTTAATACCATCTCGAACCACTTGTGGACACCCTTTGCTGAAAAATATCGAGGACTTACTGTTATTCACTCTCTGGCCCGAAGCATGGCAATACGTATTTAGCAGGTTTGATACCACTTGTGCCCCCTCATTACTTGCCTTGAAAAGCAGCAGGCTATCATCAGCAAAGAGTAGATGGTTGACAACTGGAGCTGTCGGAGCCACCTGAACCCCTACAAAAGCTGACGATTGAGGAACGGATTTAAGTAGGCACGAAAGGCCCTCCGCTGCTAACAAGAAAAGATAAGGTGATATCGGATCTCCCTGCCTAATACCTCTTGAAGGTCTGAATTGTTGCAATTGCTCTCCATTAAAAAGGACTGAAAAAGATACTGAAGTGATCATCTTCATAACTGTGCTTACCCATATCGGAGCAAAACCAAGTTTCACCATCATTGCCTCGAGATAGTCCCATTCTAGCCTATCATAAGCTTTCATCATATCGAGTTTCAATGCACAGCTGCTACTACCCTTTGCCTTGCTCCTCTTCATAAAATGCAAACACTCGTACGCTGTAATAATATTATCTGTTATAAGTCTTCCTGGGACAAACGCAGACTGTTCCTCTGATATAATCTCTGGTAAAATTTGCTTCAATCTATTTGCAATAACCTTCGAAGCAATCTTGTACAGTACATTGCACAAACTTATAGGTCTAAACTGAGTTAGCAAAGTTGGGTTCATTACCTTAGGGATTAAAACCAGGAAAGTATCATTTATACATTCTGGATTCTCTTCTCCTCTCACAATTCTGAGTACCGCTTTGGTCACCTCCTCACCACAGACATCCCAATGTGTTTGATAAAAATGAGCAGGGAATCCATCAGGTCCTGGAGACTTGGTGGGAAACATCTGGAAAAGCGCTGTTTTCACTTCCTTCTCAGTATAGTCCGCAACAAGCATAGCATTCATTTCAGGAGTAACTTTCTTAGGTACATGGTCCAGAACCGCTTGAATATTAGATACTCCCTCTGATGTGTATAGAGACTTGTAAAAATCGGTTACCATCTCTTTTAGCTCCTTCGGGTCCTCCACCTGGACTCCCAACGAGTTCATCAACGCCCTTATCATATTTTTCCTACGCCTCAAGCTCGCCCTCATGTGAAAGAACTTAGTGTTTCTATCCCCCGACGTTAACCAGTCTATCCTTGATCTCTGGCGCCAAAGCAATTCCTCCCTGTGGTAAAGCTCCACCAATTTCTCGTTAAGTTTCCTCTCAGTCTGGCTCGGACTAGTGCGAGCGGGATCATCTCGGAGCCTCTCAAGCTCCTCTTTTATGCTTTTCATCTCCCTCCTAACCGACCCAAAGGTCCTCTTATCCCAGCCCCCCAGGCTCTTGGATAGTTTTTGAAGCTTTTCTTTTAAATCATACGCTCTATCAACCTTATCACCCTCATTCCAAGAAGAGCGAATTGTATCCTTTAACTCCTCATGTGTTTCCCAGGCCACTTCATACCGAAATATTTTGCTCTTTATCTGACTCGCCACTTCACCCCTATTTAAAGAGAGGTGAATGGGGCCATGATCTGACGTGGCCGAAGTGACATGATTAAGAACTGCCAAGGGAAACATAGTGCACCAGTCCGTAGCTCCCAGCGCCCTATCCAACCTCACTCTAGTATATGAGCCCCCTGAAACTTTCTTTTCAAACGTCCAGAAGCGCCCTTTGAACCCAATATCCATCAACATGCAAGTATCAACTGCGTCACGAAAACCTTGTATCTGCGCGTTGCTACGTTGACCAATTCCTTCATGCTCTTCCGGACGTAACACCTCGTTAAAATCTCCAATACAAAGCCAAGGAAGCGGACTCAAAGAAGAGATATTTTTCATAGTGTCCCACGTCCGGTGCCTAAGGTGAGTTTGAGCCTCCCCGTACACCACTGTGAGTCTCCAGGGGTCGAAACCCCCCTCTCGAACTCCACAATCCAGATGATAGTCCGAGTAACCCAAAATCTCAATATCAATATCATTATTCCAAAACAAGCCAATACCTCCACTCCTTCCATCACTACTAACAGCATAGCAATGATCAAAACCTATTGAACTGGCTAAACCTTCTACCCTAGCTTTATCAACTTGAGTTTCCACAATACAAAGCAAGGTAGGGACAAACTTCTTCGCGATTTCGCGAAGCTCGCGAATTGTCGAGGCTTTGCCCGCACCCCGACAATTCCAACTGATTATACTCATTGGTCCCGGCGGCGCCCCTCAAGGGAGCCCGCCGATATTACAGTTTTATCTTTGTTCCTCTCATCACCTTCTCCATCTTCACCTTGGTATATCCCCTTTTTTGACCTTTTATTTACCTTCCTCGGAGAGACGTACACCGGCGGCATGGGGGGAATGCCTGATGGTGTCTTTGCAAACGGGACCAATCCCATCTCTTCTGGCAGCTCTGAAGATTGAGCAACCATTGCCAAACTCGCCTGAGAATTTTCCACCGAAGCTCTCTTATTGGCGCCTCTGATATCAGAGGCCACCTCTTCCATACGGTTCCCTGTGTCAGCTCCCTGGACATCTTCTTTTGGGGCATCACTCCCATGACCGGAGTCGCTGTTATTCGCTGCTCCTCCCCTTCCTTGGTACATTCCACGACCTCTTCCTCGTTCCCCTCCTCTACCCCTACCTCCGCGGAAGAAGGATCTCCCAACAGAAGGCTGGTTGTAGGGTACTTCCCGGCGTTTCGCAAGCATCCAGCTTCCCCACTTTTTATCCGTTTCACTCCAGACACCATTGCCACACTCCTCAAAGCCGTGACCCATGATGCCGCAGATTTTGCAGAAAAACGGGACTTTTTCATACTTTACCACTAGCATCTTTCTCCCCTCTCCTTCCACGTTAAGAGGGGTAAACCTAGTCAAAGGTTTGGCAGTCAGAACACGAACCCTAGCTCTTACGTAGTCCCCCTCATAGAAGAGATTAGGACGAAGTTGAACCTCCCTCACTTTGCCAATCCTGCGGGCTAGCTCGTCCACCACCTCCGGGTGGCGATAGAGGTCAGGGACTTTATGAATTTGCACCCACAGAAACAGACCATCTAGGGCATAATCTTGGGGATCAGACACCCCATCATAATCCTCGATAACCACCGCGAAGTTCCTGAACAGCCAGGGTCCCCCATGGACTACTTTCTTCCAATCTCCTAGGCAGTGCATCTGGAAGATGAATCTGTTTGCCCCCGCCTCCCTGAAATTTGCCGTTTGAGCAAGGCCCCAAACGAATGTCAGCGTATCAAACAAAGACGATGAACTGAAAGGCCTGTCAGTATTAACCCTAGCCACCGCCATCCAGCGGGCTTCTTCCTTGAATTGCTTAACTTTTTCCTTCCCTATGATCACATCATCAAGTTCCTCATCTAGCAGATCCATGTTCTTTAGCATCTCTTCTAGATCAGCCTCTTCCCCTCGCCCGGATCGAGACGAAGATCCTCTTTCCTCCGCCATCTAGGACAGGGTAAGGGGTAGCACGGCACCCAGCCTCGCGGTCACCCGAAGGCAGCAGCAAAGACGGCCGGTGTAGCGACAAAACCTCCCGCCGGCCGAAGATCGCCTGGCGGAGGTAAAGACGAAACCCTAAACGAGAGGGTAAAAGGGCATGCTGCCAGAGCCCATAAGGGAGTATTTGCTAGAGTTGCTCGGAGGACCATGCAACAGTGGGCAGTGGCAGAAGGCCCATGGATTGAGGAATGGGAAGGCCCATGCACGCCATCAAATAAAATACCAGTATACATTGTCTGTCCATTTGTAAGTAAAATACCGTGTGCCACTGTTTCATTATCAGAATAATAACAACGCTCCTCACGTTCTAAACAAGGTGCCACGGCAAGATTCCTCCGTACATACATAATACGTAGTACATTGTGAAACGGTTCCTCCATAGTGATCCGGCATTTTGAAATGGCACGAGGCTCTCGACCAGTTTTATTAAATTCCCCACTAATGTAGTGATCAATCATGTTACGGTTGTTAGAGATCTTTTCTCCACTCCCACGTCGATCGTACTCCCTACGGAACCTCAGAAGGAAAGCAGGGGCTACCTTGGCAGAATTTTTGGGGATGATGACCCCCC
>LR738711.1:11988608-12018771 GCA_902687465.1 Secale cereale
CTAGCATATTAGGCTGCCATGTCGCAGTCGAAGCCTCGTCATCGGAGATGCAGAGACTGGACCTGAATTCTTTGAATACCAATGACGGCAGCCCCTTAGTCATCACATCGGCAAACTGTTGCAAGGTGGGTACATGCAGAACATGGACATTGCCGAGCGCGAATTTTCCCCGAATGAAATAAATATCCAGTTCTATGTGCTTGGTATGACAATGATGCACCGGGTTAGCTGAGAGGTACACCGCTACACCGCGGAAACGTTGTCGCAGTACGTCGCCATGGCGTGGCCGACGCGGCAGTGAAGCTCCGAGAGCAGCTGATGTAGCCAGGAGAACTCCGCAACCGCATTGGCGAGGGCGTGGTACTCTACCTCTGCGCTGGACCAAGACACCATTGGTTTCCGCTTCAAGGACCAAGACAGGAGGGAGGGCCCGCGGTAGCGCACTAGCCGGGAGTAGAGCGGTTGGGTGTCTGGGCACCAAGCTCAGTCAGCTTTGGAGTAGGCGATGATGTCGAGCGACGAGGAGACGTATAGCGTCGGGCCAAGGGCGGGTGAACCACGCACATAGCAGAAGATGCGCTTGAGAGCCCAGTGAGCGTCGCGCGGAGCATGCATCTGGAGGCACAGTTGTTGCACGGCGTACTGCAGGTCTGGACGGGTGAGTGTCAGGTACTGAACGGCGCCAACAATATTGTTGTAGAACGATGCATCGGCGGCGAGGGCGCCTATCCTGAGCCGAGACCTTGCCCAAGGTGTCGGCGGCCTTGCAATCTGACATTCCGGCACGCTCCAAGAGCTCAAGCGCATACTTCTTCTGGCATAAGAAGAAGCCGTCGGGGCCGCGCGTGATTTCCACGCCCATGAAGTAGTGTAGCGTGCCGAGGTCTTTGAGAGCGAACTCGCTCTGCAGAAGATCGACGAGCTGGCGTAGGAGAGTGTCGGTGAAGGCCACGAGCACAATATCATCAACTTACAATAGAACATACGCTATGTCGTCATTGTTGCTGTACACAAACAGAGAACCATCCGAGCGCGTGGTGGCAAATCCAATCTGCACGTGGTAGAAATCAATCCGCTAGTACCAGGTGCGGGGAGTCTCCTTGAGGCCATAGAGAGAGAGAGCGGGAGAGCAACATACGTTGTTGGGGCGGGCGGGATCGACGAACCCCGAGGCTGCTGGCACTTGGCAGAAGACCTGCGCAAAGCGCCACCATTGTCGAGTACGGGAAGGACACGAACACCTAAGCTCCACGACAACGCTCACAGGAGGAAAAACGACGCAAAATGTCATCGATGTCGAGTAAGTGACTGACAAGGGTCTTCACTTGTAACCCTGACACGGAGAGGAGAACCACAACAACGTCCGCACAGAGGACCAACAGGCAAAGGCACCACCGCGACCATGGTATTTGCCAAAGAACCAATCGTACGAGGCCCCGACTTCCATGTACCTAAACACCGTCAATGTGGAGCAAAAATTGAGGGATAGCATGGAGGGTCTCCGCTTGATGGATTGTCCACGGATGTATCGGACCGTGTCCGTGAACGTATAAAGGCGTCAGCTTGATGATTGCCATTGAAGATGCCCTTCTTCTCGCGTGGCCGACACAACGAACCGAGATGCTTGTCCTGTGCATGTGAACGGCGCACAGGACACTGGGTCGAGCTTCACGTGTCCGGCGGGTACACACGTTTCACGTTGTCCTGCGGCATTGCACGAGAGATGATGTCAGGGCATCTTCAACGAGCAATCAGATGTTCGCGGACAGTTTCTTTTTAAACAGTACCTTATATATATCATATACAGTTTCTTTTTTCTTTTGAAAAGGAGGATGACCCCGGTCTCTGCATTTGAACGATGCGTACAGTTATTTTATTAATTATTTACAATAACCTTACAAAGTAATACACAAGCCACAATCTTGACAACATTTGTCGTTACTTCTATCCAATTGATTAAGGGGCGCCGATAGTCCGAACCGAATACCAAACAGACCTCACGCCAAAGCCTAACATCTAAAGCCGGAGACCTCAACCAAGCCGCATCACCGGGTCTGGGGCAAATAACTATCCGGTGCACTCTCAGAGACCGTCGGCGCCGTCTTTCACCAATCCATTTTCAGAGCAGGTAACGCGTCCACCTTGCCAGGCCTGTCGTCGACACCACCACGGCGCCAGCCGACGCCACCTGCCTACGCGCTCCAATTGCCAGTGGGTCGGGCCGACCGTCCGGACTCATCTATAGCTCCCCCGATCTGAGGACGGTATCTGGGATTTCAGACATTCAGATCGTTCCGTGGACGTTTGATAGCGTCGAAGGCTTGAAACTGTTCGGAATGTCCGATCAACATATTTAGAGGTGTTTTGGTGATGCCCTTACACAGCTTGAAGAACCATACCATTATTGTTTGATGAAGTGGTTAAATTATTATTTTTTGAAAGGGACGAAGTGGTTAACGAGTTTGCAAAGAAGGAAAAAGTTGATTCACCACTACTCTATACATAGACTTTTTTTAATGAGAAAACTTCCAATCTATTCATCTTCAATCATAACACAGTACAATGAACATAAAAAATACAAAAGCAAACATCAGAAATAAAAAAAAAATACACTCAGATCCATACACCATCTAGTGACGACTATAAACACTGAAGCGAGCCCCCTCCATCGCCGGAGCAGGGCAGAACTTGAAGGTACCGTGGACCTTTTTTCACGTTGCTACCAGTTTCAGGGTCTATAAATATACTACTCCTACATAGCTAGAGATCCATCCGTATGCAGCACAAGCTTTATAGCTTTTCCAGAAATTTGCCACGCATCACCATTGATCAGATATGGACGCAACAAGTGCTGCTGCGGCCGCTGTGGAGATGGACGCCGGCGCTGCCTTCGCCCCGTCGGTGTGGGGCGACTTCTTCGTTACCTACATCCCTCCTCCCACACAGGTATGCCATCCTTCTCCTTCCTATCGATCTGCACATCTAGTCTAGCTTGCCAATTTTATTAACCATGAAAAATCAAGCTGAAGCTTGGGTGCGAGATTACAGATGTTTCGGCGTGAGTAGGGAGTAGCTGAAATCCTGAATATGTACACGCAGAGATCGGAGGAGTGGATCAGGGAAAGAGCAGAGGAGCTGAAGAGGCGAGTGCACAGGATGTTCTTCTTCGAGGACGGCGGCGTGGCCAAGGCGGTGGCACTGGTTGACACGCTCTAACGTCTCGGCCTCGACAGCCTCTTCCGCGACGACATCGCAGCGGCCATTAGCCATGTCCACCTTGCCGGCGAGGAGTGGCCGGAGTATGTAGGCTACGATGATCTCCACGTCGCCGCCACTCGGTTCCGCCTGCTCAGGCAGCATGGTATCTGGGTGTCTACAGGTAGTTACATTACATGCAGCAACATGCTAACACACAAACTACTACTCCCTCCGTAAACTAATATAAGAGCGTTTGGATAACTACTTTAGTGATCTAAATGCTCTTATATTATTTTACAGAGGGAGTATTTTTTAGGAGCGTTAACAAGTAGAGATGAGTGCCGACTCTAAATCAACATGCATGCAGGTGTGTTCGACAAGTTCAGAGATGGCACGGGCAGTTTCAGCGCAAGCCTGAGCAACGACCCAAGAGCTCTGCTGAGCTTGTACCACGCTGCTCACATGGCGGTACCGGGCGAAGCTACTCTGGACGACGCCATCGCTTTTGCACGTCGCCACCTGGAGACCATGAATGGTGAGCTCCAGCTCCAGTCACCGGTGGCGGAGCAGGTCGCCCGCGCCCTCGACCACCCACTCCCACGGTTCACCAGGCTGCTGGAGACCATGCGCTACCTCCCCGAGTACGCGCAGGAGGAGACGCACGATGGCACGCTGTTGGAGCTCGCTAGGCTCAAGTCTCACATCATGAGGTCCATTCACCTCACGGAGCTCAAGGCCCTGTCCTTGTAAGTCCATAAGATTTTCCATTTGGACGATCAGTCCTAGCTAGAGTTGTGGTTTTCGTTAAAATCCCGTAGAGTGTGGTGATTTTGTGTTACCTCAGCACAAAAAGTTGTGTATTTGTGAAAAATTTCTCTTCTTTAAATCTCTAGCTATTACGCGCAATGTATGTAGGTGGTGGAGGGATGTTTACAACGCCGTGAATCTCAAGTACTGTCGGGACCGTATGGTGGAGGTCTACCTCTGGAGCTGCGGAATGATCCCAGAAGAGGAGAACTCACGCGCACGCTTGCTATTCGCCAAGACGTTTGGAATCGTGTCATTTCTGGATGATACTTTTGACGTCCACGCCACCATTGAGGAGTGCCATAGTCTTAATGAAGCATTTCAGAGGTATGTATGTACGTAGAGCAGTTCATTTATTAATTTTGAAGTTGCTCTCAAGGATCTACCTACAATTAGGAGTTCAAAACATGAGGTGCTCATTTTCTTTCTTAGAAATATAAAGCATATATATTTCCAAAGTTCAGTTTTGAGCTTCTACAATTCAATCTTTATTAAACACATGTATATCTTTGTCTGTAGATGGGATGAAAGTGCGGTTTCTGCTCTACCCGAATACCTGCGCATGCTATACATCAAAACCCTAAGCAACTTCAAGGAATTTGAGGATCTTCTGGAGCCACAAGAAAAATACCGCATGTCTTACGCTAAAAAGGCGGTAAGTAGCTAGTACTCATTGTACATATACATATGCAGATTTTAATCTGTTTTTGAGAAAATTCCACCCTCCCCATCGAGTCTAATAATTCGTTCAACTTATTCTTTATTTATTTTTATCAAACTTAACCTTCTCATGTACACCTTCTAGTTCACTTTAGACCCCACCCGGATGGTCCATGCTCCCTTTGTCTCTATTAATTTCACTATTTTGTCATCCTGAGCACTTATGTACTCCATCTGAAAAATTCTTGCCATGTTTTACCCAGTGAAAAAATAGCACCGAACTTAAAATATGCTATTAGCATGCTATATCACACTATAGTGTGTTATAGGCGGACGTGGAGTATCTGCTCCCGGGCTCAAATGAGCCCGGGTGAACAGTAAAATCGAAAAAAAATCGAGAAAAATTCAAAAAATTCCAAACTTTTTTTTGGGTGAAACATTGACAAAAGTTCTACGTGCATGCAAAAATTCGTCATGAAATAACATTCCTAGAAGGCGTGCCAAAAAAAACAAAATCAGTACTCTGAAAATGCTACTTTCAAAAGCATTTTGGAGCACTGATTTTGTTTTTTTTGGCACGCCTTCTAGGAATGTGATTCCTGGACGAATTTTTGCATGCACTTAGAACTTTTGTCAATGTTTCATCCAAAAAAAAGTTTGGATTTTTTTGATTTTTTTTCGATTTTTTTTCGATTTTACTGTTCACCGGGCTCATTTGAGCCCGGGAGCAGAAAGGCACTTTCGGTTATAGGCGAGACATTGATTGTATACTGATTTATATAGCGAGCCATTGCTGAACACACTATAGCATGCTATTAGCGGAGATATAACAGACACGGATTTTTGGCTCTAGGGATAACATGCTCCCTAATGAACAGTAAAATCAAAATAAATAGTAAATAATTTTTCAAAATTCTGATATTCTTTATAGATGTTCATGTTAGTGTAGCAAGTGTGCTTTACAATTTTCATGCCATACAGGATAGCATTGCTTCGTCGGCGAAAATACCAAAATTAAGTGTAAAATTAGGAGGTAACATTTGTTGTTTGACTTTTTTTTTGCAAATGCCGAAATGCTTAAGTTTTTCCCTTGAAAATTTGCAGGTAGCATTTGGATGTGACAATGAACACATCTATTTTTTTTTAACTTTTTTTACATTTGTAAAATCCATTTTTTTGCATGCAGGAGCATGTGCTACCTCGAGCCAAATTGAATATTCGAGATAATATAACGCACTATATTTTCAGTGGTTTTACCCCTTGTGACATCGTGATGGCAAATGAATTTCCAAACAGCCAGACGTCTATACTAGTTTGTGACATGCCCCAATTATGTCACATGCCCCTCAATTTTCATCATTCTTTGAAATTTAGTCAAAATTCACCAAATTCTATGGAATCGTGTCAGTTCTGCTCAATAGGTGCAGCTAGCTAGACTCACTTTTCTTGTGCCATATGGGGTACATCCCTAGACCCCAGTGACACTCGTCAGGGACAAGTTCACAACTAAAGGGTACAATAATACACTGTTTTTTTTGCGGGTACAATAATACACTGCTGTACTCAATAATACACTAAAGGGTACAATAATACACTGTCGGCCAGCAATAATTGTGAAATTTCACAACTAGGGGGTAAGAAGTAAATTTACTCTAAAATTATCAACGCGTTGTACTCCCTCCTGTTCAAAAGTAAGTAATATATTAGGCATCCATTGCACGCAAACGTTTAAGGAGGACAGCATCATTTTAGGTATTCAGATTGGAAACTTTAAAACTTTATATTTGCCTCCAAAAGTTGTCCAAAATATGTTATTCACAAACTGTTGTAAAAGTAAGTAGTCAAAGAGTTATATCTCGGAATACAATAATAAACATCACTTATTTCAGGAGAGTTCGGGCTAACGGCTTGTTTCTGTCTTATACATTGTGCATGCAGTACCAACGACAGTCAGAATACTATATGCAGGAGGCTCAATGGACCAATGACAAGTACGAGCCGAGCTTTGAGGAACACGTAGAGTTGTCTGGCATGTCCACGGGCCTACCTATGCTTAACCTCATGGCCCTCATGGGTTATGATGGCACCATCGCAACCCAGGAGGTGTTCGAGTGGATGAGCGTGCCCGTCCCCGACACGGTCCGAGCCGGTGCACTCATCAGCCACTTCCTCAATGATATATCCTCATACAAGGTATATTTCCCCCCGAAAAGAGTGGAGCATCCTCGGCCTCTGCACACAGCCACAAAATTGCATTCGTCCTTATTGAAAAAGGAAATTTCATTTATGAGATTAACCGTGTCCGTGTGTAGATCAATATATACGCATTCATGCAGAGGCCGGGGGTGACCCTCTTTTTTTTCTAAATGTGTGGATCAATATATGCGCGTGTATATGCAGTTGGGGAAGAACAAGAAGGACGTGGGTAGCACCGTGGAGTGCTACAAGCTGGAGAAGGGGTGGACCGGGGAGGAGGCCGTGGCGGCGATCGCCTCCATGAACGAGCACATGTGGAGGGTTCTGAACCAGACATACATGGAGGTAGGCCGCGCGCTGCTGCCTGCAGCACAGCTGGTGGTGAGCATAGCCAGGACGTGTGAGGTCATCTACCTACGCGGCAGGGACGGCTACACCTTTGGCAGCCATGCCAAGGACCTTGTCAAGGCTCTCTTCCTCGACCCTATCCCCCTTTAGATTGGATCGACACAGCGTATACATACATATGAATAAACGTGCTACTGGTCAAGTTAGGACATACTGCAATGAGCTCTACGTATCCGCTGTGTATTTACTACAATGGAGCACAATAATACACTGTTGCTGGCCGAGGGAGAAATTCTGCTCCAAGGTGTATATGATTGGTAGCTGGCAGAGCAATTCTGTAATCCTAAAACTTTATAACTTTTGTGTATGTTTTCAATACAATAAATCTGGGCAGATGTCTCTGTTTCCTCTTAGTTACTGATATTGTACATATTTGTGTATCAAAGATGAAACAAAATACTTAGCATTATGTGGCGAGCAAGTCCAATCACTGTGTAGAGCTCAGATTGTCTCAGTCTTATGCATGCATTCTATGATGTATACTCCATCCGTCCCAAATTATTGATATCTAACACTACGTCTCAGACTTATATATGCTCACATTGTTTTTTTAGATATGAATGTATCTAACACTACATGTCTAGATACATCCTTATCTAGACAAATCTAAAACAAATAATTTGGGACCGAGGTACATCCATATAAGACACGTAGATATGGATGTACATAGATTATATTGAGCAGTGGGTTGCACGGGCAGTTCATATTGCATGAAATACATCCAGATTTTGAAAAAAATATGAAAAGAAAAATTAATGTACATAGATTATATTAGGCGCATGTAGAAGTTTTAAGCATAGCCTCTTAGCAAGTGAATCTCTAGTAGTGCAAGCCATCTTAAGTTAGGTCTTGCCACATTAAAAACATCACTTGGAGGGTAATGATTAGGAGGGAAACCAAATCTAAGCGACATGATGATGCTAAATTGGCAACAAATTTTGTTTCTGATTCAGATGCGCCATGGGCCCACTACCGGAGCAACTGACCCTTGAACCTGGCACACCCACGCTTATAAGAGGTCTTGGTCACTCTCCCTCTAAAAGACAAGCCTCGTAGGAGTCGTGCTCTACCTCCTCCCATAGCCAATATGAGACTAAACCCAACATCTCCATAGTCGTTGATACATCTCAAACGTATTTATAATTTTTTATTATTTCGTGTTGTTATATTATCACTTTTCAATCATTTTTATAGCATTTTATATTTACTTTTTCTGAATTAACCTATTAATTTAGTGCCCAGCGCAAGATTTCTGCATGTCTTGACTTTTCAGAAAATCAATATCTACGAACGTCAAAAATACCTGAGGATTTAATACGATTTTTTCCAAGTATACAATGGCTTTATTCGTCTCCTTGGGGAGAGATCACATTGTCTCACTATTTAGAGCACTCCAAATGCTTTCTCTCCTAGCACAATTTAATAGGCAAAAGGTTGAGGTATCATAGTAATTAAAATAGATATAGAGGGGAGCTGTATGTTAGTGGAGATACAACTCTTAGCTCATTCCCGTATATGCAATGTAATTAAAGGCTCTGATCTGGTATGGCTTCTCTCCCTGTGTATGTCTCCTTCCTTTCTCCTTAAACTTCGACCACAGTGTTGAGATGATCACATGATCACTAAACTAACTAAATGCAACACACTTAGATACAACACCTAAGAGGTAATGCATTGGAATAGTTGTCTCTAGAAATTTACACCACCTAAGATATCGCATTAAGAGCCAATGCATTGGGAGCCCCCTTAGGAACGCATAACACATAGCCATGGCCACTGTGCATGCGCGAGTCCAATGCAATTCTCAAGGTGTCGGATCTAGACTCGATGGGAGCTACTACGTGCTCAAGTTGTGTATTTTCTCTCGCATTAATGTGGGTTGGTAGAGAAACCAAAGCTAAGCAACGCGGACTATGCCAAATTGCCGATGAATTACTCCAGCCTTCATGAGTTTCGATTCTACGATGGGCGTTGCAGGCGAAGAAGAAGGGCAAGGTGATCATGGACAACTTTATCCATGAGAACCGCAAAAAGGTATTTTTGGGGTATGAATACGTAGCACATCTCGGTTGTATGTGTATCGGAAGAACTTTCTAGATATGGTTAATTGAATAGGGAGATTCTGGTTTTCCGATAAACGATGCACACTTTATAGTTTATACAGATTTATATAGATGCACAATGTCCACGAGGAAGCTAGTATATCTATATAATATAACCATCGAGTAAACAAACAATAATTACTTGATAGCATCACGCATAGGCTAACAAGAATTCCAAATGAGGTGATCGAGTGATGGCAAATGGATAGTTGAACTTTTATATCCACCACAATGAGGAAGCTAGTATATCTATATAACCATCGAGTAAACAAACAAACATATTTACATAACATAGCAGCACGGACAAAGAAACATTACTTCATAGCAGCATGCATAGGCTATCGAGTCATGGTAGATTTTTTATTTTTTTAGAAAAGGAGGATGACCTCCGGCCTTTGAATCTGGGCGATGCATGTAACCATTTTATTAGTTATTCACAAATACCTTACAAAGTAATACACCAGTAAGTCCTCGGCAACATCTGTCGCTACATCTATCCACTTGATGAAGGTGTGCTAAAAATCCGAGCTGAATACCAAACAGATTTCGCACCAAAGTCTAGCATCTAAAGCCGGAGGCCCCAACCAAGTCACAATGCCAGGTCTGGGGCACACACAGGTCCGGCACACTCTCAGAGGCGACCACTGCCGTCTTCCACCCATCCATCTTCAGAACAGGAACTGATGCATCAACCTTGGCAGGCCTGCTGCCAACGCCACCACAATGCCAGATAGAGCCATCCTCCTTTCGTGAGCCCGTCAACCCGCATCAGATGCCGAGATTCTACTGCATCACGCCGTCGAGATACGTCGTCATCGATGCGGAGGATGAAACCCCACTCCGCCACTAGGCCCTTCTAGTTAGCACCTGCTCCAAAACGATGCCCCAGGAGGGAGAACGACATCGAAGATGCCGTCATCATCCGATCCGGGAAGACCCAAATATAGGGTTTCCCCCGGAGCAGCCCGAGGGAGATGACGTTGCCTGCAATGACAATGCCTCAACAAGGAAACGACATAAACGATGCTGCCATCGTCCGTCAAGACCGAAGTCGACGTGATTTTCACCGGCAATCGCGCCATCCGGACCCAGTAGCTGATTGTAACCACGCGGTGCCTTACCGAGTAGACGCACACAACCGCCGGAACACAGTGGACCGCCACCGCAGCCCCGATCCACCATCGCCGTCGGCCACTATTGCCTAGAAGACAGCACCAGCCAGCCGCAGCCCACGCCACTTAGTGCATGGGACCATGGATCTGGGCCAGATCGCCGCAGCCGTCAAGACCCAGCACGCCCACCACCTGAGGCCACATCCGCGTCACCCGCCTCCCAACGTAGCCGCTAGGAAGCCGGATCGCGCCGCCGCAACCCTCGGCATCGCGACGCCCATGCCTGTCAAATCCAGCTCGCATCGGATTCATGCGTGAGGGGGCGGAAGAGCCCTGCCGCTGCCGACGCTGGCCGGGCTTCGCCCGGTCACGCCCTCTGATGGCTGCAGGGGAGGGGCGCTGGGAGGCGACTAGGGTTCCCTCCCGTCCCCTGCGGGGGCCGCCCCTCTGGAGGGACTCGGCTTCTTAGTTGGTGCAGAGGCCGGGGCCCGAGTCATGGCAGATGGATAGTGTCTCTCTTTTTTAGATCAACCAAGCAAATTAAGTCTTGACATAGTTAGAACTACGTACCACGTCGAGTAATTCACATAACATGTTTACTCCAAAACAAAATTATAACCAAGAAAATACATGCAAGATGAAATATATTTGTATGGAAACCCATACACTACCAGAAAAACAGGGTTTGCCGACGGCCAAATATATGCCGACGGCTACCGTCGGCATCTAGAGACCTATGCCGACGGCTAAAGGAAGGCCGTAGGCGTACAAAAGCCGTCGGCATACATCCATCTATGCCGACGGCCCCGTCGGCATAGAGGAGGCCGTCGGGAACGCACGAGCTACGCCTACGGGTGCCGTCGGCATAGGAAAGGCCGTCGGCATAGACCTGGCCCACCTGTCCGGTCAGCGCAGACCACGTGACGGCGTTGACCCTACGCCGACGGGCCGTAACGGCGCCCGTCGGCATATCTGTGGCAGAGGTATGCCGACGGTGTGGCCGTCGGCATAGGCCCCTCTGCCACGTCCACGATCCGTGCGCCAAGCCACGTCATCGATCCATGAGACGAAGGCTTATATGCCGACGGCCAGGCCGTCGGCATACATTTATTTTAATTATTTTTCCAACTCCATTTCTGTTATTTGTGGCAGAGGTATGCCGACGGCGCGGCCGTCGGCATAGGCCCACTCGCCACGTCATCGATCCCTGCGCCACGCCACGGCATCGATCCGCGGCACAACCTGCGTGGGGTGTAATGGTATGCCGACGGCCTAGCCGTCGGCATAGGTGTACTTTACTTTATTTTTATTTTTAGTTTGCTTTGTTGTTTTTACTTTGCTTTGTTGTTTTTACTTTATTTTAATTTTTGTTTTGCATAAGATAATTATGCCTTATCTAAAAAAATTCCCGATGTATATCGATTGCCGCCCCCCCCCCTCCGGTAACGAACGTCCGGTGTGTGCCCCCCCTCACGGACGGCGCCGCCGCCGGCACCTGGAGGGGGGGAACGGACGCGTGGGGTCTACACGGAGGGGATCTTGCTGTGGATCTGTCCCGGATGTTTCTCCAGGCTGTTCCTATGGGCTGACCTAACACAACCGGGCGGGGAGGTCCACTGGCCAAAGCCCGTCCGCGCAAAGTCAAAGGGCTAGATCCCGTGGTCCAACGCTACAGGGTTAGGCGGGAAGGGGGCACTGGGGGGGTAGCAATGCCACCGGAGCGTCGCACCGGGACCTCATACATGCGTGGTGGTGTGGTGGCATGTCCGAAGAGGCGGGACGCGTGTCCGGTGTGTGCCCCCCCTCACGGACGGCGCCGCCGCCGGCACCTGGAGGGGGGGAACGGACGCGTGGGGTCTACACGGAGGGGATCTTGCTGTGGATCTGTCCCGGATGTTTCTCCAGGCTGTTCCTATGGGCTGACCTAACACAACCGGGCGGGGAGGTCCACTGGCCAAAGCCCGTCCGCGCAAAGTCAAAGGGCTAGATCCCGTGGTCCAACGCTACAGGGTTAGGCGGGAAGGGGGCACTGGGGGGGTAGCAATGCCACCGGAGCGTCGCACCGGGACCTCATACATGCGTGGTGGTGTGGTGGCATGTCCGAAGAGGCGGGACGCGTGTCCGGTGTGTGCCCCCCCTCACGGACGGCGCCGCCGCCGGCACCTGGAGGGGGGAAACGGACGCGTGGGGTCTACACGGAGGGGATCTTGCTGTGGATCTGTCCCGGATGTTTCTCCAGGCTGTTCCTATGGGCTGACCTAACACAACCGGGCGGGGAGGTCCACTGGCCAAAGCCCGTCCGCGCAAAGTCAAAGGGCTAGATCCCGTGGTCCAACGCTACAGGGTTAGGCGGGACGGGGGCACTGGGGGGGTAGCAATGCCACCGGAGCGTCGCACCGGGCCCTCATACATGTGTGGTGGTGTGGTGGCATGTCCGAAGAGGCGGGACGCGTGTCCGGTGGTCTTACTTATGGAGAGGAGAGAGCGTCTGGGGGACTGAAAGGGCACACACAGGCGAAAAGTTATGAAGGGAGCTGGCATTTAAGCCTGCGTTGCATTTATATATAGACTTATCGTATTCCAAACACACTAGTTTGATCATCTGAGCACCTATTCTCTTCATATTTCTGGATTGAAACTTGTTTGAAGACACCCAGTAATATCCTTTCAATCTAGAGTAGTATATTACATACTGTTGATTATTTTCTCGAAAAGATGCACATTATCGGAAACGGTCGACACAGTCGAAATGGTCCTGATGCATATGTGAAAGTGTTCACGCATGCGTAGAGGCCCGTCTTGGGGCTCCGGTGTGTGCCCCCCCTCACGGACGGCGCCGCCGCCGGCACCTGGAGGGGGGAAACGGACGCGTGGGGTCTACACGGAGGGGATCTTGCTGTGGATCTGTCCCGGATGTTTCTCCAGGCTGTTCCTATGGGCTGACCTAACACAACCGGGCGGGGAGGTCCACTGGCCAAAGCCCGTCCGCGCAAAGTCAAAGGGCTAGATCCCGTGGTCCAACGCTACAGGGTTAGGCGGGACGGGGGCACTGGGGGGGTAGCAATGCCACCGGAGCGTCGCACCGGGACCTCATACATGCGTGGTGGTGTGGTGGCATGTCCGAAGAGGCGGGACGCGTGTCCGGTGTGTGCCCCCCCTCACGGACGGCGCCGCCGCCGGCACCTGGAGGGGGGGAACGGACGCGTGGGGTCTACACGGAGGGGATCTTGAAGTGGCACAAGGAAGGTATAAGGTACAATCCAAATAAAATCGTACATCCATCGGGAGGGGAAGCATGGAAGTCATTCGATGAAGAATACCCCGAGGAAGCAGCCGAGGCTGGGAATGTCAGAATAGCCATATCAGGTGATGGGTTGAATCCATATGGTATGTCGTCCAATCCATACAGCTGCTGGCCTGTGTTTGTAATTCCGCTCAATCTTCCTCCCGGTGCCCTAATGCAACGGAAGACCATGTTCTTGTCGCTCATCATTCCGGGGCCTGACTACCCGGGGAAGCAATTGGGTGTGTTTATGCAGCCGCTTGTGGATGCTTTGCACCATTCTTGGTACTTTCCGAGGTTGACATACGACCGAGATCTGCAGAGAAATTTCTTGATGAAAGTTTGGTTGCACTATTGCATGCATGACTTTCCCGGCTATGCTCTATTCTGCGGATGGTGTACAAGTGGTAAGATGCCATGCCCAGTGTGCATGCAGGCTCTGCGAATGATTTGGCTGAGTAAGGGTGGCAAGTATGTAGCCTTTGACCAGCATCGACAGTTCCTCCCTCCAGACCATCCAGACAGGGAAGACAAGAAGAACTTCACGAAAGGCCGGGTTGTTCATGAAGTAACCGAGATTCCAACATTTTCGGGGACAGATGTTCTTGCTCAGCTAAAAGCTCTCAAGCCTAAAGGCAAAGGCAAAGGCAAAGGCAAAGGCAAAGGCTTCGAGGGATATGGTGAGACGCACAACTGGACTCACATTACCCCGTTCTCGCAGCTTCCCTATTTCAAGGACCTCAAACTTCCTTACAATATTGATGTGATGCACACCGAAAAGAATGTGGCAGAGTCCCTTTTCACAACGATCCTCAACATTACTGATAAGACGAAGGATAACGTTAAAGCTAGAGCCGATCAACAAAGAATTTGTGATAGACCACGGCTTAACATGAAGCCTCCCACAGGCGGTCGAAAAAACTGGTTCAAGCCAGATGCTGACTTTGTCCTTAAACCGCCGGGAAAAAAGAAGTACTTATCTGGCTGAAACAAATTTTGAAGTTCCCCGATGGTTATGCATCGAATATAAGTAAGGGAGTCAATCTTTCAACGGGCAAAGTGACCGGCCTGAAGAGTCATGACTACCATGTATGGATTGAGCGCATAATGCCGGTGATGGTTCGAGGCTATGTCCCCGAGCATGTCTGGCGAGTGCTTGCCGAGCTTAGCCATTTCTTCCGCACACTCTGTGCTAAAGAAGTAAGTAAAGAGGTGATTGAAAAATTGCATAAGAAGGCACCGGAGTTGATAGTCAAGCTAGAGAAAATCTTTCCGCCAGGCTTCTTTACTCCGATGACACATCTCATTCTGCACCTCGCGAACGAGGTATTGTTGGGGGGGCCTGTGCAGAATCGCTGGCAGTACGGCCCTGAGAGGCAGAACAAGCATCTCCGACGGAAATGTGGAAACAAAGCTAAGATTGAAGCTTCCATAGCTGAGGCGGTTATCCTAGAGGAGGTGTCAGACCTCAGGACATCATACTATCCAGACCATGTTCCCCATCTGCATAACAAGGTGCCTCGATACAATATAGAAGAGCCCAAGTATCAATCCAGGCTCGATTTATTCAACACGCAAGGTGGGAGGGCTGGGGCCTCGAAATCTTATAACATGCCACGACAAGAGTGGGAGGACCTCATGTTCTATATCTTGCACAACATCAAGGAAGTTGAGGAAGTGTGGATGAGGTAATACCACTACACCATTCCTTTATGTCTTCCACATCATCATGTTCCATGTTCACTTAGTCCCGGTCTAACACCGCTTTTCTTATTTAGGAATATGCCTTTTTATGCATTTTTATGCATTTTTATGCATTTTTATTAATGTGTTTATTATCATGCATTTTCCTTCATTTCTATAGTTTAGGAATATGCCTTTTTATGCATTTTTATTAATGTGTTTATTATCATGCATTTTCCTTCATTTCATTAATTTACTAATTGCTTTTTCTCTTTTCAATGCAGGTTCGTGGAACATGGGCAAGGGGAAGGCCGACGGCGTGGGTTTCCTACGCAAGGTCGTCGGGGGGGCTAGTCGGAGTGGTCGAGCACGTAATCCCCCCCCTCGGCTACTTGACGATGACTCCTCACAGGGAGGTCGAGGGAGAGGTGCCCCTAGAGGAGGAGGAGGGAGATCCTCTAGAGGACGAGGTGCTGGGGGGAGAGCCACTACAGGGGGTCGCGGCCAGAAAGAGCGCACCCTCACCGACTTAGGGGTGTTGTCTTCGAGGCCCTCCTCTAGTGAGGTACCCTCCTCTAGTGAGGTACACTCTAGGGAGGAGGAGGAGGAGGTGGAGGTGGAGGTGGAGGAGGAGGAGGAGGAGGTGGCGGAGGAGGCAGGCGAGGAGGAGGAGGAGGAGGAGGGCGAGGCAGGCGAGGAGGAGGGTGGTGGCGGGGATGATGGCGGTGACGGGACCGGGGTTGACAACAAGGGGTGGCTGCGTGGTAACGCAAAGCTACCAAAGCAGGTTCCTGCTACTGAGGAGCAGAAGTGGCTCATTCAGCCCACGGGAAAAGAGTAAGCGCCACTTTGTAATAATTTCATTATTTTGCTTGTCACATGCTTATTCCGGTTGTTATATATTTTGCTTGTCACATGCTAATAATTCATTCTTTTGCAGCAACTGGATATATTCTAAAGGGGTCCGTATTCCCAACGGCCTCATCACTGTCTTGCTGAAGTTACACTGGCCGGGGTTGTACTGTCCGGATCCAGTCAGGCAGCCGGATCGTCGGGTTTTGGCCACGAGCTGGGACCACTGGGAAGCGGCCCCCCACGCGGACCATGACACCCATGCCAAGGCCGTGATCACTACTTTTTGGGTGAGTTCTCTTCAGAAGTCCATTCTAGTTTCATGAATGATTAAACTCATGGCTTCTTCCATTCTTGTTTCATGCATGTTTGTAGAAATTCTATCGAGTTCTTCCGGAGCATAGGGCTAGAGCGGACCAGATCGTGCTGCGCCAATGCAAGAAGAAGGCCCGCCAGCTGCAGTACGAGGTGCGCTATGTGGCCATCTCCACATACTACCACGACGTTCTTGGTGTGAAGATGACCAAGGAAGATGCGCGGAGGATGGGCATTACCTTGGAGAAGCCCGAGTTCTTGGCGGTAAGTATAAAAGATTTTCCATTATGCCATTATGCTTCCATTATGCCATTATGCTTTTCATTATGATTTTTCATTATGCTTTCATTATGCCATTATGCTTTTATTATGCTTTTATTATGCTTTATGCTTTATGCTTCCATAACACCAATTTGGACACACCTATATGCCATTATGCTTTTATTATGTAGGTGTGTCCAAATTGGTGTTATGGAAAAGACGAGTCCTGGGCGGCATTGGTTGATCTTTGGTGTGATGAGGCTGGAGCCTGGGCGGCTATGAGAACCAAAAATAAGGCTAACCGAGGGACGGAGGGAGTACATGCTCAGGGAAACCGAAACCACTATCTCCACAAGGCAGTTAATGGATGACTAACCCCATTAAACATTCTTCTTCTATTTACCATCAGTTTCTTATGTATGACTAACCTCTGTTTGGTGGTGCAGGAGGAGAAACTGAAGCGGCCGCTGTCAGACATGCAGGCGTGGGAGATCGCCCATACGCGGAAGGACCCCAAGCCTGGCGATAACAAGTACTACGGCAAGAAGACCGCGGAGAACATCCAAGCCTACTCTGAAGCCTATTTAAAGTTGCATCCTGACACACCTGACCCCATTGCGGCGCCTCTGGACGAAAGGGCGGTGGTGAGCATGGGGCCCAAGGAGCACGGTCGGGAGGCGGTTCTCGATGCTGTGATCACTCCTAGTATCTCCTACACACAGCTTCGTCGGATCGACCCGAGCCTGAGCCAGCGCACGAGCCAGCCAGTGACCAGTGCACAGTCCCTCTTCCAGGAGCAACAATCTGTAAGTATTTTCCCTCTTATCTTCATTGCTCATTTTATTTTCCGCATTTATTATTTTTATGAGTTCTATCATGGCATACCGTAGGCCTACCTGGAGTACACACGCCAGGAGACCATGGCGTGGCATAATAGGCTTTATGAACACCAAGTGCAGAGGGATCTCCAGATGCAGCAGGCTTTTCAGGAAATGGCGGCCGGCAGGTGTCCTCAGTTGCAGCCAGCACAATGCCCTCCAGCGCAACCAGTGCTGCTGACCTTTGAGGAGTTTGTGGCACAGACCGCTGGCCCCTCGCCGGTTAGTTCATCCCCAATCTATTCATCCAAAGCATGTCATGCCTTTCAACATAGTCATATATCCCGTTAATATGTCTTTTCAACATCCAGGGAACAGGTGGATCTACCGTTGGCGGTGGTCTTCGCAGCACTCCGGAGACACGGAGCCCGACCACTCCGATCCACGGAGGCGGAGGCGGAGGTGGAGGTGGAGGCTTCGGCGGTCTTGGTGGTGGCTCTGCCGCTAGCAGTGACGACCTGGGCTTCGGCGGTCTTGGCGGTGACGACCTCCGTGGTGCTCGATGATCCTTGTGTGTGGTGATGATACTTGATAGGACTTGTGTGTGGTGATGATCATTTAGATGACTTGTGTGCTTCTCTATATGCTTATGTTTATGTTGGTTGTGATGATGATCTTTTAGAGATTTGTGTGTGATGGATGATGCTTAATTATGCTGTTGTTTATATCTTTATTCTGTTATATATGTCTATTCTATCATATATATGTGCTGTGTATTGAATTGAATTCATTTGAAACAAAACAGAAAAAAAAAGCAGAAGAAAGCTATGCCGACGGCAAGGCCGTCGGCATAGGGATACTATGAGCTCCCAGTAGCTGACACGTGGCAGCTATGCCGACGGCCTGACCGTCGGCACACAATTTGTACTAAGCCGACGGCCGGGCCGTCGGCATACCTGCCACGCGTCAGACACTGGGAGCTGCGTATGAATGAGTAAGCCGACGAAGTGGCCGTCGGCTTATAATTCAATATATGCCGACGGCCGGGCCGTCGGCATAGGCCTGGTCCACGACCAACGACAGGCAGCCACGTGGCAGCCCTATGCCGACGGCTTGCCGTCGGCATAGCCCTGGTCCACGACAAACGACAGGCAGCCACGTGGCAGCCCTATGCCGACGGCTTGCCGTCGGCATAGGCCTGGTCCACGAGCAACGCCAGGCAGCCACGTGGCAGCCCTATGCCGACGGCAAGCCGTCGGCATAGCCTTATGCCACGTGGCGGCCCGTCGCTGGGCGAACTTAACGGCTGTGGGCGCCGTTAGGCACGGGCTTTGCCGACGGACGTTGCCGTCGGCATTGATGTACGGACGCCGTCGGCATAGCATATATGCCGACGGCTTTTCTATGCCGACGGCCATCCGGGCTATGCCGACGTATATGTTGCCGACGGCCCTATGCCGACGAGGGCCGTCGGCATAGGTCTGTCCCGACGGGACTCAGGGCTATGCCGACGGCCCTGGCCGTCGGCATAGGGGGCGATTCTGGTAGTGATAGGCCGGGACACGTGCTCCCGTGGTGGGGGTGGATTGAACGATATAAAACATATCAAGCTGGAAAAACGTTGATGATTGCGCCATCCTCAAGCTGCAAGTCCGCCGGCGTCTCATCGCCTACAAGACGTCTGCCGTCGAGCTCAAAAACAGCTCCAGTCTTTAGCGCCCTCCTGCGGTAGAAAGACATCAAACCCTTGAGCTCGTCGGTCCTCCGCACGGTGCAGGCGAAGCTGCGCGATTCCCCGTAGCGCTCCTTGAGCACGGGGGTGACGAGCGTGTGCGGCTTGACCGCCGGGACGAAGTCGACGACGTCGCCGTCCTTCATGTCCAACTCCACCGGCATCTGCTGCAGGGGGAACACAATCTGCGTGCCGCGGTGCTCGAAAAACCCCGAGCCGCGCTCGACGGCGGGCGCCATGGTGTTGTAGTAGAAGTCGACGAGACCCTACAGCTTGTCGGTTTTCCCCATGGTGCGCGTGAGCCTGCGGCCCGCCTCGTCCTTGACGACGAGGGTGACGAACTGACTGTACGGCGTCGTCGATTCGGAGGACGCCCGCCTATTCCACGGAACCGACATTTCCTGGCCGGTGTGGTAGTCCTCGGCGGCGTCGATCCCCGCTAGCTGCTAGGCGCCGGTCGGCTCCGGTGATCACTGGTTTGGTTTCAGGGCTTGGGCAGTCGGGAGTTGTGCGTTCGAACTGGACTGAAATCGGCTGACCGATCCCAGCTTCCGTTGGTCGTACGCACACATCGTACCATTGAAAAACAGCTTTTCCTTTCGGAAATTAAAATAAAATTTGCAAAGGATTAAATTAAGGAAAAAACCAACGTATAGCACACGTAGACGGCCAATACCCAACAGCACATGATTTCTTTTCTTTTCTAGCTGAACATCACATGAATTTTTCGCATAAGCACTCGTATCATCGAATTAAACTAACATTCATGGAAATTTTTAAAGTACTCCAAAAAAAGGTACCAAAACACACTATCGGAATGGACCATTTTGCATAGTGCCAGTGCAACTAGCAATGAGCAAAATCATCTTGGCCAAGTGTTTGCCGAGTTTGTTTCTATCCGGGCACTCGGCTAGAGTCGTCCCACCAAAGACAAGTTTGCAGAGTTGTTTTTTACCCAAAAAGACTCACACTAGTGGAAAAAGGGCCATTTGTCCCGGTTCATAAGGGCAATTTGTCCCGGTTGGGGAACCGGGACTAAATGGTCGATACAAATGCCCTAGACCATTAGTCCCGGTTGTTATACCAATCGGGACAGATGGGACTCCACGTGGCCATTGCGGCTTGACCAGGCAGGGGGGCCTTTTGTCCCGGTTGGTAGCACCAACCGGGACAAATAAGTTTCCACGCGTCAGCAGTTCAGGGGCTAGGGTTTTTGTTTTTTTTTTCTGAAAGGGGGGGAGGGGGTTTGGGTGGTTTTGTAGGGTTAATTTAGGTGTTTCATATATTGTGTTAGCTAGCTAATAGAGAGAAGTGTCCTCTCTTATCTCCGTGCATACTCATATAACAATGCATCATCATAATTAATATAAATCATCATCGTCGTTGTCATAATAAAAAAGTCGTACTCAACATCATCGTGTCTATATACATCCGATAAACAAAAAAGTTAGAACATCTCTTTTATTTGTGAACGGATATCTCTTTTCTGGGTATTCCGGCTATGAATGCACTTATAGAATCAGATTCCATGAATGTTTGAAACCTGGCCATATCCTCAGGGATTGAGATTTCTTTGAAAATGGAACATATTGGCAAAATCAAAATAATTTATAAATGTAGTGAAGCTTTTATAAGGAAGAGCTAATCTTCTCGACATATATGCTCAATCATGATTCAGACCCACATACTACTTTTATGTATCTTTGTTAATAGAATGGCTTTAGCCACACTGATTGAGTATCTCTTATCTTTGTTTTTTTCCTCCTCTTTTGTATTGTTGTTTTGTACTCTTTTGCGTCTCATGTTGGTGTAGTGTTGCAATAAATAAAGACAAACAAAAAGGCAAAAGGCCCAACAACCCCATCCTTGGTAGGACGAATGTCAAGTGCGGATCTAGAAGCGAACTTGGACCCATTAATACTTTTTGGGGACACGTCGGTGTGCACCAAAATATGCCGAGACTCTTGGATAGATGCAATCAGTGACCATGGTGTGGCAAAGCACCAATGCACAGAAACTCGGCTGACAGCGAAATGAAAACTATTCAAATATTTGTTACACACACCTGAAAAATAAATTTATTGATGGACAATATACTTTTCAAATCATGGACAACTAATTCGGTTAGGGATAGGGATCCAAGCCCCAACAACACCTTAAATTAGTTTTTTTAGCGGAAGCACGCTAAATTAGTGGGAGGGGGCTACAGCCCCCCCCCCCCCCCACACCCCAACACACATGCACACACACCATATATTTTGCTAAAATTGTTTATGTTTGAGTACATGTATGTACAACAATGGTACTTCGGACTAGTATCCTCTGACGTACGTCAATTCTGACGTTGGTCACTGACATGTGGGCCACATGTCAGTGACCAACGTCAGAACCGACGTACGTGAGGGGAGCCGAAAACAATGACACTTAAACCAAAAGGAAGAAATATAGGCAAGGAGGCAGGTACACAGCTCGCAGACCCTAGGGCGATCGTTGCTGCTCGCCCTAATGGTGAGTCAGCCGCTGGCACCAACGCAAATGCCGACTTCTCCAGCATGTACGTTCAACTTATGTGGTTCCCGTGACCCCACTAGTGCCTGAGTGAAAATATGTCATCTATCCTTGTCCAGCTTACTCACACTCGGCTCCATAAAGCCTAGTCCCAAACATTGGCACCTCGCTATGCCTAACCTCGGACGTCCTTAATTATTATACGGATGCAGCACTCCTCACAACCTGCACACAACAAAACAAAATGGTCTAAAACTACTCAACTAGACCATCATGTCACTTATCAAAACAATGCAATGCACACTCAACCACTCTCTCTATGGACTTCCTCAAAATACAAGAAATACAAACAAACAAACAAAAAAGCGACAAGCAAACTCCATCACAAAACCATGGGACGGCCACCCTTGGTCTAGCAGAGAGGAAACAAAGGTAATACTGGAGTGTTGCACAACCTCAGATTTTGCAATTGTTATCATGAAGATATTTGTCAGACGATGTCGACAATAGTTATTGCAACTCATCATAGGCACGAGACAACTCCAGAAGCCAAAAAGTAACCAAGCACCGCGGTAATATTTTCTTTTTATATGTAAGAAGGTAGGCCGAGGTCTACCTTGTGTATTCCAAAATCCAAATCAAACCAAAGTTTAAGAATCGTGCATGAAACAAAGCAGCACTGGAGCATGTATTTCCCAAGGTGCGTAAAAGACAAAATAAAGAGACCGAAAAGAGCGAGAAAATAAACAATCCAATAACGAACAGCCGCTCATCGTCATGTCGTAAACAAGCTACATGTTGGCTCAAGAATCTCAACATAGGATACTCTGTGGTACTATTACCATGCTAACCAACAAGTGATAGTGCAATGCAGAAGAAAAAAAAATACCAAAGCAAGTTTCTTTTTATTGGCTGGATCAAAAGAGAGTATTTATAAGCTACTAAATATTATTAGTTGGAAACGTTATCAAGAAGAAGCATCCAAATGAAAACAGAAGCACAGATCAAAATTAACGAGGCACGCTACCAAATGGCACCTGAGCTTCCTTCTCAGGTGATGGACGCTATATATACATGTAGCCTGATCTCGGATTGCTTGGTGGCTACGGTGGACGAGGCATCCCATTTTTGACCAGCCAACCGGAAAAGCGACGGAAGAGAGGAAACGCGAGTGGCAAGGAACAAATGGAAAGGAAGGAAGGAAGCACGAAGCAGTGTCACTTCAAAAGTCATCAAAACTTCTCACGTAGCATCCAGTGTCAGTGAGCCGAGCCAGATTAACAAACTACTAAAATGATCGCAGATTCCGACCTACCTAAAGCTCGTTTAAGACGTGGTCGTATGTCGCCAAGAAAACCACGGCAGCCTTACTTCAATCAAAAAAATATGGACGCAATTAGCGCGCGAACGCCTACTGATTAGGGAATTTTTTTTCTCTTTTCCCTTTGCGAAAAATCAAATATATTATAAAGATTCATCGGAAGTACGGAACGCCTCAAACATAATAAAAATTACATCGAGGTCCATGGACCACCGAACGATCATTGCCTCGCCAAAACGAGCAGCCGACGCGTCGCTATCGCCGCTCATATACCGGAGCTGAACTAAACTTGTCGATGACAGCCGAGAAGTCACCGTGCACATGCCCCTATTGACCAGCGCCCCGGAGCCGCAACCATCGCCGTTGAATCCTTGAATAGATCTGAAGAACCTGATACCAAATATCGATGTTGCATACGCACGATAAGAAACCCTAACCTCACCGTCCCAAGGAGCTGGCAGGATTCAACACGACACAATATTGGCCACGAACATACATGCATGTACTTAGGAAGAGCAAAATAGTCATCGAGATGCTTTAATTTTTTTTTTTGAAAAAGAATGAACTCCCAAGTTGTAAATCCAATTTAGGATCAGCCTTCACTGCCAGCTTCGTCTCAACAAGAGATTTGAAACTATATTCTATGTTGCTATGTTTTGACGATTTATTCGATATTGCTTTCAAAATTGCCAACCAGTCTTCTATGAAGTTGCCGCGAGATAACTCCGTAACAATACTGCGGAAGCGCGGTACCCGTACTTAAGCATGTCATTGGTTGAATTGTTACTAGGCCTGATTGTTACTTATCCAGTGTTGTGCATGTTTGATAAGTTAGGTATAAACAACTGTACAGTAGAATGTAAGTGGTGTCACCAACAACTGAAAGTTAGTCGTGGTCAAGGGAGCTACGGGTGCAAGTGAAAGACTCTCAAATGATCTTCATTAACTATTATTTGTATAAATGAAACATTGGTTTCTTTCCGATGTTCTCTAACAACAGCTGTTGTAGGCATTTCCATATTTAACCTTCTTGAGCACGTGTTTCTAACACCGAGGAAGGAATTGCATTGTAAGCAGATATGGGGAAGTCGTCTGGTAAGGAGTAATTGGTTCTGCTAGTGTCTCCTGGGTAAATACAACCCTGAATGGATAATCCATTGTCGTGTTTGGCTCTGAGTTTGACATATGTAGCGCTAAATTGTGTGTACCGGTTCTACACTGGACGCAATGACCTACAGAGTTGATCCAATTTATGAGAAAAATCGGACCCCAATACCTAAACAAAGCTCGATTAACTAAAGGGAACCCGCGCAAAACCACATGTAGTACCTACGACCACAAAACCTAGCCAAGTTAGTCGGGGAGAACCGCACAAATAAAACAAACTCAAAGGAGTCATCAAAGTCAGCGTGGCCATGTTTCCTGTACCTAGGGTTACAAGAAAAGCTCGAGGCTTGTGAGCCGTTCGAGATCGACTCGTATTTCGGCTCGACTTGAGATCGAGCATAAATGAGCTAAATATGAACACTTTATGTAGTTCAATCGAGAAACGAGTTGATATTGAGCCAACACGGGCCCGCTCGATTTTAGCTTGATAGCTTGATATCATATAATTATATTACATAATTTTTATGTATATTAGAAAGAAATGAGAAAAAAGTTATGTTGTGTACTAGTTTCCTTCATTTTATCTACTTCAAACATGAAAGCTTAATTACGTGCGGAGAAAATTACGTAAACTGCCAGAAAAATCCCGGAAAAATTATATAAAAAATCAGCGTTCCGGAAGCTTCCTTGCGGCCAAAGTAGGGCTGGAGGGGGGCCACCAGGGCTCCAGGCGCCCTGGTGGCGCGGCCCCCCTCCTGGCTGCGCCGGGGGGGCGCCTGGGCCCCCCAGGTCTCCGCTGATGCCCCCCTTTGGCATATATTTACACCGCGTCCCGAAACCCTCGAGGACGGAACCTTTTTTCGCGATCTCATCTCTGTTCCGCCGTCGCCGCGCTTCCCAGATCGGGAGCACCAGGAGAACTCTTCCCGGCACCCTGCCGGAGGGGAGAACCACCACCGGGAGCCTCTCCACCACCATGGACGCCTCCCGGATGAGTTGTGAGTAGTCTCCCTTGGACCATGGGTCCATGACCAGTAGCTATGTGATGTTCTCCTCCCCTCTTTGTGCTTCACTAATTATACCTCGTGAGCTGCCCTACATGATCGAGGCACATATGTAATCCTTATGCTGTTGCTATGTTGAGTTTGCTGGGATCCGATGGATTGTGAGATTATGTTCAGATTGTGTGTGAGTAATATATTTGATTTACCTCTTTTATATTTATGTTCTTGAGTAATTCTTGCATGTTCTCCGTTGCTATTTATTGCTTTGGCCGAGTAGTAGGTAGTAACTTCAAGAGGGAACGTTATGCTTGATTGTGGGTTCATGCCCCTCGATGACTAGTTTGAGTGATAGAAACATGAGTCTAGGGGATGTGCTGTTGCCACAAGGGGGAAAACAACGGTGCTTGTACTCGCGGGTGCAAGGATTGTTTACTTTACCAAAGTTCTTTTAATGCAGTTGTCTGTTGCTTTGAGTTTACACTATGGGTGGGACTCGCAACTTAATACCAGCGAGATGTTCTGGATAGATATCTCAAGGTGGATGATTAGTAGTAGATGCAGATGGATTTCGGTCTACTTACCTTGGCGTACCGCCCATGCTTTTGAGCCTTAACCTTTCTTGCGGCATAGTTAGCATTGGTTTGCGCACATAATCCTGTCAATTGCCCAGCTGTAATTCGTTTACCTCACATAGCTGTTTTATCGTCTTTTGGGAGAGAGACATCACTAGTGAACATCATGGGACCCCGGTCCATATTACCATAACTGATCACATCCGCTATTTACTTTCTGCTTTTACTTACTAATTGCAATTATACCTATCACTATTATCTCTTGCGTTTGATCCTTTGTAAACGACAAGGCCGGAGGGATTGACAACCTCTCTGTACTCGTTGGGAGCAAAGTTATTTGTATCGGTGTGCAGGTCCAGTTAATTGCTAAGTATCTGGCGCCATTAGCAGTTGACACCTTCTTGTTGAACCTTGGAGTCTCAGGGGAATTCGATCCTTGGTATCTTTGCCAAGGGAAAACTACCGCTACACTGCATCTCAAACCTTCCACTTGGGGTAACCAACGAGGGGCGAGAAGCCATCAGACGTAAGAGAAGAAACGTTGGAGAGTGAGTGAGGTGTCCGACTTGTTGCGAAGAGGGAAGGACCAAGAGAAGTGGGTGTAGTCATCTAGCACAATCAAATAATATTGATAACCGGAAAAGCTTACAACTGGGCTGGTCCATAAATCACAATGAACTAAATCAAATGGAGCAAAGGTGCGACTATGGGAAGTGGGGAAAGGGAGGCGCGGCTGCCGGCCAAGTTGGCAAGCATTACATGGTGTGTGCGCACTCTTATTACAGGAGGGAAGAAAATCATGGGCTGCTAATGAAGAAGTAACTTGTGGGCTGGGGTGGCCGAGCCGGCGATGCCACACGTCGGCGTTGGAGGTGGTGGCGGTGAGGGCTGTGCTCCAACGCTTGTTATTACCGAAGAACGGATAGAGGTCGCCGGAGCTAGCGGAGATCATGATTGCCCTCCTGGTGCGAAGGTCCTTCACAACAAAGCCAGTAGGGAAAAATTCAATAGAGCATAAGTTATCTTTAGTGAACTGGCGAACGGAAATGAGACTAGTGACTACACGTGGAGAGAAGAGGACATCTCAGAGATGAAAGTTGTAAGGGTGGAGAGTGGCCGAACCAGCGGAATGAATGGGGAGGTGTGTGCCATTGCCAACAACAATACTAGTGAAACGAGGCTTTAAAGAAGGATTCGAAAGGTCGAGGTTACCAGGGTTGCCGGTGACGTGGGAAGAGGCGCCGCTGTCAAGATACCACTCGGGCGGAGCGGTGCCGTTGTTGGGGATGCCGTGTGCGCTGTAGGCGGCCTGGAGCATAGAGAGGTGATCCCAGGAGGGTGTTGGAGGTGGCGCCGGCGCGTTGTAGCTGGAGAACTGCATCGGGTACGCCAGCGCATGGGACCCGGGCCGTGGGCCGAGCACGCCGGCGGCGTTCGGAGGGATCCAGCCAGGGCGCGGGTTCGGGATCGCCATCCCGTAGGGCGCGAAGAACCCCATGTAGGGATTGTGGGACACGGGCGCTGGGTTGCCACGCCCGCTGTGGTCACCTCGACCACGGCCACGCCCACGCCCACGGTCGCGGCCACCACCGTCGCCGCCATCAGCGCGGGTGCCACCGCGAGCCGCTGGAGAGCCGGGGCCTCGATCGTTGGAGCGATCGGCACGGTCGAGAGGGCGAGGACCAGAGCTGCCGGAGCCAGAAGAGCTGGAGGAGGGGCCACTGCCCCCGGTGACGGCGAGGATGGTGACGGGCTCATCGGCCACGCGCTGAGCGAGGTTTTCCTCGGAAAGCTTCAGGCGAGAGAAGACTGTCTCGAACGGCGGCAGAGGAACCGTGTCCCCGAGCACGACGCGGATGGTGTCGAGGCGTTTGTCGATGCCGTGAAGAAACTGCGTGGTGAGATCTACCTCAGTGACAGCGTGCTCGATGTCAGCCAGCCCGGCGGTGAGGAGCTTCATGCGGCGGGCATACTCGGCGACAGAGAGATCTCCCTGCTTGAGGTTGCGGTATTGCCGGTTCAGCATCATGTACCGCGCCGCGCGGTTCGCCAGGAAGTAGTCGCGGATGCGGTGCCAGAGATCGTAGGTGGTGGTGGCCCCGACGACGTGATCGACAAGGTTGTCGGCGAGGGTGGAGTAGATCCAGAGAACAAGGTGGGCGTCGAGCTCGCGCTGGAAGGCGGTGGCGTTGGCGGGGAGGGGCTGTTCGATGATCTGGGCGACGCCATAGCGGATCAGAACAAGAAGAAAGAAGGATTTCCACTTGTGATAGTTGTGATCGTCGGGGTTGAGAAGAAACTTGATGTGATTCTGGATGCTGTCGCGAAAAATGGGGTGTTGGGAAGGGGCGGCGGCGAAGGAGAGCGACTGCGCCATGGAGGTAGGGAGGATGGGGGCGAACTGAGATCCGAGCAATGGGGAAGAGCCACTGGTGGTAGAGGGGGTGGTGCCGAAGATGAAGGGAGGAGAGGTGGTGGCAGTGGTGCCGGCGCTGGTGCTCGAGCTGGAGAGAGCCGCCGGCGAGGTGGCCGAGCTAGTGGCCTGGGAGGCGGCGGAGGAGCTCGGGAGGTCGGCCATGGGGTGGAACCTGGAGTCTGATACCAAGTAGGACGATTAAAGTAAGTCTGTCATTGATTCACCCACACAGAGTACAAGTTATACACCCACTTGAGTAGTTACAGAAGGCCCGAAGGAAGTGGCACGCAGGCCAGGCCATGCTCTATGATCCTATATTATAGAAGTACAAGTATACAAACATACACAGGTGTAGAATACACGTTAACAGGCCAGGACGCGAGCCTGTCCCGCTCGCTCGCCTCGTCGAACGACGCCACCATTCTGTTCAGCAGCGACGCGGTCCATCCCAGCCCCAACTTCAGGATCTCGCCGGCGGTGGACGTCGCCTCGGCGCGCACCACGGCGTAGCCCGCCGGTACGGCTAATGTCCTGCAAATAACAATCTTTCAGCTAAGGATAGTGGCCAGGTTAAAGGGGCAGGCGGTGTGGATTTGAACAAGAAAGTCCTAACTAGTGATCCAGTCTTGGGCCCTTCGGATGTCCGTCCCACCTTTCAGGTTGTGCATTTGCTCAAAGAAAAATCTTTCAGGTTGTGCATGGGCCGGCCGGACTGTGTGTTACTGTTTGATGTTTGAATCAAATTGAGGACGTCCGCCCTCAAGTGGCACAGCGGCCCGCCAGACTTTCTCAACAACAACAAAATTGCCAGACAAACAGTTTTTGAAATACTCCCTCCGTTCACTGATGGATATTTTGGATATTTCATTACGGACTACATACGAACTGAAATGAGTAAACAAACACACTAAACTGTGTCTATAAACATCCGATAAACAAAAATGTTAGAACATCTCTTTTATTTGTGAACGGAGGGAGTACTAGATTGGGATCATCCCAGTAAACCGGCCCAACTGTAGTGGGTAGCTAAATCTCGCCCAAATGTTGTCCAACAAAGACCCAATAGAAGTCAAAGCCCCGGATATCTCTTTTCTGGCTATTCTCGCTATGAATGCACTTATAGAATCAGATTCCATGAATGTTTGAAACCTGGCCACATCCTGAGGGATTGAGATTTCTTTAAAAATGGAACATATTGGCAAAATCAAAATAATTTATGAATGTAGTGAAGCTTTTATAAGGAAGAGCTAATCTTCTCGACATATATGCTCAATCATGATTCAGACCCACATACTACTTTTATGTATCTTTGTTAATAGAATGACTTTAGCCACACTGATAGAGTATCTCTTATCTTTGTTTTTTTCCTCCTCTTTTGTATTGTTGTTTTGTACTCTTTTGCGTCTCATGTTGGTGTAGTGTTGCAATAAAGACAACCAAAAAGGCAAAAGGCCCAACAGCCCCATCCTTGGTAGGACGAATGTCAAGTGCGGATCTAGAAGCGAACTTGGACCCATTAATACTTTTGGGGACATGTCGGTGTGCACCAAAATATGCCGAGACTCCTGGATAGATGCAATCAGTGACCATGGTGTGGCAAAGCACCAATGCACAGAAACTCGGCTGACAGCGAAATGAAAACTATTCAAATATTTGTTACACACACCTGAAAAATAAATTTATTGATGGACAATATACTTTTCAAATCATGGACAACTAATTCGGTTAGGGTTAGGGGTCCAAGCCCCAACAACACCTTAAATTAGTTTTTTTTTAGCGGAAGCACGCTAAATTAGTGGGGGGGGGGG
>LR738711.1:12021594-12060674 GCA_902687465.1 Secale cereale
TCAGGCTGGTGCCAACGCGGGCGGTAGTGGGGGCGGTACCGCCCGCGGTCGGGCGGTAGCGGGGCGAGAGAGGGGCGAGACGAGAGGGGCGGGCGGTGGATCCGTCGCCGGGCGAGAGCGGGCGCTATCGCCCCGCTCTCGCCCGCGTTGGCGGCGGCAGGCGGGCGGCAGTGGGGCGGCAGTGGGGCGGGAGGCGGGGCGGCGCGATGGCGTGGCGGGGCGGTAGTGAGGCGGTAGTGGGGGCGGCAACGGCTAGCTGACGTGGCGCGCTCTGATTCGTCCACGGCGCGCTCTGATTCGTCCACGTAATTTTTTTAATTTTTTATGTAATTTTTTTATTTATTATGTAATCAGTACAATTTGTAGTTGAATAAAATTATTTTCTTACATTATTTTGAATGTCTAAAGAAATGCGAGTGAAATAACTAAATCTGAGGAGAGAGAAGATGACGTGGCGGTAGTCTGCCACTACAGCCCGTGCACTGGCACCGTGATGTGAGAGTGGGGTGAGAGTGAGGGTAAAAGCTGACGTGGCGGGGCGATAGTGGGGCGGTGCGTTGGCACCAGCCTTATTTGTATGAACGAAACACTGGTCACTTTCCGTTGTTCTTTAACAATAGCTGATGTAGGCATTTCTATATTTAACCTTCTTGAGCACGTTTTTCGAACACCGAGGAAGGAATTGCATTGTAAGCAGATATGGGGAAGTTGTCTGGTGGTTCTGCTAGCTGGTGTCCTTTGGGTAAATACAACCCTGAATGGATGATTCATTGTCTTGTTTGGCTCTGAGTTTGACGTATGTAGCGCTAAATTGTGTGTACCGGTTCTAAACTGGACTCAGTAACCTACAGAGTTGATTCAATTTGTAAGAAAAATCGGACCCAAACACCTAAACAAAGCTCGGTTTATTAAAAGGAATCCGCGCAAAAACCACATGTAGTACCTATGACCACAAAACCTAGCCAAGCTGAAATAAACTCAAAAGGAGTCATCAAAGTCGGCGTGGCCACATATTTCGTGTGCCTAGGGCTGCAAGAAAAACTCGAGGCTCGTGAGATGTTTGAGATCTACTTGTTTTTTTGGCTCGACTCGAGATCGAGAAGAAATGAGGTAAGTATGAACACTTTATGTATCTTGACCGAGAAACGAGCTGATATTGAGCCAACAATGGCCCGCTTGATAGCTTGATATCATATAATTATATTACATAATTTTTAAATATATCAGAAATAACTGGGATAACTTTTTACCATATAGAAAGTGAAAAAATTAGTAATTATATGTTGTGTAGTACTATTTTTCTCCATTTTACCTACTATCAAACATGGAAGCTTAAGTAAGTGCGGAGAAAATTTAGCCCCATTATAGTATGTGGTCAGACATGTGTTATATTCCCTATGTTCCATTATATAAGGTGTATTTGTTTTTTGATAAAATTTTAGGATGTAAGATGTATTCCTTCTAATTCCTTATAATTTCCTTGTTAGCCCATAAAAATAAAATACCTCTTTCTTGATTGTCAGTATCTCTCTTTGTGGCAAAAGAAGAAAAATGTCTCTATATCAATTGCATGTATCTTTTACTTTTCTATACTTAATTTGCTTGCCACTAATAAACAAATTTGTCAAAGGTAATTTTATCGTAACTTGTCTATAATTATCTGTCTTGATCACCGTGCCAAAAATAATACAGCTTATATAAAGGAACAGCAGGCCCACCTTTGTTTTCTTCTCTTGCTCTATTAAATGTTACTCCCTCTGCCCATAATAAGCGTTTTTTAACACAAGCTCTCGAGTAGTCTTTAGTTGAGAGAGTAATTCGAATTATATATTGATTTCTTATGTTTTGTTGTGGCTGTTTGAAAATTCGTGCTGCATTATTAAAAATATCATCTTATTTAGCTTGAAATTAGATCGAGATATATTCGGGTTCGTTACAAGTTAATCACGAGCAACTTTTTATAGCTCAACCTTGAGATTCGCTCGGCTTGAGCTTGCTCGAATTTTAATATAGGTTGAGCTACTCGCTCGTTTGCAATCATATACTCCCTCGGTCCTAAAATTCTTATCTTAGATTTGACCAAATACCTTTTGCGGTCCTTCCTGTGTAGTATATATTCGCTCGGCTTGAGCTTGCTCGAATTTTAATATAAGTTGAGCTACTTGCTCGAAAAAGCCGAGCTCGAATTTTAATATAGGTTGAGCTCCTCGCTCGTTTGCAATCATATACTCCCTCGGTCCTAAAATTCTTATCTTAGATTTGACCAAATACCTTTTGCGGTCCTTCCTGTGTGGTATATATTCGCTCGGCTTGAGCTTGCTCGAATTTTAATATAAGTTGAGCTACTCGCTCGAACTCGCTCGTTTGCAATCATATACTCCATCGGTCCTAAAATTCTTGTCTTAAATTTGACCAAATACCTATTGCAGTCCTTCCCGTGTGGTATATACTCCCTCCGTCTTAAAATTCTTGTCTTAGATTTGACAAAATACCTTTTGCGGTCCTTCCTGGTGTGCAAGGAGCGGCAGCACTCGGGGAACAATGGTGGTCTCTCAACACTTTTGATTTGAGCCCAAATTTGCTCTTTCAGATATTTTTAACTATCGAAAAAAATAAGTGAACAAAAACCAACGCCATGCCAAATTATTGACAGCGGTTCAAACAAAGAAGAAATTTCTTTGTCATGGCCAACAAATATATTTTGGCCATATAACCCAGACATTTAGCAAGCTAACATGCCACATGGATCAGCAAACGAAAAATGCACTAGCAAGTAAACTTGCGGCAAATCAATCAGGAACGTCAAACCACCAAATTAGCCAAGCAAACCAAATCAAAACAGAGGAAACTCTGGAAATAACATCTGGTGTCGCCAAATGTTTCAGTACAACAAGTACAGGCTTCAGAATCCACAGCGGAGCCGAGACAGTAACATTATGAAAGATACAGCGCTTTCATTCAGCAACTAGCAAACCGGGGCAAACCTTGCCGTCAGAGACCAGTGAAGATGCCAATCAGGTGCTGAGGCATTAACAACTTACACGAGTTGCTTCCCGTCACTGGGTTCGGCAGAGTTGCTATGGTGATCATGATGGTGATGATGGTGGCGGCGGTGATGGCGGCTTTTGTGAGACCCCTTGCCATCATTCATCTTGTCTGGCTCACCGGCAGCTCCATCATCCAAGGACATAGAGCGGCTCCTATGGCGCTTATGGTTGTCAGAATCTGACGGCTTGTCCTCGTCACTTGATCTGTGACGCTTCCTATGCCTCGACCTGATCTTGTCCTCAGCTTCATCGTCTGAGGATCGGTGGCGGCGCCTGCGGCTCCGAGTGTGGTCCTTCCTGGTTGATCTCCGCTCATCGTCATCGCTGCTGTAATCTGAAGCATCAGACTCTGACTTTGAAGAGTGACGGCGATGCTTCCTCCTATGCGAGTGCTTCTTCCTTGGGCGTTCTTCTTCAGATTCGCTATCGTATTCATCACTGTCGCTCTCGTCGCTAGAGTCCGAGCTCCTCCTCTTTGACCTGTGCTTGCGCCTCCTGGCACCATCAGAGTCAGAGTGGCCATGTTTCCTGTGCCTTTTGCGGTCCTTCCTCTTCCTGTGCTTACGATCGCTGTCGCTCTCGGATTCACTATCAGATTCTGAGGAAGAATAGCTTCGCCTCCTGTGCTTTTTTGACTTGAGCTTCTTCTCCTTCTCTTCAGTGGCCTTAATTGCCGCTTCCAGTTTCTGCTGCCATTTCAGTGGAGCTTCCTTCTTCTCGAGGAGTCTCTTCTTCTTGTCTTCGACCATCTGCAGGAACTTCTTGGCATCCATCCCAGCGAAACAGACAAAAGCTCAAAACCTGCAGGGCCGTGAAATGATGCAAGGAAGTGCATCTCATAGAAGAGAGAAAACACTGTTAGTTTACTGAACATCTAGGATTATCTAGCATGCTAGAGAAGAAGTGCGTAAATCAAATCAGTAAGTAGAGCAATAGCTTTAGACAACTCAAACAAAGATATTTAGGCAACCAAGTGACATCTAATATCAGGAATTTCAAAGAAGCATAGTGAAGCTAATCCTTGCAACCAACAAATACTGGACAGAGCTTGGCATGTCTAAGAAAAGATTAAACACCAAACTAGCACTAAACTGATACATGGCATCCGTTTAACACCAAAACAGTAGCTTAGAGGTTCCAAACTGCTAACCATTCAGATCCTACCAAAAACATATACAGCTCTAGTAACTATACACAAACAAACTAATTAACCTGACGCACATGACAAGGTCTGTTGATTGTTACGCGTAGCGCATCAGTTTAAAATTCGAATGTAATCCCAAGTCTGAAACTGTAAAAGGGAAGAAATCAAGGGACTACTGATATTTTCTTTCCCTGAAGGAAATGCTCGAAATCAGCAAATACAAGTGACCATGAGAAAGTGAGACTCGTTTAAAACCGAAGGCAACACCGAAATAGTACCAAACTGATTCATGTAATAATCCACTTAATGTTAAAACAGTAGCTTAAAGGTTAAAAACTGCTGAACATTCAGAGCATAAAGAAACATGTGAGCCAAATTTTGTTTTGCGTCTCTAGTAACAATTCAACACAATAATAACAAGTAACCTATATGTTATGAAGCTTGTTAGTAGTTACTAGTCCATAGAATAAGGATTTTCTTCCTATTGCATCAGTTTAAACTTGAATGTGGTTCCAGTTCTTAAACTTCAAAGTTCGGAGATCTTGAAGGAAGCTACCAATCTTTTTTCCCTATATATATATCTTATTCTCTAAGACCACACAACATAACTACTCCCTCCGTCCGGAAATACTTGTCATCAAAATGGATAAAAGGGGATGTATCTAGATGTACTTTAGTTCTAGATACATCTCTTTTTGTCCATTTTGTTGACAAGTATTTTCGTACAACCCAAGCTTTGGCCAGCAGTTCAAACAAACTAAACCAAGCAAGCGCTGACTACCACCAGGCGGCTAGTAGGAATAACTGCAGCTGGTACTACCAGGAGTACAGCACATGCATGCATGACTCAGCCACGCATAATAAGCACTGACAGATCCAATGATTGCAGTAGGTGCAGGCATATTATACACTTTCTTACCTTGTCCTGAATTTCCAACCACCAGACAAGAGAGAAGTCGCTCCTCTTCTTTGCTTAGACCCAAATTCGCCTGCAATAACCACAATTCCGGTCAGGGTAAATTCTCAGGTCAGGGAAACTTAACTCCCCAGAAAGACTCTTCCAGGGGAAATCTAATCTATCGGCAATTCCGGACAATAAATCACCAGGCCACGAAATTTCGCACCAAAACCCCGTAGTAATTCACGAGGCGCGGCAGATCTAAGCCGGGGCCAACAGCTACACCATGGTAGAATCGCGACGAACTTCGCCCACGGCGTTTCGAAAATCGAACGCCGAAAGGGCACAAAGAAGGCCGTCCTCTCGGCCCTGCTCGTCCGGATCTGGGCCCCCGCGACGCCCGCGCGGCGCGATCTAGAGCCCCAGCGGCCGCGGCGCCGGGAGGGCCTACAATTTTCCCACGGAAATTGAAGAAATAGAAACCTGCTGAATTTGCCAGAAGAACGCAGGGGGGAACGTCGCGACTCACCGAATTGGACGGAGACGCGCGGCCGGGGTTGCGGTGGCGGTGGCGGCGCTGGCCGGCCGGTCGCCGCGTCGGCGAGGAAGAGGATAGAAGGGGGAGGAGGAGTGCGACTTGGCTTTGGGTTTGGCCGTGCCGTTCGGGTTGGGCTGGGCTGGGGGACGGACCCAGCGAGATATATGGGCGGGCGGAGACGCGGTTTCCACTTTCCGGTGCCACGCTGACTGGTGGGTCCGGACGCGTTTCAAGTCGGCTCGCGTCTTTGCTGCTGGAAAAGACCTGGCGCCTTCTGATCCGTTGGATGGATCCGCTTGTTACGAGCCGTCCGATCAGTCGTACAGTTTGAAAACATAGGCTTTGGATGTTTGCACAATGAGGCATGTTGCAAACGGAGTATGAACCATGTTGCGCTCAACATCGGCTTGCGTAATGTTGCAAGCACGTGGGCCTTTAGAACGAACCGTAGGCCGCGTGGGAGAGGGGGTCAGCTTGCGTAGACGGGGTTGGTTGGAAGATGCACGAGAGAAAGGGTGAGATCGAGAAAGGAGCGATGCTACACGCACGAGCATTTTTTTACAGAAATTTACGTGGATGCTTAGCTGGAATAAACTGATCGGAAGAAAAAGGGGACGGGGGGCCCACCCCCCTAAAATTAGGGGACAATGGAGATTAGTTAGCGATGGAATCCTGTAAAACACGTGGGCCTTTATAGAATTTTCGCCGAGAAAGGACGGCTCACGGAAGACGACATGCGGCTAGGAGAGGCTTCTAGAGAGGATAAGGTGGAGGGGTCGTAGTGCGGGAAGCATAGGGCATGTGTCGCGCGTTGGAGACGGTTGAGAAGGTGAGCGCTGGTCTTTTCTTTTTGGGAGGGGGGGCACTATTTTCTGGATTTTTTACTAGGTTCGTATGAACTTGCTTTCTCTCATCTCCTATTTGCACACGATTCATCGATTTTAATGAAAGATGATGGAGAAAACGTCAACGCACTGCAGAATGTGTTTTTACTTAGTTTTTAAATCGGGTCAGCGCTAAGTGTGGCAATGTTTATTTTAGTGCAAATAACACTTTTGAGAAAGAGATAAGAAGTGTGCTTGCAGCCAGATATTTATGACTGGATAGCTTAATGGCCGGAATCTTGGTTTATCGATCGGAAACCGTTGGTGCGGAGAGGAGTGAACGTTCCAAGTATTTGGTTAATAGAGAGTGTGCGTGCGTGCGTGCTAATTGGGGAATGAAAGGAAGAAATTGCTAGTATCAAAGGTGGAGGAAGAGTTGTGTGGGGGGCACAAGGCATGTGTTGCGTGTTGGAGTCTTTGCAGGAGTTTCAACGGGGCCCTAAACACGACATCTTTGGTCCTTCTCTTTGAGAAATCAACCTCGGAGCTCCGCCCCGTCTCCCTTCCTTCTCTTTGAGAAATTAACTTACTCCCTCCGTCTAGGTGAGTAAGTCATCTTAGGTTGTGCACTGTGACCAAGGTAGAGTGAAAAACAAGAGAAGTTGATGTTCATTTGCTAATTAATAGCATTGCATGCAATGAATTGACCAATGCATGTCGTGTTTGATAACCTCAAGTCATTAAAAGCAGACACACCCCATATCTCTTATTGGTTGATTCCTTTCTTTATGCCAAGAAACAAAAAACGAGATGAGAGTTAATGTACCGCGCCTAAGTGTTTTGGGATTATTTGGTTTTCGTAAGATGACTTACTCACCTAGACGGAGGGAGTACACAAATTCAGTTTCCAGGCAACTTACAAATAGCTCACGCATACATCGAACGACTTATTTTTTTATACATGCACAACCTTTTAAAAATCATGTAATTTGGGGTCTTGCCAAAGTCATTACACTCGCCAAGATCTTTCGCTCAATGTGAAGTTCATGCCAGGCATATGCTAGTACAACCTCCGCTCATACATCCGTATTTAGACAACTCAAAAAAACGAGTAATTCGGGATGGTGGGAGTATTGAATTTGGGTTTAGGTAAGATTTCAGTAAAAACTCATGTAAATATGGTATGAATACTTTATAAATTATAAATTCGTTGGAGATGTATCACACACACACACACCAAGACCCAATGCAAGCCTCTCGTTGTCTCCTCCTTCTCCTCGTGCACGTCGTCGGCATTCCTCTGTGTCGTCGCCTCCTCCTCATCGTTGTTGTGAATGCCTCTCCGTCGCCACGTCCTCATCTTCACCGTGAACGCCTCCACCCAATGCCTTCGCGCTGCCACCTCCTCTTCGTCGTCGTCGTGAGAGCCTCTGTGCTGCCGCTCCTCATCTTTGTCCTAAAGGCCTTCGCGACACATCCGCCTCCGCCTCCCCATGCACACAATGGAACATTTTTCGCCTCCACGGAGGCCTGCCGCCAATCACCATGTGTGCAGCTGCTAGCAAGAACAATGGTGAGGCGACCATGGCACAGCCATGCCGCCGCACGTGCGCCTTTGCCTTCTATTTGGCAATGGTGGAGCCACCATCGATGACGACCGACAGGGAGGCCACTAGCCTGTCATGTTGTCATCCCTCGACTACAGGTCATCAAGCCGTGCTCTTGCTACTCCGAGAGGCTTCACCTCCACCAACAGCCGGCGAGCCGTCAGTGTCTTTTTTATGTTACTGTTCAGAATGTTTGTCAAGTGTCCAAGAACAGGCACTTGGCATAACACCAGCAACACGTGTCACCAACATCGTTCGCCCTGTGTCGTCTACCCCTTTTGTTTGTCGAGTGTCAGGTTTTTCAACTGAGCAAAGACTTTGCCAAGTATTAAACCCCACTTTGCTGACAGGGTGTATGTTGAGTAGGCTTTGCAGAGTATCTGGTGAAGCCTTTGCCGAGGCAAATCGACCTTTGTCGTGTATTACGTGTGCTCGGCATCTTAAACTCTTTCTCGTAGTGCGTTTATTTTTCGCCATGTATTTTGCAAATTCAAAGATTGGCTTAGCCAAGAGCAATCTTGGCTGTTGAATCCTTTGATGTAATCAGGGAGTGCACCTGCAAGGCTGCAAATTCAGTTCGGTTCACTTAGTCACTTGACATCTACTCCCTCCGTTTCAAAATAGATGACCCAACTTTGTAGTAGGTTGTAGGTAACACACCATGCATGACTTTAGAAGACAATCTCAGTCCTAAGCTTGTAGGACTTGGGCATGCATGTGCATCTTGGGACAGCAGAGTATATATAGTAGAATCCAACAGAAAGTCAGAAGTTCCAATCCAGGTGCCATACATGATTTACACGCCCATCAGATATTCAGATCAGATGAGATCTTTGGAGTCCACAGGCAGGTCCAAGAGCCACGGGAGATGAGCGTTGGTGAGCTTGGTCCTGCTAGTGATCCCGCGAGACTTCTTCTTGGCCTTCTTCAGCTTCGGCTGCCGGCCATGGGCCTCCTCCGACGCGCGCCGCTTCACGGTGTCGGTAGCCGGCTTTTCGCCATTCTTCCTGAGCTCCTTCTCGATGTCGAGCATCTCCCGCGGCAGCTTGATGTCGTGGAACAGCTTCTTGAGCTCGGCGTCCACCTCCATCTTCGACCTCGGGTCGTTCGGGTACGCGATGATGCCGAATTTTCGACAAAAATGACCACTTGCCCAGTGAAAATGTCAAAAAAGACCACCCACGGACGAAAATGTAAAAGACCACCTGCACTATGGCGCCAGGTGCGCCAGCCGACACGTGGCACCTGCCGCCACGAGATCCGGCGGCAGCACTCGCCGCCACCGGCTTAGGCGGCAGCCTCAGCTGCACAGAATTTTGACGGACGACGCATGCGAAAACGGAACGGGCTGGCGACATGGCACCTGCCGCCGCGGTCTCTGGCGGCAGCCCGTGCTTTTCAGCGTGAAACGACAGATCTGTTGGTCCATAGGTAGCAGACGCTTTGCTAGCCAAGATGCACCGGCAGATGCATTCGCTGTATATAGTTGATTGAGTTAGACTAAACACCTCAGTCGGTCAGTTCTGTATTTAGGATTAGTTCAGATGACTCCACATGTGTCTGCACCTCGAAGAGAGAGATGTGTGCACAAAAAACAAAACGCAGAGGCATCACGGCCAGCAATGTGACTGCCAACCTAAGAACCAACGGACGTGTCATTTGGCGTGAAAAACAGCACAGGCTGCCGCCAGGGAGCGTGGCGGCAGGTGCCACGTCGACAGCCCGTTCTGTTCTTGTGTGTGCCATCGACCGAAATTCTGTGCAGTTGAGGCTGCCGGCCGAGCCAGTGGCGGCAGGTGCGGCCGCCTGATCCCGTGGCGGCAGGTGCCATGTGTCGGCTGGCGCACCTGCCGCCACGATGCAGGTGGTCTTTTTTGACATTTTCGCTCGCATGTGGTCTTTTTTGACAATTTAACTGGGCAAGTGGTCCTTTTTGACGAAAAATCGATGATGCCTCCCTCGCCCGGCAACAGATAGACTTCACCCGAGGATTTCATGGCCTGCAGATCCTCCAGAACGGCCGGATATGCGTCATCCACCTCGGACGCCGGGAGGCCGTCGGGGAAGCTCTTGATCAGTGTCAGCAGCTCGCCTTTGGCCTTGATGTCGTGCGTGGGCTTGTAGGAGTAGCGCCGCCCGTCGAAGCGCACCTTGGGGTTGTTCCTGAGGCTGTCGGCGAGGGTCCTGTTGGCGTCGATGTCGACGTAGGTCCGTTGGTTGATCTGATGCGTCGTAAGAGCCTCCCTCGTCTTGTCGAGCAGGTCGATCACGGTTTTCATCTGTTGCCAGACGGTGGACCTCCTCACTTCGTTCATCTTCCGTAGCCGCGCCGTGTCATCGGAGAACCTGACGATGGCGGCAGGCGCAGGCGCGGGCGGGGATGGTTTGGCCGCCGGCCGTGGAGCTGGAGCGGGCTGCCGCTGGGACGGCGACGGCCTGGTGGATCGCGATGAGGCTGCTTTGGTGGCGGCGATGTCGGATAGAGTCGCCTGGTTCCTCTCCTGCAGCAGCCGGAACCTGGCGAGGCTCTCGTTCAGCGCCATCTGGAAGCCTCAACCTGGTCGAAGCGGCGATCGGCCGGCGATGGCCGGGGCAGCACTTACGTACATATATCCGTGTATGTGCTGATCGAGAGTTTGGAGCGCCGGCAATGGTGGACGGCCGGGTGGATGAGGGTTTCACGTACGTAGGTATGCTGGACTTTGTATATATAGACCCAAAGAGAGAGAGGATCGCGAGTCTGGAGAAAGGATCGCGAGTTTGACTCCGACACGGTTTGTGTAGTCCGTTAGAATAGTAATATTTGCAACTCCTCACAAATACTGACAGGTATAGCAGTTGATTTATCGGCCATTTGCAAAGACATTTCAGTAGGCGTCAACTTACTCAAGTCAAGTCTACGATATAAAGAGAGAGGCATAACACTAACACCGGCTTCAAGATCACATAAAGCAGTTTTAACATAGTTTCTCTTAATGGAGCAAGGTATAGTAGATACTCCTGGATCTCCTAGTTTCTTAGGTATTCCACCCATAAAAATGTAATTAGCAAGCATGGTGGAAATTTCAACTTTAGGTATCTTTCTTTTATTGGTAATAATATCTTTCATATATTTAGCATAAGGATTTGTTTTAAGCATATCAGTCAAACGCATACGCATATGCCGACGGTATTTCTACGCCTACGTCCTGGCCTGGGCCGTCGGGATATGTCCATCTATGCTGATGGGGGCCGTCGGCAACTACGTAAATTCTGGTAGTGAAGCCGGCGCCGGTGAAGGAGTCCGCGATGGAGAAGAAGCCCCAAGGCAGAGAAGAAGCGGCCTCATGGCGGATGGCGTTGATGACAGTGGTGATGGAGGGGCGCTGGCCATCGAAGGTACAGTTTGGATTTTCTGAAAACGCATTTCATATATCTTCTTCTTTTCTCTAACTCAGTCGAAGAAGACAAGCTGCAGGTTCATGGTGTATTTTTCATCTACTATTGTTCTGTTAAAAATTATTTGCCATCCATAGCAACGCACGTGCAATTACCTTGTCATAGATACTTTGTTAGTGCGTGAAGTTACCTAGTCATCAATTTTTTTGCAAATAAACCCATGGTTGGATGGTTAGGAATACACTGGTATCCCTAGCCCACAAGAGTTCAGTCATAGACTTGACACTGGTGTACACATTTTCGAGGATTTGTTCTAGGCCTTTCGACGATGTGCGTTCAGTGGAGTGGACGTTCCCGTTGACCAAGAAAGCATTTGTGGCCACTTTGTTAATCTCAAGATGATGTACCGGCTCAGTCTTTCGAGGGTGCTAGGGTGGGCGTCCGTGTGTTCATAGGGGTGAGCGTATATGTGTGTATGCGTAAGTGTCTGCATCTATGTTGTGCCTAAAAAATCGTCAAAAAATGTACTCTAGCATATTACATCCACTTTTCCTCTGAATCGAAGTAGAACAAGTCCGGATTCAAATTTTATGCAAGCTACGGTCCAGCAGTCTGCTTCTCCTATTTGGAGAGCGATTGTGGCATGACGAGAGGCTCTTCGGACACGCATGATCATGTCGGTTGGTGATGGTCGCTCCATCTCGATTTGGGACGACAAGTGGATCCCAAGTACCATGCGTATGTCTCCTACGTTCCGACCTACTAATATCTCTCTACAATCAGTGAGCGACCTTATTGATGATGGAACTGGACATGGAAAACATAACTTGCTCGTGAAACATTCATAGCTCTGGATGCAAAAGCTATATTGAATATGCCAATCCATAATGGTGGTGGGGATGATTTTTTTGCTTGGGCTTTTGAAAATTCAGATGTGTACTCTTACAAGTCGGCGTACCATACTCTTGTGAATCAAAAAGAGTGTGTCGCCCTAGAGGAAGAGACGGTTACATCTACTTCAAAATCAGAACAGCAGATGTGGACATCATTCTGGAAGCTCGAAGTTGTGTCCAAGGTGAGGGTATTTTGGTGGAGAGTACTACGTGGAATTCTCTCTGATGAAGCTAGCATAAACACATTAAACCTCTTAGCCGTTGCAATGTTTGTCTAGCTAGAGAGGAGGATCTCATGCACACATATCTTGGGATGAAGTGCAAACATGGTTCAACTTCCGTCTTCCAAGGTTGCATCCTACCATCTGGGTGAGAGATATTTTATGTGATGATTGGTTCACGGATCCGGTTAGAGCAAAGATCGTATCGGTGATGTGGGTATTTGGCATTCACGGAATCGATGGACTAGTGAGAAGGAGCATGTGGATCCGGTGTACTCTGTTCGTTGCATAAGAGAAGATCTGGCCTCGCTAGATATCCCTATTGCACATGCGACTAGCTATACTGCCTCGTCACGGCCGGCGAGCCCCTGATATTGGGTTTATCAAGACAAATGGCGCATTAAACTCTGAAGCAGGACTCGTCGGTGCCGACGGTGTAGCTCGATCATCTACGGTGTTGCTCGCTTCATGGTGCAAGCCACATGTGGGTGTTACAGACCCCTCCATTGCCGAGGCCTTATCACTAAGGGAAAAGGTTCTCTTTGCTAACTTCCGTCGGTTCTCACATGTGGTAATGGAAACCGACTGCCCGGAGGAAAACGTCCGGCTTATCAATTGTGTTAGATCTCAGGGCTCGTGAGGCAGGAGATCTTTTTGAAATATCAAACCGTGGGGATTCTTTCCCGGTCAATCTAGAAAAAACAAGTTCCCACTACTAGAGATCTTATTAAATCCTACTCGCCTCCTCGTTACTCGTTGTCATCATCATTTATGCATGCTTGGAATTAGTGCATGGGGAACTGGTGAGGGGAAGTCGAAATAGAATTCTCCTTGGCTTCTTGGACTAGCACACAAGTGACACGACTAGGAGTATATATACTAGGTACTCAGCGATCGGAATGTTCAGGGCCCCAGTGTTAACTGCCAAACAAAGGTTAGATTTTAGCAAAACCGTTTAACCCGAATAGAAGAGAGATCAGAGTCCCAGAGTAAAGACGAGGAATAAAAGATCCTAATACCATCCAATTGGCGATGTGGGCCCGTAAGCCACACAGCCATGTTAGTAAAAGTTTTGCAATGACTAGACTTGACTTCAGCCAAGAAGTTGGAAAGGGGATTCCTACAGGCAGTTGGCTCTGATACCAACTTGTGACGCCCCCGATTTGACCGTACACTAATTATGCATGCAAATGTGTACGACCAAGATCAGGGACTCACTGGAAGATATCACAACACAACTCTTGACACAAATTAAAATAATACAAGCTTTATATTACAAGTCAGGGGCCTCGAGGGCTCGAATACATAAGCTCGAATACACAAGAGTCAGCGGAAGCAATAATATCTGAGTACATACATAAGTTAAACAAGTTTGCCTTAAGAAGGCTAGTACAAAAGCAACATGATCGAAAAGGCAAGACCTCCTGCCTGGGACCTCCTAACTACTCCTGGTCATCGACGGTCTGCACGTAGTAGTAGCCTCCATCGGGGTAGTAGCAGTCGTCAAAGGTGGCTTCTGGCTCCTAGACTCCACCATCTGGTTGCATCAACCAGAAAGGAGAAAGGAGGGGGAAAAGGGGGAGCAAAGCAATCGTGAGTACTCATCCAAAGTACACGCAAGAAAGGATCTACACTACATATGCATCGGTATCAATGATAAGGGTAGTATCTGTGGACTAAGCTGCAGAATGCCAGAATAAGAGGGGGAGAAGCTATTCCTATCGAAGACTAACATCTTCTGTAAACCACCAATCTTGCAGCAGTAGAAGAGAGTACAGAATAACCTATTATAATTATCAAGCATGTTGTAGCAATAACGCCCAGAGATCCTTCCTCGACTCCCTGCGAGGAAGCAATCCCGGAGCCACATATCCATTCATGTCTCAGCATCCAGTTCTAGTTGTAGCGATCGTGATACAACTCCAAGTGTCTGTTACCGTAGGACAGGCTATCGATAGATGTTTTCTTCCCTGCAGGGATGCACCAACTTACCCACCACGCTTGCGTAACTCCGGCCGGACACATCATCAGGTCATGCCCGGCCTCGGCCAAACAATACGACGCAACCCGACCTAGGCTTAATAGAGAGGTCATGCACGTCAGACTAAACCCTATGCCCCCAGGGTCATGGGCCAATTGCTCCGGGAACTCCTGCACGTTGCGTGGGCGGCCGGTGAGCAGACCTAGCTACCTCCTTAAAAAGGTAGATGCATAACCAGTCACAATGACGTTAGTTAAGCTTCGGCTGATGCATACGACGCATAACGCCCATACTATGCCCACGTGATGGTTAGCGCTATCAGGCCAGAGGCCCCTTGGATGAAATATCCAAACCGTTTAGTGTCTTGGGAACACGGTAACGAGCAGAGACTCGCGAAAGATGTGACCCCGTCGCCCCGTCTCGAGGACTTGCGGAAAGGGTTAAGAATGCCCGGCCACGCCTCGTATTCAACTCTAGGGCACCCTCCAGGTCAACCCGTCTCCACATCATTCGCAGGTACCCCTCAGGGTCGACCCGCCTTTCCAAGTAACAGTTGTAAAGTCATAGTAACCATAGTAACTGTGTGTCTAACACCAAAGGGAAACCTAAGGAAATCACCCTTGATGGAATTCCACCTGATGTTTATCGTCAAGGTGAACGAAAGAGGAGTCACCCTCGAGGTCCACTCTTGAGAGTTGCACGATAGTGTCGTTATCGGGAGTGGAGAAAGAGGAATCACCCTCGATGACCATAACCGATGAACTAACCTACAAGGTTAACATCAGAAGTGCTGCTGAGGTGTCACCCTCAGCACTCGATAGTAACCCAGTATTGTCGAGCAACTAAGGGGAAAGTGATGTGCGGTGCCGGGGCCTGGTCTTCGATCCCGTTGATCGGGTCTTTCGATAATCCAGCGGGGCAGTCGGGACAATGTGGGGGGTCACTGGTGGATCTCTAACCAGCCTATACTAAGCAGTTTAGTATAAACATATAAGGTATGAAAGCAGGTATCAACAACAGGCTATGCATCAGAATAGGATCATACAAAAAGCAGTAGCTGTTCTAATGCAAGCATAAGGGAGAAGGGAATGGGCGATATTGGAATGATCAAATGGGGTTGGCTTGCCTGGTTGCTCTGGCAAGAAGAACGGGTCATCAACACCGTAGTCGATCACCGGGGCACCATCGGTCCCGGGTCTACCGGAGAGAAGAGGGGGAAGAAACAGTAAATATAAAGCAAACAGTTGCATGACAAGCAAAAGCAGCGCTCGGTGTGATCTAACGCGGTGCTACATGATACCGGCGAAGAGGGATAACATCCGGGAAAGCGTTTCCGGTGTTAGGCATTTTTGGACAAGCGAACCGGAGAAGGGTTGTTCCATGTTCGGTATGATAGAGGTGTGTGGCGGATGAACGGACAGCGTATTCAGATTCGTCTCGTCGTTCTGAGCAACTTTCATGTATAAAACTTTTTCATCCGAGTTACGGTTTATTTTATATTAACTTTCAAAGTTTTATTCATTTTCTGGAATTAACAGATTTAAAATATTTATTAAATTCGAAAAATACAGTGAAACACTTTTATACCCAGACTGAGGCAGCCACAATCAATGACAGGTGGGGCCAGTCAAAGTCAACAGCATAGTCAGCTGTTGACTTGGTCATCCAGTGAATAGTGCAAGTGGGTCCCGTGTGTCATAGACAGTTCATTTTAACAGGTTTTAGTTAGTTTTAAATAAAGGGGGAACCACTGTCATTGTCTGTTAATCTATTCTAACAGTTAAATAGATAACTAGGCAGGTAAATTAAGTTACCTAATTAACTTATTAATTAATTAATTAACTATTATTATTTTAATAACTATTTTCCTTTTTTAGCGTTCGTTTCAGTTCCAAGGCCCCTCGGTCAGTGGCACAACGCCAGGGACGGGTTAAACGGGCGCGGTTGCCGGTTGAGGCCCGGGCGCTGGCGCGGCGCGGCCAGGGGCGCAGCCGGCCAGAGCAGCGCCGGAGGTGAGCTCCGACGAGGCGAGGGCGAAAGCGCGCGGGCGGCGGCGCTAGGCACAGCGACGGACGCGACCAGCGAGTAGGCGCGACGGGGCTCGCGCGCGGACGGCGCTGGACGCATCGCGGGGGTGCAAGGGGAACTACTGGGGCGAGGAGGGAGCGCGGCGAGGCGACGAGCTTACGTGTGAGAACCGCGGGCGAGGCCCGGCGAGGTCAGGTGGGTGAGCAGGGGCGCGCGAGCGCGCCGGGTCTGGGGAGCAGAAGGGGAAGGCGGGCGCGGCTCACCAAGAGTAGGACGGGGAGGCAGCGGGCTCGAGGGGGGTCGGCGGCGACGGCGACGCGGGTGCATTGAGTGCGGCGGGGCGGTCCGGTGACGACGGGAGAAGACAGCGGGGTCGGGGCATGCCTGAGGCGAGGCCGGCTTCGGGGCGGCTTCGGGGCGAGGATCAACGGCGGGGAGGGGGACCGGGCGACGGGCGGTGTCGGGGTCGCTGATTGCCCTGACCAGATCCACGCGGGGGAAGGAGAGAGAGGTGGGGGATCGAGGTTGGGGTGAGGTCGTGTGGAGGGGTTAGGGTTTCGGGGTGAGGGGGAGGCCTAAGTAGGCCAGGTGGTAGCGGGGTGGGCCGGTCGACTGGCGGCCTGGTGGGCCAAAGCCCAGGCGATGGGGTTTTCTTTTCCTTTTGCTTTTTTGCTTTTTGCTTAAATTCCTTTTACTGTCTTTCAATTATTTTGCGCATATAAACCTTTTACAAAAAGAAGAGTTCTTCACCAATATTACCTACCATTTATTTGCCACAAGAAGAACATTTTATTTTAGACATTTGAAAACTTTGAGTTTTACTTAAAATTTGACCCAAGCTTGCTTTAAGTCTCTCCCCCCAGCCCATTTGCCCCTCCTATAGTTTAGCCCAAGCTCCGCCATTGGATCCCTAGAGATTGTTGTAAAATTTTAAGAAAGTTTTGCTGAAGTTGCATACACTTATTAGAAACTAGACCATCTATGGGAAAGAATCAAGGTTTCGAGATGGAATGAGTCAGATTTGAAGGAGAAGCGATCGCTGCTTCATCTATTGACATTGATTTTTTCTTATACACCTAAAATACGGACGAGACTTGCCTGCTCCCCTCGTGTGTGCCCATCCGTGCTCCCGCGTACGTGGCTTGATTTGATTGGAACAAAATTAGGCCCGGCCCCATCCCCTTAAAATCAGGGGGCGATGATTAGATTAGAAAGGAAAAAGAAGAAATGACAACCGTAGGATGAAGTGGGAGCACGAATGGGAGCATGGGGAGTGAGCAGGCAAGTTTTGTCCCTAAAATACATCATGATAATGTCAAAATCTGATTTTTTTTTATATCGTTTGATATATTAAGTCTGTTTAATGCATTTTAGGCATCTAACAATTAAGCACATTTGTAAGCCCCATTTCTTGCCCGCATTTTTCCCGGGGGGGGGGGGGTAGGTGTTTGCCGAGTGTCCTTCAATTTACGCTCAACAAAGGTTGTTTACCCACTGTCATCTATTTGCACTCGTGCAAAAATGATGCATTTTGATTGGTCAAAGCAAGCTTCCCATGGATCGTGCGTCGTGGTTGTTGGATTCTCTCAGATCGAACGACTATCACCCACCGAGTCATCTCTCTCTCTCCCTATGTATATCTCTCCCCCCTATGTCCCCACTCCCTCATCGGCATCATCCATCAAGACTCAATGCAAGCTCGCGATGTCGCCTCCTCCCCCTCGTGCACGTAGTTGGTGTTCCTCTGTGCTGACTGCCTCATCATGCTCGTCGTGAAGACGTGAACGCCTTCACGCTGCCACCTCCTTCTCTACCTCATGAACGCCTCTGCATCGCTACCTCTTCCTCTTCCTCGTGAACACCTCCTCGCCGCCACCGCCTCCTCCTCTCTCTCGTGAATGCCTCCGCGCCACCTACTCCTTCCCATGCACGCCATGGAACATTGTCGCCGTCACGTAGACCTCCCCCCATTACCATGTGTGCGGCCGTTAGCAAGCACAATGGTGAGGCGACCATGGCCCAGTCATGTCGCCGTCCGCGCCTTTGCCTTCTATTCTGCACGGGCGGAGCCACCATTGACGACGACCGGCGGGAAGGCCTCCAGCCCGCCATGTTGCCGTCCCTTGGCTGCAAATCATCAAGTTGTGCTCCTACTGCTTTCGAAGGCTTCACCTCCACCACAGCCGGTGAGCCGCCAATGTCCTTTTATTTTGTTATTGTTCAAAATGTTTGTGGAGTGTCGTTCTCGGCATAACACCAGCAACACGTGAGACAAACATTGTTAGCCCCGTTTTGTCTACCCCTTTTGTTTAGCTGAGTGTTGATTTTTTAACTCTGCAAAGACTTTGCGGAGTGCCCGACGGATGACACGTGGCAAACTCCACTTTGCTGACAGGGTGCATGTTGAGTAGGTTTTGCCGAGTATGACAACCCGGCAGACCCTTTGCTAAGGCAATCGACCTCGCCGTGTATTCCATGTTCTCGGCATCTAAGCTCTATCTTGTAGTGTGTCTATTTTTCAGCCATGTATTCTACAAATTGAAAGAATGGCTTAGCCAATCTTGACTGATGTAATCAGTGAGAGCACATGCAAATTCAGGTTGGTTCATTTAGTTACTTAACATCTTGGTTGTAACTAACACACACTTTAGAAGACAATCTCAGTCCTAAACTTGTAGGACTTGGGCAGGTGCATCTTGGGACGTACGGCAGAGTATATATAGAATCCAACAGAAAGTCAGAAGTTCCAATCCACGTGCCATACATGATTTACACACTACCCATCAGCCATCAGATGATATCTTTGGAGTCCACAGGCATGTCCAAGAGCCACGGGAGATGAGCGTTGGTGAGCTTGGTCCTGCTGGTGATCCCGCGCGACTTCTTCTTGGCCTTCTTCGGCTTGGGCTGCCGGCCATGGGCCTCCTCCGCCGCGCGCCGCTTCACGGTGTCGGTGGCCGGCTTTTCGCCGTTCTTCCTAAGCTCCTTCTCGATGTCGATCATCTCCCGCGGTAGCTTGATGTCGTGGAACAGCTTCTTGAGCTCGGCGTCCACCTCCATCTTGAACCTCGGGTCGTTCGGGTACGCGATGATGCCTCCCTCGCCCGGCAGCAGATAGACGTCGCCCGAGGATTTCAGGGCCTGCAGATCCTCCAGAACGGCCGGATACGCGTCATCCACCTCGGACGCCGGGAGGCCGTCGGGGAAGCTCTTGATCAGAGTAAGCAGCTCGCCTTTGGCCTTGACGTCGTGCGTGGGCTTGTAGGAGTAGCGCCGGCCGTCGAAGCGCACCTTGGGGTTGTTCCTGAGGCTGTCGGCGAGGGTCCTGTTGCCGTCGATGTCGACGTAGGTCCGTTGGTTGATCTGATGCGTCGTAAGAGCCTCCCTCGTCTTGTCGAGCAGGTCGATCACGGTTTTCATCTGTTGCCCGACGGTGGACCTCCTCACTTCGTTGATCTTCCGTAGCCTCGCCGTGTCATCGGAGAACCTGACGACGGCGGCAGGCACGGACGGGGACGGGGATGGTTTAGCCGCCGGCCGTGGAGCTGGAGCGGGCTGCGCCTGGGACGGCCACGGCTTGGTGGATCGCGATGAGGCTGCTTTGGTGGCGGCGATGTCGGATAGAGTCGCGTGGCTCCTCTCCTGCAGCAGCCGGAACCTGGCGAGGCTCTCGTTCAGCGCCATCTGGACGCCTGAACCTGGTCGAAGCGGCGACCGGCCGGCGATGGCCGGGGCAGCACGTACGTACGTATATCGCGTGTATATGTGGTGATCGAGAGTTTGGAGCGCCGGCGATGGTGGGCGGATGAGGGTTTCACGTACGTAGGTATGCTGGACTTTGACTAATATATATAGACCCAAAGAGAGAGGATCGCGAGTCTGGAGAAAGGATCGCGAGTCTAGTTCGGATCGGACTTTCACTCCGACACGGTTTGTGTAGTCGGCTAGCTTAGCCATCCAAACCGATTTTAATTAGGGGTGTGTACTAACTCGTCCTCTTGAACTGGCATCTTGCTAAAAGACCCCCCAAAAATACATCTCGCTCCAGCTAGCACGGCCGGGCGAAGCCCGGTCGACCCCGGCGGCGGCGGGATGGGCGCGTCGGAGCTCGTCGGCAACGACGTGTCAGCCGTTGAGGTGGTGTGCCTGCTGGGCGGTCGGGGTCGACAGCTACAGCGGATGAGCCGAACTGGCCGCTCGAGCGAGACGGGCTGAGGATGGCATGGGCTGCGGGCAGCTGGCTCCGCCGTGGCCGTCGACCGGTGGAGATAGCGGTGCCGTAGTGGTGGTTTGGCCATAGTAATTTTCTTTCATCAAGTCGTCTTGGATCTCAACCTCTTGGATCCGGCAGCCGATGAGGTTCGGTCTTCCCCTCGGAGATCTATACGGATTGACGTATGTCGTCCCTGGATATCTAGATCGAAAAGGTTCCAATCCCGCACACTCATATTATCAGGCAACACGACCTCAAGAGGGCGTTGCCGCTGCACGAAGCTCCGCTTTCTTATCAGTTTCTTGGGACATGTCTAAGGTATTGATAGAGGTGAAGAAAGTCATGGCGGCTGCGATTGGAAGTCTTGAAACTTTGAAAGAAAGACGTGTTGAATGCGATGAAGACTGTGTGCCAGTTGTTTGGTAATTTCCAACAGCCTCAGCAAGGGGGGTCGACGACACTGGATGACTGCATTTTTTGTGGTGCTCCTCGAGTACGAGTCTTGATTCCCAGGACCATAAACATGCCTAGCATAGGCCATACGATTCTACTAGCCCATAATATGTGAACCAAGGCCTAAAAAACAGGTTGGCGTGCTTTTGGCCTGCTTGTGCCGCACGCCCAATCACCGACTCATGTGGAAGTTCGGAAAACCAGTGCCGGTTTATATATCCAATTATTGACTATGTTCTTTTTGCATGAGAAACAACTACTCCGAAAGTGCAAAAAAATACTCAAAAAGACACATTTTCGGTTAATATAAATAGTGCTCGTTCTTGGTCTTAGGAAGCTCGGGATCCACGCCGGCGGCGGTTTTCACTAGTATGCTCAAGGTGGAGGACCTCAAAAGCACCGGGTGTCAACACTAACATTGGTGACTCCCGTAAGTGGGCGCCCTTTTCCTCCTCAAAGGCATTGTGGTATTGCATCACCTCCTATGTCCGAGTGCATCGGGGGCAAACCCTAGATTGAGGTATTTTATGATTAAGAAGACTACCGCGCCTTGGTGTTGGCTACATTCTTGGAGGCATTGTTTTGGAGCAGGCTGGCCGAAGGGACCAGTGGTGCGGTGACTTGATCGCACTGTGTTTGGGCATGGTCGTTTTGCATGGGTTAGCAGGAATTTTGTGTGCTTGTTGCATTATGGGTCTCTTTGTGTGTCGATGATGGTGAAGTTGGAGTAGTCGTAAATATCAGTCCAAAAGACCGGACGGAAAATTCTGAATGGAGTGTTGTTGCTGAGCCCTCTCTCTCTCGCACGGACGGAGGTAGAAGAAGAACCGGAGGAGACAACACATAATTTTGCCGGCGACGAACGCTGCCACGGGCGCACCAACGCCCTAATCTTTTTTCCTTTTCAGCTGGTTCTCCTCATACAAGCAGTACACGGGATGATGGTTATATAGGCAGAGCATGCACGCACGCCGCGCTCCACTCCTGCCCACACACGCCCACCACGCGCTCCACTGCGCATGCATGATCTGCTCGTCCCGCAGCGTGCATAGTGCGCGCCTACACGCACGACGTGGCTGCCTCCAACGGCCCCTACTGCATGCACTAACAAACTGGAGTCTAACTCAACCTACGTACACAAGGCACACCTACAGACTCTGGCACGGCCACGAACCGATGCCCAGTTCCACCAGCACGCACACTCGCCACGGCGCTGCGTCCCGCACGTCCCGTGCGTACCCAATGCGCCCGACGAACTCGATTGCACTCGACGCCGTGACTTATTTCAACACACACACCCCCTAAGCCATGGCCTCATCGTCGCTGGAGTAGCTAATGTCGATGTCGTCGCCACGACCGTGACCCAGCCCGCGGACCCGACCTGGCGCACCGACGCCGGTCGCACCGTCACGGACCCGACCTGGTGCACTGACGCCGGTCGCACCGTGCTCCGCCCGCAACACAACCTATGTTTAAAAAATATATCTGTTGCAGCCTATGTTTAAAAAGCCCTAAAAAACCTATGTTTAAAAAAAAACACAACATAACTTGTGTTGCAGATGTTTCCGTTACAAGACCACTGTTTTCCCTACAAAAGAAAAGGCATCTGTTGCAAAGCACTCCCTCCGTCCGGAAAAATTTGGCATCAAAATGAATAAAAAGGGTTATCGATTGTGTTAGATCTCAGGGCTGGCGAGGCAGCAGATCTTTTTGAAATATCAAATCGTTGGGATTCTTTCCCGTCAATCTAGAAATAAGCACTTATGATAGGTTCCCACTACGAGAGATCTTATTAAATCCTACTCGCCTCCTCGTTACTCGTTGTCATCATCATTTATGCATGCTTGGAATTAGTGCATGGGGAACTGGTGAGGGGAAGTCGAAATATAGAATTCTCCTTGGCTTCTTGGACTACCACACGACCAGGAGTATATATAGTGGGTACACTAGGGTTCGGAATGTTCAGGTCCCCCAGTGTCAACTGCCAAGCAAAAGCTAGACTAGAAACGGAATTAGATCTCCAAGTCGAAGATGAGCGGGCGGGTGCCGGGGAAGGAGGAGGCCAGAAACGCGACCGTGGATCTGGTAGGTTTCAACTGCCCCAGTTGCTCGCAACCCCTCAAGCCTCCAGTCTACCAGGTTCGTGCCAAAGCCTCAACCCCTCAAGCCTCCAATCTGCCTCAAACCTTGACTTGACGAATTCGTTTCGTTTCAATTTGCTGCTGCAGGACACGGATGGGATGCTTGTATGCTCTTGTTGCTACGACAATGTTCCCAAGATGACAAATTTTGGTCCGCCGCCGCGGTACAGTCGATGCTTCACGGCGGAGCGCATGCTGGAGTCGGTCCGGTTCCCGTGCTCCAACGCCTCGAGCGGCTGCACCGCCATGACGCCGTACCACCGGTGGGCCGATCACAAGAGCAGCTGCCCCCACTCACCCCAGCCCTCGACCCTGACCCAAGTCGTGGTGAGACCCTGGGTATACCGTGGCTCACGTGCTACCGTGATACGAGCTCTTGGGCCGTCGGATCCCAGATCGGGCGGCATATAATTGCTTTTGGATCTGCTAGACCTATGCGTAGTTTTTGGACTTCTAGGAGGCTTTTCTGTAAATATTGCAAAGTTATTAGAAGCTGTCTGATCTGAAAATCCGACGGCACAGGAGCCCATATCACGGTAGCACCTGATATTTTTCCCCTGGGTGAGACCGAGGATTAACCGCATTCAAACACATTTTGATTTGTGTGAACATTAAGCCATTGCCGGCAAGGTTGAGAAGGAGGATAAGCGGCAAAACAAATGTGATGTCTCGCTAAAATAAAAAAGATAGACCTATTGTGGTCTTGAGTGATGATTGTTGGGCTAAGAATGTGTGTTATTTTTTCTTCCGTTGCAATGCACGAGCTCTTTTGCTAGTCCTGCTACATGAAATAGAGCCGGACGCCTTGTACGAAGTGCTAGTACGTAGGATGGCCGAGGTGGGCGACCGCACAGGGCCCCATGAAAAACTGGAGCCTCCAAAATCATTAATCTCACACTAATTATATTGCATGTCAGGCTCGATCTCATCAGTCAGAGCATGGTTAATAGTATAGCCAGCTGCTGGCTATATGAACATGGCATATCATCAAGAGTTAGCATTATTAATTGGTCATACAATAAAGTGCGCTATAAGGTTGGCTATAAGCTCACTTTTTTTTTTTCCACTTTCTCTCTATCTCTTTCCTTTCATTAAATGCTTTTGCCTAGGAGCACGCATAGAGTCTGGCTCTTGCATGAGAGCCCACTCCTTCACTTTTTCTTTGTCTCTCTCTTCCACATAAGGGAAAGTGCCATGTAAGCGGACTTATAACCCACTATTATATTTGCTCTCAATGATTTATTTCCTTCTACGCACTCCAGCATGCACGGGCCTTGATTATCTCCCCTGCATGAGCGTGATTCGTTTCCATCCCACGTGAGTTCTTTGGCGCGGTAATTGCATGCGAGAGGATTAGGGAGGAAAGAAATTAAGGAAATCACCACCATGGAGATCGCTCCCTTCATAGGTCCATTTTCTTTACCATATACTCTCAGTGGATACAACCTATCAAGGGAATCAAAGAGGTGAAAATAAGAAAATGCCTAATATTTTAGGATTCCCTAAAAATTAGTACACACCAAATAATAGGAAGAAAAAGTATAATGAATTTTTAAAATATTAAGGCCTCGTTTTATATTGGATTATCATACAGCGCAACTGTGCAACCTAGAGTACTCCGCACGACACGATTCATGTCATGCGATGCTCAGCAGAGTGATGACATCTTGACTACGACGATGACGACAAGCACACATTACACGAATTGATAGCCGAATCATAACATAAAGTTTTTCTTTACCGTCCCGGGGCCCCAAATTTCTGAAGACGGCCGTGTACGTACTGCCTCTGTCCCAAAATATAAAAACTACAAAAGAGTAGTAGTACATTATCTATAAGTGGCCTTGGCTACATAATAAAAACGTACTGTATGCATTTCATCTAATAAGCATTTTTAAAAGGCTGCCGTTCACATATCGTCGCACCATTAATTTGAATTTGAATTTCAAAACTGCTACAGTCCTTGGCATCTATGAGCAATTCCCAAAAGAATAGCTTGGATCGCTGCTCATCTACATCAGTGCTGCTAGAACACAAGAGTTCAAAGAAGAGAAGCAGAGGGTATTTGAAGAACAAGAAGGGAAAGAGAAAAACACAATGAACGGTTTTATACATAGGGTATTTGCTTTCTCTTTATGATGTGAATATAAATACATGCTGATATACGCCGGCGGATACACAAACAAGGCTTCGAATCTTGTCGTAGATCCGCGGCCCACAATATGCATGCCTTCGCCCCTTGCATGCCACAAATCCCCTCCCTAGATTAAAACCGACGCATATGTTTTTTAAGCGTCCAAATCGTGTGTTCATATGAGCATCTCCAACACCGACCTCTCTATACATGTTTCGCATCCGTTTGGACCAAGCACTCTATACATGTTTTGTCATCAAACTATACATGTTTTGTCATCCAACGTGGTACCCCATCGGCGTTTGCTTGTCCAATGGGACATGTCATTTCGGTCTGAAGATATTGGGCGTGTGCTTGAATGATTTCTCTCTGCTTCTCAAGTTGGAGCCTATTTTCTTCGTTATTGTTGTAGGTTTTTCTGCAGATACGTAAGGGCGAGGATTGCTATCATACCGTTGCTGCCGCTGATGTTTCACACGGTCGATGCAGCAGAAACATCAGATTGGATGGGCAATGCTCTGTTTCAAGTTTTGAGTAAATTCAGAACAGCTGCCTACATTATTCTTCAGTAACACAACCCATTTTGTAGAACCAACTCACTGAGTCACTGTTCAGGTTCAAAAGTTCATACCATAAATTGTGATCAAGAAGGGCACAACCGCACAAGGACACCAAACTTCGGAAAACAACAGAGATAAGATAGTGCCATCAACCAGAAGGGCACAGCTGACAAGAGCACAAACAGAAGGGAATGGGGTCTCTGGATTTTCCTACCAGATGGGTTAGGTTTGCCAACTGAACGGCATACAGCTTATCCAGATTCATTTAAACTTGAGGTACACGGGAGAATCCCGGGGAGACCACACGTCATCCGAGACGAACAGCGATGCGGTTGCCTGGTAAGGCCACATCAGCCGCCCGACGCTCTGCGTCTCGCCCGACAGAGAGAGGACGCCTGCTCGCGTGTGCACCTCGATCTTGTACTTGAAATCCTTCTCCTCCTCCTCCTTGATTGGCTCGCTGACGAGCTGGACCACTAACACGACGCGCCCCGATGGCGCGCTCCGCTCGACCACCAGCAGGAACACCGCCCTGGCGTCCAGGAACACCAGGCGCACCGGCTCACTGTCGCACACCCTCACGGGGGAAAGGCTGCCAGCTGTGGCGTCGCCGTATGGGACCAAGCAGTGTTTCGTCTCGATGTGCTCGCGCAGGCACCGGCCACGGTTGGCGTAGAGGCGGCAGTATGGGATGGGGCAGTGGCATGGGGCATGGGGGCAGGACTCTTCATGGGTCAGCCTCTTCGTGAACGGGATCGTCGCGGAGCAGCCGAACTCCCGGAACGAGCACGGCACGGTCATGCCGCCAAGTACGCGCTCCATGATGTCGCAGCGGGTGTTGGTGGGCTCGGCACACGAGCTGCAACTGTACTCCGCATTGGTGCGGCACTCTGAGCATGTGATGTGGCCATTCGTGCACTGCAGACGAAAATAGAGAAACAGAAACATGCAGGTTTTACTGAAACTGTCAAAAACAGGACTAAGTGCACAAGCATGACACAACATTGGATTACCACTGCTGTGCCATAACATAGCATCTACAGTAGTTCTACAATTGTGATGCAAAACATAGCATCTTTACGCATGTAGTGTTAGCAAAACTTTGGCTCATACTCAGCTACTACACTTACATATGGCTTTCATGCTAGTAACAGTTGTAATCCAGAGAGTTGATACTGCACAGGCCAAGATTGATTGCATCATAGATTCTTGGTCATGGCAATTGGCAAACCACGTGAGAAAATATATATCTGAATATTGCTCAGGAAGGAAACTTAAATACTCATGAAATCGACTAGGGACGTCAAAGTAAACGAGTTGTGACCAATATGTCCACATCTTAATTTTATAACTACACTAGTAACATTCAAACAAGTTGTACTGAATTCAGAAGAAAAAAAAAACACACAGAAGTCTAGGAGCAGCATACAAATTGAAGCGAACTGTCAGAAACTATACATCAACACCAACACCAACATACGAATGGTCAATAACTTGAAACACAGAACTAAATTGCAGGGCATAACTGAATCAAGTAAAGTGGAGCAAGCATTCGACAACGGAATACTAGTTCATCAGACTAGAAGGTTCTGTTCGGTACCTGGAAAAGGGGTGGAGTCAATGGGCTGCAGCAAGCGGAGCACTCCAGCAACTTGTGGTCTAAGTTGACGGTAATCTTCAATGCAGCAGCCCTGGCCTCGGACTCGACCCTAGCCTTCTTTCTGGCACAGCTCTCCGCCGCCGCGTCCCTCTCCGCAACAGCCTTCTGCAGATTGCTCCCAGCAAAATGCAAAGTTACTGACCAGTAATAGAGATGGCCACGTATGACCGATACTTCAGGTTAGAAAACCAAGACAATATTGGATCAGACCATGGCAACCAGCATTCTCGCGATACACTCAGGTTTCCCCCAAACCCTAAACACCCGGCCGCCGCCGCCGCTCGCCCCCACGGCCAGCGGCGATCTCCACGTCTGCCACTTCCAACTCCACCGGCGCCGCCTCCCCTTCAGGCCATCGGCACCCTCCTAAGCGGGAACCCCATTCAGGTCCGCGCGCGGTGAATCGCGGCGGCGGCGGCTGCTGGAAGATAAACTGGACGGGGATTTCATCGGAGAGAGAGAAATGCGTGGGAGGCATTCACCTTGGCCATGGTCGATGGATGAATGGATGATCCGTCGATCGATCTCCCGCCGATCTCCCGTCGAGCTCTCTGCGACTTCCCCGAATGGAGAACGAACTGTCTTCTCCGTGGCCTCCGCAGGCCGTTTGGGAAACCTTTTTATTGAAGATATTTCTTGCTCTTCTACGGCCCCATGATTCACGGGATTCAAAAAACGTGGGACTGGAAATAGAAAAAATATAGGTTTTTTTGGATGAAAAACATATAGGATTGACATTGTCATATTTATTTCAATCCTGTGAGATTCTTGAAGTGAATAGTATAAAACTACCACTTTTCGCTCTATGGTTCCAGAAAACTATCGAAAATTTGCTTCTGACATATAACTTTCACTTTTGGCGTCGGCTGTTTCAAAAAACACAAAATGTCCATTGCTAAGATTTTAAGCCGTTTTTTGACATGTGAACCCCGCATGTCAGTATTTCTTCCTCATAAAAAATCAATTGGTTCCCTGTAAATATTTTAAAAACGCAATCGTGTCCCTTTAATCTTTTGAAAAAATCTATCGGGCCCCTCTCGTGGCCGTGCGCCCGCAGCCATGCTCGCCGGCGAGCAACCATCGTGAGGAGCTCGTCGGCCAGCAGCCATGACACCGCTACGGAGCTCCCTCTCGTCGCTCGTCGTCGTCCAATACGCGCAGGGTGCGGATAGACGGCTCTGTCACCCTGCTGGACACCGCCATGCAGGACCGCATCCAGGGAGGCCTCCTGCCGGAGTTAGCCGCTTGTGCCACCTGCAGCCAGATAGCATAGCTCCGACTCTGACAGGGAACTCAGAAGAACAAAATCAGGCACGACTGGCGCCACCGAAGATCGCCGAACGGACCACCTGCAGCGAGTCATAGTATACTACAGGGCCCGCCGCCGCAGCTTTCGACTCCACATCAACAAACAAACCGAGGCAATACCGCTGACACGTGGGAGAAGAGCCGACTACCGCCACCATTGTCGTGTCGTCGACATCGCTCCGACCATCATCGTTGCCACAGAAAACCTGGTCGCCACAATGATTCTATCGGGCCTTCGCCCTGACATCCACCGCTCCGTCGTGTCCAGCGCACTCCACCGGCACTGCCTTCCAGGGCCGCCGCCCCGACATACCATTGCTTCCCTCGAGCAGCAACGCCACACAACCCAACTGCCCGCAGGCCGCAGCACACGCTGCTCAGGACAACCGCTCGCAGACCACGAACGTCTCACCTCATCCGGGGCCGCCACCCCGACGTAAAGTCAGATTGCCCCCTCTGGAGAGAATTGACCGAGCCGACACCCCCAACCACCCAAGTGGGACAAGGATGTCACCCAACCAATGTTGAGATAGAGCCCCGCCTCATAGAGCTGCCACTCGCATTGTTTCCAGAACGCCATCTCGAGCACAATCAGAAACCATTCGAAGCCGCCGCCCCGACGTCCATTGTCCCCAACGACGAAGAGACCCGTGCAAATCGCAATATGCTGACTTTTCAAGGCGATGCCTCAAACAAGAAAACTACGTAGCCATTGTGAGCATTAGTTATAATGTCGTAAAAATGATTTGGCAGACGTGCATGATTGGTTGATCTGAAAGAGCTAAACGTGAAATATTGTACAGTAGTAACTAGTAAAGAGTAATCAAGGTCTGGGTTAGACCTGGCCATCCGCCGGGCCGAGCCGGGCTTTGGGCCGGGCCTGACCAAGCCCGAAGTAAAAAACTCAAGCCCGAGCCCGGCCCGGTCTACTTGTCAAGCCCAAGCCTGGCCTGTCACTGCAAAAAACCACCGGGCCTCGGGCCGGGCCTCTTCAGTAAATGGCAAAAACAGCAGGCCCGGGCCCAACCCGACCTATTGTTCAGGCTCAAAACTTAGGCCTGAGCCCGGCCCGGGAGCAGCGTCGGGCCCGGCCGGGTCAGGCTGTTTTGGGCCAGGCTGTTCGGGCCGGGCTGCCCATGGCCAGGACTAGTCTGGGTCAAGCACGCCAAGTACTAGTTGCTTGTCCTAACGTGCCACGCAAACGGTGATGACCCGTCACTCTCTGGTGGGTGGTGACTCGACTGTCAACAATACTACAGTACGCGGCTGGAGATGCCCTTAGGATCACGCCGGACCGCCAGTCCAACACGGGTGCTGGACTCTGACGACCTGCCGGTGCTGGCGTGTATAAATCCTCCCTCAGCCGCTTCACCGACGCCGGCCGAGCGGTGAGAAATGGCTTCAGCTCGCCGTCGCACCACCATGGCCACCAACAAGCTCATCATCTTCATCGCGTTGCTGGTGGTACTAGAGAGGGTGCGCTCCGACGATTGTCCGTGCAGCTTCCCGGCCATCTTCAACTTCGGCGACTCCTACTCGGACACCGGAGCCTTCCCGGCCCTCTTTCCGGCGGTGCAGCCACCCTACGGCCGGACCTTCTTCGGCATGCCAGCCGGGAGGCAGAGCGACGGCCGCCTCACCATCGACTTCATGGGTACATCTATCTACTCCATCTCAGGAATAACTAGGAATATGATCAAGTTTAGAGTTTATTTTTTCTGAACAAATAACTCAACTGAAGATTTTTATTTTTCCTGACACGTATTGCTTGCAGCTGAAAGCCTTGGGCTGCGTTACCTGAATGCGTATCTGGATTCACTAGGGAGCAACTTCACGCAGGGAGCCAATTTCGCGAGCGCCGCCGGAACCATCAGACGGGTGAACGGGAGCTTGTGGACCTCCGGGTACAGCCCCATTTCCCTGGACGTGCAAATCTGGCAATTCCAGCAGTTCATCAACAGGAGCCACTTCGTCTACAACAACATAGGTGAAAAATGAACTTAAATCCAGCTCCATTCATCGAGCGTCACCGTGCAAAAATCAATATATTTTCAACAATTTCTTACCGATGGTTCCTCGAACCACCCGCAGGTGGAATCTACCGGGAGATCCTGCCGAAACCCGACCACTTGGTCTCCAAGGCGCTTTACACCTTCGACATCGGCGCCAACGACCTCGCCATGGGCTACCTAGAGAACATGACCACAGAGCAAGTCGAGGCCTACGTCCCCGACCTCATGGAGAGGCTCACGTCGGCGATCCAGACCGTGTACAACCTCGGGGGGAGGTACTTCTGGGTGCACAACACGGGGACGCTCGGGTGCCTACCGTACGCCCTGGCGAACCGCCCGGACCTCGGCGCGGAGAAGGACGCCGCCGGCTGCTCCGTCGCACTCAACGCCGGCCCCCAGTTCTTCAACGCGCAGCTCAAGGAGACCGTGGCGAGGCTCAGGGTGGATCTCCCTGAGGCCGCCTTCACCTATGTCGACGTGTACACCGCCATGTACAGGTTGATGAGCCAAGCCAAGAAGATCGGGTTTGCGGACCCTCTACATGTGTGTTGTGGGTATGGTGGTGGCCAATACAACTATGACAAGGACATCGGATGCGGCGTTAAGGTGGAGGTGAACGGCACGGTTCTGGAGGGGAAGTCATGTGAGGACCCGTCCAAAAGCGTGAGCTGGGACGGCGTGCACTTGACCGAGGCGGCTTACAAGTTCATCTTCCACCAGATCGTGGACGGCGCGCTCTCCGACCCGCCGGTGCCTCTACGGCGGGCCTGCCAAGCGAAATGGCAATGAGCATGCTGTCCATTAACTAGGCTGCCAATGTCGGATTTTTTCAAATGTCCACACTCCAAATAAAATCTGGAATGCTTTATATGTACTTTCAAATAAAATGTACATTGAGTATCTATTTGTAAATGATACAAAATGTATTTAGGAATAATACACATATCTTTTTTGCGACATAATAATGCATATATCTAATGCTACGTGTCGATGGTGGCTTCGGGTTGTTTGATGTATGTTCTTGTCAGATCGATCTTTGTTGAACAATTAATAAAGATGGTTGAACATCCTTTAAAAAAAGCAGCTTGATGAAAAGGAAAAGGTCCATTTTACTACCCTGAAGAAAGTTGGTGGTTCACATAACCCCCTAATCTTTATTTCTGCTCCCTTCACCCCCTAAACAATCTCATACCGGGCAAAATCAGTCCATGGGTGGTTTGACTGGTCTAGCCGCTGACGTGGCAATGGTCAAAGGCGGTTTTGACTTACGTGTGGGCCTCCTCGTTAGGTGGGTGGTGGGGGCCTAGCCGTCGGGCATCATCGTCCCTCTCCTCGCGCAGGAGGTAACATGGCAGCGGCGCCGGCGCGACATTGCGGCGACGCAGGCGGCGCGGGAGGCGTGGGGCGGCCAGATCCAGGGATGGCAGCCCCATTTGGTCTGGTTTCGGCCGGATCCAGAGTCTGGCGGGGGTGTGAACACGACATGGTGGCGAGCTTGTGGCAGCGGCGGCCCAATCGTCGGGCATGGTTGTCCCTGTCCTCGCACAGGAGGTAGGAGGGCAGCGATGGCAGCGCTCCAAGTGGAGGGGAAGGCGGTGGGTGTCCAGTTCCGAGGGTAGCGACGCCATCTGGTCTAGTTTCGACCGAATCTGGAATCCGGGGAGGTGTGAAGACGGGTCGCCGGCGAGCTTGTGGCGAGGCGTGACCTGTACGTGAGGCGAGAGAAGAAAGAAGGGCGAGGAAAGAGAAGGGAGGAGGAGAAGCAGGGTGCTCGGGGCAGCAGTTTCGAACTCCGGCGGTCGCCGGCGGCAGCTAGTGGCGACGGGGTCGGGTGCGGTGCGGGGGGAGGCAAGCAGCAACGGGGAGGCTCGGGGAGGAGCTCCTCTCTCTGAGCCCAGCTTGAAGAGGGGGACCCACCCGCAGTCAAAACCACCCATTGACCATTGCCACGTCAGCAATCAGTCAAGCCAAACCACCCATGGACTGATTTTGCCCGGTATGAGATTGTTTAGGAGGTGAAGGGAGCAGAAATAAAGATCAGGGGGTTATGTGAACCACCAACTTTCTTTAGGGTAGTAAAATGGACTTTTTCCTGATGAAAATAGTGGTTTAACTCAGTGTCCCTTCATTCATATGGAATACATGTCCAGATTGCATAGACTAGTCATCGTTGTTGGTTTGAAACCTTGCATCAGTGTAGCCTCTTGTAGTGAGATCTTCCTCCTTACCACAGACTAGAAACGCACCACGAGTTCTTCCCAAATAGGAATACCCATTCACAAAGAAAACACAGGACATCCGTTGTATACATCTACTAAATGACATGTGTTGATGGTAAAGTCGAGCGTTGAACTTACGCAAAGTATAGAATAGCTACGATTTGTAATATGGGTCTATCTATATCACATCTAGATATGAGATAATATATTATCTCACATCTAACTCCTTCATCCTTAAAATTCATGAAGGACTTTAAAAAAATTTAAGGATGAGTGTGTTAGATGTGAGATAATATGTAATATAGATGAATCACACAAACAAATCAATAGGTTTGCTATTTCACATCTAGATGTGACATAGTTATCTCACATCTAAGTCCAAAATCGTTGGATCTCGTTTGTCTTTAAGGGTATGTTTGGATTAAGCCTTGCTCTACAATGGTCTACTCGCCCGGTAGATATCGAGATGGACTGCATGGATGCGGTCAAGTTGATCAAGTCGCCTACCGTTGATAGATCGCCACATAGAATGATAGTTCAGGATATTAAGAGGCTCTTTGGTGAAAGGGATATCTCTATTGCTCATGTAAGTAGGAATCAGAACGTTGTTAGCCACACTCTTGCTGCTTTCGGACGATCGGAGGGCCGAACTGCAGTTTGGTTGCGCTCTGGACCTGCAGACGTTCCTCTACTATGTAGGAACGAATATTCCAACAGTTGAGCAATGAATTCCTTTTAACCCCGCAAAAAAAGGGTATGTTTGGATTGCAACCAATAGCAGCCATACCAAAACATTGGCAGGCCCATGGAAATTCGCTAGCGCTTGGATGGCAGCCAAAATTTTGGATCGCCCGACGGTTCCGCCGACGGCCAGTGCAATTCTTGCCAATGCATGGGCGAGCTGGCGGCGCGGAAAAACTCCGCCAAAACATTGGTAGCGCCCACGCCCGCTCCCTTCGTGGGGCTTGCTTAATTATTGCAGCGATTAACTCGCAATTACCATGAAAGCGATTTGTAGATCCGCATATTTCTCCTGTTCCCAGATAATTTGGTGGTAGGTACTCCTTTTATTGCCCAACAAATCCGCATGTGCATGCAGGAAGATAGCTATGTAATCATCACAAAATTAGCATGAGTCGTGTAAGTTTATTAATCCGTTAAGCAGTAATTAATTTGTTTATTATACTTGCACGGTCGAGTAGCAGCCCTACCTCATAGAACTACTTCTGAAAATCCCCTAAAAAAACTCCTGAAAAACACAGAATTTTTTTATTTTTTTTTGCGAGAGAAAAACTTGTATTACTCAATCAATAAGTCCTTACAATCATCCGCAACTATCACCAAAGTCTCCTCCGGACCAGCCCCTAACCAGATCATGGTCCTTTCATGATTTCTAGCAAACATAGCTAAGCTATCACTAGCTTTATTCTGGGAACGAGATACATGAGTAATACGAGTTTTCCTAAGGGACAGCAAGTGCTTAATCTCCTTCACAACAGAGGCATAGACTGAACGATCCTCGCCTTCACATGAAATCATGGTCACTGCCTCCTGAGAGTCCATCTCCACTACAATCGGAAGATCACTGCGTTGAATCGCCAAGGAAACACCTTCCATACAAGCACAAAGCTCCGCCTCCAAAGCATCCCTACAGGAGAACAAGGCTCTGCAAGCTGAAAAGTTAATGACCCCCTGGTGGTCACGCAGAATCATACCAGCACCTGCTACCTCTGTGGATACAAAGGATCCATCAGTGTTCAGTTTATTCCAACCCGGTTCTGGGGCGCACCATCTTCTCACATCTGCCATGTTTGTGGGCTTCACAACACGAACTGGTACATCATAGACTATGCAGGTTTTACCTTTGGCCGGGTCCGCTTTTGGATTAATATTGGTGCCAATAAGAGAGTCGACATAGCTCTGAAGAAATCTTACTGAGGCCTCCATAGGGGGTGCAGGTTTTGAATGAACTACTTCATTCCTGACGAACCATGCCCTCCAAAAAATCATCATCACCATCATCCGCCCCACCTCGTTCAACGGTTCCAAAACATGAAGAAGCCATTCCGTGCCAATATTCTCCATTGCTTCTATCTTCGGGATCGCCCATATTTTGGCCATAGCATGGTACAGGTCACGCCCAAGCTGACAGCGAACAAAAGGATGAAAATTATCTTCTTCTACCACACCACACACCGGGCAGAGGCTCATAGTTTCAAGGCCAATTATGTGCTTCCGTTGCCAGGTCGGGAGCGCATTGGTGGCAAGACGCCAAGCGAAATTATGCACTGAGGGCGGAGCCCAGCTCTTCCAAATGAAGCTCCAGCACTTTCTTTGACCCGACGGCGCCATGCTCGAGGAAGCTTCCGTCCCACGGTGTAATTCGTCAAAAGCCAAGGTATACGCCGTCTTCACAGAAAAAACGCCATACTTACCTGGGCCCCAAGCAAGCACATCGTCCTCCATCCTAGGAGAAGCTCTGATCTTTACAATTTCGCGTACATCTGCTTCAACAAAATACTGAGAGAGAAGCCCATAGTTCCAAGAACCGTTCTGATTTAGCAAGTCCGAAACAAAACGGATACGACACCTACCCTGTGGCGTTATAGGTTTATACGAGAAGGGTCTTGGAATCCAATTGTCACGCCAAACTCGTATGCTTCTACCATTACCCACTCTCCAAACCAGACCCTTCTTCAATAATTCCAAACCATAGCTGATAGCTTGCCAAGACGAAGACGCATTCCCTGAGAAAACTGTGTCTTCTAGCTTCCCCATCGGGTAATATCGCGCCTTTAGAACTTGAGCACACAAACTATCCGGTTTAGTTAGTAGTCTCCAAGCTTGCCGAGCTAGCAACGCCTGATTAAATAGGCAGAAATCACAAAAACCCACTCCTCCTTTGTCCTTGGCTTGAAGCAATCTATCCCAGGCTCGCCAATGGACTTTCCTCTTACCATCTGATGAGCCCCAATAGTAATTCCTTACCATACGAGTAAGATCATCACAAACGGAAAAGGGGACCTTGAACACACCCATAATATAAGTAGGCAGCGCCTGAGCTACTGATTTGATCAACACCTCACGCCCTGGTTGTGCCAAATGGCCATCCCCCCACTGTAGTAAACGTTTGGTGAGGCTCGTTTGCAAGTTCTGAAATCTGCCTTTTGACATTCGCCCCTCCGGGGTTGGCAACCCCAGGTACCTCTCCTCAAACACTGGAATAATTACCTATAAAGCGTCCCGGACTTCTACCTGGACCGTCTCGGGGCAAGCCTCACCAAAGAGCACCGAACACTTATCATAGTTCAAATTCTGACCCGTTGCCTTACTGTAAACATCCAAGACCGCTTTCACCTTTTCTGCTTGAATTCTAGACGCCTCAAAGAACAGGATAGTATCATCAGCAAACAGCAAATGTGAAATACCCGGAGCATTCCTACAGACTTTGACTGGGGAATTGTCCCCCTCTGCCACCTTGTTTTTCAATAACGCTGATAATCCATCTGCCACAAAAAGAAATAAGAACGGAGATAGGGGGTCACCCTGCCGTAGCCCACGCGACGGTGCAAACGAATCCAAGAGAGTTCCATTAAATTTTACTGAATATCTCACCGATGTGACACAGGTCATTGTCCAATCCACCCATCGTTGAGAGAAACCCATCTTTTGCATCACTTGCCTCAAGAAGACCCAATCTACCATGTCATAAGCCTTGGACAGATCTAGTTTATATGCACAAAAACTCCTCGACGGATCTTTCTCCTGTTTAATGTAATGGATGCACTCGAAGGCCACAAGTGCATTGTCAGTGATCATTCTTCCCGGGATAAAAGCACTTTGCTCCGTAGAAATAATACCATCCAGAAGAGGCCTCGACCTGTTAACCAAACACTTCGAGATCACTTTATAAATGACGTTACATAAACTTATAGGCCTATACTCAGAAAGCTTGATGGGGTTTGGCACTTTAGGAATAAGCACTATTGAAGTAGAGTTTACCCCTTTCGGCATTACACCCGTATGAAAGAAATCCTTTACAGCCGCCAACACACCGTCCTTTAAAGTGCTCCAATTCCGCTGAAAGAATCTGGCCGGGAGCCCATCTGGCCCTGGCGCTTTGAGTGGACCGATCTGGAAAAGAGCATCTGCAATCTCCTTGTCTGTAAAGGGTGCACAGAGCTTAATGTTATCCTCCTCCGACACCTTAGCTTCCAGAAGATCGATGACAAGCGCCGTGTCCAGGGATGTGTCGGCCGAGAAGATGTTCTTGAAGTATTATGTTGCCATTTCGCCCATAATTGCAGAATCTGAATGCACCACTCCGATAATGTCCGTTAACTCACGGATTTTGTTTTTCCTTGCTCTCCACACCGCCTTGCTCTAAAAATATTTGGTGTTTCTGTCCCCTTCTTTCAGCCAAGTGATCCTCGATCTTTGGAGCCATAACATCTCCTCTTGATAGAGTAGTTCATTCATTTTATCAGTCACCCTTCTTATGTCCTGTCTGTTCGCATTCATATGCATTAATTCTTCCAGTTGGGTGCGTGACTTAGCAAGCTCCCGAGTGATATTGCCAAATTTCTTGCTCCATACACACATGGATGACATCGTTTTAGACAACGCGTCTCGCAGCTGCGCCATATTCTGTATATTTCCCATTGCCTCCCAAGCCTCTTTAACCACCTCTGGAAGCATGGAGTCCCTTTCACAGAACACCTCATAACTTTTTTGACGACTGTAACATATATATGTGCTTTTGCATGCCCATTTTTTCGTTACTTTATGTGTATTGTAGCTATTAAAAAAACCATGTCACATTTTTTGCGAGGCGTGTCACATTTTTTTGTGACTTGGAATAAAATGAAGCATGAATCAATCCTAATTCCCAAAGTTTGCCACGTAGTTGGCAGCAAACCAAATGACAGCTCAGTGATTTTGTCAAAAAATTGGTAGGTACAATGGCTCTAAACCAAACAAGAACAACCTACCAAAATTTTGGCCATGCCCTCGCTTTGGTCATGCCAAAAAATTGATGGGGCTAGTTGAGGCACAAACCAAACACACCCTAAGATTCCCGCAGCTTATTCGGCTTGCTCAGGCGCTCGCTGGAGTCGCGTTTGTCCCGTGCGAGGTGGGCAGCCAGTCTCCTGTACCGAGCAGTTCTGGACTCTTGTCGCTCGTTGTGGGCTTTTCTGTTTTGTGTTTGTCCCCCATTTTTTGTGCTTCGTGGGCTTTCAGCAAGGGGAAAACGTGATTTTGTTTAGGAAAGTGTGTCTAGTCAGTTGTATGTGCTTGTAAATTTCCTGCTTCTTGCCAATTGTTTATTTTTTTTGTCTCCCACGTGTGTGAATGATCTGATCTGTGAAGGGCTCTTTCTACCGGTTTTGGGAGAAGCTTCCAACTCTTTTTTTTCTTTGTCTTTTTTGTTCGGGGCTTTCTCTTTTATTTTTTTTGTTCTATTTGTCTTTCAATTTTGCTACTTCACATCTACTCCCTCCGTTCCTAAATATAAGTCTTTTTAGACATTTCAAATGACTACAACATATGGATGTATGTAGACATATTTTAAAGTGTAGATTCACGCATTTTGCTTCGTATGTAGTCGCTTGTGGAAATCTCTAGAAAGATTTATATTAAGGAACGGAGGGAATAGATGTGAAATATCGATCTCACATTTAAGACTAGAGCCGTTGGATCTCGTTTTGCTTTGAGATTCATGCAAACGCAGTTGTCGTTGTTGGCTGGCGCACGCTCGCTGCGGTCTCGCGTGCGGCCGTGTTGAGGTCATTGCTAGTGGGTTGCCGCGCCATAGTTTTTT
>LR738711.1:12067895-12170655 GCA_902687465.1 Secale cereale
GGGGGGGGGGTCAACCCAAGGAACTGAGCCTTGTAAGCAGTGGTCGGCGAGTACATACCATCATTCGAGTGCTTCCAAACAATGGCATCCTCATTATGTGCCTCAAGGCGGAAGTCATGAATGAGCATCCAGAGAGTGCAGAATTCCCTGATGTGGGCATCAGTGATGACGATTCGGAAATTGATCTTAGGGATCCAAGCACTCCCACAGAGGGCGTCCCGAACCTTCCAATTTTTTCTCCTCGATGCTTCGTGAATTAGCGGGGCAATGTCCTTGGATTTGTGCCCAAGCAACCAGGGGGCATCGCAGAAAGGAGTTTTGGCGCCAGCGGTGTTTGTGGTGGAGGCATAGAAGAAATCAAGGTCCTCCTTGGTGCATGGGTTACCAAGCCCTACCAAATGTTTGTATGGCTCTTTCCACTCGTACCAAGGCCATCTTAGCCGCAACGCTAGTGCAAACTTATCATTGTTAAGCACCCCAAGACCACCGTATTCGCGCAGACGACACACTATCTCCCAATTGCACCTCACACCGGTCGTTTTGTCCGATCCAGACCAAAGAAAAGCCCTCTCAATCTTGTTTAGGTTTAGCAAAGAGCTTGGTGGAATGATGAGAGGCGTGATGGAGTACACTGCTTGAGAGGAGATGACCAATTTAACGAGAGTCGTGCGCCCGATAGTGGTGATGTTTACCCCCTTCCAAGTGACCAATTTGCCTGCCGCTTTGTCTTCAAGGTATTGGAAGTCGACCTTCTTAAGTTGCCACACAGAGAGTGGGAGGCCCAAATATTTCATAGGGAATGAAGCTCTAGTTGTCGGCATGCCATGAAGAATGTGTCCCAGGTTGAGATGATTGCATCAAATGGGCACCACCGAGCTCTTACGGAAGTTTGTATACATGCTGGTTGTTGGAAATATGCCCTAGAGGCAATAATAAAAGTATTATTATTATTATTTCCTTGTTCATGATAATCGTTTGTTATTCATGCTTGAATTGTATTGTACAGAAACAGCGATACATGTGTGAATATATAGACCACAATGAGTCCCTAGTAGGCCTCTAGTTACCAGCTCATTGATCAACAGATGGTCACGGTTTCCTGACCATGGACATAGGATGTCAGTGATAACGGGATCACATCATTAGGAGAATGATGTGATGGACAAGACCCAATCTTGAGCATAACACGAGATCGTATAGTTCGTAATGCATAAGCTTTTCGGTGTCAAGTATTTATTCCTTAGACCATGAGGTTGTACAACTCCCGGATGCCGTAGGAATACTTTGGGTGTGCCAAACGTCACAACGTAACTGGGTGGCTATAAAGGTACGCATCGGGTATCTCCGAAAGTGTCTGTTGAGTTGGTACGAACCGAGACTGGGATGTTGTCACTCCGTATGACAAGAGAGGTACCTCTGGGCCCACTCGGTAAGACGTCATCATAATGAGCTCAATGTGACTAAGTAGTTGGTCCCGGGATGATGGATTACGGATCGAGTAAAGAGACTTGCCATGACGAGATTGCACAAGGTATCGGGAATACCGACGATCGAATCTCGGGCAAGTACCGTACCGATGGACAAAGGGAATAACATATGGGATTGAGTGAATCCTTGACACGGTGGTTCATCCGATGAAGATCATCGAGGAACACATGGGAACCAACATGGGTATCCGGATCCCGCTGTTGGTTATTGACCAGAGAGTGGTCTCGGTCATGTCTACGTGTCTCCCGAACCCGTAGGGTCTACACACTTAAGGTTCGGTAACGCTAGGGTCGTAGAGATACATGCACGTGGAAACCCGAAAGTTGTTCGGAGTCTCGGATGAGATCCCGGACGTCACGAAGAGTTCCGGAATGGTCCGGAGGTAAAGAATGATATATAGGAAGTCAGGTTTCGGCCATCGGGTGACCTCCGGGGGTCACCGGGAGTGTCCCGGGACCACCGGAGGGGCCCCGGGGGTCCACCAGGTGGGGCCACCCATCCCAGTGGGGCCCCTAGGCCGCAAGGGCGAAGTGTCCAGCCCTAATGGGCTGGCGCACCACTTGGGCCCTCCTCCCCATGCGCCTAGGGTTGAAACCCTAAGGGGGAGGGGGCGCCCCACTTGCCTTGGGGGGCAAGGACTCCCCCCTGGCCGCCGCCCCCCTTGCAGATTGGATCTGCAGGGGCTGGCGCACCCCCCTGGCCCCCTATATATATGTGGGGGGGAGAGGGCAGCCGCACCCTTGCCCTGGCGCCTCTCCCCCTCCCGTCACACCTCCGTCTCCTTAACGCAGGGCGCCCGGCGAAGCCCTGCAGGAATCTCCACTGCATCCACCACCACGCCGTTGTGCTGCTGGATCTCTGACGAATTCTCCTCCCCCCTTGCTGGATCAAGAAGGAGGTGACGTTGTTGTACCGGACGTGTGTTGAACGCTGAGGTGCCGTCCGTTCGGCGCAAGATCATCGGTGACGAAGAACGCGAAGAGTACGACTACTTCATCCACGCTTCTTCGTAAGCTTCCGCACGCGATCTACATAATGGTATGTAGATGCACTCTTACTTGCTCGTTGCTAGATGTCTCCTTAGTTGGATCTTGGTGAAAGCGTAGAATTTTTTTGAATTCTGCTACGTTCCCCAACAGTGGCATCTGAGCTAGGTTTAATGCGTAGCATCTTGCACGAGTAGAACACAAAGCAGTTGTGGGCGTTTGAGTTTGTTCAACTTTCTTGCCGTTACTAGTCAATCTTGATTCGGCGGTATTGTGGGATGAAGCGGCCCGGACCGACTTTACACGTACGCTTACGTGAGACTGGTTCCACCGACAGACATGCACTAGATGCATAAGGTGGCTGGCGGGTGTCTGTCTCTTCTACTTTAGTCGGATCGGATTCGATGAAAAGGGTCCTTATGAAGGGTAAATAAAATTGACAAATCACGTTGTGGTTTTGGCGTAGGTAAGAAACGTTCTTGCTAGAAATCCTATAGAAGCCACGTAAAACTTGCAACAACAATTAGAGGACGTCTAACTTGTTTTTGCAGCATGTGCTATGTGACGTGGTATGGCCAAAACGAAGATGTGATGAATGATATATGTGATGTATGAGATTGATCATGTTCTTGTAATAGGGAATCACGACTTGCATGTCGATGAACTTGACAACCGGCAGGAGCCATAGGAGTTGTCTTAATTATTGTATGACCTGCGTGTCACTGAATAACGCCATGTAATTACTTTACTTCATTGCTAAACGTTAGTTATAGTAGTAGAAGTAATAGTTGGCGTGACGACTTCTTCAAGACACGATGATGGAGATCATGATGACGAAGATCATGGTGTCGAGCCGGTGACAAGATGATCATGGTGCCCCGAAGATGGAGATCCAAGGAGCAAGATGATATTGGCCATATCATGTCACTTTAATTGATTGCATGTGATGTTTATCATGTTTATGCATCTTGTTTACTTAGAACGACGGTAGTAAATAAGATGATCTCTCACTAAAATTTCAAGAATTGTGTTTCCCCTAACTGTGCACCGTTGCTAAAGTTCGTTGCTCCGAAGCACCATGTGATGATCGGGTGTTAGGTTCTAACGTTCGCATACAACGGGTGTAAGCCAGATTTACACACGCGATACACTTAGGGATCACTTGACGAGCCTAGCATGTACAGACATGGCCTCGGAACACGGAAGACCGAAAGGTCGAACACGAGTCGTATAGAAGATACGATCAACATGAAGATGTTCACCGTTGATGACTAGTCCGTCTCACGTGATGATCGGACACGGGCTAGTCGATTCGGATCGTGTATCACTTAGATGACTAGAGAGATGTCATTCTGAGTGGGAGTTCATTAAAATTTGATTAAGATGAACTTAATTTATCATGAACTTAGTCTAAATTATTTACAATATCTCTTGTAGATCAAATGGCCCACGCTCCAGTTTCCCTCAACTTCAACGCGTTCCTAGAGAAAACCTAGCTGAAAGATGATGGTAGCAACTATACGGATTGGGTCCGTAACCTGAGGATTATCCTCATAGCTGCCAAGAGATCATATGTCCTAGAAGCACCGCTAGGTGATGCACCTACTCCCGATGCGGCCCAAGACGTTTTGAACGTCTGGCAGTCGCGTAGTGATGATTACTCCCTGGTTCAGTGCGGCATGCTTTACAGCTTAGAGTCGGGGCTCCAAAAACGTTTTGAGCACCACGGAGCATATGAGATGTTCGAAGAGCTGAAAATGGTTTTCCAAGCTCATGCCCGAGTCGAGAGATATGATGTCTCCGACGCATTCTACAGCTGTAAGATGGAGGAAAACAGTTCTGTCAGTGAGCACATCCTCAAGATTTCTGGATTGCACAACCGCTTGTCTCAGCTGGGAATGAATCTCCCAGATGAAGCGGTCGTTGACAGAATCCTCCAGTCGCTCCCACCAAGCTTCAAGAGCTTCGTGTTGAACTTCAATATGCAGGGGATGTAGAAGTCCATTCCCGAGGTGTATTCGATGCTGAAATCAGTGGAGGTGGACATCAAGAAAGAACATCAAGTGTTGATGGTCAATAAAACCACTAAGTTCAAGAGAGGCAAGGGTAAGAAGAACTTCAAGAAGGACGGCAAGGGAGTTGCCGCGCCCGGCAAGCCTGTTGCCGGGAAGAAGCCAAAGTATGGACCCAAGCCTGAGACAGAGTGCTTTTATTGCAAGGGAACGGGTCACTGGAAGCGGAACTGCCCCAAATACTTAGCAGACAAGAAGGCCGGCAACGTCAAAGGTATATGTGATATAATTGTTATTGATGTGTACCTTACCAGCACTCGTAGTAGCTCCTGGGTATTTGATACCGGTGCAGTTGCTCACATTTGTAACTCAAAACAAGAGCTGCGGAATAAGCGGAGACTGGCGAAGGATGAGGTGACGATGCGCGTCGGGAATGGTTCCAAGGTCGATGTGATCGCCGTCGGCACGCTACCTCTACATCTACCCTCGGGATTAGTTTTAAACCTTAATAATTGTTATTTAGTACCAGCTTTGAGCATGAACATTGTATCTGGATCTCGTCTTATGCGAGATGGCTACTCTTTCAAATCGGAGAATAATGGTTGTTCTATTTATTTGAGAGATATGTTTTATGGTCATGCCCCGCTGGTCAATGGTTTATTTTTGATGAATCTCGAACGTAGTAATACACATATTCATAGTGTAGATGCCAAAAGATGTAAAGTTGATAATGATAGTCCCACATACTTGTGGCATTGCCGCCTTGGTCATATTGGTGTCAAACGTATGAAGAAGCTCCATTCAGATGGACTTCTAGAGTCTCTTGATTATGAATCATTTGACACGTGCGAACCATGCCTCTTGGGCAAGATGACCAAGACTCCGTTCTCCGGAACAATGGAGCGAGCAATCAACTTGTTGGAAATCATACATACCGATGTGTGCGGTCCAATGAGTGTTGAGGCTCGCGGAGGCTATCGTTATGTTCTCACCCTCACAGATGACTTGAGTAGATATGGGTATATCTATTTGATGAAACACAAGTCTGAGACCTTTGAAAAGTTCAAGGAATTTCAGAATGAGGTTGAGAATCAACGTGACAGAAAAATAAAGTTCTTACGATCAGATCGTGGGGGTGAAAATTTAAGTCATGAATTTGGCACACACCTTAGGAGCTGTGGAATTGTTTCACAATTGACACCGCCCGGAATACCTCAACGTAACGGTGTGTCCGAACGTCGAAATCGTAATCTGTTGGACATGGTGCGATCTATGATGTCCCTCACCGATTTACCGCTATCTTTTTGGGGTTATGCTTTAGAGACTGCCGCATTCACTTTAAATAGGGCTTCGTCGAAATCCGTTGAGACGACTCCGTATGAACTTTGGTTTGGCAAGAAACCGAAGCTGTCGTTTTTAAAAGTTTGGGGTTGCGATGCTTATGTCAAGAAACTTCAACCTGAAAAGCTCGAACCCAAATCGGAAAAATGCGTCTTCATAGGATACCCAAAGGAAACGATTGGGTACACCTTCTACCACAGATCCGAAGGCAAAGTCTTTGTTGCCAAGAATGGATGCTTTCTGGAGAAAGAGTTTCTCTCGAAAGAAGTGAGTGGGAGGAAAGTAGAACTTGATGAGGTGACAGTCACCCCTCCTGAACCGGAAAGTAGCGTAGCGCAGGAAACTATTCTTGAGGTGCCTGCACCGACAAGGGAGGAAGCTAATGATGATGATCATGAAGAAACAGATCAAGTTACTACTGAACTTCGAAGGTCCACAAGGGCACATTCCGCACCAGAGTGGTACGGCAACCCTGTCCTGGAAATCATGTTGTTAGACAACGGTGAACCTTCAAACTATGAAGAAGCGATGGCGGGCCCGGATTCCAATAAATGGCTTGGAGCCATGAAATCCGAGATAGAATCCATGTATGAAAACAAAGTATGGACTTTGGTGGACTTGCCTGATGACAGGCACGCCATAGAAAACAAATGGATATTTAAGAAGAAGACAGACGCGGATGGTAATGTGACCATTGATGGGCCTCTAACCCCTCGTTGGTTACCCCAAGTGGAAGGTGAAAGATACAGTGTTGTGGAAGTTTTTTCCCTTAGCAAAGATGCCAAGGATCGAATCCCCAGAGACTCCTAGGTTCAACAAGTAGGTGTCAACTGCTAACGGCGCGGATTAGCAATCAACATGGACCTGCACACAGATACAAATAACTTTGCTCCCAACGAGTACAGAGAGGTTGTCAATCCCTCCGGCCTTGTAGTTCACAAAGGATTAAATGCAAATGATAGTAGTGATAGATAATGTTTGCAATAGTAAATAATAGCGAAAAGTAAATAGCGGATGTGATCAATGATGGTAATATGGACCGGAGTCTCATGATGTTCACTAGTGATGTCTCTCTCCCAAAAGACGATAAAACAGCTATGTGAGGTAAACGAATTACAGCTGGGCAATTGACAGGACCACGAACGCAAACCAATGCTGACTACATTGCAAGAAAGGTTGAGGTTCAAAGCATGGGTGGTACGCCAAATTAAGTAGACCGAAATCCATCAATATCTACTACTAATCATCCACCTTGAGATATCTATCCAGAACATCTCGCTGGTATTAAGTTGCGAGTCCCACCCATAGTGTAAACTCAATGCAACAGACAACTGCATTAAAAGAACTTTGCATAAAGTAAACAATCCTTGCACCCGCGGGCACAAGCACCGTTGTTTTCCCCCTTGTGGCAACAGCACATCCCCTAGACTCATGTTTCTGTCACTCAAGCTAGTCATCGAGGGGCATGAACCCACAATCGAGCATAACGTTCCCTCTTGGAGTCACTACGTATTACTTGGCCAAAGCAATAAATAACAACGGAGAACATGCAAGAATTACTTATGAACATAAATATAAAAGAGGTAGATCAAATATATTACTCAAAATCAATCTGAACATAATCTCATAATCCATCGGATCCCGGCAAACTCATCATAGCAACAGCATAAGGATTACATATGTGCCTCGATCATGTAGGGCAGCTCACGAGGACTAATTAGTGAAGCACAAGAAGGGGAGGAGAACATCACATAGCTACTGGTCATGGACTCATGGTCCAAGGGAGACTACTCACAACTCATCCGGGAGGCGTCCATGGTGGTGGAGAGGCTCCCGATGGTGACCTCCCCTCCGGCAGGGTGCCGGGAAGAGTTCTCCTGGTGCTCCCGATCTTGGAAGCGGCGGCGGCGGCGGAACGGAGGTGAGATCGCGAAAAAGAGTTCCCGTATCGAGGGTTTCGAAGGACGCTCTAAATATATGCCGAAGGGGGGCACCAGACGGGGCTCGGGGGGCCCAGGCGCCCCCCGGCGCGGCCCGGGGGGGCGCCACCAGGGCGCCTGGAGCCCTGGTGCCCCCCCGGCTGTCCTTCGGGCGCAAGGTAGGTTCTGGAACGCTGATTTTTTTATATAATTTTGCTGGATTTTTCCTGGCAGTTCTCGTAACGTGAAAACCTGAAATACAAAAACAGCCGAAAACAGAAACTGGCACCGGGGTGCACTGGATTAGTAGGTTAGTCCAAATATGATCAAAAGTGTATGGAAGTGTATGAATATCATAGCAATATCACCCAAAAGTGGCATGGAGCAAGCAGAAATTATAGATACGTTTTGGACGTATCAACATCCCCAAGCTTAATTCCTGCTCGTCCTCGAGTAGGTAAATGATAACAAGCATAATTTCTGTGGTGACATGCTATTAACCATATAGGACTTTTTACAGTCATATGACAAAAGCTTACTGAGACAATGATTCTATAGTAATTAAGTTGCCTCATGAGAAAATCACAAATGACTGAAAGTTTTACAACATGACATTGAAGCATCAAAAAGATTTGCAATGAACATGATGTGCAAATATGATAAAGTGATATCTAGCTTGCCCCCTTTAGTGAAGCAAAACATAAATGCAGGGGCACCTTCAAGGTTTAAGTGATGACTAGATACAATGATTTCAGAAATAACGATATCACAATCATGCAAAAGACAATGCTACTTTGGGACAATGCACATTACACTCAGAATGACAATCATGCTCTCAGTAGTTGGTGCTTTTAAAAGAAGGTGGAGACTCAACATAAAAGTAAAAGAATGGTTATGTGCTAGAGCTTTTTATTTTTGAAAACATAGAAGCAATTTTGTCAACGGTAGTAGTACTTCATATGTGTCATGCATAAGACATCCTATAAGTTGCAAGCCTCATGCATCGAATACCAATAGTGCTCGCACCTTGTCCTAATTAGCTCGGATTTCCATGGGTTATCATTGCATTACATATGTTTCAACCAAGTGTCACAAAGGGGTACCTCTATGCCACCTGTACAAAGGTCCAAGGAGATAAATCGCATTTGATTTCTCGTTTTTGATAGATCTCAACTTGAGGACATCCATACCGGGACAACATAGAAAATAGATGATGGACTCCTCTTTAATGCATAAGCATATTCTCATAAGAGATTGAGGATTAATGTCCAAGCTAAAACTTTCACCATGATACATGGCTTTGGTTGGCGGCCCAATGTTCTTCTCTAACAATATGCATACTCAATCAACCCATGGCAAATCACCCTTACTTCAGACAAGACGAACATGCATAGCAACTCACATGATATTCAACAAAAGTGTGACAATTGATGGCGTCCCCAGAAACATGGTTACCGCTCAGCAAGCAACTTATAAGAAATAAGATACATAGGCAACATATTCTTTACCACAATAGTTTTTAAGCTACTTTCCCATGAGCTATGTATTGCAAAGTTAGTCTGCTTAGTACAGGTGGAGGTTAGCAAAAGACTGGAAGCGACCAACCAAGAGAGCAATGATGGACATAATCATGCAGAGCGACAAAGCAATATTGAATCAGGCATGGTAGTTATATCGCTACTCAGAAATAAAAGATCATCAAGGCTTGACAGACTTTCTTTACAGTCTTAAATATGCGTGAGCATACGCCAAGTCAATCAAAATAAATTCTCGAAGGAAGATATTACTAAACCATACCACATCATCGGCAAACAAATCAAGTTGGTACTCCAATAACACATTGGGAATCCCCCAGCTATTTGAGACTAACCATAAGAAAACCTGAACTACTAAGCGCCATTATGCACGTAGCATATTTATCATAGACATATTAACCAATGCAACGGAATAAAACTCTCTTAATAAGGTGAGCATGATAATTAAAGAGAGTTCAAGCAACCAACTAAACAAAAGCTCTTTGAAAAGATAAGCATGAATACTAAGAGCAGAGCATGATAGTAGCTATTAAAAGACAAAGAACACACACAGCAAAGATAGACATGAAAATTCTATGTTATGTTCTAGGTAGAAGTGGAGCGTGTTTCTCTCCCACATAAAGAAAGCTGAGTTCCGACTCGTTATGAAAAACTAAAAAGAAAACTAAAAGCAAGACGCTCCAAGCATAGCACATAACACATGAAGTGATAAAAATATAGCGGAACGAAAGACGAACTGATAATGTTGATGGAGAAGGGGATGCACGGGGGCATCTGTAATGCCCCGGATGTAATACTTTCCCTTTTGGGTATATAATATATCTCCGGCTTCATCTATTTCCATTTCGGGTTCTTTGTCTTTCGGGTTTTCGTCGTTTTGTTGTGTGAGTGTGTGGCATTCATTCATATCTTGTAGACATGTGCATCGCATTGCATTTGTGTTGTCGGTTGCATCCGGTTCCGCGTGTTTCTTCCCGTTGCCCGTTTCGCGTTCCGGAGCTCCCTCACGTGTCTGTGACGTTCCGTAGGCCTACTTTGTTGTTTGGGCGTTTTTTCGTTACCGGTGTGCCGCGAGGTTGTTGTCTGTGTTGTTGTTTTGTTGTGTGCGACCCGCCTCTCAAATCTCGTCTCGTTTGGACTCCGTTGACTTTTCCATCCGTTGTTCGTGTGGGTCCGAAGTGCCTTTACTTCGTGTCCCAGAAACACCCCTGCTGCATTCTTTTATCTCCTCCTAGGCCCTTTTAATCTATCCCCGCGATTGGATCCGTCGGATCGCGATCGGAGGGCTCCTAGCGCCCCTAAACTCCCTCCTAACCCTAAAAACTGCTATATATAGACCCCCCTAGGTCTATTTTGGCTTCCCCTTCTTCTTCCCCTTCTCCACTATTTTTTTTCCCCTTTTCTTTCAGATCAATCAGATCCACAAATTTTCTTCCCGGATCCCGAGGGGATCCATCGTAGCAGCAGCCAGCCGCAGCCGCGGCTCGAGGCAGCCCCGCCGGGATTCCCTCGATCCCATCGCGCGGGTCAACGTACCCAGGCGCGTCGACTCCCTCGACCCGGGCGACCGCGTCGACCTCCCTCTTCGGGCCCGTACTCCTGGGTCCCCACATCGCCGTGGCCTTCGCCCCTCCCGCATCGGCGCCCAGGCCCGATCCTCCAGGCCAGCCGCCCCACCACGGGCCTCGCCCTTCGCTCCGGCCCAGCTGCCACCGGGCGCTCCGCGCTCGCCACCGCGTCGCCGCCAGCCGCGGTGGGCCGCTCGTCCGCACCGCGCCGTGGGCCGGGCCTTCTCCACCGCGCGCCAGCCAGGCAGGCCGCTCCTCCGGGCGACCCGAGCCGGGCCGCGCGCACCCGAGCGGGCCTCCTCGCGTGGGCCGTACGCCGCCGTTCCGCTCCGGGCCGCCGGACCCCCAGATCCCCACCGGCCCGTCTTCTCCTTTTTTTTTTCCTCAGATCCGATCTGAGAACTGAGGTTGAACCCTAGATCTGCTAAGCCCCTGTTCTGTTTAATCTGTAATGCAATGTTTGACCATGCATAACTTTTACTGTGTTGCTCCGTTTTGCGCGTGTGAGATGTCCAGACGTTCGTGGAGATGTGCTCTACGTTTTACCTGTTGTTGTCATGCATGTTAGAGATCATCTAGGTGCTTGTTTTGCTGTTGCAAGAGTGCATCATGATATAAACTGCTGCTATGTGTTATTTTCATGCCACCTTTGCCATGTGATATCTTTTAGCTCGTTTGTCCAAATGATGCAAATGACATGTCCACGTGTTCGTCTTGCCACGAACTACGTGTTGCTTGTGATAGGTTGCATGGTAGATTTATTATTGCCTTGTTATCATCGTTGCAAAGTGCCATGTTCATTTGATGTGTTTTCACTTGTTATGAAATGCCATCTTGTTGAGCTCGTTGTAATCGTTGTGTTCACCTCTATGAAGCATGCTTGTGTGTTTCGGGATCACCTTCATGTGTATGTTGATGAGGTGCTTGCCCTTTGCCATGTTTAGTTTCGAGGTGACTTAAACATGCTCTTTTATATGCCATGATGATATTGCTGTTTTAGGACTTAGTGATTTTTTCACTAAGTCTGAAATCTGTAACGTTCCGATGCCATGTTCGTGTGATGTTCTAGGACAAGGCATGTTAGTTTTGGAGAGGATTTTGATTGTTCCTTGTAGTATATATTGTTGTCTTTCCATCCAGGTCCTCACATGTCCATTTGAGTGGCTGTAGCATGTTTATCTTTTGCTCTAAAGTTTCAATAAAATTCTGCTGCCAGAATTTTATTGCCAAGTTCAATATGTCCAAGATCATTGCTATTGATCCGTGACTCCGTTGGGGGTGCACCTTGGACATAGTTGCTGTACTAGATATCTAGTTTGTGTTCATGTCCTTTGCCATGCTTTTTGGGTGCTGTAGCTTAATTATTTTGAGCTCCGAAGATGCTATGATGCTGTAATTTTCAGCTTTCGCTCAAATCTTGTTTCGGGCATAACTTTTAGCCCGTAACTCCGATTTCAGCGAATCTTATATCAAACTTGATTGTTTTTCTGTGTAGTTTAATAATATCAGTTTGTTATCTTGTTTTGAGGTGTTTTGCTTGAATGATGTTTTACGTGCTCCATGTGCATCCTTAGTGCATCCATCATGCATTCATGTTTTTCGAGTGCGCATTGCATCTTGTTGATTGGTGCTTGGTGTGATTGTTTTGTTTAGAGCCGGAAGCTGAGACCGAGTACGAGGTTGAGCACGAGGTTTCCAACGAGGTTGAGCACGAGGACCCTTCTTACGATCCGAACGACTTCTCTTCAGGCAAGATGACCGAACCCCGATAACATTACTATCTTTGCCTATTGCTAGTAGTCTCGATCTATAGTTTTGCCTCGATGCCCATGTTCTTCTTGTCAGCCTCCTACTTGTAACCAATTGCCATGTTTAACCAACCTACCTATGCAAACCGTTGCTTGGCTAAGTACGCTTCGCTCAGCCCTTCTTATAGCGTTGCTAGTTGCAGGTGAAGATCGAAGGTGCTTGCTCCATGTTGAAGTTTGGTTGGGTTATATCACACTACATAAATGCTTAAATGAAATCATCTATATATTGGCAAGGGTGGAAGGCTAAGCCTTTTGCTTGGTGTTTTGTTCCACTCATGCCGTTAGGATCCGTATAAGCCGGTTTTATGTTCCTTGATTATGCGTTCCTAACACGGTTGGGGTGTATGGGACCCCCTCGATAAACCGCTAAGTGCTAAGTCTTTTCCAGCAAGTCCCAACATTGGTACTATTTGCCTAATAACAAACTAAACATGCATAGGGAGTAATTAACCCTCTTTCTTAATCAACAACCCCGGGCCAGTGCTCCACATGAGTGTTGGTCCGAACTGGGGGTCCTGCGGGGCCACCTCGAGGAAACTCAAGGTCTGGTAAAAACCCGTAGCATCACCCATCCGGTCGTGGCCTGAGACGAGATACGCACGGCTACTATCAGGGTGTCGGCACGCCGGGAGGATTTGCTGGATTAGCCTTACCTTAGCTCGGTATATCTTGAGCACGGGATTCCGAGGATACTCGGGTCTTCCCACTTTGGAGTTGCGACTCCGCGGATCGTGGGCTTGTAATGGGTCAAGTTGGAACACCCCTGCAGGGTTTGAACTTTCGAAAGCCGTGCCCACGGTTATGTGGAAGATGGGAGCTTGTTAATTCCGGTTGTAGATAACTTGACACAATGTTTCTAATACACTACCAGCGTGTGTTCCGTGACTGTCAATTTCCGAATAGGGATTCGGGAGTTGAACACGGAGGGGTTATGATTGTGGAGCTTGTAGCTAGGATCACTTCGTGATCACTTCTCGCCGAGGCCTTCTCTTCTCGCTCTCACTTACGTAAGCTAGATGCTAGTTGCTGCTGCAGACTTATTCTTTTCTTCAGCCTTTTCCTCACCCAAAGGCTTTGATAGTCTTGTTACCCGGAGACGGGATTGCTGAGTCCTCTGTGGCTCACAGTTACTTCACACACCAGATGCAGGTCCAGCTGTGAGCTATCCAGGTGATGGCACCGAGCTGGATTGGGAGTACGACGAGGAGCGTAGTCGGTACTACGTGCGCTACCCGGACGATCAGTAGTGGAGTCTCTTACTAGGATTCGATCCGCCTGTGGTTTATTTATCTGAGTTTGGTACTTTGTCTTTTGGCTTTTTCCCTTAGAGGGTTGTGATGTTCTTAATGTATGATGTTTGAGACTTGTACTGTAATTCTGTGACGTGGCGAGTGTAAGCCAACTATTTCTGTTTACTATCCCCTCTTTTACATGAGTTGTGCAAAGATTACCAAACTTGAGATCATTCTAGGATGGACTTATGCCTTTAAGTCGTGCCTCGACACGTAGGAGGTATAACTCCATCCTGGGCATTACAATTTGGTATTCAGAGCCTTCTTCGACCTAGGAGCCCCCACTGTTTGATCGAACCGTTGACAGTCGAGTCTAGGCACACACTGAAAACTTTTTGAGTCCTATATTATATCGGAGAGTAGGATTTCTTTGCTTCTCATCCCCTTTCTCTCTGGTGAGGACTCCTGACGTCTACTCTTGTCTCTCCTATCTTCAAAATTTGCACAAATTTTTTTTTAGGAATCCCGCGAGTATTCTGGGATTGTTTCGATGTTCTTGTGACAAGGATATTGTTCTCGATGCCTCCTGTTACCGAGGAGTTGAGCTTCGGGGTATCATTGTAACAAGCATATCGCGACAGTACCAAATACTTAAGACGGCCGACATCGAAAATCTCCCCTATACGGCCAGTGGCAAGATAACCCCGACATCACCCAGTACTGGGGAGGTAGTTCGGGAGTATTGCCATAGCTTGTTATAGTGGATGCTTTTCGAAGGTCCGAGGTACACAGTTTCCGAGAAAGACTGGTTATGTGTTGAAGGATGGATACACCTGGATGTAGGTTTAGAGTTGATTGCGCGGTGCTTCCCGTGTATCCCCAACACCTGATTGCATAACTGGAATCTTTCGGAAATCTATAGGTGGGTTTTATCCAGTAGATCGTAGGCATTCTTCCAACGAATGCAGGTTAGTGAGTTCGGGGTTCGACATTGAGTGAAGGGGTTATATGACCGATGTTACTATCAGGAGTTGCATCTTAAAGGGTCCTTGGCTATGCTGATCCGGGGATTGCAAAACCTTTTCGTAACGCGTTCATATGCTTTCAGCACAAAGATGTTAGAACGAAACTCCTCTCTTGTGTTTGTTCCCGTCTGTACCTTGTTGTTTTTCTTATTTTATCCTTTTGATCCCTATGTGGCTTCTCGTGAAGACTGATGTTATCATTTAACTGAGAAATTCATTCGTTCCTCTTGATCGGATGATTTCATTCGTTCTTATTGTTCGAATGATTATTGTGAAGACTTGTTGCAATTCATTCCATTGATTCAGCTTATTCCTTTTGTCTATCAATTGCTGATTCGTGGTCATCTATTACAGGATGGCTCCGAAAAGGGTTCCCAACGCTAACCCAGAGGGTGAAGAGGTTCCAGAACGTCCTCCTTCTCCTCCTCCTCCACCTGAGGCTTGGAGAGCAATTATGCAGACTACAGCTCAGAACACTCAGTTGATGATGCAGATGATGCAGCTGATGCAAGCTAATCAAGCTAATCAAGCTAATCAGGGTGTTCCAGGGAATCAAGGCAACTTCTTCCAGCAGCACCATGCTACTCTCAACCAGTTCCTGGCTAACAATCCTAAAGCTTTCAGTTACTGTGTCGACCCTCTTGATGCCGAGGATTGGTTGACCGACATAAAGAAGCATTTTGAGTGCAGTAACGTGAAAGAAGATGACTATGTGAAGTTTGCAGCCTTCCAACTGAAAGATCAAGCAGCTGACTGGTGGCAGCAGTACAAAGACTCAAGGCCGGGTCAAGTGATCTCTTGGGAGAATTTCTGCAAGGATTTCCGCTCGCACCACATTCCTACAAGTGTCATCGAGGGTATGCGTGAGCAATTCCGCAACCTCAAGCAGGGCTCCATGATAGTCTATCAGTATAATGTCAAGTTCCAAAACCTCGCTCGCTATGCAAAGCAAGACATTCCTGATGCCAAGAGTAAAATCTATCAGTTCCGTGGAGGTCTCAAAGATGAACTTCAGCTTGCTCTCACTTTGTTCGAGCCAGATGAATTCGACAAGTTCTATAATATGGCTTTGAAACAAGAAGCAGCTCAGCTTAAGATGGAGGCTTCTAAGAAGAGAATTCGAGATGCTGTTCACTCTTCCTCATCGTCTCAGTTGGCTGCGAAACAACAGAAATTCTGGCTTCCTCCTCCTCCAGTGATTCGAGCTCCATACAACAACTTCAACAACTCCAACAACAAGAACTCTAGTGGTCGTGGTTTCTCCCACCCACCCAACCCGAGCAACCAGTCGAAGAAGCAGTTTCAGTCTCAAGGCTCCAAGTCCAGTGGCTCTCATTTCCGTCCTCTCTCAGAAGTGACTTGCAACAAATGCACTCAGAAAGGTCACTATGCCAACAGATGTCCGAATCCGAAGCGTCTTCCTCCTCCTCCACCTGTGAGTTCAGCTATTGTCAGGCATGATCCAAAGGCAGCAAGAGTCAATCTGATGAATGCAGCACAAGCGGAGGCTTCTTCTGATGTCATTTTGGGTAACCTTCCAGTGAACTCTATACCTGCTAAAGTGTTATTTGATTCGGGTGCTTCTTGCTCTTTCATGTCTCAACCTTTTGCATCCAAGTATAATGTGGACATCAAAAGCTTGCCAAGGGAGTTATCAGTTATTTCTCCGGGGAGACGAATGCATTCCAGCATATATGCTCCGGATGTTTCTATTCGCATGGGTGACTATCGATTTTTGGCTTCTCCGGTGATTCTTGGTAATTCTGACATCGACCTCATCCTCGGAATGGATTGGCTTTCTCAGCACGATGCTCACATTGATTGTGCTCAAAAGGAAGTCAAGTTGACTCATTCTGACGAAGATGTGATTATCTTCGCCTCTAGGGATAATACTATTCGGCTTTTCTCTCTTAATGATAAGGGTGAAATTAATGCCATAGAGCAAATTCCAGTGGTGAACGAATATCAAGACGTCTTTCCAGAAGAACTTCCAGGCATGCCTCCACACCGTCAGGTGGAGTTTGTCATTGAACTCGAGCCGGGCACTGAGCCTGCGTGCCGGCGTCCATACAAGCTCTCTCCGGATGAATTGAAGGAATTGAAGAAGCAGCTTGATAAGCAGGAGAGTATGGGTCTCATCAGACCGAGTACATCTCCGTGGGGCTGTGGTGTCTTATTTGTCAAGAAGAAAGATGGCACGGAGCGTCTCTGTGTTGACTACCGGCCATTGAACAAGAAGACGATTAAGAACAAGTATCCGCTCCCCAACATCAACGAACTCTTTGAGCAGCTCAAAGGAGCTAAAGTGTTCTCTAAGCTTGACCTCCGAATGGGCTATCATCAAATTCGCATTCGCGAGGAAGACATTCCCAAGACGGCCTTCAGAACGAGCTACGGTTCATACGAGTATACCGTCATGTCCTTCGGTCTCGCCAATGCTCCTCCTACCTTTTCAAGGATGATGCATTACATCTTCAACCCCTATACTGGCGAATTCGTGCTTGTGTATCTGGATGATATTCTGGTGTTTTCCAAGAATGAAGAAGATCACGAAAAGCACTTGCGTCTGGTTCTTGATCGACTCCGAGAACATATATTCTATGCCAAGTTCTCAAAGTGCGAGTTTTGGCTCGATAAGGTTTTGTACCTGGGCCACATTATCTCAGCTGACGGTATTGCGGTTAATCCCGAGAAAGTTGAAGCAATTGTCAACTGGGAAGCTCCTCAGAACGTCAAGCAGCTCCGCAGTTTTCTGGGTCTTGCCAGCTATTGCAGAAGGTTTGTGGAGAACTTCTCCAAGATTGCCAAGCCTCTTTCCAACCTCCTTCAGAAGAATGTCAAATACTTTTGGTCTCCCGAGTGTGAAGTGGCTTTCAAAACCCTCAAAGAGAAGCTTGTTTCCGCTCCAGTTCTGACTCCTCCGGATGAAACCAAGCCCTATGAAGTGTTCTGTGATGCTTCTCTTCAAGGTCTTGGTGGTGTGCTTATGCAAGATAAGAAAATTGTGGCATATACTTCTCGGCAGCTCAAGCCCAGTGAGAAGAACTATCCCACACATGATCTCGAGCTAGCAGCTGTGGTACATGCTCTGATTACGTGGAGACATCTGTTGTTGGGCAGAAAGGTCGACATCTTCACTGATCACAAGAGCTTGAAGTACATCTTCACACAGCCGCATCTGAACCTCCGCCAGACTCGTTGGGTCGAGATGATCCAAGAGTACAACCCCAGCATTGAGTACACTCCAGGCAAGGCGAATGTGATTGCAGATGCTTTGAGCAGAAAGGCATATTGCAACAGCCTTCTTATCAAGCCATACCAGCCTGAGCTTTGTGAAGCATTCAGGAAGCTCAACCTTCAGGTTGTTCCGCAGGGTTTTCTTGCAAATCTCCAAATTGCTCCTACCTTGGAAGATCAAGTCCGTGAGGCCCAGCTCAGTGATACCATGGTGAAGAAGGTGAAACATGGGATTGCAAAGGGCACTCCAAAATATAAGTGCTTCCGTGTTGATGAGAGAGATACCTTGTTCTTCGAGGACAGACTCGTTGTTCCCAAAGGTGATCTCAGGAAGCTCATAATGGAAGAAGCTCATGATTCTCTCCTTTCCATTCATCCTGGCAGTTCCAAGATGTACCAAGATCTCAAGCAGTCTTACTGGTGGACACGCATGAAAAGGGAAATTGCCCAATTCGTGAATGAATGTGATGTATGCAGAAGAGTGAAAGCAGAACATCAACGTCCAGCCGGTCTTCTCCAACCTCTTCCTATTCCTGAGTGGAAGTTCGACCACATTGAAATGGACTTCGTCACTGGCTTTCCAAGATCCAAGCGAGGCAATGATGCTATCTTTGTGGTGATTGACAAGCTTACCAAAGTTGCTCACTTTCTTCCAGTCAAAGAATCAATCAATGCAGCTCAACTTGCAGAGCTGTACACTTCCAGAATTGTGTCCCTACATGGCATTCCTCAAGTGATATCCTCAGACCGTGGCAGCTTGTTCACATCAAGGTTCTGGGACTCCTTTCAGTCCGCCATGGGCACGAAGATCAGGTTCAGCACTGCCTTTCACCCTCAGACTAGTGGTCAAGTCGAGCGTGTGAATCAGATCCTAGAAGACATGCTCAGAGCCTGTGTCATCTCCTTCGGCATGAAATGGGAAGACTGCCTTCCATTTGCCGAGTTCTCTTACAACAACAGCTTTCAAGCAAGTGCAGGCAAAGCACCGTTTGAAATTCTCTATGGCAGAAAGTGCCGTACCCCTCTCAACTGGTCTGAAACAGGCGAACGTCAACTTCTTGGCAATGACTTGATCTCAGAAGCCGAAGAAATGTGCAAAGTCATACGTGAGAATCTCAAGGCCGCTCAGTCGCGTCAGAAGAGCTACTATGACGGCAAGCATCGTGATTTGGCTTTCGACATCGGTGATCATGTCTATCTCCGAGTTTCTCCGATGAAAGGAACCCAAAGATTCGGTATCAAAGGAAAACTTGCTCCTAGATACGTCGGTCCTTTCAAGATTCTTGGCAAAAGAGGCGATCTAGCCTATCAGCTCGAGCTCCCTTCCAACTTTGCAAATGTTCATGATGTCTTCCATGTGTCTCAGCTTCGCAAATGCTTCAAGGCACCTGAGCGCATGATTTCGTTTGAGGAGATTGATCTCCAACAAGACCTATCCTACCGAGAGCATCCAGTTGCAATTCTCGAAGAAACCGAACGCAAGACTCGCAACAAGTCCATCAAGTTTCTGAAAGTCAAGTGGTCACATCACACCGACCGAGAAGCTACCTGGGAACGAGAAGATCATCTTCGTTCCGAGTACCCTTCCTTTTTCCAGTCCTAGATCTCGGGACGAGATCTTTTTGTAGTAGAGGAGAGTTTGTAATGCCCCGGATGTAATACTTTCCCTTTTGGGTATATAATATATCTCCGGCTTCATCTATTTCCATTTCGGGTTCTTTGTCTTTCGGGTTTTCGTCGTTTTGTTGTGTGAGTGTGTGGCATTCATTCATATCATGTAGACATGTGCATCGCATTGCATTTGTGTTGTCGGTTGCATCCGGTTCCGCGTGTTTCTTCCCGTTGTCCGTTTCGCGTTCCGGAGCTCCCTCACGTGTCCGTGACGTTCCGTAGGCCTACTTTGTTGTTTGGGCGTTTTTTCGTTACCGGTGTGCCGCGAGGTTGTTGTCTGTGTTGTTGTTTTGTTGTGTGCGACCCGCCTCTCAAATCTCGTCTCGTTTGGACTCCGTTGACTTTTCCATCCGTTGTTCGTGTGGGTCCGAAGTGCCTTTACTTCGTGTCCCAGAAACACCCCTGCTGCATTCTTTTATCTCCTCCTAGGCCCTTTTAATCTATCCCCGCGATCGGATCCGTCGGATCGCGATCGGAGGGCTCCTAGCGCCCCTAAACTCCCTCCTAACCCTAAAAACTGCTATATATAGACCCCCCTAGGTCTATTTTGGCTTCCCCTTCTTCTTCCCCTTCTCCACTATTTTTTCCCCTTTTCTTTCAGATCAATCAGATCCACAAATTTTCTTCCCGGATCCCGAGGGGATCCATCGTAGCAGCAGCCAGCCGCAGCCGCGGCTCGAGGCAGCCCCGCCGGGATTCCCTCGATCCCATCGCGCGGGTCAACGTACCCAGGCGCGTCGACTCCCTCGACCCGGGCGACCGCATCGACCTCCCTCTTCGGGCCCGTACTCCTGGGTCCCCACATCGCCGTGGCCTTCGCCCCTCCCGCATCGGCGCCCAGGCCCGATCCTCCAGGCCAGCCGCCCCACCACGGGCCTCGCCCTTCGCTCCGGCCCAGCTGCCACCGGGCGCTCCGCGCTCGCCACCGCGTCGCCGCCAGCCGCGGTGGGCCGCTCGTCCGCACCGTGCTGCGGGCCGGGCCTTCTCCACCGCGCGCCAGCCAGGCAGGCCGCTCCTCCGGGCGACCCGAGCCGGGCCGCGCGCACCCGAGCGGGTCTCCTCGCGTGGGCCGTACGCCGCCGTTCCGCTCCGGGCCGCCGGACCCCCAGATCCCCACCGGCCCGTCTTCTCCTTTTTTTTCCTCAGATCCGATCTGAGAACTGAGGTTGAACCCTAGATCTGCTAAGTCCCTGTTCTGTTTAATCTGTAATGCAATGTTTGACCATGCATAACTTTTACTGTGTTGCTCCGTTTTGCGCGTGTGAGATGTCCAGACGTTCGTGGAGATGTGCTCTACGTTTTACCTGTTGTTGTCATGCATGTTAGAGATCATCTAGGTGCTTGTTTTGCTGTTGCAAGAGTGCATCATGATATAAACTGCTGCTATGTGTTATTTTCATGCCACCTTTGCCATGTGATATCTTTTAGCTCGTTTGTCCAAATGATGCAAATGACATGTCCACGTGTTCGTCTTGCCACGAACTACGTGTTGCTTGTGATAGGTTGCATGGTAGATTTATTATTGCCTTGTTATCATCGTTGCAAAGTGCCATGTTCATTTGATGTGTTTTCACTTGTTATGAAATGCCATCTTGTTGAGCTCGTTGTAATCGTTGTGTTCACCTCTATGAAGCATGCTTGTGTGTTTCGGGATCACCTTCATGTGTATGTTGATGAGGTGCTTGCCCTTTGCCATGTTTAGTTTCGAGGTGACTTAAACATGCTCTTTTATATGCCATGATGATATTGCTGTTTTAGGACTTAGTGATTTTTTCACTAAGTCTGAAATCTGTAACGTTCCGATGCCATGTTCGTGTGATGTTCTAGGACAAGGCATGTTAGTTTTGGAGAGGATTTTGATTGTTACTTGTAGTATATATTGTTGTCTTTCCATCCATGTCCTCACATGTCCATTTGAGTGGCTGTAGCATGTTTATCTTTTGCTCTAAAGTTTCAATAAAATTCTGCTGCCAGAATTTTATTGCCAAGTTCAATATGTCCAAGATCATTGCTATTGATCCGTGACTCCGTTGGGGGTGCACCTTGGACATAGTTGCTGTACTAGATGTCTAGTTTGTGTTCATGTCCTTTGCCATGCTTTTTGGGTGCTGTAGCTTAATTATTTTGAGCTCCGAAGATGCTATGATGCTGTAATTTTCAGCTTTCGCTCAAATCTTGTTTCGGGCATAACTTTTAGCCCGTAACTCCGATTTCAGCGAATCTTATATAAAACTTGATTGTTTTTCTGTGTAGTTTAATAATATCAGTTTGTTATCTTGTTTTGAGGTGTTTTGCTTGAATGATGTTTTACGTGCTCCATGTGCATCCTTAGTGCATCCATCATGCATTCATGTTTTTCGAGTGCGCATTGCATCTTGTTGATTGGTGCTTGGTGTGATTGTTTTGTTTAGAGCCGGAAGCTGAGACCGAGTACGAGGTTGAGCACGAGGTTTCCAACGAGGTTGAGCACGAGGACCCTTCTTACGATCCGAACGACTTCTCTTCAGGCAAGATGACCGAACCCCGATAACATTACTATCTTTGCCTATTGCTAGTAGTCTCGATCTATAGTTTTGCCTCGATGCCCATGTTCTTCTTGTCAGCCTCCTACTTGTAACCAATTGCCATGTTTAACCAACCTACCTATGCAAACCGTTGCTTGGCTAAGTACGCTTCGCTCAGCCCTTCTTATAGCGTTGCTAGTTGCAGGTGAAGATCGAAGGTGCTTGCTCCATGTTGAAGTTTGGTTGGGTTATATCACACTACATAAATGCTTAAATGAAATCATCTATATATTGGCAAGGGTGGAAGGCTAAGCCTTTTGCTTGGTGTTTTGTTCCACTCATGCCGTTAGGATCCATATAAGCCGGTTTTATGTTCCTTGATTATGCGTTCCTAACACGGTTGGGGAGTATGGGACCCCCTCGATAAACCGCTAAGTGCTAAGTCTTTTCCAGCAAGTCCCAACATTGGTACTATTTGCCTAATAACAAACTAAACATGCATAGGGAGTAATTAACCCTCTTTCTTAATCAACAACCCCGGGCCAGTGCTCCACATGAGTGTTGGTCCGAACTGGGGGTCCTGCGGGGCCACCTCGAGGAAACTCAAGGTCTGGTAAAAACCCGTAGCATCACCCATCCGGTCGTGGCCTGAGATGAGATACGCGCGGCTACTATCAGGGTGTCGGCACGCCGGGAGGATTTGCTGGATTAGCCTTACCTTAGCTCGGTATATCTTGAGCACGGGATTCCGAGGATACTCGGGTCTTCCCACTTTGGAGTTGCGACTCCGCGGATCGTGGGCTTGTAATGGGTCAAGTTGGAACACCCCTGCAGGGTTTGAACTTTCGAAAGCCGTGCCCGCGGTTATGTGGCAGATGGGAGCTTGTTAATTCCGGTTGTAGATAACTTGACACAATGTTTCTAATACACTACCAGCGTGTGTTCCGTGACTATCAATTTCCGAATAGGGATTCGGGAGTTGAACACGGAGGGGTTATGATTGTGGAGCTTGTAGCTAGGATCACTTCGTGATCACTTCTCGCCGAGGCCTTCTCTTCTCGCTCTCACTTACGTAAGCTAGATGCTAGTTGCTGCTGCAGACTTATTCTTTTCTTCAGCCTTTTCCTCACCCAAAGGCTTTGATAGTCTTGTTACCCGGAGACGGGATTGCTGAGTCCTTTGTGGCTCACAGTTACTTCACACACCAGATGCAGGTCCAGCTATGAGCTATCCAGGTGATGGCACCGAGCTGGATTGGGAGTACGACGAGGAGCGTAGTCGGTACTACGTGCGCTACCCGGACGATCAGTAGTGGAGTCTCTTACTAGGATTCGATCCGCCTGTGGTTTATTTATCTGAGTTTGGTACTTTGTCTTTTGGCTTTTGCCCTTAGAGGGTTGTGATGTTCTTAATGTATGATGTTTGAGACTTGTACTGTAATTCTGTGACGTGGCGAGTGTAAGCCAACTATTTCTGTTTACTATCCCCTCTTTTACATGAGTTGTGCAAAGATTACCAAACTTGAGATCATTCTAGGATGGACTTATGCCTTTAAGTCGTGCCTCGACACGTAGGAGGTATAACTCCATCCTGGGCATTACAGCATCCCCAAGCTTAGGCGCTTGAGTCTCCTTGAATATTTCTTGGGGGTGCATGGGGGCACCCCCAAGCTTGAGCGCTTGACACTCCTGAATCTTTTTATCATCTTCCCTCGCACACTTGAAAACTCCCTTCATACATAACTCATCATAATCTGATTAGCGAGGTTAGTACCCTTAATAAAATAATTGCACCTTGCTGGAAATAAAGATATTCTTGAAGTTCTACTGTTTCTCAAGATTGCCAAAAGGTTTTTGCAAAGAAAAAGCAAGCTCTTGATTTGCAAAATGAAGGAAAGGCAAAACAGGACAGAATCTGTGAAAAACAGAACAGCAGGTAGTAGTTGATTTGTTCGGGGCACTTCTACAACTCAAATAAAAAAACTCAGAACAGATGCACGAAAGACAATTATATAGAGAACGCTGTCGAAAAAATTCAGACCAAAAAGATGATCTGGTGATTTTATACGAATTTTTCTATCCAAGGACAGAATCTGTTTCCTGGACAGCACCTCACAACTTTTGAACTTTCTAGCAATCAGAGGCTATACTTGGCACAAATATGAAAAGCAAAGATACAATGATGATGCTACTGTAGTAAACAACATCAAGACAAAAAAAAAGCAAAATAAAATTTTTATTCATGTGGGCTGCCTCCCAAAAGCGCTTTCTTTTATGCCTTTAAGCTAGGCATAATGCAAAAATGATGCTCTCGTAGGAATAAGAGTTGAAGAACAAAAGAGAGCATCAAGAAGCACATATAAATCATATTTAAGTCTACCCCTCTTCCTATGCATTGGAATCTTGTAAAGAAATAAATTATTGAAGCATAAAGCAATAAGCATAGGAAGACAAAACAAGTGCAGCTTCAAAACCTTCAACATAAAGAGAGGGAACTTGATATTATTAAGATATTTAGAACCATGTCTCCCTCTCTCATTATAAATTTCAGTGGCATCATGGATGAACTCAACAATATAAGCATCACATAAAGCATTGTTACCATGATCCACACGCAAAAAGGTACTCTTACTCTCCACATATGCATCACGAAGAGGATAAAACTTATTATAAAAGAGAGACATAAGCTCTTGCCAATCAAGCAAGTGCGAGTTATCGAGAAGCTTATACCAATCTGAAGCTTTATCTATAAGTGATACGGCGAACAATTTCCTCATGACAAACTCCCTTGATACACCTGCAAGCTTAAATAATGAACATAGTTGTGACAGATATAGCAAGTGTTCACCGGGATGTCTGTCTCCTGCATAACGATTAGCCAAAACATAATCGATAATACCAGCTGGTATTTTATAGGGCACAATTTCAGTAGGGGGAGGAGCAACCACCACAGGTGTGGGGCGTCTTCCCGCAAGCAACGATCCAATAGCAAGGTTGTCCATAAGCATAACTGGTGAAAAGACAAAAAGAAAACTGAAAGGTAAACTAACAAGACTAAAAGCAAAGGTAAAAGATAGCGTGCAACTCCCCTATCCTGAAGAGTGGAGTCCCCGGCAACGGCGCCAGAAAATACTCCTTGATGGGCCTCTAACCCCTCGTTGGTTACCCCAAGTGGAAGGTGAAAGATGCAGTGTTGTGGAAGTTTTTTCCCTTAGCAAAGATGCCAAGGATCGAATCCCCAGAGACTCCTAGGTTCAACAAGTAGGTGTCAACTGCTAACGGCGCGGATTAGCAATCAACGTGGACCTGCACACAGATACAAATAACTTTGCTCCCAACGAGTACAGAGAGGTTGTCAATCCCTCCGGCCTTGTAGTTCACAAAGGATTAAATGCAAATGATAGTAGTGATAGATAATGTTTGCAATAGTAAATAATAGCGAAAAGTAAATAGCGGATGTGATCAATGATGGTAATATGGACCGGAATCTCATGATGTTCACTAGTGATGTCTCTCTCCCAAAAGACGATAAAACAGCTATGTGAGGTAAACGAATTACAGCTGGGCAATTGACAGGACCACGAACGCAAACCAATGCTGACTACATTGCAAGAAAGGTTGAGGTTCAAAGCATGGGCGGTACGCCAAATTAAGTAGACCAAAATCCATCAATATCTACTACTAATCATCCACCTTGAGATATCTATCCAGAACATCTCGCTGGTATTAAGTTGCAAGTCCCACCCATAGTGTAAACTCAATGCAACAGACAACTGCATAAAAAGAACTTTGCGTAAAGTAAACAATCCTTGCACCCGCGGGCACAAGCACCGTTGTTTTCCCCCTTGTGGCAACAGCACATCCCCTAGACTCATGTTTCTGTCACTCAAGCTAGTCATCGAGGGGCATGAACCCACAATCGAGCATAACGTTCCCTCTTGGAGTCACTACGTATTACTTGGCCAAAGCATTAAATAACAACGGAGAACATGCAAGAATTACTTATGAACATAAATATAAAAGAGGTAGATCAAATATATTACTCAAGATCAATCTGAACATAATCTCATAATCCATCGGATCCCAGCAAACTCATCATAGCAACAGCATCAGGATTACATATGTGCCTCGATCATGTAGGGCAGCTCACGAGGACTAATTAGTGAAGCACAAGAAGGGGAGGAGAACATCACATAGCTACTGGTCATGGACTCATGGTCCAAGGGAGACTACTCACAACTCATCCGGGAGGCGTCCATGGTGGTGGAGAGGCTCCCGATGGTGATCCTCCCCTCCGGTAGGGAGCCGGGAAGAGTTCTCCTGGTGCTCCCGATCTTGGAAGCGGCGGCGGCGGCGGAACAGAGGTGAGATCGCGAAAAAGAGTTCCCGTATCGAGGGTTTCGAAGGACGCTCTAAATATATGCCGAAGGAGGGCACCGGACGGGGCTCGGGGGGCCCAGGCGCCCCCCGGCCCGGCCCAGGGGGGGGGGCGCCGCCAGGGCGCCTGGAGCCCTGGTGCCCCCCCCCCCGGCTGTCCTTCGGGCGCAAGGTAGGTTCTGGAACGCTGATTTTTTATATAATTTTTCTGGATTTTTCTTGGCAGTTCTCGTAACGTGAAAACCTGAAATACCAAACAGCCGAAAATAGAAACTGGCACCGGGGTGCACTGGATTAGTAGGTTAGTCCAAATATGATCAAAAGTGTATGGAAGTGTATGAATATCATAGCAATATCACCCAAACGTGGCATGGAGCAAGCAGAAATTATAGATACGTTTTGGACGTATCAACCATCTATAAGGCTCGGCTTGTCGCTAAGGGTTATCGACAAGTTCAAGGGATTGACTACGACGAGACTTTCTCTCCCGTAGCGATGCTGAAGTCAGTCAGAATCATGTTAGCTATTGCCGCATTCTATGATTATGAAATATGGCAAATGGACGTCAAAACAGCATTCCTTAATGGCTTCCTCAAGGAAGAGTTGTATATGATGCAACCGGAAGGTTTTGTCGTTCCAGAGAACGCTAACAAGGTATGCAAGCTCCAGCGCTCGATTTACGGGCTGGTGCAAGCGTCTCGGAGTTGGAATATTCACTTTAATGATGTGATCAAAGCGTTTGGATTTATACAGACTTATGGAGAAGCCTGTATTTACAAGAAAGTGAGTGGGAGCTCTGTGGCATTTCTCATATTATATGTGGATGACATATTGCTGATGGGAAATGATATAGAATTCTTGGAAAATATAAAGGCCTACTTGAATAAAAGTTTTTCAATGAAGGACCTTGGAGAAACTGCTTACATATTAGGCATCAAAATCTATAGAGATAGATCAAGACGCCTCATTGGTCTTTCACAAAGTACATACATTGACAAGATATTGAAAAAGTTCAATATGGATCAGTCCAAGAAGGGATTCTTGCCTGTTTTGCAAGGTATGAGATTGAGCAAGGCTCAGTCGCCGACCACGGCAGAAGATAGAGAAAAGATGAGTGTCATTCCCTATGCCTCGGCCATAGGTTCTATCATGTATGCCATGTTGTGTACCAGACCTGATGTGAACCTTGCCATAAGTTTGGTAGGGAGGTACCAAAGTGATCCCGGTACGGAACACTGGACAGCGGTCAAGAACATCCTGAAGTACCTGAAAAGGACTAAGGATATGTTTCTCGTTTATGGAGGTGACGAAGAGCTCGTCGTAAAGGGTTACGTCGATGCTAGCTTCGACACAGATCTGGATGACTCTAAGTCTCAAATCGGATACGTGTATATTTTGAACGGAGGGGCAGTCAGCTGGTGCAGTTGCAAGCAAAGCGTCGTGGCAGCATCTACATGTGAAGCGGAGTACATAGCTGCTTCTGAAGCAGCACAGGAAGGAGTCTGGATGAAGGAGTTCATCACCGACCTAGGAGTCATTCCAAGCGCGTCAAGCCCGATGACTCTCTTCTGTGACAACACTGGTGCTATAGCTATTACCAAGGAGCCCAGATTTCACAAGAAGACCAAGCACATCAAGCGCCGTTTCAACTCCATCCGGAATTATGTTCAGGATGGAGATATAGATATTTGTAAAGTGCATACGGATCTGAATGTCGCAGACCCGTTGACTAAACCTCTTCCACGGGCAAAACATGATCAACACCAGAACTCTATGGGTGTTCGATTCATCACAATGTAACTAGATTATTGACTCTAGTGCAAGTGGGAGACTATTGGAAATATGCCCTAGAGGCAATAATAAAAGTATTATTATTATTATTTCCTTGTTCATGATAATCGTATGTTATTCATGCTTGAATTGTATTGTACGGAAACAGCGATACATGTGTGAATATATAGACCACAATGAGTCCCTGGTAGGCCTCTAGTTACCAGCTCGTTGATCAACAGATGGTCACGGTTTCCTGACCATGGACATAGGATGTCAGTGATAACGGGATCACATCATTAGGAGAATGATGTGATGGACAAGACCCAATCTTGAGCATAACACGAGATCGTATAGTTCGTAATGCATAAGCTTTTCGGTGTCAAGTATTTATTCCTTAGACCATGAGGTTGTACAACTCCCGGATGCCGTAGGAATACTTTGGGTGTGCCAAACGTCACAACGTAACTGGGTGGCTATAAAGGTACGCATCGGGTATCTCCGAAAGTGTCTGTTGAGTTGGTACGAACCGAGACTGGGATGTTGTCACTCCGTATGACGAGAGAGGTACCTCTGGGCCCACTCGGTAAGACGTCATCATAATGAGCTCAATGTGACTAAGTAGTTGGTCACGGGATGATGGATTACGGATCGAGTAAACAGACTTGCCATGACGAGATTGAACAAGGTATCGGGAATACCGACGATCGAATCTCGGGCAAGTACCGTACCGATGGACAAAGGGAATAACATATGGGATTGAGTGAATCCTTGACACGGTGGTTCATCCTATGAAGATCATCGAGGAACACGTGGGAACCAACATGGGTATCCAGATCCCGCTGTTGGTTATTGACCAGAGAGTGGTCTCGGTCATGTCTACGTGTCTCCCGAACCCGTAGGGTCTACACACTTAAGGTTCGGTAACGCTAGGGTCGTAGAGATACATGCACGTGGAAACCCAAAAGTTGTTCGGAGTCCCGGATGAGATCCCGGACGTCACGAGGAGTTACGGAATGGTCCGAAGGTTAAGAATGATATATAGGAAGTCAGGTTTCGGCCATCGGGTGATCTCCGGGGGTCACCGGGAATGTCCCGGGACCACCGGAGGGGCCCCGGGGGTCCACCAGGTGGGGCCACCCATCCCGGTGGGGCCCCTAGGCCGCAAGGGGGAAGTGTCCAGCCCTAATGGGCTGGCGCACCACTTGGGCTCTCCTCCCCATGCGCCTAGGGTTGAAACCCTAAGGGGGAGGGGCGCCCCACTTGCCTTGGGGGGCAAGGACTCCCCCCTGGCCGCCGCCCCCCTTGCATATTGGATCTGCAGGGGCTGGCGCACCCCCCTGGCCCCCTATATATATGTGGGGGGGAGAGGGCAGCCGCACCCTTGCCCTGGCGCCTCTCCCCCTCCCGTCACACCTCCGTCTCCTTAACGCAGGGCGCCCGGCGAAGCCCTGCAGGAATCTCCACTGCATCCACCGCCACGCCGTTGTGCTGCTGGATCTCTGACGACTTCTCCTCCCCCCTTGCTGGATCAAGAAGGAGGTGACGTTGCTGTACCGGACGTGTGTTGAACGCGGAGGTGCCGTCCGTTCGGCGCTAGATCATCGATGACGAAGAACGCGAAGAGTACGACTACTTCATCCACGCTTCTTCGTAAGCTTCCGCACGCGATCTACATAACGGTATGTAGATGCACTCTTACTTGCTCGTTGCTAGATGTCTCCTTAGTTGGATCTTGGTGAAAGCGTAGAAATTTTTTGAATTCTGCTACGTTCCCCAACACTGGTGACCTCTCTAAAGCCCATGAGGATGGCCGAGAAGTTTGTAATATCCCTTTTAATAGGGGCCGTGAATATTGTTGCATCATTTGCATAGAGCAAGGTTCCCATCATGGCACCCTAGCCATGAATCTTGTAAAGGATGCCTGTGCGGGTGGTCAAGTCAAATTTTCATACTCCAAGCTCAAACTTATGCCGGGAATGGTTTTGCACGCAAGATAATATCAACCTTTGATTGTAAGCATATCACGTAAGAGACACTTAGAATTAAAGAAAGGAAGAGAAAGATAGTTCCTTTTTTCATAAAAAAATAATTGTGAAGGCCGTTTTAGATATAATATGAGCCTATGCCAGATTTCATAAAGTGATTAAAAACCTTAGAAACATAATAAATATTAGAAGTGATGTAAAGCATTTCTTATATCCATAATATGATGCACATAAGGCTCATATATTTTTAGCATCTCAAATACAATTTCTTTTGCACAAGGTGATAGATCTTCTGATTCAGGGGTCTAGACCTCATGGGCAACATGCTCGGCAGACTTCGTCTCCCTTCTGCCACTTGCCTCTCATCTCTCTTCCCTTCAGCTACCAGCTTCCCATGAGCTCTCCCTCTGAAAGGAGGAGGAAACTGCGGCCTTCTTAACCAAGGTTCAAGCGGACGAGGAGGCGTCAAGGATGAGCGCATCGGGCTCTTCAAAACGCACCCAAAGCACTCCTTTGCTCTCCAAGAAGTCATGCAGTAACCCTAAATATGGGCACGTGCTCCACGGCTCTCCTCTCCTAGTCAACGACTATATGCCTAGAGTGCATAACTTCGCTCTTAAAATCCCCAAGGGGGCGTGGAGCATAAAATAACAGGGCACATTGTTCGGCTAGACCCCACAATGACCCAGCCACGCCCTGGCCATCCTTCTCGGTACTATCAAAGGCCAACCAGGAATGGCTCATCAACAACCTAAACTGTTGTTATGCGGCTACTTAGCAAAACCTCTTTAAAGGAGATTCATTGCATAACGACACTATCAAACGTAGCAGCAGCAACGTAGCATATAGCACGGCTAAATCCTTGGATGGATAAGGGAAAGATGATAAACAACACAGAGGCACGGACGTGCGGCAGGACGACATCCGGATGTTAAAGCCAGTTAAAGGATGCCCTGTGTAAACTTATCCCACTATTATTTTTAATGTATCTGTTTGTGCAACATCTGCCTACCTTGTGTTTTGGAGATTGCTGATAGAATCAGGTATGGACTGATTTGTTTGCTAGTGCATACAGAGAGAAAAGGTCCATACACAACCGAAGAGAATGTTGTCTCCGGTGCTAAGTTCGGGGAACTTTACCGAAGTGTGTCTACGTTACAGAAAAGAACGAGATACATCTGATGAAGACATATAGTCGAGGAGATTAATGAGAAGAAATCAACCCCTCGAAAGTTTATTCCTAAAGAGAAGCATTTGACTCGGTACAGTCGTCCGAAGAAATTGACTGCAGTAATGGAAGTCGAAGACAAAGTGAATATGTAGTATTCATTTTGTTTTTCTTATTTCATTCTTTTGAGTCATAGGACCTCCGTACTATTAAGAGGGGTATCGGTTCTCGATGCTTAGATTAGCTGTGATGCTTAGCTAAAACCTATGAAAGCTACCAAAGAAATCACTTTGTGTTCCGAGCAAATACTTGTCAGTAAGAGATTGTGATCTTCTTCACCGTGAGAGACTTGCCTCAGACTGAGGAGTTAGCATTTCTTGCCCCGCAAGTAATGTTACCTTTGTGCTCAAATCCGACCGTTGGAATCGTGTCGTTCGGCTATTGGCTGAACCCGGTGTCTAGTTTGGTCTTTTCCCATCAGGGAAGGTTGCGGCTATAAATAGCCACCCCGCTCCAACTTTGACCATTGGTTGCTCCGCTTGAGATTTCTAAGAAGATTGATTTGAGCAACCCCTCTCCGAGTGATTTGTGTTTAGGATCCACCGAGAGAAAAATCAAGAGTCCAAACTTAGACAGTGGTTTAGCATCATAGTAGTTCCGGGTAAGATTTCTTGTGCCTATTACTCTCGAGAGATGTGCATTCTCTAGACAGATAGGTTTCAGCTTTGAGTGTTGAAGATTCGTTGTCTTCACTAAGCCAGATCTTCAGCAACCAAGAGTATTGTGGTTTGCCCTGATTGACCGAAGGTTTGGAGATCACCGACAAGGATCTACCACAAGTGAAATCAACCTGGTTCTGATCAGCCCTGTGTTGAAGGAGAATAGGGTGAAGAGAGTTTGTCTTCCGTGTTAAATCATAGCCCCACCAACTAGACATAGCCCTTTGGCAGAAGGGTGAACTGGTCTACCAAATCTCTCTGTCGCCATCGAGCACCACTAGTTCTATTCCCCTCTCTGAATTTCATTCAGCAGTTATTACTTGTGCTCTGTGATGACAGTTTGATTGATCTTCTGCACTAAGTTCTTTTTCATTTGCACTCCTCGTGTATGTCTGTTGTTAGCATTTCATTATCTACTATGTGTATTACTTCTTCCTCACCCTGCTACGTAGTCTCTATGAGTTGATGTATATCTGTGTAGTTGTTCTTCGTCAAAGTTATTGCTCGCTGTTCAACTCTAGTTCTCATTCATGCTTGTTTACTGATACGTCCAAAACGTATCTATAATTTCTGCTTGCTCCATGCCTCTTTTGTGTGATATTGCTATGATATTTATGCACTTCCATACACTTTTGATCATATTTGGACTAACCTATTAACTCAGTGCACCACAGTGCCAGTTCCTGTTTTCTGCTATTTTTCTATTTCAGGTTTCCCCCATATTAAAAGTGCCCTAAAAATTCCGGGAAAAATACAGGAAAAATCAGCGTATCGGGAGCTTCAAGAAAAACCAAGGCAGTGCCAGAGGGGAGCCTGGGGTGGCCCAGGCAGCCACCCGGCGCGGCCCCACCCCTGGCCGCGCCAGGGGGGCTCCTAGGGCCCCACCTCCGCCTCTGGTGACCCCCTTTGGCATATATATTGCTCGCGTCCCAAAACCCTCGAGTACGGAACCCTTTTTTACGATCATGCCTCTGTTCCGCCGCCGCCGCGCTTCCAAGATCGGGAGCACCAGGAGAACTCTTCCCGGCACCCTGCCGGAGGGGAGAACCACCACCGGGAGCTTCTCCACCACCATGGACGCTTCCCGGATGAGTTGTGAGTAGTCCCCCTTGGACCATGGGTCCATGACCAGTAGCTATGTGATGTTCTCCTCCCCTCTTTGTTCTTCATGGATTAGACCTCGTGAGCTGCCCTACATGATCGAGGCACACATGTAATCTTTATGCTGTTGCTATGCTGAGTTTGCTGGGATCCGATGGATTATGAGATTTTGTTCAGATTGTGTGTGAGTAATATATTTGATTCACCTCTTTTATATTTATGTTCTTGAGTAATTCTTGCATGTTCTCCGTTGCTATTTATTGCTTTGGCCGAGTAGTAGGTAGTAACTCCAAGAGGGAACGTTATGCTTGATTGTGGGTTCATGCCCCTCGATGACTAGTTTGAGTGACAGAAACATGAGTCTAGGGGATGTGTTGTTCCCACAAGGGGGAAAACAACGGTGCTTGTACTTGCGGGTGCAAGGATTGTTTACTTTACGCAAAGTTCTTTTAATGCAGTTGTGTGTTGCTTTGAGTTTACACTATGGGTGGGACTCGCAACTTAATGCCAGCGAGATGTTCTGGATAGATATCTCAAGGTGGATGATTAGTAGTAGATGCAGATGGATTTCGGTCTACTTGCCTTGGCGTACCGCCCATGCTTTTGAGCATCTACCTTTCTTTACAGCATAGTTAGCATTGGTTTGCGCACATAATCCTGTCAATTGCCCAGCTGTAATTTGTTTACCTCGCTTAGCAGTTTTATCGTCTTTTGGGAGAGAGACATCACTAGTGAACATCATGGGACCCCGGTCCATATTACCATCACTGATCACACCCGCTATTTACTTCTTGTTCTTATTTCCTAGTTGCAGTCATACCTATCACTATTACCTCTTGCGTTTGATCCTTTGTAAACAGCAAGGCCAGAGGGATTGACAACCTCTCTGTACTCGTTGGGAGCAAAGTTATTTGTATCTATGTGCAGGTCCTGTCAACTGCTAAAGTTGGCGCCGTTAGTGTTCACACCTACTTGTTGGCCCTCGGAGTCTCACGGGATTCGATCCTTGGTATCTTGCCAAGGGAAACTTGCCGTTACGCTACATCTCAAACCTTCCACTTGGGGTAACCAATGAGGGGCGAGAAGCCATCAAGCAAAGTTTCTGGCGCTGTTGCCGGGGACTCCACTCTTCAAGATAGGGGAGTTGCACGCTATCTTTTATCTTTGCTTTTTAGTCTTGTTAGTTTACCTTTCAGTTTTTGCTTTAGTGTCCCTTACCAAAAATCACAAAAATAGTTATCTTGCTTGCTGCTGCTATGGGTTCCACCGAGAACACCAAGTTGTGTGACTTTACTAGTCATAACAACGATGACTTTATCTGCACGCCTATTACTACACCTGCCACTTCAGCACCTTCTTATGAGATTAAACCTGCTTTACTGAACTTAGTTATGAAAGATCAATTCTCCGGTGCTGGAGATGATGCTGCTTTGCACTTAAATAATTTTGTTGAGCTCTGTGATATGCAAAAGTACAAAGAAGTAGATGGTGATATTGTTAAGCTTAAGCTTTTTCCTTTCTCCTTGAGAGGAGGAGCTAAAATCTGGTTTCAATCCTTGCCTAGGAATAGCATAGATTCTTGGGACAAGTGCAAGGATGCCTTTATTGGGAAGTACTATCCCCCTGCTAAAATTATCCAACTAAGGAGTAACATAATGAGTTTTAAACAATTGGATAATGAACACGTTGCCCAAGCTTGGGGACGCATGAAATCTCTTATCAAGAACTGCCCTACTCATGGTTTGACTACTTGGATGGTTATCCAAACTTTTTATGCAGGCTTGAACTTTACCTCGCGGAACTTGTTAGATTCGGCCGCGGGAGGAACCGTTATGTCAACTACACTTGGTGCTGCCACGAGGCTTCTCGATGAGATGATGACCAACTATTCCCAATGGCACACCAAACGCGCTTCAACAGGTAGGAAGGTAAACTCTGTTGAGGAGATTTCCTCCCTAAATGAAAAAGTTGACTTGATCATGTCTCTACTTTCCCAGCAATCTTCTATTGATCCTCATGATGTTCCTTTAAATTCTTTGATTGCTCAAGATCAAGTAGATGTGAACTTTATTTCTAGAAACAATTTCAATAACAATGCCCATAGGAGTAATTTTGGTAGCAACCCTAGACCGTTCCCCTCTAATTCCTACGGGAACAACAATGCTTATCCTAATACCAAGAACTCCACTTCTGAACTAGAGATTATGCTTAAAGACTTTATCACTACCCAAAAAGCCTTCAATAAGAGTGTAGAAGAAAAACTAGCCGAACTAGATAATCTCTCTTCGAAGGTAGACAATTTAGCCCATGAGGTAGAGTTGCTTAAAATTAGAACTTCTCCTCTTGAGGAGAGGAAGACCACTCCTATGAATGCTATTCAAGTACAAATTAATGAAAACATTAGGATGATGGCTAAACTTAAAGAGAGATGGGCTAGAGAAAAGGAGGAAGAAGATAGAATTAAGAGCCTTCCTACCCACCACACTGTTGCTACTATCCAAGTTGTTGAGGATATCCAAACTCTTAGCACCCAATGCACTCCTAGTCCCATTGGACCTATTAATGGTGATGCTATGACCTCAACCGTAGAAGAAACTCCTATGACCATAGAAGCTACCAAACAAGTGAGCCTAAAGGACACCACTACCACTTTACTTGATAGTAGTGACCTTGATTTTGATAATTGCACCCTTTCTGAAGTTATTGATTTTCTTCACAAGATGTCTAGAGATCCCCACACTAGCACACTTAATCTTGCCTTCACGGAGCATATCACTAATGCTCTTATCAAAGCTAGGGAGGAGAAGCTTAGGGTAGAAGCCTCCATACCTAGAAAGCTAGAAGATGGTTGGGATCCTATGATTAAAATTAAGTTGAATAATTTCTCTTGCTATGCTATATGTGATGTTGGAGCTAGTACCTCCGTTATGCCCAAAAGAATATATGATATGTTTAAATTGAAATCTTTTGATCCTTGTTCTTTTGGTGTTCGTCTTGTTGATTCTTCCGTAAAGAAACCTTTGGGGAAGATCGACGATGTTCTTATCGTTGTCAATGACAATTATGTTCCCATTGATTTTACTATTATGGATATCGAATGTGAACCTTCATGTCCAATTATTTTGGGACGTCCTTTTCTTCGCACCGTTGGTGCTATCATTGACATGAAAGAGGGGAATATAAAATTCCATTTTCCTCTCAAGAAAGGGATGGAACACTTCCCTAGAAAGAAGATTAAGTTGCCTTTTGAGTCCTTTACATGGGCTAGCTATTCTTTTACTCTTGATAAAACTTGATCCTCTCTTTTTGCATCATGCCTAGCTTAAAGGCATAAAAGAAAGCGCTTTTGGGAGGCAGCCCACAACGAATAAAGTTTTATTTTGCTTTTGTTGTGTCTTGATGTTTTTTTACTACAGTAGCATCATCATTGTATCTTTTCTTTTCAGCTTTGTGCCAAGTTTAGCCTCCGATTGCAAGAAAGTTCAAAAGTTGTGACGTGCAGTCTAGAAAACAGATTCTGTCCTTGGACAGAAAAATTCGTATAAAATCACCAGATCATCTTTTTGATCTGAATTTTTTTGACAGCGTGCTCTATACAATTGGCTTTCGGGCATCTGTTCTGAGTTTTTTGATTTGAGTTGCAGAAGTGCCCCGAAAAAATTATTTACTACCTGCTGGTCTGTTTTTCACAGATTCTGTCCTGTTTTGCCTTTTCTTCGTTTTGCAAACCTTGAGCTTGCTTTTTCTTTGCAAAAACCTTTTGGCAATCTTGAGAAACAGTAGCTCTTCAAGATTATCTTTATTTCCAGCAAGGAAAAATTATTTTATTATGGGTACTAACCTCGCTAATCAGATTATGATGAGTTATGTATGAAGGGAGTTTTCAAGTGTGCGAGGGAAGATGATAAAAAGATTCAGGAGGGTCAAACGCTCAAGCTTGGGGATGCCCCCGTGCACCCCCAAGAAATATTCAAGAAGACTCAAGCGTCTAAGCTTGGGGATGCCCCCGTGCATCCCCTTCTCCATCAACAATTATCAGTTCGTCTTTCGTTCCACTATATTTTAATCACTTCATGCGTTATGTGCTATGCTAGGAGCGTCTTGCTTTTAGTTTCCTTTTTAGTTTTCTTTAGCTTTGCTTGCTGTTCATAACGAGTTAGAACCCAGCTTTCTTTGTGTGGGAGAGAAACACGCTCCACTTCAACCTAGATCACAACATAGGATTTTCATGCTTATCTTTGCTGTGTGTGTTCTTTGTCTTTCCATAGCTACTGTCATGTTTAGCTCTTAGTTTTCATGCTTTTCTTTTTAAAGAGCTTTTGTTTAGTTGGTTGTTGAACTCTCTTGAGTTTTCATGTTTATCTTGTTAAGAGAGTTTGTCTGTTGCACTGAGTTGTGTGTCTTAACTTAAAGTAGGTAATTGAGGTTGCTATTTAATTTTAGTAGTAACTTGCAATAGTTTTGAGGTATTGCCATGAGTAATGTCTGAACTTTTGGTGTCAAGAGCTTTAGCCTATTAGTGATAGATGTCGTATTTTGGGCAATCCGTGTTTATTTTCGAAAACCTACAAAATAGTTGAGAACTTTAGCCACTAAATGGATCACTAATCTTTGGAGGGATCGAATATTAGAGTACACTCACGTACCATGAGCCGAGGATGCGCAAGGATAACCAAATCCCCATACACTCCTCCTCAGGGTACTTGTCTCTTTGAGAACCTCCTAATTAGATTGAGAGTTACCGATAATAAGTGCATGAGTTCTTCGGACTAATGTGAGTATTCGAAAGTTGACACTTCCACCTAGCCATATTTTTCTAGCCTCTTCGGTACCGTGCATTGCCCTTTCTCACCTCGAGAGTTGGCGCATACTTCGCCGGTGCATCCAAATCCTTGGCACGATACGCTCTGTCATCATAAGCCTCATTATATCCTTCCTCAAAACAGCCACCATACCTACCTATTAAGGCATTTCCATAGCCTTTCCGAGATACATTGCCATGCAACATCCATCTTCTCATGACTTGATCTTCATGTCATACATGCTTTTTGCTTGATCGATGAGCCGCATGCTAGTTGGGCCTTGCCCTAATCATTGCTACATGACGCGCTAGTATCATTGCATATCCTGCTATACTGGCAGATGCATACATTTGCATACATCATGATAGTTTCATTTTCTTTATGTTGAGTACTTTTGTAAAGTGTGAAAGATCTTCTATACTTCTTGTAATACATAGAGTGTTGCCCCTAAAGTGAGGGAAAGATCCCAAAGAGGACAAATCAAAAGATCCCAAAGAGGACAAAATCAAAAGATCCCAAAGAGGACAAATGAGACATAAATAGAAAGAGCCATTGAGGCCACACAAAAAATAAAAAAAAAATAAAAAAAGAGAAAAAGAAATAAAAAGAGAGAAGGGGGCACACTACTATTTCTTTTGAGAGATCCACACTCGTACTCCATCTTATACCTTGTACTCCATAGAGATTATCATTCATGCATATAGCTATGTGGGGACCTTTACACTATAGAACTTGGCTTGTATATTCCAATGATGAGCCTCCTCAAAAGAGCTCTAGGTCTTCTTGAGCAAGCAAGTTGGATGCACCCCCACTAGTTCCATTGGAGAGCTTACCTTAGCTCATATGTGCATCCGTTGCATGGCAATCCCTACTCCTCACATCATATCTATCATTTGGCTTTCTCTCGCCGATGATTGTCCTCATTGATGTGAGCCTTTCACACCTTTTTTGTCTTCCCCCTCTATCATTTTTCTCTCTTTGCCATCCTAAGTGTCGACTTTCTTGCTTACGCTCATCCATTGCATGAGTGCTCAAAATATCGAAAGGGAGTGGATCATTTTGACTTGTACCTGGCTGACGGTCTGGGGATGAGTCAAGATAAGATTCCAAAGAAGACCAAGTGTGAAACTTTAGTAGATTAAGTTCTCAACAATATAAAAACTATGTTTTACTCTCTCATATATCCCTATCCCCTTTCTTGCACGCAAACACCATTTGGAGACATTCGAGTCACGGACAGCGAGAGCTCTTGCACCTTTATGTTCTTATGTTACTTGTTACAATGCTAATATAGACTCTTGCTTGTTATGACTTGAATTGGATTACATGCCTTGATTGCTTTACTTAAAAGTTCTTATATGGTTGATAGCATGTCATTACAGAAATTATGCTTGTTATCATTTACCTACTCGAGGACGAGCAGGAATTAAGCTTGGGGATGTTGATACGTCCAAAACGTATCTATAATTTCTGCTTGCTCCATGCCTCTTTTGTGTAATATTGCTATGATATTTATGCACTTCCATACACTTTTGATCATATTTGGACTAACCTATTAACTCAGTGCACCACAGTGCCAGTTCCTGTTTTCTGCTGTTTTTCTATTTCAGGTTTCCCCCATATTAAAAGTGCCCTAAAAATTCCGGGAAAAATACAGGAAAAATCAGCATATCGGGAGCTTCAAGAAAAACCAAGTCAGGGCCAGAGGGGAGCCTGGGGTGGCCCAGGAGGCCACCCGGCGCGGCCCCACCCCTGGCCGCGCCAGGGGGCGCCTGGGGCCCCACCTCCGCCTCTGGTGACCCCCTTTGGCATATATATTGCTCGCGTCCCGAAACCCTCGAGGACGGAACCCTTCTTTACGATCTCGCCTCTGTTCCGCCGCCGCCGCGCTTCCAAGATCGGCAGCACTAGGAGAACTCTTCCCGGCACCCTGCCGGAGGGGAGAACCACCACCGGGAGCTTCTCCACCACCATGGACGCTTCCCGGATGAGTTGTGAGTAGTCCCCCTTGGACCATGGGTCCATGACCAGTAGCTATGTGATGTTCTCCTCCCCTCTTTGTTCTTCATGGATTAGACCTCGTGAGCTGCCCTACATGATCGAGGCACATATGTAATCTTTATGCTGTTGCTATGCTGAGTTTGCTGGGATCCGATGGATTATGAGATTATGTTCAGATTGTGTGTGAGTAATATATTTGATTCACCTCTTTTATATTTATGTTCTTGAGTAATTCTTGCATGTTCTTCGTTGCTATTTATTGCTTTGGCCGAGTAGTAGGTAGTAACTCCAAGAGGGAACGTTATGCTTGATTGTGGGTTCATGCCCCTCGATGACTAGTTTGAGTGACAGAAACATGAGTCTAGGGGATGTGCTGTTGCCACAAGGGGGAAAACAATGGTGCTTGTACTTGCGGGTGCAAGGATTGTTTACTTTACGCAAAGTTCTTTTAATGCAGTTGTCTGTTGCTTTGAGTTTACACTATGGGTGGGACTCGCAACTTAATGCCAGCGAGATGTTCTGGATAGATATCTCAAGGTGGATGATTAGTAGTAGATGCAGATGGATTTCGGTCTACTTGCCATGGCGTACCGCCTGATGGCTTCTCGCCCCTCGTTGGTTACCCCAAGTGGAAGGTTTGAGATGCAGTGTAGCGGAAGTTTTCCCTTGGCAAAGATACCAAGGATCGATTTCCCCTGAGACTCCCAGTTTCAACAAGAAGGTGTCAACTGCTAACGGCCCCAGATATTAGCAATCAACGTGGACCTGCACACAGATACAAATAACTTTGCTCCCAAGGAGTACAGAGAGGTTGTCAATCCCTCCGGCCTTGTCGTTTACAAAGGATCAAACGCAAGTGATAATAGTGATGGGTATTGCTGCAAATAGTAAGTAAAGCAGAAAGTAAATAGCGGATGTGATCAGTGATGGTAATATGGACCGGGGTCCCATGATGTTCACTAGTGATGTCTCTCTCCCAAAAGACGATAAAACAGCTATGTGAGGTAAACGAATTACAGCTGGGCAATTGACAGAATTATGTGCGCAAACCAATGCTAACTATGTTGCAAGAAAGGTAGAGGTTCAAAGCATGGGCGGTACGCCAAGGCAAGTAGACCGAATCCATCTGCATCTACTACTAATTATCCACCTTGATATATCTATCCAGAACATCTCGCTTGTATTAAGTTGCGAGTCCCACCCATAGTGTAAACTCAAAGCAACAGACAACTGCATTAAAAGAACTTTGCGTAAAGTAAACAATCCTTGCACCCGCGGGCACAAGCACCGTTGTTTTCCCCCTTGTGGCAACAGCACATCCCCTAGACTCATGTTTCTGTCACTCAAGCTAGTCATCGAGGGGCATGAACCCACAATCAAGCATAACGTTCCCTCTTGGAGTCACTACCTACTACTTGGCCAAAGCAATAAATAGCAACGGAGAACATGCAAGAATTACTTACGAACATAAATATAAAAGAGGTAGATCAAATATATTACTCAAACACAATCTGAACATAATCTCACAATCCATCGGATCCCAGCAAACTCAACATAGCAACAGCATAAGGATTACATATGTGCCTCGATCATGTAAGGCAGCTCACGAGGTCTAATTAGTGAAGCACAAGAAGGGGAGGAGAACATCACATAGCTACTGGTCATGGACCCATGGTCCAAGGGAGACTACTCACAACTCATCCGGGAGGCGTCCATGGTGGTGGAGAGGCTCCCGGTGGTGATCCTCCCCTCCGGCAGGGTGCCGGGAAGAGTTCTCCTGGTGCTCCCGATCTTGGAAGCGCGGAGGCGGCGGAACAGAGATGAGATCGCGAAAAAGGGTTCCCGTATCGAGGGTTTCGGGACGCGTGTTAAATATATGCCAAAGGGGGGCATCAGCGGAGGCCTGGGGGGCCCAGGCGCCCCCCCGGCGCGGCCAGGAGGGGGTCGCGCCACCAGGGCACCTGGAGCCCTGGTGGGCCCCCTCGGGCCCTACTTCGGCTGCCGGGAAGCTTCTGGAACGCTGATTTTTTATATAATTTTTCCGGGATTTTTCGGGCAGTTTTCGTAATGGGAAAACCTGAAATACAAAAACAGCAGAAAACAGAAACTGGCACTGGGGTGCACTGAGTTAATAGGTTAGTCCAAATATGATCAAAAGTGTATGGAAGTGTATAAATATCATAGCAATATCACCCAAAAGAGGCATGGAGCAAGCATAAATTATAGATACGTTTTGGACGTATCAACATCCCCAAGCTTAATTCCTGCTCGTCGTCTAGTAGGTAAATGATAACAAGAATAATTTCTGTGGTGACATGCTATTAACCATATAGGACTTTTCATAGTCATATGACAAAAGCTTACTGAGACAATGAATCTGTAGTAATTAAGTTGCCTCATGAGAAAATCACAAAGAACTGAAAGTTTTACAATATGATACTGAAACATCAAATAGATTTGTAATGAGCATGGTGTGCAAATATGATAAAGTGATATCTCGCTTGCCCCCTTTAGTGAAGCAAAACATAAATGCAGGGGCACCTGCAAGGTTTAAGTGATGACTAGATACAATGATTTCAAAATAAACGATATCATAATCATGCAAAAGATAATGCTACTTTGGGACAATGCACATTACACTCAGAATGACAATCATGCTCTTGGTAGTTGGTGCTTTTAAAAGAAGGTGGAGACTCTCGAACCGTGGCTTTTGTTGGCAAGGTTGAAAACCCGTGGTCGGAAACAAAGACAAAACATGTACCAGAGCTCTTGGTTTTAAAAACAGAGGTAATAATTATTATTTTTGGATATGCATGTTTCGTCAACGAATGCTAGCAGACAACTCAATTACTTCTTGAGATGGACAAGTTTCGAGGAACGGCTCCCGAATGAGGACGATCACATCCTCTTAATCTCCTTTGTTTATCACTGCCAAAGTTTTCTGATTTCTCATGAACTAAGCATGAAGGAGGGTTTGTTTGTTATATTAATTTTGAGCCGGGCGCACTCTTTGCCAGTTCCTTCTCGTATTATGGGTTTGCACATTAGACATGCAATCCCGGGGTGAAGCTTGTCCAACTTAAAAAGATCATGAATTAACTACTACTTCCTCATGAGCTAAAACAGAGGCACAAAACAGAAATGCATTTTTTTGAATAATTTCGAGATGGCACATGAAAGTCTTCGTTAGGAATGGCAGGTAAATACCATGTATAGGAAGGTATGGTGGACTCATATGGCATAACTGGTTTAAAAGATTTTGGATGCACAAGCAGTCAGTCCGCTTAGTACAGGTGGAGGTTAGCAAAAGACTGGGAGCGACCAACTAAAAGAGCAATGACGGTCATAATCATGCAGAGCGACAAAGCAACATTGAATCAGGCATGGAAGTTATATCGCTACTCAGAAATAAAAGATCATCAAGGCCTGACAGACTTTCTTTACAGTCTTAAATATGCGTGAGCATACGCCAAGTCAATCAAAATAAATTCTTGAAGGAAGATATTACTAAACCATACCACATCATAGGCAAACAAATCATGTTGGTACTCCAATAACACATTGGGAACCCCTCAGCTATTTGAGACTAACCATAAGAAAACATGAACTACTAAGCGCCATTATGCACGTAGCATTTTTATCATAGACATATCAACCAATGCAACAGAAGCAAACTCTCTTAATAAGATAAGCACGATAACTAAAGAGAGTTCAAGCAACCAACTAAACAAAAGCTCTTTAAAAAGATAAGCATGAAAAATAAGAGCGAAACATGATAGTAGCTATTCAAAGACAAAGAACACACACAGCAAAGATAGACATGAAAATTCTATGTTATGTTCTAGGTAGAAGTGGAGCGTGTTTCTCTCCCACACAAAGAAAGCTGGGTTCCAACTCGTTATGAACAGCAAGCAAAGCTAAAGAAAACTAAAAAGGAAACTAAAAGCAAGACGCTCCAAGCATAGTACATAACACATGAAGTGATAAAAATATAGTGGAACGAAAGACGAACTGATAATTGTTGATGGAGAAGGGGATGCACGGGGGCATCCCCAAGCTTAGACGCTTGAGTCTCCTTGAATATTTCTTGGGGGTGCATGGGGGCATCCCCAAGCTTGAGCGTTTGACACTCCTGAATCTTTTTATCATCTTCCCTCGCACACTTGAAAACTCCCTTCATACATAACTCATCATAAACTGATTAGCGAGGTTAGTACCCATAATAAAATAATTGTTCCTTGCTGGAAATAAGGATATTCTTGAAGGTCTACTGTTTCTCAAGATTGCCAAAAGGTTTTTGCAAAGAAAAAGCAAGCTCAAGGTTTGCAAAATGAAGGAAAGGCAAAACGGGACAGAATCTGTGAAAAATAGAACAGCAGGTAGTAAATGATTTTTTCGGGGCACTTCTGCAACTCTAATCAAAAAACTCAGAACAGACGCTCGAAAGACAATTGTATAGAGCACGCTTTCCAAAAAATTCAGACCAAAAAGATTATCTGGTTATTTTATACGAATTTTTCTATCCAAGGACAGAATCTGTTTCCTGGACAGCACGTCACAACTTTTGAACTTTCTTGCAATCAGAGGCTACACTTGGCACAAAACTAAAAAGTAAAGATACAATGATGATGCTACTGTAGTAACAACATCAAGACACAACAAAAGCAAAATAAAAATTTATTCATTGTGGGCTGCCTCCCAAAAGTGCTTTCTTTTATGCCTTTAAGCTAGGCATAATGCAAAGAGATCAAGTTTTATCAAGAGTAAAAGAATAGCTAGCCCGTATAACGGACTCAAAAGGTAACTTAATCTTCTTTCTAGGGAAGTGTTCCATCCCTTTCTTGAGAGGAAATTGGAATTTTATATTCCCCTCTTTCATGTCAATGATGGCACCAACGGTGCGTAGAAAAGGACGTCCCAAAATAATTGGACAAGAAGGTTCACATTCAATGTCCATAATAGTAAAATCAACGGGAACGTAATTGTCATTGACAATGATAAGAACATCGTCGATCCTCCCCAAAGGTTTCTTTATGGAAGAATCAACGAGACGAACACCAAAAGAACAAGAATCAAAAGGTTTCAATTTAAGCATATCATATATTCTTTTGGGCATAACAGAGGTACTAGCTCCAACATCACATAAAGCATAGCAAGAAAAGTTATTCAACTTAATTTTAATCATAGGATCCCAACCATCTTCTAGCTTTCTAGGTATGGAGGCTTCTACTCTAAGTTTCTCCTCCCTAGCTTTGATGAGAGCATTAGTGATATGCTCTGTGAAGGCAAGGTTAAGCGTGCTAGTGCGGGGATCTCTAGACATCTTGTGAAGGAAATTAATAACTTCGGTAAGAGTGCAATTATCAAAATCAAGGTCACTACTATCAAGTAAGGTGGTAGTGGTGTCCTTTAGGTTCACTTGTTTGGTAGTTTCTATGGTCATAGCATCACCATTAATAGGTCCAATGGGACCAGGAGTGCATTGGGTGCTAAGAGTTTGGATATCCTCAACAACTTGGATAGTAGCAACAGTGTGGTGGGTAGGAAGGTTCTTAATTCTATCTTCTTCCTCCCTTTCTCTAGCCCATCTCTCTTTAAGTTTAGCCAACATCCTAATGTTTTCATTAATTTGCACTTGAATAGCATTCATAGGAGTGACCTTCCTCTCCTCAAGAGGAGAAGTTCTAATTTTAAGCAATTCTACCTCATGGGCTAAATTGTCTACCTTCGAAGAGAGATCATCTAGTTTGTTTAGTTTTTCTTCTACACTCTTATTAAAGGCTTTTTGGGTAGTGATGAAATCTTTAAGCATAATCTCTAGTTCGGTAGTGGAGTTCTTGGTGCTAGGATAAGCATTGTTGTTCCCATAAGAATTAGAGGGGAACGGTCTAGGATTGCTACCAAAGTTACTCCTATAAGCATTGTTGTTAAAATTGTTTCTAGAGATAAAGTTCACATCTACTTGTTCTTGAGCAATCAAAGAATTTAAAGGAACATCACAAGGATCAACAGAAGATTGCTTCGAAAGTAGAGACATGATCAAGTCAACTTTTTCATTTAGGGAGGAAATCTCCTCGACAGAGTTTACCTTCCTACCTGTTGGAGCGCGTTCGGTGTGCCATTGGGAATAATTGGTCATCATATCATCGAGAAGCTTCGTGGCAGCACCAAGTGTAGTTGACATAAAGGTTCCTCCCACGGCCGAATCTAACAAGTTCCGCGAGGTAAAGTTCAAGCCTGCATAAAAAGTTTGGATAACCATCCAAGTAGTCAAACCATGAGTAGGGCAGTTCTTGACAAGAGATTTCATGCGTTCCCAAGATTGGGCAACGTGTTCATTATCCAATTGTTTAAAATTCATTATGTTACTTCTTAGTTGGATAATTTTAGCAGGTGGATAGTACTTTCCAATAAAAGCATCTTTGCACTTGTCCCATGAATCTATGCTATTTCTAGGCAAAGATTGAAACCAAATTTTAGCTCCTCCTCTCAAGGAGAAAGGAAAAAGCTTAAGCTTAACAATATTACCATCTACTTCTCGGTATTTTTGCATATCACAAAGTTCAACAAAATTGTTTAAGTGTAAAGCAGCATCATCTCCAGCACCGGAGAATTGATCTTTCATTACTAAGTTCAGTAAAGCAGGTTTAATTTCATAAGAAGGTGCTGAAGTGGCAGGTGTAGTGATAGGCGTGCAAATAAAGTCATCGTTGTTATGACTAGTGAAGTCACACAACTTGGTGTTCTCGGTGGAACCCATAGTAGCAAGCAAGCAAGATAACTATTTTTGTGATTTTCGATAAAAGATACTAAAGCAAAAACTGAAAGGTAAACTAACAAGACTAAAAAGCAAAGGTAAAAGATAGCGTGCAACTCCCCTATCTTGAAGAGTGGAGTCCCCGGCAACGGCGCCAGAAAACTTTGCTTGATGGCTTCTCGCCCCTCGTTGGTTACCCCAAGTGGAAGGTTTGAGATGCAGTGTAGCGGAAGTTTTCCCTTGGCAAAGATACCAAGGATCGATTTACCCTGAGACTCCCAGTTTCAACAAGAAGGTGTCAACTGCTAACGGCGCCAGATATTAGCAATCAACGTGGACCTGCACACAGATACAAATAACTTTGCTCCCAACAAGTACAGAGAGGTTGTCAATCCCTCCGGCCTTGTCGTTTACAAAGGATCAAACGCAAGTGATAATCGTGATGGGTATTGCTGCAAATAGTAAGTAAAAGCAGAAAGTAAATAGCAGATGTGATCAGTGATGGTAATATGGACCGGGGTCCCATGATGTTCACTAGTGATGTCTCTCTCCCAAAAGACGATAAAACAGCTATGTGAGGTAAACGAATTACAGCTGGGCAATTGACAGAATTATGTGCGCAAACCAATGCTAACTATGTTGCAAGAAAGGTAGAGGTTCAAAGCATGGGCGGTACGCCAAGGCAAGTAGACCGAAATCCATCTGCATCTACTACTAATCATCCACCTTGAGATATCTATCCAGAACATCTCGCTGGTATTAAGTTGCGAGTCCCACCCATAGTGTAAACTCAAAGCAACAGACAACTGCATTAAAAGAACTTTGCGTAAAGTAAACAATCCTTGCACCCGCGGGCACAAGCACCGTTGTTTTCCCCCTTGTGGCAACAGCACATCCCCTAGACTCATGTTTCTGTCACTCAAGCTAGTCATTGAGGGGCATGAACCCACAATCAAGCATAACGTTCCCTCTTGGAGTCACTACCTACTACTTGGCCAAAGCAATAAATAGCAACAGAGAACATGCAAGAATTACTTACGAACATAAATATAAAAGAGGTAGATCAAATATATTACTCAAACACAATCTGAACATAATCTCACAATCCATCGGATCCCAGCAAACTCAACATAGCAACAGCATAAGGATTACATATGTGCCTCGATCATGTAGGGCAGCTCACGAGGTCTAATTAGTGAAGCACAAGAAGGGGAGGAGAACATCACATAGCTACTGGTCATGGACCCATGGTCCAAGGGAGACTACTCACAACTCATCCGGGAGGCGTCCATGGTGGTGGAGAGGCTCCCGGTGGTGATCCTCCCCTCCGGCAGGGTGCCGGGAAGAGTTCTCTTGGTGCTCCCTGATACGTCTCAAAGGTATCTACTTTTCCAAACACTTTTGATATTGTTCTGACCTCATTCTTGCATGATTTGGACTAAACTAACCCGGACTGACGCTGTTTTCAGCAGAGCTGCCTGTATGGTTTATTTGTGTGCAGGAAAACGGATTTTTAAGTATCTCAGAAAAATCCACGAAAAATCAGAGAAAATCCACGCACCCGAAGGAACCAAATGCCAGAAGTGGGGCCAGAGGGGGGCCAGGGGGTGCCCAGGCGCCCTGTGGGCGCCCCCCCTGGGTCGCGCCGGGAGGGCGCCTGGGTGGGGCCCACACCCCCTGGTGCCCTACTTTAGCCGTATTTTTCCTCCCGACGCAGAAACCCCAGATCGGAAGTTCTTTCGCAGTTTTTCATCGCGGAGCCGCCGCCACCCTCTGTTCTTCTTCGGGAGGGCTAATCTGGAGGCTGAATTGGCCTCCGGAGAGGGGAGATCGTCGCCATCGTCATCACCATCACCACTCCATCATCCCTCCATGACTTCCCCCTTCATGTGTGAGTAATTTCCCTGCTGTAGGCGAAGGGGGTGGTAGGGATTGGATGAGTTAGATCATGTAATAGTTTATCAGATTGTTGGGGGCATGTTGCCTATCATCTACTATGGTGTTTATCATCTTTGCTATAACTTGTTATTCTTAATGCTTGACACTTAGGGCCCGAGTGCCATGATTTCAGATCTGAACCATATGTGTTTGCATCAATATATTTGTGTTCTTGATCCTATCTATGAGTTGTATGCACCTGTTACGGTTCGGAACCGGCGATCCCAAAAGTGACAGCTTGGGACACCAAAGGGGATGGTCCGTAGTTTGAGGATTACATGTATCCATTGAGTTCATTGCTTTGTTCCGGTGCTCTTTGACAGGAGCACCTTAATATCCATTAGTTCCTTTTGGCCCCGTTCGTAGCGGGATGGTAGGACAAAAGATGTTGTGCAAGTTCTTATTGCAAGCATGCACAACTACCTACGGGATACATGCCTGATGTTTGATATTTGCCTAGATGATCATTACTTTTCCATGTGTCGTGCCCCAAGTTAGAATCTATCTCATCCATGCAGCGCCCAACCATCCATCTCCCTAGCCTACAGTATTTTAAACCCTGCTTGTCACTAGTCGCTACTTTTGCTATTTACTTTACTATCTACTGTTGCTATTTACTTTCGCTGTTTGCTTTTACTATTACTATCATCACTATCATATCACTGTTACCACTTATCTTTTGTTGCAAGTAAGTATATTTCCGGTGCGGTTGAATTGACAACTCAACTGTCAAAGCTTATAAATACTCTTTGGCTCCCCGTGTGTCGAATCAATAAATTGGGTTATTCTTACCCGCGAAGACTATCTCGATCCCTTATGGTTGAGGGTTATCAAGTACCGTTTTCTGGCGCCGTTGCCGGGGAGCATAGCAATATTTACAAGTCTACTTGAGGTATCCTACCTGCTGCACTTTATTCACTATGGGTAAGAAAGGAGACCCCAAGGTTCCTATCTTACTATCTACTACAAGAAGAGGTACTGCTCTGAGCACTAGTGCTACACTTGATTCACCTTCTGTTATGAGTAAGTTTGCCTCACCACTACCACATGATGCTCCTACTGAATCTGTTACTATGTCTGATACTCTTGATGATGCTTCTATTACTTTTGATGATGATATTAGTTTGCTTGGTTATGCTCTTGAGAAACAAATTGCTGCTGCTGCTGAAAAATATGGAATTGAACTTCCTGTTGCTCGCTACCCTATTGGTGAAACTTATGATTATCCTGATTTGAGTAAACTCAAAGAGAGGCTCCTTGATGATGATTACTATATGCTTGATGAAGATCTATGCAGGGAACTGACAGAGTTTACTGGCTCTGACCCAGAAGTTATTAAGAAAATATTTGAAAAACACTCTTTGAAAAACAAAACCGTTCCAAATCCTGAGTTTGCTACATCTCCTATATGCATTGATGATCCTGATTTTGACTTCTCTGTTGATCTTTCACTTATACCTATGGTTGAAGCTGACCCCTTTTATGGCAGAGAAAATGATGATGCTATTGCACACCTAACTAAACTTGGTGAGCTAGGTAGCCTGTTTACCACAGACGAGAAGATACGATACTTTTATATCACCAAGCTTCTTCCTTTCTCGTTGAAGGAAGGTGCTAAAGCATGGTATGATTCACTCCCATGCGGTTCTATTAAGAGTCCTCAGGACTTAGCTCACTCTTTTGTTGATAAGTACTTTCCTGCTCACATGCAACATGCTGCTTTACAAAGAATTTATAACTTTAAATAGTTGTAGGATGAGTCCCTCCCTAAAGCTTGGGGGAGGTACTGCGGTTTGATTCGGGCTAGACCAGGACATGAAATTCCTAAGAATGAATTAATTGATATATTCTATGCTGGTCTAACTGATGAATCCAGGTCCTATTTGGACAGTTGTGCTGGTGGTGTTTTCAGGAAAAGAACACCGGACGATGCGGAAGACTTAATGGGCAGAATTGCCAAAAACCATGAAGATTGGTCCATCCCTGAACCACCTCCACCAACAAAGAAGAGGGGCATGTTTGTTCTAAGCCCCGAGGATATGCGAGAAGCAAAGAAGTCTATTAAAGAGAAAGGTATTAAAGCTGAAGACGTGAAGAATCTACCCCCTATTGAGAAGCTGTGTGAGCCTACCACTCACCCTCCTATGGTAGAGGTACACTCTCTTTTAGATTTCAACGCAGGTGACATCCCTCATGGTAAACCTCCTGATCAATGTTTAGATGAGTTTGATAATTTCATTATGAAGCAGAATCATTTTAATGAGAGGATAGAAAGTCAGTTGCATGATAATTCCCTTGCTATCAAAAAGTTGCTTGATGTTTTAGATAGAACAGTTAATGATGTTCAATGTCTTGTGAAGCATTTTCATATGGTTCAAACTCAGCTTGATCAAATTTCTAGTGTGCAAATAGATTTGCTTGCTAACAATGCCAAACAAGATAAATTGCAGGCTTTTGGGATTAAGACCCGAGGAGGAACTAGTACTCAAGATCCTCTTTATCCAGAGGGACATCCGAAGAGAATCGAGCAAGATTCTCAAATGCAGGAAGAAGAAATTGTTGTCTCTCCAAATAGGAAGAAGAAACATAAGGAGACTGACAATTCTAATGATCCTATTGCAGATGAAGAGCCAGCTATTGATCCCAACAGTGTATCTATTTCCGATGCTGAGACTGAAGACGGTGCTGAACCTGGAGGTAATAATAATGAGAAGAATGATCCGCCTGAAGTTCGAGAAGAAGAAGCACCTGACAAACGTAAGAGGTACACTAAAGAAGACTTCATCGCAAGAAGACGTGGGAAGGAGAGAGAACCATGGGTACAGAAACCCATGCCCTTTCCAGGTAAGTCCATCAAATCTAAAGAAGAAGAGCATTACAATAAGTTCTGTGAATGGATTAAACCTCTTTTTCTTCAAATCCCTTTGACTGATGCTATTAAGTTACTTCCTTATTCAAAATATATGAAAGATATTGTCACTAACAAAAGAAAAGTTCCTAATGATGCAATATCTACTATGCTTGCTAACTACTCTTTCAGTGGCAAGATTCCTGAGAAGCTCGGTGATCCAGGTATACCCACCATTCCTTGCTCCATAAAGAATAATTATGTCAAAACTGCTTTATGTGATCTTGGAGCAGGAGTGAGTGTTATGCCTCTCTCTCTTTACGAGAGGCTTTGTTTAGAGAAACTAATTCCTACAGATATCTCCCTTCAGATGGCTGACAAGTCAACCGCTGTTCCGATAGGTATTTGTGAGGATGTTCCCGTAAAAGTTGCTAATTGTTTAATTCTTACTGATTTTGTTGTGCTTGACATGCCCGAGGATGGGAGCATGTCCATTATTCTTGGTAGACCTTTTCTTAACACCGCAGGTGCTATTATTGATTGCAACAAAGGGAAGGTTACCTTCCATGTGAATGATAAAGAACACACGGTATATTTTCCGAAGAAGACCGACAGGAGGCATGCCCTCAACTCTATAGAGAATATCGAGACTGTGAAAATTGGAGAATGGGACTGTCCACTACATGTGCCTCACAAATACAAAACTATCATGGTAGGGACAATGTCCATCGAGGTAAAAGTTCAGTGATTACTTCGTAGGAGGTGAGACTTTTTGCTCTATATATCGCTTGTTTGTTGGTAAGACTTGATCAACCTTACTAGTGAACGTGTTTTATATGGATAAAAAGTTGAGTTTGCTATGCTTTCATTTGTTTTTAGTTTTGTCCTACTTGCTGTACCAAGTATCTATGTTTTTGAAGCTTCACAATACTACTAACTGCTTCAAGTTTTCAGAGAGTTTCGCAGCTTTTTGAAACTTCGAAAAAATTCAACAGTGAAGTTTTCAGAAAAATTCCAGAAAAATTATATTAAAAATTTCCACAATGGGAGAGACCCGGAAAGTCCTGGGGCCAGCCAGGAGGGGCCACCAGTGGCCCAGGCGGCCAGCTGGCGCGGCCCAGCCCCTGGCCGCGCCCACAGGGCGCCTGGGGCCCACGGGACCCCCCTCCAGGTACTTCTTCATCCCTCCCCTCTCTCTTTTTCCAGAAACCCGAGTTCTGGTATTGTTCTTGCTGTTCTTGCTGTTCTTGGAGGCGATTCTTCGATCTCTCTCTACAGCCCATCATTTGAGCTAAAATTTTGAGCAAATACACCCTGGTATGTGACTCCTCCACCCCTCCAATTAGATTTTTGATTGGTGGCCTCATTTGTGAGTATTTAGTAGTTCTTGGTGCTGTAGAGATGAGCTCGCATGCATGTGTAGAAAGTTATTTTCCAAGTTTTGATGCAAGTTTATGCTTTGGGCAAGTGAGTTGAGTAGTTTGCCTTAGCTCACTTTGTTTTAATCCTCGTTTTTGTAAATTGTAAAAAAAATTCAGAAATGAGTTTGTTAGGAAGGGCAAAAGGATGGCTTGAGAAGAGGAGGCCCGCACACTCCGATCGAGTCACTAGAGCCGCAGCTTCACCATCGACTGCTAGGGTGAGCTATAATGAGGATCATGTGCCCCTGGAGTTGTTGGAGGACACAAGTCCAGCACGTGCGATGACATTTCCATGTGATGAATTCATGGAAGCTGCGGGAATCAAGGATGAGTTTTATAATCTTTGTGCTAATGCAGGTTTGACACGACTCGTCACGAGCCGTGTTACTCAGTATCAAAAACTCACCTCCGGTTTCATTAACAGTTTTAGATATAATCCTGATTCAGGTGCTATTGAGTTTAAAATTTATAATGATCTTATCACCATGACTCTGGGAAATTTTTGTGAAGTAATAGGTGTGCCGAACGTTGGGAGGACGGCAAGGATGGCCACTCAGCCCTCCGAGCTGAAAACCGTCATCAACTCTCTCTGCAGCATGGGTACGAGGGATATTCATCGGTCAAAGATCTCCAGCATCTTGTTTCCTCACCTCAGGTATTTTGCATATTATATTGCTAGAGGGGTGTTAGCTCGTGACAACACGAGCAACATTTCTGCTCCGGATATCGCTATCCTGGCAGCAGCCCTCTCAGGGAGGTCTGATTATAATCTTGGTACCTTAATTGCTCGACGCCTTGCTATGAACGGTAACAAGGGGGACTTATATGGTGGCATTTATGCCACACTTATCTTAGAGCATCTTGGAGGCACCCCACACCCTGATGATACTCCTTTTACTTATTTAAGCTTTGATCTTGCTGCTATGAAAAGGCATAAGTTTGTTACCATGGGTTCTGAGCTTGATAACCTTGTTTATATCTTGCGTTTCGGAACTACCGCGGAACGTGAGATCCGTCTACCTGCACCTCTTTTGTTTGATTTTTCTCGCAGGAACGGATGGTCCTTTGATGTTGTCCAGTTTGATGAGTTCATGGTCCAGCATCAGTTCCATAACCCCATGGAGGGGGTTGTGCCCGACGAGGAGAGGCACGGTGAGATACCACATTTTCAGGAAGAGACCGCCACCGAGTTTGGTGAAGGGTCTTCCTCTGTTTGGCGCTCGGAACCTTCCTCGTGGGAGACTCCGAGGAGTTCGGTGTACGGGCCATCATCCTTCTACGACCCTTGGTCTCACCACCATACCCCTGGAGCAGGAGGCTCCTGGGGGCAGTAGCTGCTACCAACTTAGGCCAAAAGCCTAAGCTTGGGGGAATACGTGCCCTTCTCACTTTTTCCATTGTATTATCCGTTTTATTAACTTTGATCTTTTCAAAGTTTTTGCCCGTTCTTCTTTATTTTTCTCTTTGCAAAAACAACAAAAAGATTTTCTCTTTCTTTTGCTTTTATTCAACCTTTAAAAAAAACCAAAAAGATTTCCTTTTTTCTCTCTCTTTAGTTTGCTTTGTTTTCAGAGATCAGCACGAGTCCGTGATGGCATTTGATTATATTTCCTACGTTCGATCGTGCAAGTGACAAGCAGTAATGACGAAGATCGACTGAAAGGAAGCAACAAGGAAGACCGGTATGAACTCTTATTGTTTCTACTTTTGTACATATGCCTGTACTTATGATCTAGAGACCAGCTTGTAGCGACATAGTGCTATGTTTAGAATGCTCTTCCAGTGGTTCATGCTTTCCTTGTGGCTAGTCTCGAATAACTAGAGTATATAATGTGTTATTGAAATGATCTACATGCATTGCACTGTTCATAGTCTGGTATACTAAGGTGGTATTTCCCTTTAGAGAATTTTTGGATTGACTTGGCACATGCTTACACATGTTTAAGACTAAAAGTCTTCTTTGCCTTGATGATCTTTGAGTTTTAGAATAGTTATATCACTTTCATGCCCGATTCAATGTTGCTTTGTCGCTCTGCATGATTATGACCGTTATTGCTCTCTAGTTGGTCGCTTCCCAGTCTTTTGCTAAACTTCCACCCGTACTAAGCGGAATGACTGCTTGTGCATCCAAAACCTTTAAACATGTTATGCCATATGAGTCCACTATACCTTCCTATACATGGTATTTACCTGCCATTCCTAACGAAGACTTTCATGTACCATCTCGAAATTATTCAAAAGCATTTCTCTTTTTGTGCCTATGTTTTAGCTAATGAGGAAGTAGTAGTTAATTCATGATCTCTTTAAGTTGGACAAGTTTCACCCCTGGATTGCATGTATAATGTGCAAACCCCTAATATGAAAAGGAACTGGCATTGAGTGCGCCCGGCTCAAAAAGATAATATAACAAACAAACCCTCCTTCACGCTTTGTTCATGAGAAATCAGAAAACTTTGGCAGTGATAAACAAAGGAGATTAAGAGGATGTGATCGTCCTCATGCGGGAGCCGTTCCTCGAGACTTGTCCACTTAAAAGGTGATTGAGTTATCTGCTAGCATTCATTGACGAAATATGCACTTCTCAAAACATGTTTACTTCTATTTTTAAAATCAAGAGCTCTGGTACATGTTTAGTTTTTGTTTCCGACCACGGGTTTTCAACCTTGCCAATAAAAGCCACGGTTCGAGAGTCTCACCTTCTTTCTTCAAAGCACCGACTAGGAGAGCATAATTGTCATTCTGAGTGTAATGTGCATTGTCCCAAAGTATTACATTGTCTTCTGCATACTTGTGATATGATTTATTCTGAAATTCTTAGTTCTAGTCTCCTTTAAAACTCTGGAGGAGTCTCTGCATTTATGTTTTGCTTCACTCATGGAGGCTAGCGAGATACCACCCTAATATGCTTAAGCTATGTGCAATGTGATCTTGTCTTGATTTTCAGTAATATATTATTTACTTCTAAGCATTTGTGACTGGTCACTTGAAAGAAGGATTGCTCCTTGCATTGTCCTCATAAGTACTGTTTCAATACTTGCTAAACTCTTTTCGTAGTACATGCTTATATACATCTAATGAAGCAAAAGAGTTTGTCAAAGTTTTCTTTGTCGCGCCCAGTTCGTTGAACTGAATTGCTTGAGGTCAAGCAATATGCTAAGCTTGGGGGAGTTGATACGTCTCAAACGTATCTACTTTTCCAAACACTTTTGATATTGTTCTGACCTCATTCTTGCATGATTTGGACTAAACTAACCCGGACTGACGCTGTTTTCAGCAGAGCTGCCTGTATGGTTTATTTGTGTGTAGGAAAACGAATTTTTAAGTATCTCAGAAAAATCCACGAAAAATCAGAGAAAATCCACGCACCCGAAGGAACCAAATGCCAGAAGTGGGGCCAGAGGGGGGCCAGGGGGTGCCCAGGCGCCCTGTGGGCGCCCCCCCCGGGCTTCGCCGGGGGGGGGGGGGCGCCTGGGTGGGGCCCACACCCCCTGGTGCCCTACTTTAGCCCGTATTTTTCCTCCCGACGCAGAAACCCCAGATCGGAAGTTCTTCCGCAGTTTTTCGTCGTGGAGCCGCCGCCACCCTCTGTTCTTCTTCGGGAGGGCTAATCTGGAGGCTGAATTGGCCTCCGGAGAGGGGAGATCGTCGCCATCGTCATCACCATCACCACTCCATCATCCCTCCATGACTTCCCCCTTCATGTGTGAGTAATTCCCCTGCTGTAGGCGAAGGGGATGGTAGGGATTGGATGAGTTAGATCATGTAATAGTTTATCAGATTGTTGGGGGCATGTTGCCTATTATCTACTATGGTGTTTATCATCTTTGCTACAACTTGTTATTCTTAATGCTTGACACTTAGGGCCCGAGTGCCATGATTTCAGATCTGAACCATATGTGTTTGCATGAATATATTTGTGTTCTTGATCCTATCTATGAGTTGTATGCACCTGTTACGGTTCGGAACCGGCGATCCCAAAAGTGACAGCTTGGGACACCAAAGGGGATGGTCCGTAGTTTGAGGATTACATGTATCCATTGAGTTCATTGCTTTGTTCCGGTGCTCTTTGACAGGAGCACCTTAATATCCATTAGTTCCTTTTGGCCCCGTTCGTAGCGGGATGGTAGGACAAAAGATGTTGTGCAAGTTCTTATTGCAAGCACGCACAACTACCTACAGGATACATGCCTGATGTTTGATATTTGCCTAGATGATCATTACTTTTCCGTGTGTCGCGCCCCAAGTTAGAATCTATCTCATCCATGCAGCGCCCAACCATCCATCTCCCTAGCCTACAGTATTTTAAACCCTGCTTGTCACTAGTCGCTACTTTTGCTATTTACTTTACTATCTACTGTTGCTATTTACTTTCGCTGTTTGCTTTTACTATTACTATCATCACTATCATATCACTGTTACCACTTATCTTTTGTTGCAAGTAAGTATATTTCAGGTGCGGTTGAATTGACAACTCAACTGTCAAAGCTTATAAATACTCTTTGGCTCCCCGTGTGTCGAATCAATAAATTGGGTTATTCTTACCCGCGAAGACTATCTCGATCCCTTACGGTTGAGGGTTATCACTCCCGATCTTGGAAGCGCGGCGGCGGCGGAACAGAGATGAGATCGCGAAAAAGGGTTCCCGTCTCGAGGGTTTCGGGACGCGTGTTAAATATATGCCAAAGGGGGGCATCAGCGGAGGCCCGGGGGGCCCAGGCGCCCCCCCCGGCGCGGCCAGGAGGGGGGCGCGCCACCAGGGCGCCTGGAGCCCTGGTGGCCCCTCTCCGGCCCTACTTCGGCTGCCGGGAAGCTTCTGGAACGCTGATTTTTTATATAATTTTTCCGGGATTTTTCGGGCAGTTTTCGTAATGGGAAAACCTGAAATACAAAAACAGCAGAAAACAGAAACTGGCACTGGGGTGCACTGAGTTAATAGGTTAGTCCAAATATGATCAAAAGTGTATGGAAGTGTATAAATATCATAGCAATATCACCCAAAAGAGGCATGGAGCAGGCAGAAATTATAGATACGTTTTGGACGTATCACCGCCCATGCTTTTGAGCCTCTACCTTTCTTTACAGCGTAGTTAGCATTGGTTTGCGCACATAATCCTGTCAATTGCCCAGCTGTAATTTGTTTACCTCGCTTAGCTGTTTTATCGTCTTTTGGGAGAGAGACATCACTAGTGAACATCATGGGACCCCGGTCCATATTACCATCACTGATCACACCCGCTATTTACTTCCTCTTCTTATTTCCTAGTTGCAGTCATACCTATCACTATTACCTCTTGTGTTTGATCCTTTGTAAACAGCAAGGCCGGAGGGATTGACAACCTCTCTGTACTCATTGGGAGCAAAGTTATTTGTATCTGTGTGCAGGTCCTGTCAACTGCTAAAGTTGGCGCCGTTAGCGTTGACACCTACTTGTTGGCCCTCGGAGTCTCACGGGATTCGATCCTTGGTATCTTGCCAAGGGAAACTTGCCGTTACGCTACATCTCAAACCTTCCAATTGGGGTAACCAACGAGGGGCGAGAAGCCATCATTTACGTGTTAGCGTATTGTTTTACTGTCTTTGTCATCAAGCCGATCGTATATTATGCCCGGTAGCATCTTATCTTGAAGAATTTGTTCCTCGGTAGCCGACCTGTTTGTTGTGTTTGGGATCAGTTCAAAACTTTCGCAAGAAATTTTGAATCTCCTGTTCTCCCCCCTCTGGTCGATATACTCTCGGTCCTAACAATTGGTATCATAGCTGGTACTACATGACTGTGTTTATTTAAGGTCTAACGTCCTTGGATTTTTGAGTATGTCGTTGATACGTCCAAAACGTATCTATAATTTCTGCTTGCTCCATGCCTCTTTTGGGTGATATTGCTATGATATTTATACACTTCCATACACTTTTGATCATATTTGGACTAACCTATTAACTTAGTGCACCCCAGTGCCAGTTTCTGTTTTCTGTTGTTTTTGTATTTTAGGTTTTCCCATTACGAGAACTGCCAGAAAAATCCCGGAAAAATTATATAAAAAATCAGTGTTCCAGAAGCTTCCCAGCTGCCAAAGGACAGCCGGAGGGGGGCCACCAGGGCTCCAGGCGCCCTGGTGGCGCGGCCCCCCCTGGCCGCGCCGGGGGGGCGCCTGGGCCCCCCGAGCCTCCGCTGATGCCCCCCTTTGGCATATATTTATATCGCGTCCCGAAACCCTCGAGACGGGAACCCTTTTTCGCGATCTCATCTCTGTTCCGCCGCCGCCGCCGCTTCCAAGATCGGGAGCACCAGGAGAACTCTTCCCGGCACCCTGCCGGAGGGGAGGATCACCACCGGGAGCCTCTCCACCACCATGGACGCCTCCCGGATGAGTTGTGAGTAGTCTCCCTTGGATCATGGGTCCATGACCAGTAGCTATGTGATGTTCTCCTCCCGTTCTTGTGCTTCACTAATTAGTCCTCGTGAGCTGCCCTACATGACCGAGGCACATATGTAATCCTTATGCTGTTGCTATGTTGAGTTTGCTGGGATCTGATGGATTGTGAGATTATGATCAGATTGTGTTTGAGTAATATATTTGATCTACCTCTTTTATATTTATGTTCGTAAGTAATTCTTGCATGTTCCCCATTGTTATTTATTGCTTTGGCCAAGTAGTAGGTAGTGACTCCAAAAGGGAACGTCATGCTTGATTGTGGGTTCATGCCCCTCGATGACTAGCTTGAGTGACAGAAACATGAGTCTAGGGGATGTGCTGTTGCCACAAGGGGGAAAACAACGGTGCTTGTGCCCGCGGGTGCAAGGATTGTTTACTTTACGCAAAGTTCTTTTAATGCAGTTGTCTGTTGCTTTGAGTTTACACTATGGGTGGGACTCGCAACTTAATACCAGCGAGATGTTCTAGATAGATATCTCAAGGTGGATGATTAGTAGTAGACATTGATGGATTTCGGTCTACTTGCCTTGGCGTACCGCCCATGCTTTGAACCTCTACCTTTCTTGCAATATAATTAGCATTGGTTTGCGCACATAATTCTGTCAATTACCCACCTGTAATTCGTTTACCTCACATAGCTGTTTTATCGTCTTTTGGGAGAGAGACATCACTAGTGAACATCATGGGACACCGGTCCATATTACCATCATTGATCACATCCACTATTTACTTTACGCTTTTACTTACTATTGCAGCATTACCTATCACTATTATCACTTGTGTTTGATCCTTGGTAAACTACAAGGCCGGGGAGATTGACAACCTCTCTGTACTCGTTGGGAGCAAAGTTATTTGTATCTGTGTGCAGGTCCACGTTGATTGCTAATATATCTAGCGCCGTTAGCAGTTGACACCTTCTTGTTGAAACTGGGAGTCTCAGGGGAAATCGATCCTTGGTATCTTTGCCAAGGGAAAACTTCCGCTACACTGCATCTCAAACCTTCCACTTGGGGTAACCAACGAGGGGCGAGAAGCCATCAAGCAAAGTTTTCTGGCGCCGTTGCCGGGGACTCCACTCTTCAAGATAGGGGAGTTGCACGCTATCTTTTATCTTTGCTTTTTAGTCTTGTTAGTTTACCTTTCAGTTTTCTTTATGTCTTTTCACTACTTTTGCTTAATGGAAAACAACAAAAATATGAGAGAGCTTTATAAGCTCTACCTTGCTTTGGGACATGATGTGTTTGAAGAGAAAATTAAAAAACCTATGGAACTTCTTTATTTGCATAACAATCATGATGGTGGTGATGTTATTAGTATGCTTTCTTTGAATATCAATATTGCTAATGACATGGAAAGCTCTAAGCTTGGGGATGACACGTTTGATGAACATGATATTTTTAGTCCCCCAACTTTTGAAGAGAAAATTTACTTTGACGATACTTTGCTTCTTATATATGATGATTACAATGATGAATATGATGTTTTCAGTCCACCTACTATTGAGGATAAAATTTATTATGATTATGATATGCCTCCTAAATACAATGATTACCATGATGGTTATGATTGCTTTACTCTCACTATTCCTAATAAGAAAGATTTTGCTTATATGAAGAGTAATGACACTTTTTTGCATGTGGATCATGGTAACAATGCTTTATGTGATGCTTATATTGTTGAGTTTATTCGTGATCCCACTGAAAATTATTATGAGAAGGGAACATATGCTTATAGATATTTCAATGATATCAAGTTCCCTCTCTTTATGTTGAAGGTTTTGAAGCTACACTTGTTTTGCCTTCCTATGCTTATTGCTTTATGCTTCAATGAATTATTCTATTGCAATATTCCTATGCATAGGAAGCATGTTAGGCTTAAATGTGTTTGGTATTTGCTTCTTGATGCTCTCTTTTGTTCTTCAACTCTTATTCCTACGAGAGCATCATTAAAGTCTCATGCCTAGCTTAAAGGCATAAAAGAAAGCGCTTTTGGGAGGCAGCCCACATGAATAAAATTTTGCTTTTGTTGTGTCTTGATGTTGTTTACTACAGTAGCATCATCATTGTATCTTTGCTTTTCAATTTTGTGCCAAGTGTAGCCTCTGATTGCAAGAAAGTTCAAAAGTTGTGACGTGCTGTCCAGGAAACAGATTCTGTCCTTGGATAGAAAAATTCGTATAAAATCACCAGATCATCTTTTTGGTCTGAATTTTTTCAACAGCGTGCTCTATACAATTGTCTTTCGAGCGTCTGTTCTAAGTTTTTTGATTAGAGTTGCAGAAGTGCCCCAAAAAAAATCATTTACTACCTGCTGTTCTGTTTTTCACAGATTCTGTCCTGTTTTGCCTTTCCTTCATTTTGCAAACCTTGAGCTTGCTTTTTCTTGGCAAAAACCTTTTGGCAATCTTGAGAAACAGTAGATCTTCAACAATATCCTTATTTCCAGCAAGGAACAATTATTTTATTATGGGTACTAACCTCACTAATCAGTTTATGATGAGTTATGTATGAAGGGAGTTTTCAAGTGTGCGAGGGAAGATGATAAAAAGATTCAGGAGTGTCAAACGCTCAAGCTTGGGGATGCCCCCGTGCACCCCCAAGAAATATTCAAGGAGACTCAAGCGTCTAAGCTTGGGGATGCCCCCGTGCATCCCCTTCTCCATCAACATTATCAGTTCGTCTTTCGTTCCACTATATTTTTATCACTTCATGTGTTATGTGCTATGCTTGGAGCGTCTTGCTTTTAGTTTTCTTTAGCTTTTCATAACGAGTCGGAACTCAGCTTTCTTTATGTGGGAGAGAAACACGCTCCACTTCTACCTAGAACATAACATAGAATTTTCATGTCTATCTTTGCTGTGTGTGTTCTTTGTCTTTCAAATAGCTACTATCATGCTTAGCTTTTAGTTTTCATGCTTATCTTTTTAAAGAGCTTTTGTTTAGTTGGTTGCTTGAACTCTCTTTAATTATCATGATTATCTTATTAAGAGAGTTTGTTTCCGTTGCATTGGTTGGTATGTCTATGATAAAGATGCTACGTGCATAATGGTGCTTAGTAATTCATGTTTTCTTATGGTTAGTCTCAAATAGTTGGAGGGTTTCCAATGTGTTATTGGAGTACCAACATGATTTGTTTGCCTATGATGTGGTATGGTTTAGTAATATCTTCCTTCAAGAACTTATTTTGATTGACTTGACGTATGCTCACGCATATTTAAGACTGTAAAGAAAGTCTGTCAAGCCTTGATGATCTTTTATTTCTGAGTAGCGATATAACTACCATGCCTGATTCAATGTTGCTTTGTCGCTCTGCATGATTATGACCGTCATTGCTCTCTTAGTTGGTCGCTCCCAGTCTTTTGCTAACCTTCGCCTGTACTAAGCGGACTGACTGCTTGTGCATCCAAATTCCTTTAAACCAGTTATGCCATATGCGTACACCATACCTTCCTACATGGTATTTACCTGCCATTCCTAACGGAGACTTTCATGTACCATCTCGAAATTATTCAAAGAAAAAGAAAAAAATGCATTCCTATTTTGGGCCTCTGTTTTAAGTCCATGAGGAAGTAGTAGTTAATTCATGATCTTTTTAAGTTGGACAAGCTTCACCCCGGGATTGCATGTATAATGTGCAAACCCTTAACACGAGAAGGAACTGGCATTGAGTGCGCCCGGCTCAAAATTAATATAACAAACAAACCCTCCTTCACGCTTTGTTCATGAGAAATCAGAAAACTTTGGCAGTGATAAACAAAGGAGATTAAGAGGATGTGATCGTCCTCATTCGGGAGCCGTTCCTCGAAACTTGTCCCTCTCAAGAAGTAATTGAGTTATCTGCTAGCATTCGTTGACGAAACATGCATTATCTAAGAAGAAAAAAATAATTATTACCTCTGTTTTTAAAACCAAGAGCTCTGGTACATGCTTTGTCTTTGTTTCCGACTACGGGTTTTCAACCTTGCCAACAAAAGCCACGGTTCGAGAGTCTCCACCTTCTTTTAAAGCACCAACTACTGAGAGCATGATTGTCATTCTGAGTGTAATGTGCATTGTCCCAAAGTAGCATTGTCTTTTGCATGATTATGATATCGTTTATTTTGAAATCATTGTATCTAGTCATCACTTAAACCTTGGAGGTGCCCCTGCATTTATGTTTTGCTTCACTAAAGGGGGCAAGCGAGATATCACTTTATCATATTTGCACACCATGCTCATTACAAATCTATTTGATGTTTCAATATCATGTTGTAAAACTTTCAGTTCTTTGTGATTTTCTCATGAGGCAACTTAATTACTACAGATTCATTGTCTCAGTAAGCTTTTGTTCATATGACTATGAAAAATCCTTATATGGTTAATAGCATGTCACCACAGAAATTATTCTTGTTATCATTTACCTACTCGAGGACGAGCAGGAAATAAGCTTGGGGATGTTGATACGTCCAAAACGTATCTATAATTTCTGCTTGCTCCATGCCTCTTTTGGGTGATATTGCTATGATATTTATACACTTCCATACACTTTTGATCATATTTGGACTAACCTATTAACTTAGTGCACCCCAGTGCCAGTTTCTGTTTTCTGCTGTTTTTGTATTTCAGGTTTTCCCATTACGAGAACTGCCAGAAAAATCCCAGAAAAATTATATAAAAAATCAGCGTTCCAGAAGCTTCCCAGCTGCCAAAGGACAGCCGAAGGGGGGCCACCAGGGCTCCAGGCGCCCTGGTGGCGCGGGCCCCCCCTGGCCGCGCCGGGGGGGGGGGGGGGCGCCTGGGCCCCCCGAGCCTCCGCTGATGCCCCCCTTTGGCATATATTTATACCGCGTCCCGAAACCCTCGAGACGGGAACCCTTTTTCGCGATCTCATCTCTGTTCCGCCGCCGCCGCCGCTTCCAAGATCGGGAGCACCAGAAGAACTCTTCCCGGCACCCTGCCGGAGGGGAGGATCACCACCGGGAGCCTCTCCACCACCATGGATGCCTCCCGGATGAGTTGTGAGTAGTCTCCCTTGGACCATGGGTCCATGACCAGTAGCTATGTGATGTTCTCCTCCCGTTCTTGTGCTTCACTAATTAGTCCTCGTGAGCTGCCCTACATGATCGAGGCACATATGTAATCCTTATGCTGTTGCTATGTTGAGTTTGCTGGGATCCGATGGATTGTGAGATTATGTTCAGATTGTGTTTGAGTAATATATTTGATCTACCTCTTTTATATTTATGTTCGTAAGTAATTCTTGCATGTTCCCCGTTGTTATTTATTGCTTTGGCCAAGTAGTAGGTAGTGACTCCAAGAGGGAACGTTATGCTTGATTGTGGGTTCATGCCCCTCGATGACTAGCTTGAGTGATAGAAACATGAGTCTAGGGGATGTGATGTTGCCACAAGGGGGAAAACAACGGTGCTTGTGCCCGCGGGTGCAAGGATTGTTTACTTTACGCAAAGTTCTTTTAATGCAGTTGTCTGTTGCTTTGAGTTTACACTATGGGTGGGACTCGCAACTTAATACCAGCGAGATGTTCTGGATAGATATCTCAAGGTGGATGATTAGTAGTAGATGCAGATGGATTTCGGTCTACTTGCCTTGGCGTACCGCCCATGCTTTGAACCTCTACCTTTCTTGCAACATAGTTAGCATTGGTTTGCGCACATAATTCTGTCAATTGCCCAGCTGTAATTCGTTTACCTCACATAGTTGTTTTATCGTCTTTTGGGAGAGAGACATCACTAGTGAACATCATGGGACCCCGGTCCATATTACCATCATTGATCACATCCGCTATTTACTTTCCGCTTTTTACTTACTATTGCAGCAATACCTATCACTATTATCACTTGCGTTTGATCCTTTGTAAACGACAAGGCCGGAGGGATTGACAACCTCTCTGTACTCGTTGGGAGCAAAGTTATTTGTATCTGTGTGCAGGTCCACGTTGATTGCTAATATCTGGCGCCGTTAGCAGTTGACACCTTCTTGTTGAAACTGGGAGTCTCAGGGGAAATCGATCCTTGGTATCTTTGCCAAGGGAAAACTTCCGCTACACTGCATCTCAAACCTTCCACTTGGGGTAACCAACGAGGGGCGAGAAGCCATCAAGCAAAGTTTTCTGGCGCCGTTGCCGGGGACTCCACTCTTCAGGATAGGGGAGTTGCACGCTATCTTTTACCTTTGCTTTTTAGTTTTGTTAGTTTACCTTTCAGTTTTTGCTTTAGTATCTTTTATCGAAAATCACAAAAAATAGTTATCTTGCTTGCTTGCTGCTATGGGTTCCACCGAGAACACCAAGTTGTGTGACTTCACTAGTCATAACAACGATGACTTTATCTGCACACCTATCACTACACCTGCCACTTCAGCACCTTCGTATGAAATTAAACCTGCTTTACTGAACTTAGTCATGAAAGATCAATTCTCCGGTGCTGGAGATGATGCTGCTTTACACTTAAACAACTTTGTTGAACTTTGTGATATGCAAAAGTACCATGAATTTGCCCTTGGAGCTCTTCAATTCTTTCTTCAGACGCGGTGATGCTTTTCCACATCTCCTTCATCTCCTTCAGGAAGTAGTTCTTCAGCCCGTTGATGATGTCAAAGTTAGCTTCAACACCACGCTCGATCATCTTCTTGTACTCGAAGACTTCTTGCTCCACTTCTTCCAGCCTGGCCTGGATGCTCCCCTCCTAGATAGGTCCCTTCAGATCTTCTTGATGAAGGACACCGTCCTCCATCCGAACAACCTGAGGGTGCTTCTTCACCTCAGCGAGGTAAGGGTTGATGACGTTGACGACGAACTTGTCCTTGGGGGAACTTGGAGAAGCCATGGCACCTAGATTCAGCTGAAAGATTCCCTGGCAGAAACAGAACGAAAAGAAAACACATGCAATCGCAAGATACGTTGCCGGAACAATCCGGGCAAATATATAGCAAAAATTTATGCACAGAAAGGAAGGTAACAGGCTAAAGCGGGGTCGGAGACGGACCCCCTGGCGATACGTCCAAAACGTATCTATAATTTCTGCTTGCTCCATGCCTCTTTTGGGTGATATTGCTATGATATTTATATACTTCCATAGACTTTTGATCATATTTGGACTAACCTATTAACTCAGTGCACCCCAGTGCCAGTTTCTGTTTTCTGCTGTTTTTGTATTTCAGGTTTTCCCATTACGAGAACTGCCAGAAAAATCCCGGAAAATCATATAAAAAATCAGCGTTCCAGAAGCTTCCCGGCACCCGAAGTACAGCCGGAGGGGGGCCACCAGGGCTCCAGGCGCCCTGGTGGCGCGGCCCCCCTCCTGGCCGCGCCGGGGGGGCGCCTGGGCCCCCCAGGCCTCGTCTGATGCCCCCCTTTGGCATATATTTATATCGTGTCCCGAAACCCTCGAGACGGGAACCCTTTTTCGCGATCTCATCTCTGTTCCGCCGCCGCCGCGCTTCCAAGATCGGGAGCACCAGGAGAACTCTTCCCGGCACCCTGCCGGAGGGGAGGATCATCACCGGGAGCTTCTCCACCACCATGGACGCCTCCCGGATGAGTTGTGAGTAGTCTCCCTTGGACCATGGGTCCATGACCAGTAGCTATATGATGTTCTCCTCCTGTTCTTGTGCTTCACTAATTAGTCCTCGTGAGCTGCCCTACATGATCGAGGCACATATGTAATCCTTATGCTGTTGCTATGATGAGTTTGCTGGGATCCGATGGATTGTGAGATTATGTTCAGATTGTGTTTGAGTAATATATTTGATTCACCTCTTTTATATTTATGTTCGTAAGTAATTCTTGCATGTTCTCCGTTGTTATTTATTGCTTTGGCCAAGTGGTAGGTAGTGACTCCAAGAGGGAACGTTATGCTTGATTGTGGGTTCATGCCCCTCGATGACTAGCTTGAGTGACAGAAACATGAGTCTAGGGGATGTGCTGTTGCCACAAGGGGGAAAACAACGGTGCTTGTGCCCGCGGGTGCAAGGATTGTTTACTTTACGCAAAGTTCTTTTAATGCAGTTGTCTGTTGCTTTGAGTTTACACTATGGGTGGGACTCGCAACTTAATACCAGCGAGATGTTCTAGATAGATATCTCAAGGTGGATGATTAGTAGTAGACATTGATGGATTTCGGTCTACTTGCCTTGGCGTACCGCCCATGCTTTGAACCTCTACCTTTCTTGCAATATAATTAGCATTGGTTTGCGCACATAATTCTGTCAATTACCCACCTGTAATTCGTTTACCTCACATAGCTGTTTTATCGTCTTTTGGGAGAGAGACATCACTAGTGAACATCATGGGACACCGGTCCATATTACCATCATTGATCACATCCACTATTTACTTTACGCTTTTACTTACTATTGCAGCATTACCTATCACTATTATCACTTGCGTTTGATCCTTTGTAAACTACAAGGCCGGGGAGATTGACAACCTCTCTGTACTCGTTGGGAGCAAAGTTATTTGTATCTGTGTGCAGGTCCACGTTGATTGCTAATATATCTGGCGCCGTTAGCAGTTGACACCTTCTTGTTGAAACTGGGAGTCTCAGGGGAAATCGATCCTTGGTATCTTTGCCAAGGGAAAACTTCCGCTACACTGCATCTCAAACCTTCCACTTGGGGTAACCAACGTGGGGCGAGAAGCCATCAGTCGTATGCAGGTAGATCCTCGCACTCTGAAAGATTTCCTATCTTTGATGGAAATGACTATCTATACTGGAAGGAACGCATGAGAATCAGAATTCAAGATGTCAACTACTATATGTGGCAAATTGTGTAAGATGGCTATACCATTCAGCAACCAAATGATCTCAACGCCGATGATAAAGTAAATTTGCAATTAGATGCTCAGGCAAAAGACATCATCTGCAGCAGTCTATCAAAAGATATATTCTTTCGATTTTAAAGGCTCAATACTGCAAAGCAACTCTGGGATGCCATCAACAACAGTCATGAAGAATTTGTTGCCAGATCAGATCCCCACACTCAAATGCTTCGTGCTATGTTCACTGGATTCAAAAGCCTTCGTAAAGAAAGTGCTATGGAACTCACTAATCGATTGACAAACATTGTCGAAAGACTTCGTCAAAAAGGAGTAACACATATCACTGATGGAGATGTGGTCAACAAACTTCTTAGTGCTCTTGATGAATCCTTCGATGCCATAGTAGCTGAAATCAAACAAAGACCGACTATGAAGAGCTTCACTATGTTGAGGTCATGACTCTCCTATCAATTCACGAAGAGAAGTTGGAACTTGAAAATGTTGATCAATAATCCTCTTCGGAATGAGAAGGAGAAATTCTCTCACACTATGGCAGTTCTGAAAAAGAAGAAGATGTCGAAAATCAACACATTATCACTCAAGAACTTGAAATGCTCACACAAAGGCTAAGTGATATAAAAAGACACAATCTCTACCTCATAAATGATGAAGAGGTTCACGCACCAGAATCATCAAGAAGATGATTGCCTCCAAAAGAAATGAAATGCTTCAAGTGCAAACAATTCGGACATGTTATTGTAGACTATCCGTGCTGGGAAGGAAACCTAGCAACATATGGAAATATCTTCACTTCAGCGGTTTTACTCGAGTGGATCATCATACTAAGCTCTTGAAGGAAATTGCATCTCCGTCATCTTCTTCGTTGAGACAAGTCACTAACGTGAAAAACAGAGCAATCATTTAATCAAATATGAAGAAAATGTCTCGGCTAAACAAAGCATGTGCTGATCTAACAATGGACTCTGAAGAAGAAGCCACTAACATTGAATCATATGATGAAGAGTTCTACAAAAAGATTGGGAGAAGCAATGCTTATGTGGACATTGAAACATCGATGAATATCAGTGAATCAGATACTGATGATGATGTTTCAAGTAACGATGATTCAAGCGATAATGAACCAGTTGCCTTTTGTCTCATGGCAAAAAACTCAAAGGATCAGGTATCAGCAAATCAAGTTAACTCTGTGAATGAATACTTGCCTGAATATGTTGCCTATACTAAGTTGGTCAAAATTGCCAAATCTCAACAAGATGAGCTTGAAAGACTCGAGAAAAGTCTCAGGAAAACAGAAGGGTTACTGGTCGAAGAGATGGAGAAAAATTAAAAGTTGACTGAAAAGCATGAAGCTTTTTCTTCAACCTTTGATAAACTTTCCACTCGGTATGATTCACTTACAATTGACTATGAGAGTTTATCATATGAACTCCTTCACATGAATCAAGAACTTGAGTCACTGAAAGAGTCTCATAACTTGTTGGCAAAAGGAAAAGCTTCTCTCTTTGCCGAGAAATCTCATCACTTTCCTGATGATTTTGATACTCCATGTTTAAAATGTTTAGAAAGATGGAATGCTGATTTAACTGCAAAATCTTCAAATAACATCAACGAGAATATTGCAACAACTGTGATGAATATCACTAACCCCTCTACCGAGGAATTTGCTGTTGTCATTGAAGAAAATTGCAGGCTAAAGGAACTACTTGAGACTGGAATGCTAAGGATCCTGAAAGGGCCTCAAACCCTGTGCAATGTGCTCAAGAAGTCCATACTGCATAAAAATCCTCAGAAAGAAGGGCTGGGTTTCGAAAAGAAACTCAATGTGAATGGATCCTATTGGACTCCCGAGCAATATCCTAAAACGACCTGGATTCGTGCTAAGAGTAAAACTCTCGAACCTGAAACTCTAACAGGTTATCATTTGCCCATTTTTGTTGTTTTTAATGAGTCTGACGACTCAAACTATAAACTTTTCAAACAACAGAATGGAAAAGTTTTCGCTCAATATGTTGGAACTAACTGCAGGTCAAGCTCTCCCAAGAAGCAAATATGGGTAAAGAAGTGTATGATCAAAAATTTACATGTGTCATGGCTTCCATGGGAGAGAGGAGAGGAGGCGCTAAAGTACGGATCTCGCTATCACCTGCGTCACATATGCGGCACCCATTGCCGCAAGAGAGAGATAGAGCGATGAGATGAGTTTCAGGAGGGTTAGGGTTATGGGGGAGAAAGAAGTGAGGTGTAAACAGTTCCATCTTCGAAGACGTGCATGAGGGGCGGAAGAAAAATGAAGAGGGACGAAGGAGATGGATGAAGAGGTGGTTGGGAGGAAAATTTGACGTAATATGGAACCTTGCGTGTTTGTTAGGTAGTAGAGTCTCTCTGGAGTTGCATGGCTTTGTAACACCCCCAGATTCTTACCACAGTGATCACCTCTTAGTCATGCCATGTCATCATCATTTGCCTAATGTGATCACAGGGGATAAACACCCAATTCCAAATTTCCTCTGAAATCAATCCAAATTCTATCTGCAAATTGAAGTTGCTCCAAAAATTATGGAAAAATGTTCATTCTTTAGCAAATAATCCAAAACAATGTTTGTTAAGGAAAACAACATCACCATCAACTCCAAGTGGGCTATAGCATTTAAAACAGTGTAAAATAGCACTATTAAATGTCTAAAACATTTTTTTCAAAATGCAGACAAAGTCCAAAAATCTTCAACCTTGGTGAGGCACTGCCTAAACCCATTGTGGAATTAATGGGACACTTCCCATATTTTTCTTAAGTGAATAGGGTGCCCAAACATCTCTTTTCCTCCCTGTTAATACAGAAAACAGAAAAAGGATGAGAGGAAAAGAAAGCCCACCGTGCCACTGGGCCTCTTCACTGTTGATCCAGCCCAGCCCACCCGAGCCTGTCTCCCCCCTCTCACCTGCTCCCCGCTCGCTGTCACCACCGCACGCGCCCGCGCCGGCGATTCACCACGCGCCGGCCATCCGTCGAAGACTCGGGGGGATAAGGACCTCCTGCCGGCGTCTCTATCTCCCCTGCGAAACCCTAGCCCCCTCATTTCTTCCCCATCGCCTCTGCATCGCTCGCTCGAGCTCGCCCGAGAACACATCGCCGTCGCCGTCGTCGATCCGTACCCTCCGTCGCCCCCGAGCACCGCTGAGATGGCGTAGGGCTTCCTCATCCTCGTCCACGTCGGCTTCGCCGACTCGTCGGAGCCCGGAGACACTGCGGCGCCCCCGCGAGCTCGTCTTCCACCTTCGGTCGCCGGCACAACTCCGACGATTGCCGCCGATCTGCTGCTCCTAATCCACCAACGGGCCTACGTGTGCCCCCACGGTGAGCTCGCGCTTCTTTCCCCTCTTCTCCCCGCTTGAATGCGCCGCCGTAGCTGTCGCCGCCATCGCCGCCCGAAAGCATCGCCGCCATGGAGCTCGCCGCCGGCAATGCAGTCTGTGTCACCGCCGTGCGAGTGCAGGAACGTGCTCAGCACCTCACCGCGGTCCCGAAACGTCCAACCCCGTAGCTAGCTGAGCCCTGTCGCGACGGATCCGTGCTCACCCGTAAAGGTCTCGCCGCCGGCGAGCTCAAAGCGCTCGTCCCCGGCCGTTACAGCTCGCGTTTGCTAGCTAGATCGACGCGGTGGTGTTCCCTCTCCCGAACGCGGCCAGAAGCGCGTGCTAAAACGCCCCGCCGCCGAGTGCCCCCTCTCGCCCGAAAGATCTCGCCGCCGGCGTCGTCACACCGCCCGGCTCCGGCCACCGTAGCCCGCGAGACCACCGCCGTTCGACGCGGCGTGAAGTGGCCGATCAGTAGGACCAAACCGCGTTCAAAATGGTGGACCACAGCGGATTTCCGAGCTCGCCGAAGTTGCTCGCCGCCGCGCGAGCTCGCCGGAGAGCACCGGTAGCCGGCGTCCAGCTGGCACCGATGTGGCGCTGACGCGGCATCGCGTGGGGCCCTCCCTGTGCCACTGACCCGTGGGTCCAGTGGGTCCCGTTGACCAGTCAACGGGTCAACGTTGACTGCTGACGGAGCAGTCAACGGGGCCCACTGTCAGCCTCTATACTCCACTGCTGGGTACACTTTGTGTGTGCCCGTAGCAATTTCACGTTTATTTTCGAATTTGAATTAATTCCAGAAAATTCCAGAAAATGCCAAAAACTTAGAAAATTCATATCTTTTAAACCGTAACTCGGATCGAAAAACTTTCTACATGAAAGTTGCTCAGAACGACGAGACGAAGCTAACCGTGCTATCTGTTTCCGTGTCGGGACCCTCTACGGAGGTGAACCCGCAACTTTTAGCCCGTTTCCGGTAGATGAATAGTGCACATACACCGGTTAATAATCCCAGTTAATTCCTAAAAATAACTAATATGACTTAGACATGTTTTTAGGCAACCCTGCACTGCACACTAGCTTAGCACGCTTTGTGATGCTTGTATTCTGTGTATTTATCTGTTTCTTCCCCCCCTCTTCTCTCTCGGTAGAGTCCGACGCTGACACCGCTCCAGAGACCGACGCCGTCCCGGTGATTGGTTCCCCCTCCGACGACCTTGCTTTTGCCACCGAGCAACCAGGCAAGCAACCCCCCCTTTGATCATTCCGATATCGCCTATGTCTATTCTCTCTTATTCTTGCATTAGAATTGCTGCTACTGCTACTGCTCCTATTTCTGTTGCATAGCCTGTTTTGCAATACTGTTGATACATGTCTTTATTCATAAACTGCTTAGTATAGGTTGGGTAGCACTGCTGTGGTCCCGCTTTCTCGTAGTTGCCTCGCTTAGTATCCTTGCCTCGATCAAGCGATCGAGCCCCTTCCCCTGACCTTCTTCACATCACCGCACACCCCCTAATATGCTCGACTCCGCAGAGTTAACATCAGGTGACGAGGGTGATACCTCCGAACTCACTTCCGATGTTGTCCCTGTAGTATAGCTAGTTCGTTGTGGGTTACCGAGGGTGATTCCTCTTCCCACTTCCGACTTAGCTTTTGTCGTGCATCCGCTATGGTGATTACCGCCGAGGGTGATTCCTCCGGTATCACCTTAACGGGACTTGTTGTTTAGGAGTCCAACGAGGGTGATTCCTCGGATTCCTCATCGGCATGGAAACCACACGGATGCCCTGGTTTACCGTACCGTGTTTAAAGACGTATCGATCCCCGAGGCCGGACGTCGCCAGGAACAAAGGCGTGCGGCCAGAGGTATCGTGCGTCTGAAGACACTTTGAAGTTACTACTACACATGTTGGATGGAGGCGGGTTGATCCAGAGGGGTACCCGCGAGTGCCTTTGAGGCGTGAGCTGTGGAGTCGGGTGACCAGTGAGGGTACCCGCGAGATAACTACGAGGCGTGGCCGGTCATTCCCAGTCCTTGTCACAAGTCCTCGAGACGGGACGACGGGGCCAACAATATCGTGGGCTCTGCTCGTTACCGCGCGCTCCCAATCCACTAAGCGAATTGGATATTTGATCCGAGGGGCCTCTGGGTCCGATAGCACTAACCACCACGTGGGTGTGAGTGGGTGCTCTGCGTCGTATACATCAGCCGGAGTCGTCACGACGTCAGCGATTGAGCGGCCCGTTCGGATTGGACCCAGAATGCAACTGCGTGCTTGTATAAGGGGTTGCTAGGTCTGCTACCGAACGGCCTCGCAACGTGCAGGAGCGTCCGGGGCGATGGCCAAGACCTCCGGGGGCATAGGCTTAGTCCGGCGTGCTCGATCCTCTCTGGTGGTTTCCGGTCGGGTTGCGTCGTGTTGTTTAGCCGAGGCCGGGCAGGACCCAGCCAGTGTGTCCGGCCGGAGTTAAGCGAGCGTGGTGGGTAAGTTGGTGCACCCCTGCAGGGAAGAAAACATCTATCGATAGCCTGTCCTACGGTAACGGACACTCGGAGTTGTATCCACTTCGGTACAACTAGAACTGGTGACTTGAGATATGAGGTTGATATTACTATGAACACTCTACATTATGATGTACTAATCTGCACCCTTCTAATTGCTGCAAGACCCTGAAGATGCTAGTCTTCGTCAGGACTAGGCTTTTTCCCTCTCTACTCTGGCTTTCTGCAGTCTAGTCCACCCACATAAAGCCTCCTTTGAAAATGATGCATTGCTTAGTATAGATCTGATGTAAGTCTTGCTGAGTACTTTGGATGAGTACTCACGGTTGCTTTGCTTCCCCTTTTGTCCTTCCCGCATGATAAACCAGACGACGGAGCCATGATGCCTGCAGCCCCTGTTGACGACTACTACTACCAGCCCGAGGCTGGCTACTACTACTACCCGGCCGGCGAGTACTTCTACGAGGAGCCGGCGGACGACGACCAGGAGTAGGATCGGAGGTCCCAGGCAGGAGGCCTGCGCCTTTTCGATCGTAGCTTTTCTTTTGCCCCGCCTCGTATGAGGCCTATCTGAACTTGTGTTGTATCTGTACCCAGATACCTAACGCTTCCGCTGACTATGTGTATGACATCATGTTATGTATTCGAGCCCTCGAGGCCCCTGGCTTGTAATATATAACTTGTATGTATTTATTTATGTTTTAGAGTTGTGCTGTGATTCCTTCACGTGAGTCCTTAGGCTTGATCGTGTGCATTTGCGTGTATGATTAGTGCACGGTCGGGCCGGGGTCGTCACAGGTTGGTATCAGAGCCGACTGCCTGTAGGAACCCCCCTTTCCAACTCCTTGGTCGAAGTCGAGTCTAGAGGTCCAAAAATGTTTTACTAACTTGGCTGTGTGGCTTATGGCCCCACGTCGCCACTTGGGTGGTGTAGCTTCTTTTATTCCTCGTCTATACTCTGGGACTCTTCTCTCTCGTCTATTCGGGTTAAATTTTACTAACTCCATTAGGTTCTCGTAACCGTTTCCCCCGGAGAGCCTCCTTATTCCAGAAGATGGCGTGTCATCATCAGAAGACTCCGAAGATACTCCTCGAAGTTCATCGAGACCATTATGCCACTGCTTTAGCAAGTTCTCTACTATCCGATATTCCCCGTGAACAGCAACACATCCTTACCGGTTGTATCTTCGTTCCCAGCCACCCCTTTCTGTATAAGATACCCCGAAGTACTCCTTGTACTCCGAGAATCCTTTGAGCCTACTGCCGTGCAGTTTCTTTCGCACTGCGGATAATTCCTCACAACACCGAGGATCCATTCATCCCCAGTTGTTTTTGTGTTCCATGAAATACTTCGTATTGCTATCTGATCTCCCAAAAATCCTCTACAGACTCTTGCTCTTGAAATTTTTGTCTGTCTGCATCATGGTAAATTCCATATAACCTTCGTTGACATCCTTGTCGCTATCATTATGCGTCCCTTGATTCAATATATTGCGAATATTCGTAATCATCAGTTGATTCCTACTAATCCATCCTTCCGGCTCAGACGTCCTTCAGGATGATATGAGCTGGTTCTCGGTAAATCAATCCATGATTGATTGGTCATCAAAATTCTATTCAGCCTATCCTTCTTTTGATCAGAGCCTTTGCTTCTGGTCCTTCGTCTTGGAATTATAATTCCCCTGTACCCAAACGTCGAATTATTCCGATGTTTCTATAATTCGATGACTTTGCATTCCTTCTTCTTCTGGTTGAGTACCGATACTCACATCAGATTCTTTACCGACCATCTGGTCCTTTGTTGGATTTTATCCGACAACGTCTTCCATTTTTCAATAACCCTGTGAGTCTTTCCTCGGATACATAATACCTTTGGTAAATTGTATCCTCTGTCCTGTCAACCATGCTCTACTATCGGGCCTGAGTTATTTACTCCTAAAATTTCTGGTATATGGTCCTAAGATACCCCGATGGGTTGAACATATGCCTTCCCCCAATATGTGTGAACTAAAAGTTATGCGGGTTACATCTACTCGCGTTCCGTCGGATAAATTTTTGACTCTACAATTTCTTCGAAGACAAGAAGTGAATGAAAGGTTATGTATCGGATAAGTGGGAGTCGACCTTGAACCTTTGTGTTCATGCCCATGGACCCGATGTAGAACTTATCATGGTACAAGTTCATCTTGTATCTCTGAATTGATCCTTTGCAAACACGGTTCCGATTATATTCTCCCCTTGATTCCATTTCCCGGATAAGTTAACATACTTGTCCTCTGCAGATCATTTCACCCATCCAACCTCGACTCTGATTGACCTCCGGGTATTACCCCTAGTACCTGTTACTGGGAAGTTATTCCTCCATCACCTCATTCCTAGCGTGATCGGCTATATCATCATCATGCTAAATTTTAACCGTGTTACCTGGTCTTTATGCCCAGAGCACAACTTCCGGCGAAGAGCGAAGCTCACTTCGATCTTCTTCATTTTATCATTTCACCTCGAACAACAAGCTTGATTTCGAGCTTGTGCCGTATCCGTGGCTCCATTAACCCTCTCGCTTCATCATTCCTTTTATCGATGCCATCGCTGTTCGATGGCATCCTCGTGAAATCTCTCGACAAAATGTTTCTTGATCCATTATCCACACAACATCGTATGGTTAATATCAAGACTCTTCTCTCGTCCCTTTATCCAAATGTTTTTGAACTTGCTGCCCTATCATATATATCATGCTCCGCTCTTTCTTGCGAAATGATATACCCCTAAAACTTGTGTGTAAACACATATTTCTTTCCATTGGCGTGATTAATCAATTAATCACATTTTCCTTTCCATTGGTTTGTTTAACCTTTCTTGAGATCACTAAGACATGAGCAGGAATAATTCCCCGCTTATGAAAACATCTCGGTCTACAACTCTGTCAGTGAGACCCTGTTACTATTGATGATGACATTCCGGTAACCACCGATGGACGAGAACTTTGCCTAATGGTCCGCCTCGTTCAACGAGCAGGAAAATGGTTCTCTTCGTCCCTCGCCCTTGGTACCGACGATGTTGCCGACATAGCTGTCAAGCTATCTTCTGACATGCCTTGTTGTCATCACCGGTAAATGACACCGTTCTCTCTGCTTTTGATCGGCCCTTATCATAGTCCCACAGGATTGAAAACCCGCTTCTCCTGCACAACCTTGATTCTGAAATATTCTTGTATTCGGCTTCGTATCATATCACGAGCCACCCTCCGAGAGATGATCTATTCCCTGATGCTCTGAACTCCTTTTTACACTCCGTTCAGGGATCGATCAAATGCCCATTCGCTTGAAACTTCATCTTGAACTTTCATACCCTGCTCTCGATGTTTCCTTAAGCTTCAACTCGAGAGATTCTTTTTGCCGCATCCCCTGAGTTAACTGTCAGGTGATCGACCTTGTAAGGGTCAGTTCCTCCGAAGTTACTCCTTTTCTTCCCCACTTAAATCTCGGGACGAGATTTCTTGTAGTGGAGGAGATTTGTAACACCCCCAGATTCTTACCACAGTGATCACCTCTTAGTCATGCCATGTCATCATCATTTGCCTAATGTGATCACAGGGGATAAACACCCAATTCCAAATTTCCTCTGAAATCAATCCAAATTCTATCTGCAAATTGAAGTTGCTCCAAAAATTATGGAAAAATGTTCATTCTTTAGCAAATAATCCAAAACAATGTTTGTTAAGGAAAACAACATCACCATCAACTCCAAGTGGGCTATAGCATTTAAAACAGTGTAAAATAGCACTATTAAATGTCTAAAACATTTTTTTCAAAATGCAGACAAAGTCCAAAAATCTTCAACCTTGGTGAGGCACTGCCTAAACCCATTGTGGAATTAATGGGACACTTCCCATATTTTTCTTAAGTGAATAGGGTGCCCAAACATCTCTTTTCCTCCCTGTTAATACAGAAAACAGAAAAAGGATGAGAGGAAAAGAAAGCCCACCGTGCCACTGGGCCTCTTCACTGTTGATCCAGCCCAGCCCACCCGAGCCTGTCTCCCCCCTCTCACCTGCTCCCCGCTCGCTGTCACCACCGCACGCGCCCGCGCCGGCGATTCACCACGCGCCGGCCATCCGTCGAAGACTCGGGGGGATAAGGACCTCCTGCCGGCGTCTCTATCTCCCCTGCGAAACCCTAGCCCCCTCATTTCTTCCCCATCGCCTCTGCATCGCTCGCTCGAGCTCGCCCGAGAACACATCGCCGTCGCCGTCGTCGATCCGTACCCTCCGTCGCCCCCGAGCACCGCTGAGATGGCGTAGGGCTTCCTCGTCCTCGTCCACGTCGGCTTCGCCGACTCGTCGGAGCCCGGAGACACTGCGGCGCCCCCGCGAGCTCGTCTTCCACCTTCGGTCGCCGGCACAACTCCGACGATTGCCGCCGATCTGCTGCTCCTAATCCACCAACGGGCCTACGTGTGCCCCCACGGTGAGCTCGCGCTTCTTTCCCCTCTTCTCCCCGCTTGAATGCGCCGCCGTAGCTGTCGCCGCCATCGCCGCCCGAAAGCATCGCCGCCATGGAGCTCGCCGCCGGCAATGCAGTCTGTGTCACCGCCGTGCGAGTGCAGGAACGTGCTCAGCACCTCACCGCGGTCCCGAAACGTCCAACCCCGTAGCTAGCTGAGCCCTGTCGCGACGGATCCGTGCTCACCCGTAAAGGTCTCGCCGCCGGCGAGCTCAAAGCGCTCGTCCCCGGCCGTTACAGCTCGCGTTTGCTAGCTAGATCGACGCGGTGGTGTTCCCTCTCCCGAACGCGGCCAGAAGCGCGTGCTAAAACGCCCCGCCGCCGAGTGCCCCCTCTCGCCCGAAAGATCTCGCCGCCGGCGTCGTCACACCGCCCGGCTCCGGCCACCGTAGCCCGCGAGACCACCGCCGTTCGACGCGGCGTGAAGTGGCCGATCAGTAGGACCAAACCGCGTTCAAAATGGTGGACCACAGCGGATTTCCGAGCTCGCCGAAGTTGCTCGCCGCCGCGCGAGCTCGCCGGAGAGCACCGGTAGCCGGCGTCCAGCTGGCACCGATGTGGCGCTGACGCGGCATCGCGTGGGGCCCTCCCTGTGCCACTGACCCGTGGGTCCAGTGGGTCCCGTTGACCAGTCAACGGGTCAACGTTGACTGCTGACGGAGCAGTCAACGGGGCCCACTGTCAGCCTCTATACTCCACTGCTGGGTACACTTTGTGTGTGCCCGTAGCAATTTCACGTTTATTTTCGAATTTGAATTAATTCCAGAAAATTCCAGAAAATGCCAAAAACTTAGAAAATTCATATCTTTTAAACCGTAACTCGGATCGAAAAACTTTCTACATGAAAGTTGCTCAGAACGACGAGACGAAGCTAACCGTGCTATCTGTTTCCGTGTCGGGACCCTCTACGGAGGTGAACCCGCAACTTTTAGCCCGTTTCCGGTAGATGAATAGTGCACATACACCGGTTAATAATCCCAGTTAATTCCTAAAAATAACTAATATGACTTAGACATGTTTTTAGGCAACCCTGCACTGCACACTAGCTTAGCACGCTTTGTGATGCTTGTATTCTGTGTATTTATCTGTTTCTTCCCCCCCTCTTCTCTCTCGGTAGAGTCCGACGCTGACACCGCTCCAGAGACCGACGCCGTCCCGGTGATTGGTTCCCCCTCCGACGACCTTGCTTTTGCCACCGAGCAACCAGGCAAGCAACCCCCCCTTTGATCATTCCGATATCGCCTATGTCTATTCTCTCTTATTCTTGCATTAGAATTGCTGCTACTGCTACTGCTCCTATTTCTGTTGCATAGCCTGTTTTGCAATACTGTTGATACCTGTCTTTATTCATAAACTGCTTAGTATAGGTTGGGTAGCACTGCTGTGGTCCCGCTTTCTCGTAGTTGCCTCGCTTAGTACCCTTGCCTCGATCAAGCGATCGAGCCCCTTCCCCTGACCTTCTTCACATCACCGCACACCCCCTAATATGCTCGACTCCGCAGAGTTAACATCAGGTGACGAGGGTGATACCTCCGAACTCACTTCCGATGTTGTCCCTGTAGTATAGCTAGTTCGTTGTGGGTTACCGAGGGTGATTCCTCTTCCCACTTCCGACTTAGCTTTTGTCGTGCATCCGCTATGGTGATTACCGCCGAGGGTGATTCCTCCGGTATCACCTTAACGGGACTTGTCGTTTAGGAGTCCAACGAGGGTGATTCCTCGGATTCCTCATCGGCATGGAAACCACACGGATGCCCTGGTTTACCGTACCGTGTTTAAAGACGTATCGATCCCCGAGGCCGGACGTCGCCAGGAACAAAGGCGTGCGGCCAGAGGTATCGTGCGTCTGAAGACACTTTGAAGTTACTACTACACATGTTGGATGGAGGCGCGTTGATCCAGAGGGGTACCCGCGAGTGCCTTTGAGGCGTGAGCTGTGGAGTCGGGTGACCAGTGAGGGTACCCGCGAGATAACTACGAGGCGTGGCCGGTCATTCCCAGTCCTTGTCACAAGTCCTCGAGACGGGACGACGGGGCCAACAGTATCGTGGGCTCTGCTCGTTACCGCGCGCTCCCAATCCACTAAGCGATTTGGATATTTGATCCGAGGGGCCTCCGGGTCCGATAGCACTAACCACCACGTGGGTGTGAGTGGGTGCTCTGCGTCGTATACATCAGCCGGAGTCGTCACGACGTCAGCGATTGAGCGGCCCGTTTGGATTGGACCCAGAATGCAACTGCGTGCTTGTATAAGGGGTTGCTAGGTCTGCTACCGAACGGCCTCGCAACGTGCAGGAGCGTCCGGGGCGATGGCCAAGACCTCCGGGGGCATAGGCTTAGTCCGGCGTGCTCGATCCTCTCTGGCGGTTTCCGGTCGGGTTGCGTCGTGTTGTTTAGCTGAGGCCGGGCAGGACCCAGCCAGTGTGTCCGGCCGGAGTTAAGCGAGCGTGGTGGGTAAGTTGGTGCACCCCTGCAGGGAAGAAAACATCTATCGATAGCCTGTCCTACGGTAACGGACACTCGGAGTTGTATCCACTTCGGTACAACTAGAACTGGTGACTTGAGATATGAGGTTGATATTACTATGAACACTCTACATTATGATGTACTAATCTGCACCCTTCTAATTGCTGCAAGACCCTGAAGATGCTAGTCTTCGTCAGGACTAGGCTTTTTCCCTCTCTACTCTGGCTTTCTGCAGTCTAGTCCACCCACATAAAGCCTCCTTTGAAAATGATGCATTGCTTAGTATAGATCTGATGTAAGTCTTGCTGAGTACTTTGGATGAGTACTCACGGTTGCTTTGCTTCCCCTTTTGTCCTTCCCGCATGATAAACCAGACGACGGAGCCATGATGCCTGCAGCCCCTGTTGACGACTACTACTACCAGCCCGAGGCTGGCTACTACTACTACCCGGCCGGCGAGTACTTCTACGAGGAGCCGGCGGACGACGACCAGGAGTAGGATCGGAGGTCCCAGGCAGGAGGCCTGCGCCTTTTCGATCGTAGCTTTTCTTTTGCCCCGCCTCGTATGAGGCCTATCTGAACTTGTGTTGTATCTGTACCCAGATACCTAACGCTTCCGCTGACTATGTGTATGACATCATGTTATGTATTCGAGCCCTCGAGGCCCCTGGCTTGTAATATATAACTTGTATGTAATTATTTATGTTTTAGAGTTGTGCTGTGATTCCTTCACGTGAGTCCTTAGGCTTGATCGTGTGCATTTGCGTGTATGATTAGTGCACGGTCGGGCCGGGGTCGTCACAGGCTTGAAGAGAAACAATGTTGTCCTGCAAATGTCACATCACTTGTTGAATAAGTGAGGTGTCCACGAATGGCATAACCTCTTTTCTTATCATTTGTCTTATATTGAAGCTTCCGGTCATTATCTCAGTTGGCAAGAATAATGTGCGATAATAGGCGTTTGTCATGCGTGTCTTTGTCGAAAATTTAAACCTGCATCATGACTTGGTACTTCAGAGATGAGTGATTGAAGTACAAATTATTACACATGAAAAGTTGGCTTGATACTTTATATAGTTGTAATGTGAGTCTTATGTTGTAGGATATTGTTGATGTAATATGAAAGCTTGTTGTTGTATGTTGCTGCTAATACATAAATTGTGTGTGTTGTCACTGTAGAAAGTTTAACCAAACGCAAAAAAAAATATGGGAAGAGGAGGGATGGGATTGGGTGGACAGGAGGAGATCACCAAATCATATACAATGCGTCATTCCGCAACCCCTCGGGGCTGGAAAGCCCTCTGCCAAACGAGGCCGAAGCACAACTCCACAGATCACGTATCCGTAAAAAAAAAATACCATTTAAAGAAAGTTTGGGCCAAAAAATGTCTTCAACAATTCCCATAAACGTGAAATAAATTTACAAGATCTTATAAACTTGGCCCCAAATTCCTTCAGGTTTAGGTTTAGGGGAAGTTTTGCTTCCTGTCAATTTTTGACGGCAAGGTAACCGCCTGAAACTTCCCACCGCGCCGCCAAAATGTTGCGTCGTCGCCGCCGCCCCGCCAGGACGTCGCCGCACCGTCGGAGGCTGTCACGCGTGTCACTGATTGACGGACCCCAGGCCATTATTTAGTTTTGTTTAATGAAAAATAAAATACTTACGGGATCTGACCGAAGAAACTTCCGGGAAACTTTCCCTAAAGTTTAAAAACACTTTTATGAGAAGGTTTTAGGAGGAACTCCAAGTTGCTCTAAGACACGTGGTCGGTGGTGGGATGTAGTGGACGCTGCGCGTGATCGGTCGGCCGATGCTTACCCTTTTCCCAGCGTGAACTTCACCCAATTCTACTCCAACTCCCCTCGGGGAGAATCTCACTCCTACTCGGATGGGGAAAGCAGGGCATCGTCGGCGATCTGCTCCGCCGCATCGACGGCGTATATAATCCCAGCTCTTATCTTCCTCTCCCTGTCTCGCCAGATCCCTATCCAATGGAGGAACCGACGGCGGCCGGCCCCGACTGGTCCAAGCTGCCGCCGGACGTCCTCACCACCGTCCTCGGCGACCTCGAGTTCCCGGATCTATTCCGCGCCGCCGACGTCTGCACGGCCTGGCGCGCCACCGCCCGCGCCCTCCGCCGCCTCGGGATCTACAGCCGCCCCCAAACCCCCTGCCTCCTCTACACCACCGCCGCCGCCGGCCCCCGCGCCGCCGAGCTCTTCAGCCTCGCCGACAAGAAGGCCTACAGGGCGCGCCTCCCGGACCCTCCCATCGGGGAGCGCGACATCATCGGCTCCTCGCACGGGTGGCTCGTCACCGCCGACGCCCGCTCCGAGCTCCACCTCCTCAACCCCGCCACCGGCGAGCAGGTCGCGCTCCCCTCCGTCGCCACCATCGAGCAGGTAAGCCCCGTCCTCGACCGCGACGGCAACCTTGAAAGGTACGATCTTTCTCTCCATGGGGATGATCCGCAGCCCTATGGGGTGGACGAGCTCCGCGGAGTCCTCTATCTGAAGGCCGTGCTGTCCTGCGATCCCGCATTGGGGGATTGCACGGTCGTGCTGATTCACAATCCCTATAGGGATCTCTCGTTTGCGAGGGTCGGCGATGACAAGTGGCACTGGATACCTTCGGCACCTCGTGAACCGCCGCGGTACTCAGACTGCATATTTGGTGATGATGGTGCGCTCTACGCGATGGATCTCCTCGGCGGGATGTATCGCTATGCCATAGAAGGTTCTTGTGCCACCCGCGATATGGTTTTCAAGGAAACTTCGCCATTCGTGGCATACAATGGATACCTATCCAAGACATCGTGTGGCAGTGTGTTGCAAATATGGAGGGTCAAGAGGAAAACAAGGGGGGAGCAAGAAGAGATGCATACAGTTGATGTTGAGGTGCACATGGCTGACCTTGACAAGCAGCAGATAGTTCGTGTGTGGACGTTGGGGGATTGCGCGTTGTTCATCGGGCACAACTATACTTGTTGCCTTTCCACACAGGACTATCCAAGGCTTCTGCGGAACCATGTCTATTTTACGGACGATGACGAGTATTTGCTGATAGATTCGAAAGACAGTCGTCGGGATGTTGGAATACTAAATTTGGAGGATTTAAGTGCCACTGATCTTGTATCTCCTCAACCATGGCTGAATTGGCCAATTCCCGTATGGATCACTCCAAGTTTTAATAAGATCCATAGATAGGTATGTATTGTTGCACATAGTAGTTATCTATTTACCTTTGTTTGGTTTCTTATTGATGTGTAAGCTGATATGGTTTGATTTCTTTATTCTTCGTTTTTGAGTATCTGTTTGTCATTTCGCAACTCTTCCATGGTATGTTAAAGAAGATATGACACATTCATAGGGTCTTTTATCCATGCTATAATTCTAATTTCAGAAGGAGTGGTGATTTTTCATCTGTTGACGCTGTTGATAGCCAGCAATTTCTGTAGTATCAGTTGGGAGGTGCTGTCATGTTTGCCATGATATATACGTACATAATACTGTTCCTTTTAATTACGTAGACTTTACAGAAGTTTTCTCTGTTGCTAATTTTTCATGCCGACTTGTAGTAGGATGCTATTTGTCTCCCAGTTTTTGCCCGCACTATCTAATTTAGTGCATAATTCGCGTACACATACACAAATACTCTCCTTTTGCTTTGCACAAAATGGTACTTTATATGTTATACTTACCGGTGATTTTTCCAAACTGACAGGTCTCGGAAGATAATGCTATTGCTTATCATAAATAATTTACTCCAGAACTATTAGTTCTGTAGTAGTTGGTCTGCGAAGAAGACATGCTGTTGCTTGTCATAAATAATTTACCCCAGAACTATTCTGGTGTAGTTGTTCTGCGAAGAAGACAGTATGTTAATGGGAAGAGAATGCTGTTGCTTGTCATAAATAATTTACTCCAGAACTACTCTGGCGTTTCTGCATATCCTGGTCTGTGAAGAAGACATGGTAATAATTGTATAATTTAGCTTCAAAAAAACTTGTATGCACAGTGAACATGAGGACAATTGTGGCACTTAACTGTCAACTGTTACTTGGAAAATAGCTGCAAGAGATTGTCTTGGTGCTGCATACAGAAAATGCATGTTGGATCCGTTTTTAATTGGTGGTCATCTGCTGAGTTGCAGTTTATCATTAACGTGTGAGATGGAAGCGTTTTTATTCTTTTCGTTTACTATGACAAGTCCATGTTGATTACGCAGTGGCAGCAAACCTCTTATATGGTTCATATATGCAAACAAAGTGAAGATCAAATTGTTCAAATACACGAAACTTCCAGTGTAGTATTTAACCAAAACTACCACTTTACATGTGTTGGTCTCAGAAAACTACCACATTGTCTAAAACCCACTTTTGTTCTAAAACTTTGCTAAAAACCGGCGGGCAACATTAATAGTGATTATGACATACTCCCTCTGTAAACTAAAAGTAGTGATCTAAACGCTCTTATATTAGTTTAAGGAGGGAGTACTTGACTGTTATGACAGGTGGGCCCACCTGTCAGCACTCTCTCTCCTCCATCCACTCACTCATCTCTTTTAGGCATTCTCTCGAACACCTCGTGGGCCCACCCTTGATGAGTTGCTCGTCTTTTTCGGTGTGCACCTTTTTTTCGAGAAACTTCCAATCTATTCATCTTCAATCATGGGTACAAAGAACAACGGAGGTAATAAAAATTACATCCATGTCCGTGGACCACCTAGCGACGACTACAAGCACTGGAGCAAGTTGAAGGCACGCCGCCGTCATCGCCCCTCCCTCACTGGAGTCGGGCAAACCTTGTTGTAGTAGACAGTCGGAAAGTCATCGTGCTAAGGCCCCATAGGACCAGCGCACCAGCGTAGTAACCATCGCTGACGAAGAAAGTCGTAGATTAGAATGATCAAATCTGTAAACACCTAAACGAAGATGAACGGAGACCGGATCCAAGTAGATCCACCGAAGACCAGCACCGACAGAATCTCTCAAGATCCAACGGAGACAAACCTCCACACGCCCTCCAACGAAGCTAGACGAACCATCTGGACGAGGATAGAACGTGGGAGACATTATTCCTACTAAGGGACATCGCTGCCGCCACATAGCCCCAACCAAGATGCTGACTCTAACAAGAACAAGAACAGGGTCCCTCCCGCCGGCGGGAGGCCGAGATCCTCCGCACCTCCATGGCCTAGAGGTATACCTGGCCATGGGCCGGGCCGGGCCGGTCTTGGGCCAGGCCCTAAAAAGCCCATGGCAGAAAACTGAGGCCCAGGCCCGCCCAAGCCCTCTCATTGGGCCTACTTTTCAAGCCCAAGCCCGGCCCATTTGGTAAAAAGCCCTGAAAAGCCCTTAGGGCCATGGGCCGGGACTCTTCCTTAAAATGTCAATATGCCAAGCCCAAGCCCGTCCAGGCCCTACTGGTGGGCTCAAAACTCAGGCCCAGGCCCGGCCCACGGGCAAGCCCGTCGGGCCTAGGCCCTGGATTTTAGGGCCGGGCCTGGGTGGGCCGACAGGCCGGGTCGGAGATGGCCAGGACTACCTAGAGGCCATCGGAGATGGGATGGACCAGCAGCGGCGCTGACGGGAGAAGAAGAGCTTTTCTTGTGGAGGGGGGAAGAGATAGCTTGGAAGAGATGTCGACGAGCGGCTTAGGTGAGCCATCGTTCGATCTAATTATGTGCCATCCTTGTCACAACCCTCGCGCACGTCCTCCCCGCTGGCCACCACGCGCATCCACCAGGCCACCGGCACCCACCAGGGCCACCACCCAGTAGATCCGTGCGATGGGCGCCTCCGCGCTCCACCCAGGACGCATCCTGTTGGATTGTAGGTTATCCGATCTACCGTTTAATTCCTCTTTCTTTCCTGCAGTGCCTTTCACAATGCATATTAATGCTAGAAGGCAGCGACTTGTCTCCACTTTCAGGTGTTTTATTATTCCACCTGTTTTTGGAAACATTTGTATGACTCCGAGCAATGTTACCAACCATGATAAAACATGTTAGTTTTTTTAGTCTAAATATATACTAGTCCCTGGCACACATGCGAGTATGGTCATGGTTAGATTGTATGTGAGAGATCAGCTTTCGATCTTAATCATGTGGGTCAACAGTGTGCACAGAGCTGGTGCTGCAAAATAAACCCAACGCTCCCACCTTGTGATGTCTCGGAAAAAATGCATACATGTTCAGTAGAGTCGACCCCTAATAATTCCTATATTATATTCCATTAGAGTCGTCCTTGACACCTTGAGTATTACTTCCTCGAGTGAAATTTTGCATCAATTATTCTCCATCACAAACATTAGTATATGAATAATTTCTCGTTGAGCTAAATAAATAATAAACATGTTGAATAAATGATGAAAGCCACATAAATACCGCTCTTTGTGACGAATACTTTGCCTTGGCATAGTCACAGAGGAATATCCAACAATTTGGGATAACCTATGAACTAACACTCATCTGATTTGGAAAGGAGTTATAAACACTTCACGCATGTCTTAAATTCCAAAATTTAAGAAAAGATAAAACATGATTTGGCGTACCATACCATGGCGTCATTACAACAGATTCGATGTTGCTCTTTTCAGTGTGAAAGCCACAACCTCTAAAGCATTACTATAAAAAAAAGGATAACAGCAAATTGATTTATGTCATCTTTGATCTTACCATGTCAAATATGGTCTGATTACATCTTCAAGGACATTCCAACATCCCTCACTAGGCTGAAACATAGTGATCAATATATGAAGTTCGTGTGTTAACATGTTTGAAAGGAATTTCTTACTCTGGTTAGTGAATCTGCACCATATTAGTATTATTACACAAATAAATCAATGCTATTGAGCTGAATGAATTTTAGCGCTTTGTGCTCCTTCCTCTGTTAAAAAAAAAACAAGTTTCCCCATGTATTTTCACTACCAAAAAAACGAAAGTTTCAAACATGCCTTTCATACGAAAGTTATAAGATAACCAAGCATTCACTTCCATCAACGTGACTTTATTGTTGCAAAAAACAAAAACAAAAAAAATCATTAACATATATAATAGTAATGCAAAATAGTTTACACTTACATTTGTAGATGACTACTTTGCTTCCTCTACAAAGCCATGTGATCTGCTCCATTGATGTGAAGCTTGTTTCAAGAGCATGCATTAATGTATTCGGTTAGTAAACCATGTCTTTATTTCGTCTTTATATAAAACCCAGAAGAAAGAGTTTCAACAAAGTATATTTCCTTTTGTGTCAATAATTTAATAACAAGTGATAGTATAATATTCCAGTGAGCCAAATTTCCTTTGGAAAAATATAATAAGTTTCTAAACTTTATTCTTCCTTCCTAATTGATTTATTCCTATTCGCAAAAAAAATCACAAAAAAATATTTGATTTATTCCTTCCCGCACTCCTTCCACCCATAGCTTGCATTGATGAAGAATTTAAGCCTCCAGCGCTTGTTGAAGCCGTTTGTGAAGCTGCAGATTGAACATAAATTGGTCAATCGAGACCGGGGCTTTCGACCCGGCCACGTGGTGCCCATGAAACATAGAACATGACACTGGCATAACCGGGGGCTCGGAATTGAAGGTTACCTCCTCAGCCCATGAGATCACCGTGGTTATCCCCCAGCATGGACCGATCCCATCCTCGCCTATCTACAGCGCAAGGAGGGCTCGGAATTGAAGGTTACCTCGGCCCATGAGATCACCGTGGTTATCCCCCCAGCATGGACCGAGCCCATCCTCGCCTATCTACAGCACAAGGAGTTACCCAAGGACCAAACCGAGGCATGACAGATTGTACATTGCGCTACCGCTTACGCCGAGCATGAGGGAGTTGTACAAGCGCAACGTGATTGGAGTCCTACGGCCTTGCATTTCTACCGAGGAGGGTCGGCAACTTTTGCAGAGATTCACTCCGACACTCGCGAGCACCACGCGGCTCCTTGGACCCCGGTGAGCAAGGCCTATCGTGTGGGCTTCTATTTGCCGACGACAAGCCTAGATGCAGTTGATTTAGTCAACAAATGTGTGGGATGATAGCTACTCGTTCAAGCAAGCCACTTACCGAGTTACCGGGCACGGCTCTAAAAACGATCCGGTAACATGACCATTCACGGTCCGGGGGCTGGACATGGTCGACCTCTCCAGAAAGACGGATCTGGTAATGAATACCTACTCATCATGGCCGATAAGTTCACAAAGTGGATCAAGCCAAAGCCAGTTGTCGCACAAGCTGCCTAGTCGGTCATAAAATTCATGTCCGGTGTTACGACATGCCCCACAACATCATCATGGATAACGGGTCAATTTTTACACCGGCACGCCCCACGGCCACTTACATCATGCCTGACTGTTGTCGCCGCTCCAAGGAACTCACCTCGACAAGTTGTTGGAAAGAGATAAGCTTCTACCAGCATCGGCGGGGACTCTGACACGAACAACGGAACCGTTGGCACAGGAGCACGAGCAGATCTGGGAGGAGTAGAGCATGGGCGAGCCCCTTCTTCTTCTATGAGAAAATGGATCATTTGCTCGATAATTTAACCCAAAGCCTGGGCTCATATGAGCCCGGCGAACCGTGCCAGTATTTAAAAAGGAAAAAAGTTCAAAAAATTCTAGAAAAAATTGTGGTGCAAGATGCTGATGTGTGTGAACTCCGTGCAAAATTTTGCGAAGTTTGGACATTCGAGGAGCTCGTGGCCAAAAAAGACAAAATCAGACGTGAACAATGCGATTTTCAAAAGTTTCTCCGGCATTCGAAAATTGTCTTTTTTGCCACGAGCTCCTCGAATGTCCAAACTTCACAAAATTTTGCACGGAGGTCACGCACAGGAGCATCTTGCATCACAAAAAAAAATGAACTTTTTTCCCTTTGGAATCGCGGTTGAGCCCGGGCACCAAATCGCCGCTCTCTTGTTTGTCCCCACTTTACCTCTACGTTTGATCATTTGGCCCCCGCCCCATGTCCTTGCCGCCCACCAGCCAAGGGAGTGGCGGATGAGTGCTAGACGACGAGCATGCCCGTTGCGGTGCTAGGGACACAGTGGGATTGGCTACTCAACCGCCCTCGAAGCTGCAAGAGGCAGATCATACAGAAAACTCAATCCACGTCGACGGCATATGATGGCGACAAACTTCCGAGTCAAAAAACAAAAACCGTCTCGTTCCTCTTCCACCTCTCCCCGTGTTTCCATAACTTGTGCTCATAACCCAGAAAGCAAAGCAATGAAAGCATTATCATTTGGAAGTACCATTGCCAAGTTACTGCCTCGACGAGTGTTTTTTCCCCTACGCCCTGGCGCCTAGGGTTTTTCTCCTCTCGGGCGAATTCCTTCGCCCCTGAGTCCCCATCACCGCCGCCACCTCCCGATCGCCGTCCGGCGTCCCCCACGACGCCCGGGTGGCCTTCGACATGTCTTCCCCAGCAGATGCTAACTCTGCCACAAGCGGAGGTACCTCGGCGGCCGCTAGCGCCGCCCTGGAAGATTTCTTCGACCACTTAGATCTGAACGATGAGGAATTCAATGATGTTGAGATCGATGAGGATGATCCTGGCATTAAGGAGAGCGTACGGTGGCTAGCTCTAGCTAGGGTTCATACCGACAAGAACTTCTCGCCTGCTGCTTTTTACAAGGATATGAGGGCGGCTTGGAACCCGGCGCAGCAGGTCAGATTCCGGCCGGTTGGTCCGAACAGGTTTGTAGTCCAAGCATCCTGCCTGGGCGATTGGGAGCGGATGATGATGCAGGGCCCCTGGCTGTTTCGGAACATGGCTGTGCTGTTGTGCCCGTATGATGGTTTTACGAAGGCAGAGGAAGTGGTGTTTGATCATATGCCTATCTGGCTACAGATCCATAAGCTTCCAGATCCCTACTGCAAACAGGGGATTGTGGAGAGGCTCCTGAAGGGGGCCGGTGAGATTATGGAGATGCGTTTAAGCGGTAATACCCGTGGTGATTATGTCAGGATTAGGGTTAACCACGACATCAACCAGGCCCTTACTAGGTTTGTGAGTGTTGTGCGTGCGCAAGAGAGACAAATCTACCTGGTGAGATATGAAAAACTAGCCCGTTTCTGTGGTCTCTGTGGTCGTATTGGACATGAGCACAAGGAGTGCGGATCTGGGGTACATGAGAAGAAGGATCTTAAGTACGGGGATTGGTTGTATGCGGATGGACCGAGCAAACCAAGGACTGACCAAAACCCTGTCAAAACTGAAGGAAGCCGTCAGCAGAGGAAACCTGATGGCCCTAGCTCCTCCATTATTCCAAGTACCAAAGTGATAGACCCAGAATTACTGGATACAGCGGTAAGCCCGGTAAAATCCCTGAGGTGTCCTATGGAAACCGATAGTGCGGCAAGGAAGAGACTGAATATGGACAGTGCGGCTACCGAGGGTGTGAATACGTTGAACAGCAAGAATGTAGTCCTGGCCATTACGGATGGCAGTACTAAGGACCAGGGCGAGCATGAATCTTCCACAAGCAGTTCTTCAAGCAGTAAACGGGCTAAGATTGCAAAGGATCTTAATGAAACAGAGATATCGGCGGCTTCCCAAGAGGAAGACCGCCGGACACAATGAATGCACTAGTGTGGAACTGCCGGGGGGGGGGGACCGCCGGACAGTTCGGGAGGTCTTGGCCCTCGCAAAAGCCAACAACCCCAAGCTTGTCTTTCTCTGTGAAACAAGGCAGGCTAATGTGGAAGTGGAAAAGCTCCGATGGCGATTAGGCCTTAAGGGCTTTCATGGTATAAGCAGTGACGGAAGAAGTGTGGGTTTAGCCCTATTCTGGGATGAATCCCTCTCAGTTACAGTGTTAGATTCCTGTGATCGATACATCGACGTCCAAGTGTTGGATGCAGGCTCCGGTTCCAGTTGGCGTGGTACCTTTGTCTATGGGGAGCCTCGGGTTGAAAATCGTCATCGCATGTGGGAGCACCTCTCTAGGCTCCGGGCAAGCTCGCGTGTTCCTTGGATGGTATGTGGTGACTTCAATGAAGTTCTATGGCAACATGAGCATCTCTCAAGATCTGAAAGAGCGGAAAGCCAGATGATTTCCTTCAGGGAATGTTTGGAAAATTGTGAACTGGAGGACCTAGGGTTCTCGGGCTTTCCTTTCACATACAATAATGGACAGGAATCAGATCGCAATGTACAAGTCCGCCTTGATCGGGCCTGTGCTGATGAGGCTTGGCGGGATCTCTTCCCGCTAGCTAGAGTGGTTCATCTTACTACTTCCTGCTCGGATCACTGCCCAATCTTGGTGCAGATCGAAGGGGTGCAGGATCAGCACCGGCGCCCCCCTTGCCTGCGTTATGAAATCATGTGGGAGCGAGATGCATCTCTCCCTGCAAAGATTGCGAACTCTTGGAACAAGCACAAAGTTGCAGGCGACTTGGGCTCGGTGGCTTCTTCTCTGAGTGAGGTTTTAAAGGAGTTAAAAGAGTGGAGTAAACTAAAGTTTGGTAACGTTGTGAAGGAAATTGAGAAACTTCGGTCTCAACTAGCAGACCTACAACTAGCTGGGGCGGACCGAGCCTTAATCCGCGAGAAAATGCACCAGATGGATGAACTATTGTATAGGGAAGAGATGCTGTGGCTCCAGAGGTCGCGGATTACCTGGCTCAAGGAGGGGGAGAGGAACACTAAATACCTTCACAGACGTGCGGTTTGGCGAGCACGTAGGAACCTGATCCAACGCCTCCGTAAGCTGGATGGTTCATGGGCTAGTACACCATCAGAGATGGAACGTATGGCACAGTCTTATTTTAAGGAGATTTTCTCCAAGGATCCCACCCTAGTCCCGGATGCAGTCATAGATTCTATCACACCAAAAGTGACAGCGGAGATGAATGCCTCGCTAGACCGGCCGTTTACTGATGATGAAATCTTGGACGCCCTGTTCCAGATCGGCCCACTTAAAGCACCTGGTTGCGACGGCCTTCCGGCTAGGTTTTTTCAGCGCAATTGGGCATTGCTGAAGCCAGAAGTGATAAAGGTTGTTCATGAATTCTTTGAGACTGGTATCATGCCGGAGGGGGTCAATAATACGGCCATTGTGCTCATCCCCAAGGTTCCTCATCCATCTGAAATTAAGGACTTCAGGCCTATCAGCCTATGCAACGTCATCTACAAGATCATTTCGAAATGTATGGTGAATAGACTACGTCCGATCCTTTCAGATCTCATCTCTGAGAACCAAAGTGCATTCATTCCAGGGAGATTGATTACGGACAACTCCATTATTGCCTTTGAATGTCTGCACCATATACAAGCTGCAAGAAACAATCCTGAAGGCCTGTGCGCGTATAAGTTGGATCTCTCCAAAGCTTACGACCGAGTGGATTGGGGATTCTTGGAAAGTGCCCTTACTAAGTGGGGTTTCTCAGCAGTTTGGATTGCTCGGGTTATGGCTTGCGTCTCATCAGTATCTTATTCGGTGAAGTTTAACGGGAAGCTGTTGGAGGCTTTCTCCCCCTCGCGTGGCCTCCGCCAAGGTGATCCCTTATCCCCCTTCCTTTTCTTATTTGTTGCTGATGCTCTATCGGCGTTGATGGCTAAGGCAGTGAGAGAGGATGGACTCAAGGGAATTACAATCTGTCGTGGGGCTCCAGTTATCACTCACCTACTATTTGCGGATGATTCCCTTCTGTTCTTCCATGCTGACAATCAACAGGCACTATTAGTGAAAGAGGTGTTGAACACTTTTACGACGGCGACAGGACAGCTCGTTAACCCGTCGAAGTGCTCCATCATTTTCTCTAAACAGTGCCAAGACGCGATAATAACGGAGATTAAAGCAACGCTGGAAATTAGCCAAGAAGCTTTTGAGCCAAAGTACTTGGGTTTGCCGGTTCCTGAAGGAAGAATGCACAAAGGCAACTTTGAAACTATCCAAGAACGACTGCGAAAGATCCTTGTGGACTGGAGTGAGCAATATATGTCATCGGGGAATAAGGAGATACTGATCAAAGCTGTTGCTCAGGCTCTTCCAACCTATATCATGAGTGTATTCAAGCTTCCGGCTTCAGTCTGCGATGATATTGTGAGAATGATCCGACAGTATTGGTGGGGGGTGGAGAACGGGAAGAAGAAGTTGGCCTGGATGAGTTGGGATAAGCTAAGGCTACCAAAAGCTCTGGGCGGAATGGGCTTCAAGGACATGCGAGCTTTCAATCAAGCACTCTTGGCCAAGCAAGCTTGGCGGCTGCTGGACCGGCCTGATAGCCTGTGTGCTCGCATCCTGAAGGCGCGATACTACCCCTCAGGCGATCTGCTAGATACGGTGTTCCGATCCTCTGGCTCGGAGGTTTGGAAGGGGATTCTTCACGGCCTCGATCTGCTTAAGAAAGGCATCATATGGAGAGTAGGCAATGGCAGGAAGATCAGAGCGTGGCGGGACCCTTGGCTTCCCCGTCCTTCCTCCTTTCGGCCGATAACACCTAAAGGTAACTGCCGGCTGAACAGGGTATCAGATTTCCTCGATGACAATGGGGCATGGAGGTTCGACCGGGTGACTGCCTTCTTTTGGCCCATGGATGTGGTTCAAATCCTGAAGATCAGAACCTCGCCGCGCCAACGTGAGGATTTCTGGGCGTGGTTCCCCGAAAAGAGCGGGGTGTTTTCAGTAAGGAGTGCCTATAAGCTGGCGACATGCGATCACAATACTGCCTTTTCAGAGGGTGCATCAAGTAGTGCTCCGGAAGGGAATCGTGGGGGATGGAATCTAGTGTGGCGCTCGAGCATACCGCAGAAGATGAAAATCCATGCTTGGAGGTGTGTGACTGGTACACTGGCGACGCAGAGTTATATGGTTCACCGTCACCTGAAGACGCGGTCTACATGTCTCCTATGTGGGGTAGAGGAGGAGAACTCCTTCCATGCTCTCATTACATGTCCTCAGGCTAGACAGACCTGGACAAGCATGCGTGTCCGTTGGCCTTTGCCAGCGGATAGTCTGATCCTAAATGATGGCAAGGAATGGCTCCTATCCCTGCTTTCGAAATGCCCAACCGCGATGGTGGACATGATCCTGATGCTTATCTGGAGAATTTGGCAAGTTCGAAATGATGTTTCCCACGGCAAGGAAGCTCCTCCGGTCCTGGCTACGGTCGAATTCTTGGACAGCTACTACAAATCTATTAAGTTGGCCAGTACATACTCTACGGAGGAGATAATGAAAGGGAAGATGCCTGTTCAGCCAGCCGATCAGCAAGGACAGTGCCTTGTGAGGCCAACCTTACCCTGGCCGGCGCCTCCGCCTGATAAACTGGCGCTTTCGGTCGACGGCTCCTTCCTGCATGCGGATGGTACGGCGGGTATTGGTATGGTGCTCCGGAATGCTAGAGGAGAGATCTTATTTGCAGCTTATCGCTTCATCTTCTATTGCAATGATCCCCTCGAAGCAGAGCTACATGCAATCATGCAAGGCTTGGCCCTGGCGGTGCAGCACTCGGAGAAGCCGGTAGTTGTGCAGTCGGATTCTTCGGAGGCCTTGTCTAGTCTATCGTCCAATGCCCTCCTCCGCTCTTCTTATGGTCAGATAGTTCAGGAGATCAAGTCTTTTTCAGATAATAGGGAGTTGTTGCCTCAGAAAATTTGTAGAACTCAAAATAGAGTTGCCGATCGGTTGGCTAAGTATAGCCGCACCGAGCGGGCTACTGCAGTTTGGCTCGGAGTGGCCCCACCTTGTATTGAGGACTTATGGCCTCTCGACTGTAACTCTATAACTATGCAATAAAACTCCCTTTATCTCGCAAAAAAAAAAAAAGGAAGTACCATTGCCAAAAAAAAAGGCATTTGGAAGCAGCAGCTGGAAGCGGCCTGTCCACCCACATGGACACACATACCTTCTTTTTCATTTTGCCAAATCAAGCAAAAGACAAGCATTCTTTTTCATTTTGCCAAATCAAGCAAAAGTGCAAGGCCAAAAATTTCATAAAACCACAAATTATGATAGCATTAGCATTTGGTATCATGTACTCCCTCTGTAAACTAATATAAGAGTATTTAGATAACTACTTTAGTGATCTAAACGCTCTTATATTAGTTTACGGAGGGTGTAATAAACAAAATAAAACGAACTCAACATTTCACATAGCTCACCACACATCATGAAATGATATTCTTCATTAATGAATAAGTTTCGAACTAAGATGTGGGTCATCTGCCACTATGTTAATAAGTTTCGAATTAAGATATGGACCATCTGCTACTATGAACTATTTATGATGGAATCATCAAGTCATTAACATTCGATGGATCTGTACGACATATCCAAAGTTTAATGCATTGAGTAACAAAAAGATACAATACTCAAAACGACGATCATCATGTGGTATCGAAAATCCTGCATATGCTCTTGGAGCAGGAAGGACCGCGTCAAAATAACATGACAACAGGAACTACTGTACCACATAACAGTCAAGAATCTTTGGCAAGCAATAAAAGAACTCCACGATATACACATCCGGGTATTCTGTCAAAGGATCTACCACCACACCATCAGAGGATCCACCAACCTACATAGATAAGTAAAAGCATATGGTCAACATAAATGCAAATTCACCCAAAAAGAGCATTGGTATATGAGACAATGTAATATAAAAACAGTAGTTATATCGACAGCATATGGCAATGGCACTCAAAGTTGACTTTTTTGAAGTTAGAAGTTTTACTTTAACACATCTTAGAACAAATTGTGTGCCCGATTTGCAATATACCGATGATATGTTAATTGTGTTGGAAGGAGATACACTTCGAGTTAGAAGAGATTTTGGATGCCTTCGCCAACACCAGGGGATTTGGAATCAACTACCTGAAATCCTGTTATTTCTGCAGTTGATAAGAGATTAAGAATGTTTCTTGTTGGGCTTCTTACCAAAGGAGGTCGGCTCACTCTCATCAAATCAGTTCTAACGGCTATCCCCACTTATTTATGTCCTGCATAAAGCTCCCTCGACATATTATTGATGAGATTGACAAGACAATCATTCTTGTCTAAAGGATAAAAGAAATCTACTGGGGGTAACTGTTTAGTAGCTTGGGACCAAGCTTATTGGCCTTCTGATGAAGGGCTTGGAATTAAGAATCTAAGATACAGAATGATTGCCTTTTAACGAAATTTGTTCAGCAAGGGACTAAGGCAAGGGGACCCTCTGTCCCCTTTGCTTTTCAATTTAGTGGTAGATGTTTTGACTAGGATATTTATCAAATCTTCTGATAAGCATTTAATCAAGGGCCTTGCTCGTGACCTCTGCCCTGGAGGTGTCATCAGCTTGCAATATGCTGATGACACCATCCTATTTGTGGATGGTGATCCTTCCATGGCCACAAACCTGAAATGGGTTTTAACCTGTTTTGAGCAAGTGTTTGGTATGAGGATCAATTATATCAATAGTGAGATGATCCCTCTGAATTTAGAAGCCAATGAGGTTGATGCCTTTGTAGATATCTTTGGCTGTCCATTAGGTAATTTCCCTATTAAATACTTAGTAGTCTCTTTGCATTTTGAGAAATTGTCTAGGGAGGATATCCAACCTCTTATAGATAAAATCCTGAAGAGGGTTGCAGGGTGGAGAGACAAGTTACTCTCCTATGCTGCTAGACTTATCTTGATTAAGACCTGCCTTGCTAGCATTCCCATTTATCTTCTTTCCTTTTTCAAACTCCACTAGTAAATATGATTAACACCGAGATGGCAAACTGCCTAAGGAATGATTTTGAGGGCCATAGGAAAATGCACCTAGCAAACTGGCCTTTAGTCTCCATGAAAAGAGATTTTGGAGGCTTAGGCATTCCTAACATTCATGACCTTAATATCTGTTTGTTGGGTGCTTGGGTGAATAGATACATGTCTGATGAGGGGAAGATTTGGAAGACTGTAGTTGATAAGTACAAACCAGTGCCAAATATTTTCTGTATCCAAGACAAAGATGCATCAACCTTTTGGAAAGGAGTGGTGTGGGCCTCTAAGGCAGCCAAATTTGGATACAAATGGGCATTGGGAGATGATAATAAAATTAGATTTTGGGAAGATTGCTGTGTTTGGATCATCACCACTTTCCATCCAATTCTGGGATTTGTATGTCATGTGTAGAGAACAGGGGCAAACTGCCAGACAAGTGTGGGATGGGGTAACCCTAAAGCTCACTTTCGGGGGAGCCTTCTCACCTATGAGGCCGCGCTTGGATGCGGTGTAATCAAATACAGGTGTATTTAGTTTACACGTGTATCTTACGGGCCACTAGTAGATTTCCAGCCGGATAGAAAACGATGAGCGGAGATCCGTATCTTTTCTACAGGGGTATTTGGGACGAAACGGCAATCCAAACAAGGCCTGATGGATAAATGGTTTGAGCTAGAGACCATTGTTAATAGTATCTCTTATTCAGAGGATACTGACTCCCTGGTGCGGTAGTACACTGCTTCAGGGACCTACTCCTCAAGTTCTCTATATGCAATTATCAACTATAGGAGGGTCACTCCTGTTTTGATACCTGCTGTCTAGAAGCTTGTGGTACCTCCCAGCACTGGCGGAGCCACGGCAAGGCCGAATAGGCCGTGGCCCGCCCAGTGCTGAAGCCGAAAAAAATATTATACCTAGCCCAGCCCACAACGCAGCATATATCAGCCCAGCTGAACTGCCTCACATCGTAGCAGTCGCCGCCCCCACACAGGTCACAGTAACCGCCGCCCGCTGACACACCGCACAGATCAGCCCCCTCCCAGCCAGTCGGCCGATTCACGAGGCCACGGCCTAAACGGACACACAGCTAGCAGTCTGAATCCCTGTAAGCTGCCTCACAGGTTAACAATTACTTTGAATCATCTACAATTTCCTTCCCCTAAATTCGACTGAGGTCATCGTCTATTCGTGTGGTAGCACAAATAATTCACCAGACATCTGTCGTTTACATTCTATGCAAAGACATTGTTACATATTTTGAAAGGACAAAGGATTGAAGACCGATTTGTAGTATATGACTTAATATATGATGCCTTCAGCTCCTGTAATGGCTAACAAAATAGTCTAATGCAACTATATATTGGTATAGATTTTTATAATATATATGCCTGCTCATTTGATTTTGTAAAAATGGAATGGAACGTAGTGATTATTGCCAATGACTTTTTTTTGTGTCCTTTAGCTTGGCCCGCCCAACATTCTGTTTGTAGCTCCGCCACTGCCTCCCAGGATACATATCTCCTTGTGGTTAGTTGCTTATAACAAAATTATGACAAAGGACAACCTACAAAAGAGAAATATAGGGAAACCTGTGGAGTGTGTTTTCTGCTTAGAACATGAGAGTGTGCAACATCTCCTCTTTTTTTTATTGTTCAATAACCAAGCTTGTTTGGGAAGAAATTAGTTCCTTTTTCTCTAAACAAGTAGGCACTTCTGTGGAATTGATGTCTTCTTGCCGGGTTGCTGGCATGAAGATGGATACAACTAACTCTGTTGTAGCTGCCTCTTTTGTGGTCTCTGCGGAAACACGGAAATAACATCTCAGGAAATGGCGGCTCCTTTACAAGGACCACATGTTGGAACAGATGGATCAGTTCTGCCTCCACTTGCAAGGCTTGCTGGGAAGACATGCACAACTGGAGTGAGGGTGAAGAAGCAAGATGATATCGGTGGTTACCCATCTACCTTCATGCATGGTGGGCACAGGCTGTTGAGCCATACGTCTACACTGGAGATCGTCTACTCGCCGCTACCCCCAACCCCTCAGCTGCTGGCCTAGCTTTGCTTCGGGGCAACTTGCAGTTTTCTGCATTTTTATCTTGGTTAGCTTGGTTCCCTTTTAGTTTCCCCTGTTGGGTGATCCGTTTTCCTGGCACTCTGTAATAAGCTGTGAACACCAAAGTAGTGGTGCGTCTTTTTCGTTTTCATCTAGCTAGTTTCCTTTCTGTACTGAACAAAACAAGCCATCTTATTTTCGGGCTTCTATGCAATGGAGCCGGGGAGCCCTCCCTGTTGATCTACAAAAAATGTCCATCGGCTACTCATCTCTCCTGACATGCCATGGGCAGTGGATTATGGCGGAGCACTCTAGTGTTCATAACATGAAAATCCCAGGGAAATGAGAGCCTGGTCGTAGATCAGCAAACTCATTCATGCATATGGAAGGGGGGGAATACTTGTGTTCAGGTGGGGGTACGATGAAACTAAATCTCTGTGGAAAGGCAAATGGACTAGCAATGAGACACTTTGTATCTAGTTCCCAGCTCTCTTCTCAGGCACTCAGAGCCAACATATCTCTTGTAAATTGCTACCGCGGAAAATCGTGGCTAGTGCCCACTAGACCCAATAATATGGAAGGCATAGTTGTTGCTTTTAAATTGAAAAAAATGGTATGAGACAGAGGAATGACTACTTCGGCAATGAAACAGTATAGAGAAATGTTAAGACATACCATATGCTTTTTTATGGCAATAGAATCCGTGCAATTCTTTATCAGCCAGTGAGTTGAACAGAATTGTGCAGTTTGGCTCAGTGCACTTGATAGTAGCCCTGCGATGCTGCATCTTGCAGTGAGACTTCATCTAAAAAGGAATCTGCAAGAATCAGTAAACATTCAATGGTTGGGGGTCAACTACTATTGAATCAAGACACTTACATTCGTTTCATCAATGTAAATGGGAGTATTTCTGGGACTATCTTCCTGGCAAACATGGCAGGGTAGCATTCCATCGGGTCTACAATAAAGCGCTATGCAGTATCTCCTGAAGAAGACGATCTCTGAGTCGGTCTCTGGGCGCAGCTTCTCTACAGATGCAACCTGTTCTAGGAACATGTTGATCGCTTCTTGCCGCGTCTTAGCCATCAACCTTCAGAAAACAAGTTGCTTTCAGAACGGTATTTCACAGCTAAAGAGACTAGAATATACTGTATATATATATACATATCACGATATTTCAGTGTTTTCGCTGTGCATAAATGATAAAAGAATCTGCACTTCAGTGTTCTCGTCCCCGGGACACAACAAGACCGTCCCGGTGTCGCGGTCGGATGGTCTCGTTGCGTCCCGTCCCCGTAATGGTATAACATCACATAGTTCTCTGCCGGGCTTCCCCAGATGGTCCAGAACCCATCAAATTCTTCAAAGGATCCAAATAATCGTAGCATATGGGACCTAATCTGGAAAACCAAAGTCCCCGGGAAGATAAGAATCTTTGGATGGAGGGTGGCCATGAACACCCTAGCAACAAAGGAAAACAAGTGGAAAATAACTCTTGAGACGGACGTCATTTGTAGCATATGTGGGAATGGTACTGAGGATGAGTACCATGCAGTGATCATGTGCACAAAGAGTAGGGGCCTAAGATCAGCCATGAGACGATCCTGGAATCTGCCGCCAGAACAAAAATTCAGGCACACAGGTGATGATTGGCTACAAGTGCTCCTGGACTCTGTAAATGAGGAGATGCGAGCAAAAATCATGTTGCTTATCAGGCGTTGTTGGTTTCTCCGGGAAGATTGTGTGCGCAAGGACGGCAAGGAAACAATCGGTCGGTCTGTTCTTTTCCTAAAACAGTATGAGGAGGAGCTGAAAAATGCAGAAACTTCAGTTGAGTGGACGGGAGGGAAGAACGCCTGCATCAGGGAGGTGACCACACCGGGATTGTCACCTGCCAAGGACATAAAGTGGAGCCCTCCAATGCATGAAACTGTCAAACTCAACACTAATGCGGCTTTATTTGGCTGAAACAGGTGAAAGCTCCGCTGGTGCTGTTGCCCGTGACTCTTCTTCGCTGGTGCTGGTGCTGGTGCTGGTGCTGTAGCGATAGCGTGGAAGAGGCCGAGGCTAGAGCCGTCCTTGTCGGCATCCAGGAGCTGGCCAAGATTTCAAATGGCCATGTAATCATCAAGATGGACAGCCTATTCACTGTCAGGGAACTGTCGACGCAGACCCCCACGCGTTGCCCCTGCTACTACGGCACCATGATGGATATCCATCAGGCTATGTGTTCCTTCTCGGAGAGCTCTGTCAGATACGCGGAGAGAAGCAGAAACTCCCTGGCACACAATCTGGCTCCACTGACTAGGAGTGTAGGCGATATTCGGTTGACTGCAGATGGTCCGAGTTTATGATCCCTACTGATATCTGGATATCCTAGTCCTTGTGAGTACGCTTGTCTACTTCAGATCTCAAAAAAGTACTCCCTCCGTCCGGAAATACTTGTCATCAAAATGGATAAAAAAGGTAATATGATCATACAGCCCATCATAAGAACATAGGAACCTGGCCACACAATTTACTCCCCAAATCAAGCAACCCGGCACACCTAGCCACAATCAAGAGGGGACGAGACAGTCGACTGCGACACCAATCAGGATTCATGAAGACGATAGCTACAGCGACGCGGGACGGGGCGGGGGCGGCCTCCGAGGACAGACAAGGGCGACGCAAATCGAAACCCTAAGACCAATGCCGACCCTGAACCTCAATTCACAAAACTCGCGTCAGAAAATTCAGAACCAAACGT
>LR738711.1:12170913-12201397 GCA_902687465.1 Secale cereale
GAGGAGAGGGAGGGGGGAGCATACGGGTGCGGATGGATGCCCGAGGAGCGGCGAAGAGGCGGGGAGGAAGCCAATGGCGACGGCGAGCGCGAGGCGGGGCGGGGCGGTGCGGGCGGGGAGCTGCCTCCGAGGACAAAGAAGGGAAGCAGTGGAGCGAAGCCAAGTCCCGGCGTCTCCGTGCCCGTGCGAGAGAAAAACAGAGGGACGGTAGTGGGTCCCAAATGATAGTCAGAGGAAACGGCATCAGCCTTGGGGACGAGGCTTTGCCTTCTCCCCCTTCTCTGCTCCCATCCGTCGATTCTTCATCCGACGGTTACAACATTTTTCCTCCCTCCCGATTCTTTTTCAGTCAAAACTAAAGCAAACAGACTCCCGTATTTCCTTCTGCCGCCGGCACGCCCTCCCCCTACCTTTCCATTGATTCAGTGCCCTAGAAACAAAAGCTAAATATCGAGTTGAACAAAATCATCCTGCTACGAAGAACCGGAGTTTAATGTTGATGCACACGGGAATGTGTTGTGGTGTCGCCGCATACCAACAAAGAAAAAAGAACACACAAAGGCCACATGCACCAATCGACTAGTTGCTGAGAAGGTACAGGGGCGGACGGATCTTGCCAGTCCGCCGCTCGTCGCACCACATACCACTCCCGCCATTAGGTGTGCTATGACTGCACGGCATGCCACCCCGCCGACCACTCGTCAGCTTGTCGTTGTTGTTTTCCTCTTGTCTCTTACACGGGCTACTGGGATCGACCAAATCCACGCAACATCCACCTCCGTCATAAGAAAATTGCAACATCGTTGGTGGAGTCAACAACGGCGTCTATTTCCATATTCCATCCTAGAGTGGATCTCGTGGTCAACGTGGAAGCGCTGGACGACCAGAGTCACCATGTACGGCCATGTCACGGTCGCACATACTCCCTCCAGTCCTTTTTAGTTCGCATATAAGATTTGTCTGAAGTCAAACCTCGTAAAGTTTAACCAACCTTATAGAAGAAAAAAACACGAGCATTCACAATGTGAAATCATTATCATTAGATGCGTCATGACTAAATTTTCATATTATATAACTTTAGCATTGTAGATGTTGATATTTTTCCATATAAATATGATCAAACTTTATGAAGTTTGACTTCAGACAGTTCTTCTATTCAGAGTAAGAAAGACCGGAGGGAGTAAGTATTTGATCAAATGCTTGGTGTTGAATCATGGGGGGAGTACCTTCAGACGGGGTTCACTCTCGTGTCTAGTTGCTCGCGTGGGTTTGGTGTGTGTGGCGGCTCAACTGGGAACGGGAGGACTGGATGCCTCCTTCTAGGTCAGCACCTCCTAATGGGCTTGGGCCCAAGTGACAAGGCTTAATAGGCTTGGGCCCATACCGGTTCAACACTCCCCCTCAAGATGGGTGGTACATATCTATCATCCCCATCTTTTCACATGCCAAGTTACAGTCCTTCGTTCCCAGTCCCTTTGTCAAGCAATCTGCAAACTGCTGCCCAGAGCTAACGTGAGTAAGACTGATGATCCCAGCATCAAGTTTCTCCTTAAATGAAGAAGCGATCAATTTCCACATGTTTTGTCCTATCATGCTGAACTGGGTTATTAGCAATGGCTATAGCTGACTGATTGTCACACCACACCTTCAAGGGTCCCTTCCTCATAAGTTTTAACTCGCTCAGTAGGTACTTCACCTAGAGCATCTCACATAACCCTTGAGATAATGCTCTATACTCGGCTTCTGCTGTTGATCTAGACACAACAGTCTGTTTTTTGCTTCTCCACGACACCAAGTTTCCTCCCACAAACACACAGTAGCTAGAAGTTGATCTTCTATCATCTAGACAACTGGCCCAATCAGAGTCACTATAGCCATCCACCTCAAGATGTCCACTCTTCGCAAACCACAACCCTTTACCCGGAGTCCCCTTCAAGTATCTCAGAATTATGTGCACAATATCAAGATGCCCACTCCTTGGTTCATGCATGTATCTGTTGGGGAACGTTGCATGGGAAACAAAAATTTTCCTACGCTCACCAAGATCAATCTAGGAGATGCATCTACGAGAGGAGAGTTGGATCCACATACCCTTGTAGATCGCTAAGCGGAAGCGTTCAAGAACGCGGTTGATGGAGTCGTACTCGCCGCGATTCAGATCGCCGAAGATCCTAGCACCGAACGGACGGTGCCTCCGCGTTCTTCACACGTGCAGCCCGGTGACGTCTCCCACGCCTTGATCCAGCAAGGAGAGAGGGAGAGGTTGGGGAAGACTCCATCCAACAGCAGCACGACGGCGTGGTGGTGGTGGTGGAGGAGCGCGGGACTCCAGCAGGGCTTCGCCAAGCACTGCAAGAGACGAGGAGGGAGAGGGGTAGGGCTGCGCCAAGAGGGAGACTTTCTCGTGTGTCTAGCAGCCCTAAAACCTCACATATATATAGGGGGAAGGGAGGGCTGCGCCCCCCTTTAGGGTTTCCCACCCCTAGGGTGCGGCCAGCCCTAGATCCCATCTAGGGGGGCGGCCAAGGGGGAGAGAGAGGGGGAGGCGCACCACTATTGGGCCCTAGGGCCCAACTGCCCTAGGGTTTGCCCCCTTCCCCTCTTGGAGGCGCCCTGGGACTTGGTGGGGGGGCGCACCAGCCCCCTTGGGGCTGGTCCCCTCCCACACTTAGCCCACGTAGCCTTCTGGGGCTGGTGGCCCCACCTGGTGGACCCCCGGGACCCTCCCGGTGGTCCCGGTACATTACCGATATCGCCCGAAACTTTTCCGGTGACCAAAACAGGACTTCCCATATATGAATCTTTACCTCCGGACCATTCCGGAACTCCTCGTGACGTCCGGGATCTCATCCGGGACTCCGAACAACATTCGGTAACCGCGTACATACTTTCCCTATAACCCTAGCGTCATCGAACCTTAAGTGTGTAGACCCTACGGGCTCGGGAACCATGTAGACATGACCGAGACAACTCTCCGGCCAATAACCAACAGCGGGCTCTGGATACCCATGTTGGCTCCCACATGTTCCACGATGATCTCATCGGATGAACCACGATGTCAAGGATTCAATCAATCCCGTATACGATTCCCTTTGTCTATCGGTATAGCACTTGCCCGAGATTCGATCGTCGGTATACCGATACCTTGCTCAATCTCGTTACCGGCAAGTCTCTTTACTCGTTCCGTAACACATCATCCCGTGATCAACTCCTTGATCACATATTGTGCACATTATGATGATGTCCTACCGAGTGGGCCCAGAGATACCTCTCCGTCATACGGAGTGACAAATCCCAGTCTCGATTCGTGCCAACCCAACAGACACTTTCGGAGATACCCGTTGTGCACCTTTATAGCCACCCAGTTACGTTGTGACGTTTGGTACACCCAAAGCATTCCTACGGTATCTGGGAGTTGCACAATCTCATGGTCTAAGGAAAAGATACTTGACATATAGAAAAGCTTTAGCATACGAACTACACGATCTGTGCTAGGCTTAGGATTGGGTCTTGTCCATCACATCATTCTCCTAATGATGTGATCCCGTTATCAACGACATCCAATGTCCATGGTTAGGAAACCGTAACCATCTATTGATCAACGAGCTAGTCGTCTAGAGGCTCACTAGGGACATGGTGTTTGTCTATGTATCCATACATGTATCTGAGTTTCCTATCAATACAATTCTAGCATGGATAATAAACGATTATCGTGAACAAGGAAATATAATAATAACCAATTTATTATTGCCTCTAGGGCATATTTCCAACAGCTGTTGGGGAACGTCGCATGGGAAACAAAAATTTTCCTACGTTCACCAAGATCAATCTAGGAGATGCATCTACGAGGGGAGAGTTGGATCCACATACCCTTGTAGATCGCTAAGCGGAAGCGTTCAAGAACGCGGTTGATGGAGTCGTACTCGCCGCGATTCAGATCGCCGAAGATCCTAGCACCGAACGGACGGTGCCTCCGCGTTCTTCACACGTGCAGCCCGGTGACGTCTCCCACGCCTTGATCCAGCAAGGAGAGAGGGAGAGGTTGGGGAAGACTCCATCCAACAGCAGCACAACGGCGTGGTGGTGGTGGAGGAGCGCGGGACTCCAGCAGGGCTTCGCCAAGCGCTGCGGGAGACGAGGAGGGAGAGAGGTAGGGCTGCGCCAATCGACCGAGGTCAAAACTTGTTCTGGGCAGCCCTAAACTTCACATATATATAGGGGGGAGGTAGGGGCTGCGCCCCCATCTAGGGTTTCCTCCCTAGGGGTGGCGGCAGCCCCCCAGAACCCATCTAGGGTGCGGCCAAGGGGGGGAGAGAGAGGGGGCGCCCTAGGGTGGGCCTTAAGGCCCATCTGGACCTAGGGTTTGCCCCCCTCCACACTCCATGCGCCTAGGGACTTGGTGGGGGGGCGCACCAGCCCCCTTGGGGCTGGTCCCCTCCCACACTTAGCCCACGCAGCCACCTGGGGCTGGTGGCCCCACCTGGTGGACCCCCGGGACCCTCCCGGTGGTCCCGGTACATTACCGATATCGCCCGAAACTTTTCCGGTGACCAAAATAGGACTTCCCATATATGAATCTTTACCTCCGGACCATTCCGGAACTCCTCGTGACGTCCGGGATCTCATCCGGGACTCCGAACAACATTCGGTAACCGCGTACATACTTTCCCTATAACCCTAGCGTCATCGAACCTTAAGTGTGTAGACCCTACGGGCTCGGGAACCATGTAGACATGACCGAGACAACTCTCCAGCCAATAACCAACAGCGGGATCTGGATACCCATGTTGGATCCCACATGTTCCACGATGATCTCATCGGATGAACCACGATGTCAAGGATTCAATCAATCCCGTATACGATTCCCTTTGTCTATCGGTATAGCACTTGCCCGAGATTCGATCGTCGGTATACCGATACCTTGCTCAATCTCGTTACCGGCAAGTCTCTTTACTCGTTCCGTAACACATCATCCCGTGATCAACTCCTTGATCACACATTGTGCACATTATGATGATGTCCTACCGAGTGGGCCCAGAGATACCTCTCCGTCATACGGAGTGACAAATCCCAGTCTCGATTCGTGCCAACCCAACAGACACTTTCGGAGATACCTGTTGTGCACCTTTATAGCCACCCAGTTACGTTGTGACGTTTGGTACACCCAAAGCATTCCTACGGTATCTGGGAGTTGCACAATCTCATGGTCTAAGGAAAAGATACTTGACATATAGAAAAGCTTTAGCATACGAACTACACGATCTGTGCTTGGCTTAGGATTGGGTCTTGTCCATCACATCATTCTCCTAATGATGTGATCCCGTTATTAACGACATCCAATGTCCATGGTCAGGAAACCGTAACCATCTATTGATCAACGAGCTAGTCATCTAGAGGCTTACTAGGGACATGGTGTTTGTCTATGTATCCACACATGTATCTGAGTTTCCTTTTAATACAATTCTAGCATGGATAATAAACGATTATCGTGAACAAGGAAATATAATAATAACCAATTTATTATTGCCTCTAGGGCATATTTCCAACAGTCTCCCACTTGCACTAGAGTCAATAATCTAGTTCACATCGCCATGTGATTAACACTCACAGGTCACATCGCCATATGATCAACATCCAAAGAGTTTACTAGAGTCAGCAATCTAGTTCACATCAATATGTGATTAATACTCAAGAGTTCTGGGTTTGATCCTGTTATGCTTGTGAGAGAGGTTGTAGTCAACGGGTCTGCAACATTCAGATCCCTATGTTCTTCGCAAAACCTTATGTCATATCGTAGATGCTGCTATCACGTTCCACTTGGAGCTATTCCAAACTGTTGCTCCATTATACGTATCCGGTATATCCACTTAGAGTTATCCGGATAGGTGTTAAGCTTGCATCGACGTAACTCTTTACGTCGAACTCTTTATCACCTCCATAACCGAGAAACATTTCCTTACTCCTCTAAGGATAATTTTGACCACTATCTAGTAATCCACTCCTGGATCACCTTTGTACCCTCTTGCCAGACATGTGGCAAGGCACACATCAGGTGCGGTACTTAGCATGGCATATCGTACAGAGCCTATGACAAAAGCATAGGGGACGACCTTCGTCCTTCCTCTTCCTTCTGCCGTGGTCAAGTTTTGAGTCTTACTCAATTTCACACCTTACAACTCAGGTAAGAACTCCTTCTTTGACTGATCTATTTTGAACTCCTTCAAAATCATGTCAAAGGTGTGTGTTCTTTTGAAAGTATCATCAGGCGTCTTGATCTATCTGTATAGGTCTTGATGCCCAATATGTAAGCAGCTTTATCCAGGTCTTCCTTTGAAAAACTCATTTCAAACAACCCTTTATGCTTTCCAGAAATTCTACATCATTTCGGATCAACAATATGTCATTCACATATACTTATCAGAAATGTTGTAGTGCTCCCACTCACTTTATTGCAAATACAAGTTTCCAACAAACTTTGTATACCCAAAAACTTTGATCACTCCATCAAAGTGTATATTCCGACTCCGAGATGCTTGCTCTAGTCCATGGAAGGATCGCTGGAGCTAGCATATCTTTTAGCATCCTTAGGATCGACAAAACCTTTCTGATTGTATCATATACAACCTTTCCTTACGAAAACTGGTAAGGAAACTTGTTTTGTCATCCATCTGCCAGATTTCATAAATGCAGCTAATGCTAACATGATTCCGACGGACTCAAGCATCGCTACGGGTGAGAAAATCTCATCGTAGTCAACTCCTTGAACTTGTGGAAAACTCTTCGCCACAAGTCGAGCTTCATAGACGGTGACATTACCGTCCACGTCCGTCTTAGTCTTAAAGATCCATTTGTCTCAATGGCTTGCCGATCATAGGGCAAGTCCACCAAAGTCCATACTTTGTTTTGATACATGGATCCTATCTCGGATTTATCGGCTTCTAACCATTTGTCGGAATATGGGCCCACCATCGCTTCTCCATAGTTCGTAGGTTCATCGTTGTCCAACAATATGACCTCTAAGACAGGATCAACGTACCACTCAGGAGTAGTACATATCCTTGTCAACCTATGAGGTTCGATAGCCACTTGATCTGGAGCTTCATGATCACTATCATTAGTATCCTCTTCAACTGTCGTAGGTTCCACAGAAACATCTTTCTGTGTTGCACTACTCTCCGGTTGAAGTGAGGGTTCGACAACCTCATCAAGTTCTATCTTCCTCCCACTCAATTCTTTCGAGAGAGACTCCTTCTCGAGAAAGGACCCATTCTTAGCGACAAACATTTTTGTCCTTGGATCTGAGATAGAAGGTATACCCAACTGTTACCTCTGGGTATCCTATGAAGATGTATTTGTCCGCTTTGGGTTCGAGCTTTTCCCGGCTGAAGCCATAAGCCTCGCAGCCCCAAACATTGAGAAACGACAACTACGGTTTCTTGCCAAACCATACGACGTCGTCTCAACGGACTTAGATGGTGTCCTATATAAAGTGAATGCAGCTATCTCTAATGCATAACCTCAAAATAATAGCGGTAGATCGGTAAGACACACCATAGATCGCACCATATCATAAGGTTCGATTACGATGTCCGGACACACCATTACTGTGGTGTTCCAGGGGACTTCAACTGCGAAACAATTCCACAATGTCTCAAGTGATTGCCAAACTCATAATTCAGATAATATCCCCTTGATCAGATCGTAGGAACATGATCTTCTTGTTATGATGTTTCTTAATCTTCACTCTGAAATTTTTGAACCTTTCAAACGTTTCAGACTTTTGCTTCATTAAGTAAATATACCATATCTACTCAAATTGTCAGTGAAGATGAGAAAATAACGATATCCACCACACGCCTTAATTCTCATTGGATCACATACATCAACATGTATGATTTCCAATAAGTCACTTACCCGTTTCATTGTACCTGAAAACGAGATCTCAGTCATCCTGCCCATGAGGCATGGCTCGCATGTGTCAAGTGATTCAAAATCAAGTGATTCCAAACATCCATCAGTATGGAGTTTCTTCATGCATTTTATGCCAAAATGACCTAAGCGGCATTGCCACAAGTAAGTGGTACTATCATTATTAACTCTACATCTTTTGGCATTAATATTATCATCATGTGTATTACTATGATCGAGATTTAACAAACCATTGGGTGCATGACCATAAAGGTATTATTCATGTAAACAGAATAACCATTATTCTCTGACTTAAATGAATAACCGTATTGCAATGAACATGATCTAATCATATTCATGCTCAACGTAGACACCTGATAACATTTATCTAGGTTCAACACTAATCTCGAAAATAGAGGAGGTGTGTGATGGTGATCTCATCAACCTTGGAAACACTTCCAACACACATCGTCACCTCGTCCTTAGCTAGTCTCCGTTCAGTCTGTAGCTTTTGCTTCAAGTCACTAATAATAGCAACTGAACCGGTATCCAATACCTAGGTGCTACAAGGAGTACTACTAAGGTACACATCAATAACACATATATCAAATATACTTTGTTGAAGTTTGCCAGCTATCATATCTACCATGTATTTGGGGTGGTTCCGCTACTATGTGACCGTTCCCCTTACAATAGAAGCACTTAGTCTCGAGGTTTGGGTTCAACCATGGGTTCCTTCATCAGAGCGACAACAGGTTTGCCATTCATGAAGTTTCCCTTCTAGCCCTTACCCTTTTGAAACCAGTGGTCTTGTTAAACCATCAACACTTGATGCTCCTTCTTGATCTCTACTTTTGCGGTACTAAGAACCGCTGACAGCACCGGGATTATCACCATCCTTTGCATGTCATAGTTCATCACGAAGTTCCAGTAGCTTGGTGATAGTGTCTAGAGAATTCCGTCAACCACTATCTCACCTGGGAGATAAACTCCCACTTGGTTCAAGTGATTTTAGCACTCAGACATTCTGAGCACATGCTCATTAGTTGAGCCATTCTCCTCCATCTTTTTGGCAAAAGAACTTGTCAGAGGTCTCATACCTCTCAACACGGGCACGAGCCTGAAATCCCAATTTCAGCTCTTAGAACATCTCATATGTTCTATGGCGTTCAAAACGTCATTGGAATCCCGATTCTAAGCCGTAAAGTATGGTGCACTAAACTATCAAGTAGTCATCAGGACGTGTCTCTCAGGTGTTCACAACATCCACAGACAACGTTGTAGGGGTTTGCACATTGAGCGGTGCATCAAAGACGTAAGCTTTCTGTGCAGCAGTGAGGACACTCCTCGGACTACGGACCCAGTCCGCATCCTTGCTTACAATATCTATCAACTTAGTCTTTCTCTAGGATCGTATGAAACAGGGAGCTACAACGCAAGCTATTGATCTACAACATAATTTGCAAAGGCAACTTAGACTATTGTTCATGATAAGTGAGTTTAACTAATCAAATTACTTATAACTCCCACTCAAATTGACATCCCTCTGGTCATCCGAGCGTGACATGATCCAAATCCACCAACCCAAGTCCGATCATCACGTGAGATGAGGTGGTGTCAATGGTGAACATCTTCATGTTGATCATATCTACTATATGACTCATGCTCGACCTTTCGGTCTTCCGTGTTCCGAGGCCATGTCTGTACATGCTAGGCTCGTCAAGTCTAACCCGAGTGTTCTGCATGTGCAAAACTGGCTTGCACCCGTTGTATGCGAACGTAGAGTCTATCACACCCGATCATCACATGGTGCTTCGAAACGACGAACCTTCGCAACGGCGCACACTCGGGGGGAACACAATTTCATCTTGAAATTTTAGTGAGGGATTATAATGCTACCGCCGTCCTAAGCAAAATAAGATGCATAAAAGGATTAACATCACATGCAAATCATAAGTGACATGATATGGCCATCAACTCGTGCTTTTGATCTCCATCTCCAAAGCACCGGCATGATCTCCATCGTCACCGGCGTAACACCATGATCCCCATCATCATGATCTCCATCATCATGTCGCCATCGGGGTTGTCGCGCGCCCACCATGCTCTTACTACTATTGCTACCGTTTAGCGATAAAGTAAAGCATTACATAGCGCTTAATGATTGACACACAGGTCATACAAAAATTAAAGACAACCCTATGGCTCCTGCCGGTTGCCGTATACATCGACATGCAAGTCGATATTAACTATTACAACATGATCATCTCATACATCAAATATATCTCATCATGTCTTTGGCCATATCATATCACATACATACCCTGCAAAAACAAGTTAGACGTCCTCTAATTTGTTGTTGCATGTTTTACGTGGCTGCTATGGGTATCTAGCAAGAACGCTTCTTACCTACGCAAAGCCACAACGGTGATATTTAAGTTGCTATTTAACCTTCTACAAGGACCGCCTTCGTCGAATCCGATTCAACTAAGATGGGAGAGACAGACACCCGCCAGCCATCTTATGCAACAAAAGTCGCATGTCTGTCGATGGAACCGGTCTCATGTACGTGGACATGTAAAGTTGGTCCGGGCCGCTTCATCCCATAATACCGCTGAATCAAGAAAGACCAAGGAGGGAAGCAATCTAAACATCAACGCCCACAAACCCCTTTGTGTTCTACTCGTGAAAACATCTACGCAAGATCCTAGCTCATGATGCCACTGTTGGGGAACGTTGCATGGGAAACAAAAATTTTCCTACGCTCACCAAGATCAATCTAGGAGATGCATCTACGAGAGGAGAGTTGGATCCACATACCCTTGTAGATCGCTAAGCGGAAGCGTTCAAGAACGCGGTTGATGGAGTCGTACTCGCCGCGATTCAGATCGCCGAAGATCCTAGCACCGAACGGACGGTGCCTCCGCGTTCTTCACACGTGCAGCCCGGTGACGTCTCCCACGCCTTGATCCAGCAAGGAGAGAGGGAGAGGTTGGGGAAGACTCCATCCAACAGCAGCACGACGGCGTGGTGGTGGTGGTGGAGGAGCGCGGGACTCCAGCAGGGCTTCGCCAAGCACTGCAAGAGACGAGGAGGGAGAGGGGTAGGGCTGCGCCAAGAGGGAGACTTTCTCGTGTGTCTAGCAGCCCTAAAACCTCACATATATATAGGGGGAAGGGAGGGCTGCGCCCCCCTTTAGGGTTTCCCACCCCTAGGGTGCGGCCAGCCCTAGATCCCATCTAGGGGGGCGGCCAAGGGGGAGAGAGAGGGGGAGGCGCACCACTATTGGGCCCTAGGGCCCAACTGCCCTAGGGTTTGCCCCCTTCCCCTCTTGGAGGCGCCCTGGGACTTGGTGGGGGGGCGCACCAGCCCCCTTGGGGCTGGTCCCCTCCCACACTTAGCCCACGTAGCCTTCTGGGGCTGGTGGCCCCACCTGGTGGACCCCCGGGACCCTCCCGGTGGTCCCGGTACATTACCGATATCGCCCGAAACTTTTCCGGTGACCAAAACAGGACTTCCCATATATGAATCTTTACCTCCGGACCATTCCGGAACTCCTCGTGACGTCCGGGATCTCATCCGGGACTCCGAACAACATTCGGTAACCGCGTACATACTTTCCCTATAACCCTAGCGTCATCGAACCTTAAGTGTGTAGACCCTACGGGCTCGGGAACCATGTAGACATGACCGAGACAACTCTCCGGCCAATACCCAACAGCGGGATCTGGATACCCATGTTGGCTCCCACATGTTCCACGATGATCTCATCGGATGAACCACGATGTCAAGGATTCAATCAATCCCGTATACGATTCCCTTTGTCTATCGGTATAGCACTTGCCCGAGATTCGATCGTCGGTATACCGATACCTTGCTCAATCTCGTTACCGGCAAGTCTCTTTACTCGTTCCGTAACACATCATCCCGTGATCAACTCCTTGATCACATATTGTGCACATTATGATGATGTCCTACCGAGTGGGCCCAGAGATACCTCTCTGTCATACGGAGTGACAAATCCCAGTCTCGATTCGTGCCAACCCAAAAGACACTTTCGGAGATACCTGTAGTGCACCTTTATAGCCACCCAGTTACGTTGTGACGTTTGGTACACCCAAAGCATTCCTACGATATCCGGGAGTTGCACAATCTCATGGTCTAAGGAAAAGATACTTGACATATAGAAAAGCTTTAGCATACGAACTACACGATCTGTGCTAGGCTTAGGATTGGGTCTTGTCCATCACATCATTCTCCTAATGATGTGATCCCGTTATCAACGACATCCAATGTCCATGGTCAGGAAACCGTAACCATCTATTGATCAACGAGCTAGTCATCTAGAGGCTTACTAGGGACATGGTGTTTGTCTATGTATCCACACATGTATCTGAGTTTCCTATCAATACAATTCTAGCATGGATAATAAACAATTATCATGAACAAGGAAATATAATAATAACCAATTTATTATTGCCTCTAGGGCATATTTCCAACAAAACCATGCAAAACGGCAAGTTTTTGGGTGTTCGGTGCACCGAAGAGGCTTCTCCTTCAATCCAGACTAGCATGTAGGGCTTGCTGGTGCAGAAATAGAGTCATGTAACATTGTTCTGCACGTCATTGTCGCAGTATCTGTCCGTGGGTGAGCTCACGGTAGGGTGGTAGACGCTAGAAGAGTGCACGCCAACCACTAAATCATCCGAAACTCAATTCTGCAAGCCGTTTTCGGCCTCCGAAATTATTCCGAAACAGACGAAGTTTGTCACAGAAGGATACGAATTTTCGTTGCGGTCGTTTTGGCAGGTCATGGAGCCCAAACTGAGTTCGTATGGCCAGGGTACGATCGTTCTACGGATACACCTCAAATGGATTTCAGCAACGAGGGATATCGTGAATCCGGATTCCAGGGTAACTTGCTCGCGCCCACGAGCCATTTTGCGCCACTCGAAATGGCCTATTATTTTCGAACAGTACGAATGTAATGTAGAAGAGCTGGTATGCACAGTTTTGTCCAAGAACAACACATGTGCATGGACAAAAATGTGGGTGGTAGCGGTATGGGTGATAAACCATGCAAAACGGCAAGTTTTTGGGTGTTCGGTGCACCGAAGAGGCTTGTCCTTCCATCCAGACTAGCATGTAGGGCTTGCTGGTGCAGAAATAGAGTCATGTAACATTGTTCTGCACGTCATTGTCGCAGTATCTGTCCGTGGGTGAGCTCACGGACGGGTGGTAGACGCTAGAAGAGTGCACGCCAACCACTAAATCATCCGAAACTCAATTCTGCAAGCCGTTTTCGGCCTCCGAAATTATTCCGAAACAGACGAAGTTTGTGACAGAAGGATACGAATTTTCGCTGCGGTCGTTTTGGCAGGTCATGGAGCCCAAACGGAGTTCGTATGGCCAGGGTACGGTCGTTCTACGGATACACCTCAAATGGATTTCAACAACGAGGGATATCGTGAATCCGGCTTCCAGGGTAACTTGCTCGCGCCCACGAGCCATTTTGCGCCACTCGAAATGGCCTATTATTTTCGAACAGTACGAATGTAATGTAGAAGAGCTGGTATGCACAGTTTTGTCCAAGAACAACACATGTGCATGGACAAAAATGTGGGTGGTAGCGGTATGGGTGATAAACCATGCAAAACATCAAGTTTTTGGGTGTTCGTGTTGGGGAACGTTGCATGGGAAACAAAAATTTTCCTACGCTCACCAAGATCAATCTAGGAGATGCATCTAGCAACGAGCATAAAGGAGAGTGAGTGCATCTACATACCCTTGTAGATTGCGAGCGGAAGCGTTCAAGAGAACGGGGATGATGGAGTCGTACTCGTCGTGATCCAAATCACCGATGATCCTAGCGCCGAACGGACGGCACCTCCGTGTTCAACACACGTACGGAGCGGGGACGTCTCCTCCTTCTTGATCCAGCAAGGGGGGAGGAGAGGTTGATGGAGATCCAGCAGCACGACGGCGTGGTGGTGGAAGTAGCGGGATTCCAGCAGGGCTTCGCCAAGCGCTGCGGGAGGAGGGAGATGTGTCACGGGAGGGAGAGGGAGGCGCCAGGGCTTGGGGGTCGGCTCCCATGCGCCTCCCCACTATATATAGGGGTGGAGGGGGCTGGTTTCTTGCCCTCCAAGTCCATTGGGGCGTTGGCAAAGGTGGGGGAAAGAAATCCCATCATTTCCTTTCCCCACCGATTGTTATCCCCCCTTTTTAGGGATCTTGATCTTATCCCTTCGGGATATGATCTTATTCCTTCTAAGGGGGGATCTTGGTGCGCCTTGACCAGGGGTGTGGGGCCTTGCCCCCACTACCCACGTTCATGTGGGTCCCCCCATGCAGGTGGGCCCCACTTCGGAACCTTCTAGAACCTTCCCGGTACAATACCGAAAAATCCTGAACATTTTCCGGTGGCCAAAATAGGACTTCCTATATATAAATCTTTACCTCCGGACCATTCCGGAACTCCTCGTGACGTCCGAGATCTCATCCGGGACTCCGAACAACTTTCGGGTTTCCGCATACTTATATCTCTACAACCCTAGCGTCACCGAACCTTAAGTGTGTAGACCCTACGGGTTCGGGAGACACGCAGACATGACCGAGACGACTCTCCGGTCAATAACCAACAGCGGGATCTGGATACCCATGTTGGCTCCCACATGTTCCACGATGATCTCATCGGATGAACCACGATGTCAAGGATTCAATCAATCCCGTATACGATTCCCTTTGTCTATCGGTATAGCACTTGCCCGAGATTCGATCGTCGGTATACCGATACCTTGCTCAATCTCGTTACCGGCAAGTCTCTTTACTCGTTCCGTAACACATCATCCCGTGATCAACTCCTTGATCACACATTGTGCACATTATGATGATGTCCTACCGAGTGGGCCCAGAGATACCTCTCCGTCATACGGAGTGACAAATCCCAGTCTCGATTCGTGCCAACCCAACAGACACTTTCGGAGATACCTGTTGTGCACCTTTATAGCCACCCAGTTACGTTGTGACGTTTGGTACACCCAAAGCATTCCTACGGTATCTGGGAGTTGCACAATCTCATGGTCTAAGGAAAAGATACTTGACATATAGAAAAGCTTTAGCATACGAACTACACGATCTGTGCTTGGCTTAGGATTGGGTCTTGTCCATCACATCATTCTCCTAATGATGTGATCCCGTTATCAACGACATCCAATGTCCATGGTCAGGAAACCGTAACCATCTATTGATCAACGAGCTAGTCATCTAGAGGCTTACTAGGGACATGGTGTTTGTCTATGTATCCACACATGTATCTGAGTTTCCTTTTAATACAATTCTAGCATGGATAATAAACGATTATCGTGAACAAGGAAATATAATAATAACCAATTTATTATTGCCTCTAGGGCATATTTCCAACAGTATCTGCTCACCACACCCACGGCATACGTAATGTCAGGCCTGGTATGACACAAGTACAATAACCTCCCAACCTGTTTCTGATAATCTTCCTTATTCACCAGCTCGCCTGACTGAGCTGACACTTGATGATTTTGTTCAATCGGCGTAGGGGTTGCATGACATCCCATCATGCCCATGTCACTCAAGAGATCCAAGGTGTATTTCCTTTGGCACAAAGATATTCCCTTCTCTGTCCGGGCCACTTCAATCCCAAGGAAGTATTTTACGTTGCCCAAATCCTTCACCTCAAACTCATTGCTCAGACACCCCTTTAATCTCTTTATTTCCTCCTCATCATCTCCGGTGATGATAATGTCATCCACATAAACTGCAAGAATGGTGATCTTTCGATTAGAGAGTGAGTGTCTGTAGAACACAGCGTGGTCACCATTACATTGACCATACCCCATAGCACGGACAACACGTCTGAACCTATCGAACCAAGCCCTCGGCGATTGCTTCAGTCCATACAAGGATTTCTTCAGCCTGCATACATTCCCCATGGTCTGTGAAGTACCAAAACCTAGTGGTATCTCCATGTACACTTCTTCCTGCAACTCACCATGCAAGAAGGCATTCTTGACATCTAATTGATGCAATTTCCACCCAAAGTTTGCAGCACAGGAAACCAATATCCTTACTGTGTTAATCTTTGTCACTGGAGAAAACGTCTCGTCATAGTCATTCCATAAGTTTGACTATATCCTCTGGCGACCAATCTGGCCTTATACTGTTCCACCTTCCCCTCAGAATTCTGCTTCACTGTATAGATCCACTTACAACTCACTGCGTTCTTTCCTGCCGGCAATGTGGTTAGCACCCACGTCTTGTTTTTCCTCAGTGCTTCCAACTCTTCTATCATTGCTTCACGCCACTTCGGATCTTGCTTTGCAGCCTTCCAATCCTTTGGGATTGACACAGTTTGAAGAGAGGCAACAAACACTCTATAGGAAGGAGACAAAGCCTCATAAGACACAAAATTTCCAATGTCATGATCATCAAAAACCTCTGGTGGTAAAGCCTTCAGTGCCGCTTCACGTGTCCCCTTTCGCAACGCAATAGGTAGCTCCACTATGTCAGATGAGCTTGCACCGCTGCCTTGCTGCTCCCCCTGCACTGACAGCTCCCCTTGCACTTGTTGATCCCCCTCCTGCACAAGTGGTTGCCGCCGAGAATATACCAGACGAGTGTCAGGTGAGTCATGCACTTGTGGCACTTGTGTCTCTCCTCGAGAGTACACCAGGGGGATCTTCTGCCACCGGTCTCGAACAGGGAGCTGGAGATTACCAATCTGAATGGAACCCACTGTTGGTTGGACTTGTACCTGCACATCACCATCATTGAGAGTACCAATCGGAATTGTACCCACAATTGGCTGGACTTGAACCTGCACATCATCATCAATGTTAGTGCCCACGGAATCCTCCTAGGTGTGAGATGCAGCCTTCTCCCCCTCTTGACCATCCTACACAGAGTGTAAATGGTCAAGCTCTTGAAAAAACACACTTAGATCTGTTGGCTCACCATAGAATGGCTCAGACTCTCTGAAGGTTACATCCATACTGACAAACCCGTGGTTCTCTGAGGGACACCAACATTTATATCCCTGCTGACTAGAATAATAGCCCAGAAAAATACACTTCACTGCTCGCGGATCAAGTTTTCCAACAGAAGGACGGTGATCTCGAACAAAACAAGTACTGCCAAACAACTTTGGGGGAACAACAAACTTAGTTTCTCCATATACTAGATCACACGGAGATTTCATGCTTAGTATTCTTGATGGTGTCCGGTTGGTCAAGTATGTGGCTATCATAACTGCTTCACTCCACAAGAATTTGGGCACATTCATCGTAAACATCAATGACCGGGCAACCTCAAGAATATGCTGATTTTTCCTTTCTGCCACTCCATTCTGAGGAGGGGTGTCTGGGCATGAAGTTTGATGAAGAATACCTTGATCACACAAGTAAGCCCCAAATGTGTTGTTCACATAGTCTGTCCCATTGTCGGTCCTGATGACCTGCACCTACACCTGAAACTGATTCTTCACCAAGGCATGGACATTCTGAAAACAGCTAAACACCTCATCTTTGTGGCGCGTCAAATAAATCCAACTCATATGAGAATAGCAATCGATGAATGTAACAAAGTATTTCATTCAATTCATTGATACAACTGGGCTCTTCCACACATCCGAATGAATAAGCACAAAAGGAGATATGCTCCTAAGCCCCTTACTCGCATATGAGGCTCGTGTGTGTTTGGCATATTCGCAAGCATCACATGTCAACTTGTGTAAGGGCATATTTAGCCCGATGGTGTTTTGGTGATTGATGACAATGCTTTTGCGGACTAATCATGTGCTCTAAGCTCTTTCAGATATATCTCACCTAGGCACAAGACGATTATGTGCCCCTCGGAATCTATGGAAGACGGTGTTTCCTTTTGCTTCTTTTTCGGTGGATCTCAGTAATAGGAAAGCCGTACTATTAAGAGGGGATCCGCTTTGGTAAGGTTTGGGTGGAATCAACACGTACACTTCCTTATCGCACCCACCATACCTTCCCGCCTCAATGGAGTTCTTCTTTCCCCTTCTCTCTGTTTTTCCTGGCCCCAGCGGTAGTACCGCTGGCCTCAGCGGTAGTACCGCCTAAGTGCCTCAAGCGGTAGTACCGCTACACTGAGCGGTAGTACCGCTTGTTGCACTCTGCGGCAGTATCGCTGCAGCTCCGTTTTACTACCGCCTCGACTCGAGAGCGCATCTTCTCGTGTCGGGTTTTGCGGTACTAGAAGCGGTAGTAGTGGCGGTAGTACCGCTCCCCAGTGGTAGTACCGCCCTGCATCCATGGTAGTACCGCTCTGGGTCCCAGCCCCTCTTGCGCGGCAGTACCGCTCAGGGTAAACGGTAGTACCGCTTGATAAGCGGTAGTACCGCTCACTCGAGCGGTAGTACCGCTCACTACGGGGCTGAGTGAGGGGGTAACGGTTGGATTGTCCCCCCCCCCACTATATAAAGGCATCTTCTTCCTCCTTGTTGACCTACCTCTTCCCCCAAATACTCCATTGTTGCTCCAAGCTCCATTTTCGCCCGATCTCTCTCCCTAGCCTATCAAACTTGTTGATTTGCTCGGGATTGCTTGAGAAGGCATCGATCTACACTTCCACCAAGAGATATTTGATTCGCCCCACTAATCCCTAGCGGATCTTGTTACTCGTGGGTGTTTGAGCACCCTAGACGGTTGAGGTCACCTCGAAGCCATATTCCATTGTGGTGAAGCTTCGTGGTGTCGTTGGGAGCCTCCAATTCGGTTGTGGAGATAGCCCCAACCTTGTTTGTAAAGGTTCGGTTGCCGCCTTCAAGGGCACCACTAGTGGAATCACGGCACCTTACATTGTGTTAGGGCGTGAGGAGAATACGGTGGCCCTAGTGGCTTCTTGGGGAGCATTGTGCCTCCACACCGCTCCAACGGAGACGTACTTCCCCTCAAAGGGAAGGAACTTCGGCAACACATCCTCGTCTTCACCGGTTCCACTTGTGGTTATTTCTTCCCATTACTTGTGCAAGCTTTACCTGTTTATCTTATATAGCTTGCTTGTGAGGTTGTTATCTTTACTTCCTATAAGTTGTCATCACAGTAGCATATCTAGACAACTTACTTTGACGCTTAATTTAAAGTGGTTAAGAAAAGCTAAAAATTGTTAGTTGCCTATTCACCCCCCCCCCTCTAGTCAACCATATCGATCCTTTCAATTGGTATCAGAGCCTCATCTCTTTTAAGGACTTTACCGTCCAAAGAGTATGGGTGACAACGTAGTCGAGACGGAGAAACATTCTAGTGGAACTCCGTCCTTGCCTACGTCCGATGGGGGAGCCTCGATCTCTCGTGAGGAGTTCAATGTGGCTATGACCACATTGAAAGAATCACTAGCGACCGAGGTCAAAGGCATGTTTAAAGATTTGCCTGAGGGGCTTAAATTATCCACCACACCATTGGAAGTGGTTCGTCCCGCTACCATCGTGTCGGAGGCTACTCCCGACAAGGGAGAAGCTAGTAGTGAACAAGGCCCGGTTACTAAGAATGGGAATGGGATCTTTGCCCACTCCGCTCCTCCTACTCACTATGGAGGACCCGTTCCCACACCTCATTTAAATTCCGTTGGGCCTCCTCCTAAGTTTATAAAAAAATCAGATTTTGCTACTTGGATGTTTCGCTTCAAACGTCATTTAAATCATTGCTCTACTAATCTTTGGAGAATCATTGAGCAAGGTTTTTATCCACGTGATCCCGACAACATGACTCCGAGAGAAACTGCGGATCATCAATTCAACGAGTCCGTTCTTTGCATACTTCAAGATGCTATCCCTCCCGAAGACATTGCACATCTTCGACCCTTCACTGTGGCCAAGGAAGCTTGGGAGCATGTTGGCACTATGTACAAGGGGAGCGCTAGCATTCAACGCTCAAACATTGAAGTTGTGCAAGATGAAGCCGATGAGTTTGCTATGATCGAAGAAGAAGATCCTCGTGAACTTTACCGGAGATTAACCACTCTTGTGGTCTCTCTTCGAGATCATGGGAGTAAGGACACAGATGACAATTGGATCAAGCGCAAGTTTCTCAAGGCCATGATGCCCTACCATAAGGCCATGTCCTCTATCACCCGTCAAAGACCGGACTTCCACCACTTGTCATCAAATGAAGTGTTGGATGAGTTCGTTGCCATGAGGATCTTGGACAAGACCGCCGACAATGCGGTTTTAAGAGCTCAACGATCAAAGAAGACTAACCTTGCCTTGAAGTCCAAGGCTTGTGTGGAAGAAGAGGAGGAGGAGGATGATGATGAGAGTTCCCCCGAGGACACCAAGTATGCCTATCATGAGCACATGGCTCTTGCTTCACGGCAATTTTGGGGCAACAAAAAGAACACAAGACCCAACTTCAACAAGAACAACTCAAGTGGCAACAAGGGCAAGCAACGAGTGAGGACTTGCTTCAATTGTGGGAATGTAAGCCACTTTGTTGTAGATTGCCCATATGAGAAAAGAGAAGACTTTGGAGGCAAGCTTATCCGGAAGGACAAGGCCAAGTCTTATCCCAACAAGAACAACTTCAACAAGAAGACCCCTCCTAAAGGGTTGGTGGCACAAGAAGAATATGTTGAGGATGATGATAATGATGAAGATGATGAGGTGGTCACCATGGCCACAATTGCTATTGCTACTACTCCGCGCTCATCTCTCTTCGACTCACCAAATGAGAACATCACCGCCAAGTGTCTCATGGCCAAGGCCACCAACAAGGTAACCCCAAACATCAATACTACCATCCCTTCTAATCCTTCATTGACGGATTGTATTGATGAAAGTGAGGGAACTAAGGAGGGAGAGAATGAATTTGAGTTGTTCATGAGCAAGCTTAAGGGCAAACCCAAGGAGCACTTTGTTGCTCTCTTGGAACAACTCGGTGAGGCCAATGACATGATCGAGGCCCACGAGGAGACCATTGCTAAAATGGAAGGACATAGTCGAGACTATGCCGATGAGATATCGGATCTCTCTAATTCCCTAGAGGAAGAGCGTGGTTTTCGTTTGGCTCTTGAGGAGTCACACAACGATGATCATGCTAAATTAAAGAAAGATCTCGATCATGCTTTAGTTGTCTCTCGTATGCTTAATTCCGAGAAGGTAAAACTTGGGGTTGACCATGCTAGACTCAAGGAGGAGTTTGTTATACTCGACAAGGCCCACAAGGCCTTGAAAGGTATGCATGCTTCTCTCAAGGAGTCTCATGATCAACTCCAAGTCTCGCTAACCAAGGAAAAGGCTATATTTCCTCGCATGGTGTTGATTGATAAGGCAAATGCTACTAACCCATGTTGCGAGCATGTGCATCTTGTTGAAGAAAATGCCAAGTTGAAGAAGCAACTTGAGAAAGGCCTTGTGACATGCATACAAGGTGAGAAGAACCTCAACAATCTTTTGAGCAATCAAAAGGAGGTTGTGGCAAAGGAAGGAATTGGGTTTGTTCCTAAGCCCAAGAAGAAGAAGAATGACAAGACCAAGCTACCTCCCCCTCTCCGGCAAACCTTTGTGAAAGAGGGAGAGGGCGCCTCTAAGAAGAAGAACAATGTGAAGGGTGGTGGTGTCAAGAAAAACCCCACCATACCATCAAACATGGCCGGCGACTTTAATCCTTCATATGTTTTATGTCGTGCTAGTGATGGTCATGTATTCGCTAAATTTGTTGGTTCTTCTTATGAGTACATTGAATGGTCTATTTGGGTTCCTAATACCCTTGTTACTAACCTCAAAGGACCCATTACCAAATGGGTACCTAAATCCAAGCATTGATCTCTTGTAGGAGTTTGCTTCCGGTGGGGGATCATGGTTGCTCGATAGTGGAGCCACAAATCATATGACCGGAAGCAAAGACTTGGTGGTGGACGTGCATCTAGGCTCATCTATGGCCACCAACGTCCAATGGGGTGATGCTTAATCTTCTAAGGTATTGGGGCTTGGCAAGGTTGTTGTCTCTCATGATCTCACGATCGAGAAAGTCATGCTTGTTGAGTCCCTTGCATATAATTTACTTTCTGTTCGCCAACTTGCACTCATGGGCTTTGCTACATTCTTTGATATTGATACCGTGGCCCTCTTGTGGAGAAAGACTCTTAAAGTAGCCTATGTTGGACATGTCGAGAACGGTCTTTATGTGGTTAACTTCTCGAAGCAACCCACTAAGACCGCGACATGTCTAATGGCTAAAGTTGATGTGGGATGGCTTTGGCATCGCCGGTTAGCCCATGTCAATATGAGATCTTTGCAAAGTCTTCTCAAGGGGGACCATGTCCGTGGACTAACAAATGTTAGCTTTGCCAAAGATCGTGCTTGCAGGGCTTGCATTGAAGGAAAGTTACATGAGACGGCTCACCCTCCCACGACTATCATCTACTCAAAAAGACCCCTAGAGCTCCTTCACATGGATCTCTTTGGGCCTCCATCTTTTGATAGTCTTGGGGGTAGAAAGTATTGCTTGGTGATTGTGGATGATTATTCAAGATACACTTGGGTATGCTTATTCAAGAAGAAGAGTGAGACCCAACAAACCGTCATCAACTTTGCAAATGAAGCTCAACGACAACATGAAGCAAAGATTTTGATGATCCGAAGTGACAACGACACCGAGTTCAAGAACTACACCTTGGATGAGTTTCTTAGTGATGAGGGGATCAAACATCAATATGCAGCACCCTATACCCCTCAACAAAACGGTGTAGCGGAGAGAAAGAACCGAACACTAATGGACGCGGCAAGGACCATGATGGCGGAATTCAAATCTCCAGACAACTTTTGGGCCGAAGCCATCAACACCGCTTGTCATGCATCCAGTCGGCTCTATCTCCGCAAAGGCTTGAACAAAACTCCATATGAGATACTTACCGGTAACAAGCCCAATCTCAAGTACTTCCGGGTGTTCGGGTGTAAGTGTCTCATCCTCAAGAAAGGTGTTCGTTTGTCTAAATTTGAATCTAGAGCTCATGAGGGCATATTTGTTGGTTATGCTACAAACTCTCATGCTTACCGTGTCCTCAACAAGTCCAATGGACTCATTGAGGAGACGAGTAACATAGAGTTTGATGAGAATAACGGCTCCCAAGTGGAGCAAAGTGGTACTTGTGATGTAGGTGATGAAATTCCTCCCCAAGCCATAAGAAGAATGGGTGTTGGATATATCCTACCCATTGAGGAACCCCTTGTGGCCGAAGGAGAAGGACAATGTTCCACTCAAGTGGAACCATCACCAACCCAAGATCCACACGCTTCCGAAGAACAAAGTGAAGGCCCTCAACCGGACGAACAAGGACAAGTGCAAGATCAATCACAAGATGGTGGGGAGCCACTAAATGATGCACAAGGCCAAGTTCTATCCTCTGAGCAAGATCAAGATCAAGAGGAAGCTCAAGATCAAGATCAAGCTCCTGACGTCGCTCAAGATGATCAACTCAGTGCTCCTCAATTATCTCTTGAAGAGCAACTGGAGCGTCGTGCTGCAAAAGTTGCCTCTGGGCTTGCTTCCAGAGAACATCACGTGGAGAATATTCTTGGAAGCATCAAAAGGGGGGTAAGCACTCGTAGACAATTAGCAAACTATTGTGCTCATCAAGCTTTTGTCTCATGTGTTGAACCTCAGAAGGTTTATGAGGCGCTCGAAGACCCTGATTGGCTTAATGCCATGCATGAAGAACTCCACAACTTCGAGCGTAACAAAGTATGGCGTCTGGTGCCGAGGCCAAAGGAGAACCATAATGTCATTGGAACCAAGTGGATCTTTAAGAATAAGCAAGATGCTCACGGCATTGTCATCCGCAACAAGGCGCGTCTGGTGGCTCAAGGCTACTCCCAAGTCGAGGGTATCGACTACGGTGAAACCTTTGCCCCTGTTGCTCGCCTTGAATCTATTCATTTGTTGCTTGCCTATGCTTCTCATCATAATTTTAAGCTACAAAAAATGGATGTGAAAAGTGCATTTCTTAATGGTCCTATTAATGAGTTGGTGTATGTTAAACAACCCCCGGGGTTTGAAGATCCCAAGTTCCCCAATCACGTGTACCAACTCGATAAGGCACTCTATGGCCTTAAACAAGCCCCACGTGCATGGTATGAGCATCTTACCGAGTTGTTACAAGATCGTGGGTTTGAAATTGGGAAAATCGACCCCACTCTTTTTACTACGAAGGTCAAAGGGGAGTTGTTTGTCTGCCAACTATATGTTGATGATATTATCTTTGGTTCTCCTAACAAAGCTTTCAATCAGTGGCGGAGCTAGCGAATTACCAAAGCCTGGGCACCCCGTAAGCTAAAATTTACTTTGACCTATCAAAAACCACAAGCATTATATATTTGTTTAAACGTCACCAGCAATATGAGCAGTAATGCTTCATATATCATAAAAATAAGTAAAACACATAAGATAGAATATCAAATACCTTGTTAAACACTAGCCACACAACCAAACCTTTCAATGTCTTGACGACAAAAATCCAATCTCAGATGTTCACCCCTTTTTGCGGGAACAATGTTCATCCTTTGTGCACACATGAGAATCTACGAGATACATCACATTAATAAATTATATGATTTTCACTGATATTAAACATAGCGAATTTTTCATTGAAACTGAACATATTAGAAAAAACTGCTCAATTCTGAAACCAAACAAACATTGCTGGATCCAACATAATCGGCTTTCAATTGCACAATTTTTTATATAATATAGGCATATAAGTCACCTAATTGTCGATTGCCGCCGGGTAGCCCTACGTCGTTGTTCGGTTTGCTGCTACTTGTGCCCCCTGACCTGCCCTTGCGCCGGTTAGGAATTTGCCAGTGCTGGTTGAAGTGAAGACGGCGACGAACCACCATCCTGGTCGATCGATTCAGTTTGATTTGTTTGCGATCTAGGGCACGCTGCGCGGCACGACGCAAATACGAACAAAACGAAAAGACGAGCGATACGTTGGCTGATTGACCGATTCTGTTTGTTTTCTTTGCGACCAAACCGTGTTGTGGCCCATGCAAGCAGATTAATTGATGGTTATGGGCCTACGGCGTTCGCGTGAGCGTGAATCAGCCCAAAATGCAAAAAGAGCATGGCTGCATGGCTGGTTGTATCTGGTCGGAAAATCGTCAGGAAATCGGGAGCGTATATGTTTGTCTAAGAAAAAGAAAATTGGGAACGTACGAGGCACGTTTTCTAGCGAATGTACAGGAAATCGAGAGCGTGGAGCCCAGGCACGTGCCCAGGGTGCCCGCACGGTAGAATCGCCCCTGCTTTCAATGATGAGTTCGCCACACTCATGACCACACATTTTGAGATGTCTATGATGGGAGAGTTGAAGTACTTCCTTGGGTTTGAGATCAAGCAAAGAAGAGAAGGAATCATCATCAAACAATCCAAGTATACTCAAGACATGCTCAAGAGGTTCAATCTAAGTGATGTCAAGCCGGCTACTACTCCAATGCCAACCAAGTGCCAACTTGACATTGATCCCAATGGTAAAGCGGTGGATCAAAAGGTATATCGCTCTATGATCGGATCCTTGCTTTACCTTTGTGCATCTAGACCAGATATTATGTTGAGTGTGGGAATCTGTGCACGGTTTCAAGCCTCACCTAAGGAAAGTCACTTTGTGGCAGTCAAGCGAATCTTTCGGTATTTGGCTCATACCCCAAACTTTGGCTTATGGTACCCAAGAGGAGCAAACTTCAACCTTGTAGGTTTCTCTGATTCGGACTGGGTGGGAGACAAAGTGGATAGGAAGTCCACTTCCGGAGGGTGCCAATTTCTTGGTTGCTCTCTGGTAAGTTGGTCGTCCAAAAAGCAAAGTTGTGTGTCTCTCTCGTCCACCGAAGCAGAGTATGTGGCAGCTGGGAGTTGTTGTGCTCAACTCCTATGGATGAGGCAAACTTTAAAGGATTACGGTGTCACTTGTGACAAAGTGCCTCTTTGGTGTGACAATGAAAGTGCCATCAAGATTTCTCTCAACCCGGTGCAACACTTCAGGACGAAGCATATAGAGATTCGGTATCACTTCATCCGGGATCATATACGGCAAGGAGAGATCGAGCTTCACTATGTCAACACTCATGATAACCTTGCAGATATCTTCACAAAGCCTTTGGATGAAGCAAGATTTCGCGAGTTAAGGCATGAGCTAAATATCATTGATTTGAGCAATGTGGCTTGAGCACGTGCACACCCCACCATACTCTTCATATTGTCTAATCTATATGTAGGCATGGACATAGGGGGAGTGTTGTTCTCTCAATGAACTCTCTCTCCCCCCATTATGCATAAATTGATCAAGTCTTTCACATTAACCATCTTTGATGGTACTTGTGCTTCAAGGACGAGTTTTGGTCATGGCCCCAGGTTAAAATCTTCGCGGCGCCATACCTCTTGACTCAAACATAGGTGGCTTCGGCCACCGCCCTCTCTTGAAGAGGGGTTTCTTGTCTCTTGCTGGTGTGTGTGTGTTGTGTCTTGGTTTTCCTTGCATTTGTGTTCTCTTTTTTTTTGAGCTAAGCCATGTAGTATAGTTGCCTTGGCAAGTTGGGCGGTACTACCGCTGGTGGTGCGCGGTACTACCGCTTATAAGCGGTACTACCACCCCCAGGGCGGTACTACCGCTGCGGGGCGGTACCAGGGGGTTATATCGGGGCAGGGGGAGGTTTCTCTCCCCCATACCCATTCGCTCGCCCCTTGTGTTCCTCGTCCTCTCTCCAGCAGTTCGTCGCCGCGGGAGGGCTCCGACGGATCTCCTCCTCCGGGGCGTTCCTCTCCATTTCCTTCGGTGGAGTCGATCCCCACCTAGTTCTCTTGCCATGGTTGCCGGTATTGCCCCCGTTCCTTTTCTCTTCTTGTCTCGTTTTCAGATCTTGTATTTTAGGGGCAATAGTGGTTGCATCTCTAGATTTTTGGCTAAATCTAGGCTTGAGTAGGTTGGAGAAGACAACTAGACTGTCTAGATTAGAGTATGGTAGGAATATTTTTGAATTTGACAGGCCAGTAGTGCCGGATCTGACCACGGTAGTAGGGAACTGATGTTCCCCCGCCTCGAGCGGTACTACCGCTCTCTTGGAGCGGTACTACCGCTTATAGGTCACGGTACTACCGCTGCCTGCCAAGTTCAACCATGTTTTTCCATTCTTTGATCTTCTTTTGTTGTGTTTGTTGGCTTATGCTCGTTCTTTCTGGTTGGTTCGCGTGTTTCTGTATTTGGTTCCAGGTGATGAACTTCCTGAGCATCAAGCTCGCCGTATCAACCCCAATCATGCCACTTCGAAGCGCTACCGCACATCTGAGTCTGCAGGAGGTTCATCCAGTGCTCCACCTCCACCTCAACTCAAGAAGAAGTCCATGTCGAAGCCAATGGGCAAACTGTGACCCAAATGAGTGGCAAGGAATTCTGGGCAAGGCGTCGCCGCAATCCCTATGAAGTAGATCAAGAACCCAATTTGGTCAATCGTTCGTTCTGGAACCGCTTTCAGTTTGTCATCTACTTTGATGTGATCAAGGCGAAGAAGAATCTCTTTGTCAGTGTTCGCTCCATCGACAAGGAGTGCCTGGAGAAGGATCCTGAGTATTTTGGCGATGCTCTTCAGATGTGCTCTCAGCTTAACATTCTCCAGATCATTCAGTTCAATAAGGATTTTGATGCAGATCTTGTGGCTCAATTCTATGCCACTGTCCATCTAGGGACTGATGAGGACAGGACTCTGACATGGATGACCAATGGCAAGTTGCTTTTTGTCAAGTGGAAGGCTTTCATGGAGTTACTTGGGGTGTCAGACCTTGGGCTTGAGACTCCTGTTGGCTTTCGTCCTCATCGCAACACTACCTCCACCCACAAGCAAGCTCTCTGGCCCTACTGCACTGCGAAGGTCCACCCTGAAACTAAGAAGGTAACATATGAGTTGTCTGTCTATCTGGATATCCTTCACCGCATCTTCCGTGAGACCCTCTTCCCTCGAGTTGGGAATCAGGATATGGTTCACTCCTATCTTGTGGACATGCTTCTCTTTTGCCAGCATGAGCTAGAGAAGAACACTTTGTGAGTCCCTGGATATCTCTCATGTGATGTGGTCTGAACTCTTATCTGCCATCTCTGAGCGCAAGTGCCTGATTTATGGACCCTTCATCATGTTGCTTATTGAGAAGGCTTGGGATCATGTCTATCCAAATGTTATGCTTGAGACTGGAGAGTTGGTGTCCCATGAGATTAAGCGTCTGAGGAGGAAGGACAACTGGGGCACTCAGGCATCCAAATCTGGGGGTTCATCCTCTGCTGCTGCTATGGAGACTGAGGAGGCTAAGGCTGAGGCTGATGATGACGATGACTATGAGCCATCTGGTGCAGAGCCCTCGTGGGCAAAGAAGCTCAAGCTGAAGATGAAGAATTTGTTTTGCATGGAGTCTCATGGTCAGTACATGACTCATGTGGCACAGAAGAAGGCCAGGGGACGTCACAAGGAGCTCATGCGTCAGTTGGGTGCGACTGTGGCCAGTGGTTCTGAGGAACAGATCACCGAGGAGGAAGAGCGGACTCAGCAGCACTGTCAGTGGACAGATTCCGACGCCGAGCAGTTTCCGGTCGACGACGACGGTGCAGATGACCTCGCTGGGATTTGATGTCCGAGACCTTCACCTGCTCTCACCTGGAGCCGTAGCTTAGCTCTCTGCCCTTTTGGTTTCTCGATGCCAAAGGGGGAGAGAGTTTAGGGATTTGTGTTGTTGCCTTTGTGTTCCTGTCGTTGTGCTTTCTCGTCGTTTGCTTTGTTTGGTTTTCGTGAGACCTAAGTTCCCGACATATGGTGTGAGACATATGCCACCTATGCTACCTTCCTTTATCTTATCGTTATATACCTTGGTACTCTATAGCGTGCATGCTTATCCTGTTATTTACTATTTTCTCATATATCATGCTTAGGTTGTTGGTCTCTAAAATATAGGGGGAGTGTTGATCTTAGTATGTGTGACGTGCAGTCCAAAGCACTTATCTAGATAGCACACATCTAGGGGGAGCCCGTCTATATTTTAGGGGTGTGGGTTTTTGCGCTTACTCTATGTCATTATTCTTTTGTGCAAATCCCGTATTGTCATCAATCCACCAAAAAGGGGGAGATTGTAAGGGCATATTTAGCCCGATGGTGTTTTGGTGATTGATGACAATGCTTTTGCGGACTAATCATGTGCTCTAAGCTCTTTCAGATATATCTCACCTAGGCACAAGATGATTATGTGCCCCTCGGAATCTATGGAAGACGGTGTTTCCTTTTGCTTCTTTTTCGGTGGATCTCAGTAATAGGAAAGCTGTACTATTAAGAGGGGATCCGCTTTGGTAAGGTTTGGGTGGAATCAACACGTACACTTTCTTATCGCACCCACCATACCTTCCCGCCTCAATGGAGTTCTTCTTTCCCCTTCTCTCTGTTTTTCCTGGGCCCAGCGGTAGTACCGCGGGCCTCAGCGGTAGTACCGCCTAAGTGCCTCAAGCGGTAGTACCGCTCCACTGAGCGGTAGTACCGCTTGTTGCACTCTGCGGCAGTACCGCTGCAGCTCTGTTTTACTACCGCCTCGACTCGAGAGCACATCTTCTCGTGTTGGGTTTTGCGGTACTAGAAGCGGTAGTAGTGGCGGTAGTACCGCTCCCCAGTGGTAGTACCGCCCTGCATCCACGGTAGTACCGCTCTGGGTCCCGGCCCCTCTTGCGCGGCAGTACCGCTCAGGGTAAACGGTAGTACCGCTTGATAAGCGGTAGTACCGCTCACTCGAGCGGTAGTACCGCTCACTGCGGGGCTGAGTGAGGGGGTAATGGTTGGATTGTCCCCCCTCCCACTATATAAAGGCATCTTCTTCCTCCTTGTTGACCTACCTCTTCCCCCAAATACTCCATTGTTGCTCCAAGCTCCATTTTCGCTCGACCTCTCTCCCTAGCCTATCAAACTTGTTGATTTGCTCGGGATTGCTTGAGAAGGCATCGATCTACACTTCCACCAAGAGATATTTGATTCCCCCCACTAATCCCTAGCGGATCTTGTTACTCTTGGGTGTTTGAGCACCCTACACGGTTGAGGTCACCTCGAAGCCATATTCCATTGTGGTGAAGCTTCGTGGTGTTGTTGGGAGCCTCCAATTCGGTTGTGGAGATAGCCCCAACCTTGTTTGTAAAGGTTCGGTTGCCGCCTTCAAGGGCACCACTAGTGGAATCACGGCACCTTGCATTGTGTGAGGGTGTGAGGAGAATACGGTGGCCCTAGTGGCTTCTTGGGGAGCATTGTGCCTCCACACCGCTCCAACGGAGACGTACTTCCCCTCAAAGGAAAGGAATTTCGGCAACACATCCTCGTCTTCACCGGTTCCACTTGTGGTTATTTCTTCCCTTTACTTGTGCAAGCTTTACCTGCTTATCTTATATAGCTTGCTTGTGAGGTTGTTATCTTTACTTCTTATAAGTTGTCATCATAGTAGCATATCTAGACAACTTACTTTGACGCTTAATTTAAAGTGGTTAAGAAAAGCTAAAAAATTGTTAGTTGCCTATTCAC
>LR738711.1:12201468-12222320 GCA_902687465.1 Secale cereale
CCCCCCCCCCTCTAGTCAACCATATCGATCCTTTCAACTTGCCCTTGCCTATCCCACACATAACATCCGGAAAGATTCTACTCATCTTATCAAAAGATACATGGCCCATCCTACAGTGATGGATCGCCGCCTCCTTCTCCTTGTCCTCCATGGTCGCAGCACACACCAAGTCCGGCTGCACCTCCTGGTCCATGTAGCAGAGCCCCTACGCCTGGTGCTCGTCCCAACCGTCTGACTTGTCTGTCGCTCCTGAATCACGCAGCCAAATTTGTCAAGGATCACACGACGGTCAATTTGATCAATTAGAGCACTGAAAGAGACCAAATTGACAGGAAAAGCTGGCACATGTAAAACTGAGGATAGGGAGATGGTCGGAATGCACTTGACTGTGCCAACCCCTATGACAAGCTAGTTTGTGCCATCAGCAGTTTGCATAGTGCCCGTGTGAGATGGAGGGTGTTTATTGTAAGACTCAAACACGCGGGATTTACTAGCAACATGCTTAGATGCTCCAGAGTCAAGAACCCACTCTGGAGCACTCTCATTAGAAGCAAGAGATGCCTTTTCCGGATTACCTTCATCAGTGGAGGCCCGGAAAGCAAAGTCTCCATAGTCAGCATCATCTGCATCTTTGCCTTTTGACGTCCCAGTGTCTCATGCCACTGTCATGTGAGCCCTCTGATCCCCTGAGTGTCCTGAGTAACCACCTCTGCCCATAGAAGCCTGACCCCTTAAGGTCCCCGAGTATCCACCTCTGCCTCTAGCACTCGTGCCTCTGCCAGTTCCCCCTCTATTGTATCCCCTGCATCTGCCACGAGTTGGGCAGGCCCACTTCTAGTGACCTCCCCACAGATATGACATTTGTTGGGATCGCTCCTGTAATGCCCCGGATGTAATACTTTCCCTTTGTGGCAATATATAACTTTGGCTTCATCAGTTCCATTCCGGGTTCTCCGTCTTTTCGGGTTTTCGTTGTGGCCTGAGACTAGATACGCGCGGCTATTGTCAGGGTGTCGGCACGCCGGGAGGATTTGCTGGATTAGCCTTACCTTAGTCGGAGTATCTTGAGCACGGGATTCCGAGGATACTCGGGCCTTCCCACCTTGGAGTTGCGACTCCGCGGATCATGGGCTTGTCATGGGCCAAGTTGGAACACCCCTGCAGGGTTATGAACTTTCGAAAGCCGTGCCCGCGGTTATGTGGCATATGGGAATTTGTTAATATCCGGTTGTAGAAAACTTGACACCATGTTCAGAATACACTACCAGCGTGAGTACCGAGACGGTCATTTTCCGAAAGGGGTTCGGGAAGTGAACACGGTGGGGTTATGTTTGACTTGCTTAGTTAGGATCACTTCGTGATCATCTTTCGTCCGAGGCACTTCTCTTCTCGCTCTCTTTTACGTAAGTTAGTGCTAGTGCTGCTGCAACCTCTTATTCTTTCTTCAGCCTTCTTCCACACCCAAGGCTTGGAAAGTTGTGTTACCCGGGAACGGGATTGCTGAGTCCTCTGTGGCTAACAGATTCTACACCACACCAGATGCAGGTACTCAGGCGATCTATTCAAGTGACGGCACCGAGCTGTACTGGGAGTACGACGAGGACCGTAGCCGTTACTATGTGCACTATCCCGACGATCAGTAGAGGTTTCTACTAGGGGCGATTCAGACCTGTGGTTTTATGTTATGTTTGGTATCTTTCATTTGGATCTTCACCTGTAGACGGGTTGTGATGTTTATCTGAATGATGTTTGGATATGTAATGAATTGTGTGACGTGGCGAGTGTAAGCCAACTATCTTTTTGCTTTCATCCCTATTTTTACATGAGATGTGCAAAGATACCAAACTTGCAATCATTCCAGAATGGGCTTATATCTTTAAGTCGTGCCTCGACACGTAGGAGATATAGTCCCATCCTGGGCATTACAAGTTGGTATTCAGAGCCTTCTCCGACCTAGAAGCCCCCACTGTTTGATCGAATCGTTGACGGTTGAGTCTAGGCACACACTTAAAATGTTTTGAGTCCTATATTTATATCGGAGAGTAGGATTTCTTTTGCTCCTCATCTCTTTTCACTCTGGTGAGGACTCCTGACGATTACTCTTGCCTCTTCTACTCTCAAAAATTGCACCAAATTTTTTTTAGGAATCTCGCGAGTATTGTTTGGATTGTTTCGATGTCTTTGTGACGAGAATATTGTTCTCGATGCCTCCTGTCATTAGGGGTTGTGGCAGTGTCCCGGGGAGTTGAGCTCCGAGGTGTTGTCGTCACAAACATATCGCGGCAGTTCTAGAATACTTAAGATGGCCGACATCAAAAACTCTCATATACGGTTGGTGGCAAGATAACCCCGACATCACCCAGTACTGGGGAGGTAGTTCGGGAGTATTGCCATAGCTTGTATAGTGGATGCGTTTCGAAGGTCCGAGGTAGACGGTTTCCGAAAATAACTGGTTATGCGTTGAAGGATGGATACAGCTGGATGTAGGATTAGAGTTGACTGCGCGATGCTTCCGCTGTATCCCCAACACCTGATTGCATAACTGGAAACTTTCCGAAATTAATAGGTGGGTTCATCCAGTAGCTCGTTGATACGTCCAAAACGTATCTATAATTTCTGCTTGCCCCATGCTTCTTTTGTGTGATATTGCTATGATATTTATGCACTTCTATACACTTTTGATCATATTTCGACTAACCTATTAACTCAGTGTACCCCAGTGCCAGTTTCTGTTTTCTGCTGTTTTTGTATTTCAGGTTTTCCCATTACTTAAATTGCCAGAAAAATTCCGGGAAAAATATATAAAAAATCAGCGCTCCAGAAGCTTCCACGCGCCAGAAGTGGGGCCAGAGGGGAGCCAGGGGCAGCCCAGGCGGCCTGCCCACGCGGCCCCCCTCCTGGCCGCGCCGGGGGGCGCCTGGGCCCCCCTCTCCGCCTCTGGTGACCCCCTTTGGCATATATTTAGCACGCGTCCCGAAACCCTCGAGGACGGAACCCTTTTTCGCGATCTCATCTCTGTTCCGCCGCCGCCGCGCTTCCAAGATCGGGAGCACCAGGAGAACTCTTCCCGGCACCCTGCCGGAGGGGAGGATCACCACCGGGAGCTTCTCCACCACCATGAACGCTTCCCGGATGAGTTGTGAGTAGTCCCCCTTGGACCATGGGTCCATGACCAGTAGATATGTGATTTTCTCCTCCCCTCTTTGTTCTTCATCGATTAGACCTCGTGAGCTGCCCTACATGATCGAGGCACATATGTAATCTTTATGCTCTTGCTATGCTGAGTTTGCTGGGATCCGATGGATTATGAGATTATGTTCAGATTGTGTGTGAGTAATATATTTGATTCACCTCTTTTATATTTATGTTCTTGAGTAATTCTTGCATGTTCTCCGTTGCTGTTTATTGCTTTGGCCAAGTAGTAGGTAGTAACTCCAAGAGGGAACGTTATGCTTGATTGTGGGTTCATGCCCCTCGATGACTAGTTTGAGTGACAGAAACATGAGTCTAGGGGATGTGTTATTGCCACAAGGGGGAAAACAACGGTGCTTGTACTTGCGGGTGCAAGGATTGTTTACTTTACGCAAAGTTCTTTTAATGCAGTTGTCTGTTGCTTTGAGTTTACACTTTGGGTGGGACTCGTAACTTAATACCAGCGAGATGTTCTGGATAGATATCTCAAGCTGGATGATTAGTAGTAGATGCAGATGGATTTCGGTCTACTTGCCTTGGCGTACCGCCCATGCTTTTGAGCCTCTACCTTTCTGTACAGCATAGTTAGCATTGGTTTGCGCACATAATCCTGTCAATTGCCCAGCTGTAATTTGTTTACCTCGCTTAGCTGTTTTATCGTCTTTTGGGAGAGAGACATCACTAGTGAACATCATGGGACCCCGGTCCATATTACCATCACTGATCACACCCGTTATTTACTTCATGTTCTTATTTCCTAGTTGCAGTCATATCTATCACTATTATCTCTTGTGTTTGATCCCTTGTAAACGACAAGGCCGGAGGGATTGACAACCTCTCTGTACTCATTGGGAGCAAAGTTATTTGTATCTGTGTGCAGGTCCTGTCAAGCGAAAGTTTCTGGCGCTATTGACACCTTCTTTTCGACCCTCGGAGTCTCACGGGATTCGATCCTTGGTATCTTTGCCAAGGGAAATTTGCCGCTACGCTACATCTCAAACCTTCCACTTGGGGTAACCAACGAGGGGCGAGAAGCCATCAAGCAAGTTTCTGGCGCCGTTGCCGGGGACTCCACTCTTCAAGATTGGGGAGTTGCACGCTATCTTTTATCTTTGCTTTTTAGTCTTGTTAGTTTACCTTTCAGTTTTTGCTTTAGTGTCTTTTATCAAAAATCACAAAAATAGTTATCTCGCTTTTTAGTTGGCATTATGTCTGGTCCTTTTGCCTTTGGTGAGGCAGAAGTGCTCACCTTTAAACAAAGAGGTGGGGAAAGTCTAAAAGATGCTTGGTATAGAATTAATGATTCTCAAAAAAGAGCCACCAAGAAGCAATCTACTACTATCCTGCTTAGAAATTTTTATGTTGGAATTACTTCTTGGAATAGGTTTATTCTAGATTCTGCTATCAATGGAAATTTCCTAGAAGCCCCAGTTTGGGAATCTCTTAGTATTATGGAAAATCTTGTTGGAAATCCCCCTCTTATTAGCATTCAAGAGGACATTACCCTAGCTCACATTATGAAAAAAACTTGAAAAGATAGAGCTAGAGATGCCAAACATTAATAAGATAAATGAGTTGGATCGTAAGATCCAAGGGAATTTGAATAGGCTTGATAGCTCCATGCATAAAATTCTCAAAACTTTTGAGACCATCAAATCCCATGACTTGGATTCTTCTAGGATAGACAAGATTGAGGAAATCTTTGACACTTTAGGAACTACTTTCTCCTCAATCAAAACCAAAAAGGTAGAAACTCCGGCAAAGAAGGAGCCTAAGTTCGTTTACGTTCCAAAGGCTCCTCGTTCCAAAAGTAATCCACTTATTGCCAAAGGGGTTGAAACTGTGAAGACTTTGGAAGAAACACCTCTCGTTGATAAATTTATAAATGAATCTTCCATTGACTTTTTACCTTTTGGTCTTCTCCCTAGAAGTATCTCTATTAGGCCTTTATTTGAAAGTCCTCTTAATACTAGTTGTACTATTGAAGAGCTTTTTGATGATCTTGATGATGGTTCAATTGATACAACTTGATCTTTTTGCATTATGCCTAGCTTAAAGGCATAAAAGAAAGCGCTTTTGGGAGGCAGCCCACAACGAATAAAATTTTATTTTGCTTTTGTTGTGTCTTGATGTTTGTTACTACAGTAGCATCATCATTGTATCTTTAATTTTCAGCTTTGTGCCAAGTTTAGCCTCTGATTGCAAGAAAGTTCAAAAGTTGTGACGTGCTGTCCAGGAAACAGATTCTGTCCTTGGACAGAAAAATTCGTATAAAATTACCAGATCATCTTTTTGGTCTGAATTTTTTCGACAGCATGCTCTATACAATTGGCTTTCGGGCGTCTGTTCTGAGTTTTTTGATTTGAGTTGCAGAAGTGCCCCGAAAAAATTATTTACTGCCTGCTGGTCTGTTTTTCACAGATTCTGACCTGTTTTGCCTTTTCTTCGTTTTGCAAACCTTGAGCTTGCTTTTTCTTTGCAAAAACCTTTTGGCAATCTTGAGAAACAGTAGATCTTCAAGATTATCTTTATTTCCAGCAAGGAAAAATTATTTTATTATGGGCACTAACCTCGCTAATCAGATTATGATGAGTTATGTATGAAGGGAGTTTTCAAGTGTGCGAGGGAAGATGATAAAAAGATTCAGGAGGGTCAAACGCTCAAGCTTGGGGATGCCCCCGTGCACCCCCAAGAAATATTCAAGAGGACTCAAGCGTCTAAGCTTGGGGATGCCCCCGTGCATCCCCTTCTCCATCAACAATTATCAGCTCGTCTTTCGTTCCACTATATTTTAATCACTTCGTGCGTTATGTGCTATGCTTGGAGCGTCTTGCTTTTAGTTTCCTTTTTAGTTTTCTTTAGCTTTGCTTGCTGTTCATAACGAGTTAGAACCCAGCTTTCTTTGTGTGGGAGAGAAACACGCTCCACTTCAACCTAGAACACAACATAGGATTTTCATGCTTATCTTTGCTGTGTGTGTTCTTTCTCTTTCAATAGCTACTGTCATGTTTAGCTCTTAGTTTTCATGCTTTTCTTTTTAAAGAGTTTTTGTTTAGTTGGTTGCTGAACTCTCTTGAGTTTTCATGATTATCTTGTTAAGAGAGTTTGTCTGTTGCACTGAGTTGTGTGTCTTAACTTAAAGTAGGTAATTGAGGTTGCTGTTTAATTTTAGTAGTAACTTGCAATAGTTTTGAGGTATTGCCATGAGTAATGTTTGAACTTTTGGTGACAAGAGCTTTAGCCTATTAGTGATAGATGTCGTATTTTGGGCAATCCGTGTTTATTTTCGAAAACCTACAAAATAGTTGAGAACTTTAGCTACTAAATGGATCACTAATCTTTGGAGGGATCGAATATTAGAGTACACTCACGTACCATGGGTCGAGGATGCGCAAGGGTAACCAAACCCCCATACACACCTCCTCGGGGTACTTGTCTCTTTGAGAACCTCCTAATCGGATTGAGAGTTACCGATAATAAGTGCATGAGTTCTTCGGACTAATTTGAGTATTCAAAAGTTGACACTTCCACCTATCCATATTTTTCTAGCCTCTTCGGTACCGTGCATTGCCCTTTCTCACCTCAAGAGTTGGTGCATACTTCGCCGGTGCATCCAAATACTTGGCATGATACGCTCTGTCATCATAATCCTCATTATATCCTTCCTCAAAACAGCCACCATACCTACCTATTAAGGCATTTCCATAGCCTTTCTGAGATACATTGCCATGCAACATCCATCCTCTCATGACTTGATCTTCATGTCATACATGCTTTTTGCTTGATCGATGAGCTGCATGCTAGTTGGGCCTTGCCCTAATCATTGCTACATGACACGCTAGTATCATTGCATATCCTGCTACACTGGCAGAGGCATACATTTGCATACATCATGATAGTTTCATTTTCTTTATGTTGAGTACTTTTGTAAAGTGTGAAAGATCTTCTATACTTCTTGTAATACATAGAGTGTTGCCCCTAAAGTGAGGAAAAGATCCCAAAGAGGACAAATCAAAAGATCCCAAAGAGGACAAAATCAAAAGATCCCAAAGAGGACAAATGAGAGATAAATAGAAAGAGCAATTGAGGCCACAAAAAAATAAAAAAAGAGAAAAAGAAATAAAAAGAGAGAAGGGGGCACACTACTATTTCTTTTGAGAGATCCACACTCGTACTCCATCTTATACTTTGTACTCCATAGAGATTATCGTTTATGCATATAGCTATGTGGGGACCTTTACACTATAGAACTTGGCTTGTATATTCCAACGATGAGCCTCCTCAAAAGAGCTCTAGGTCTTCTTGAGCAAGCGAGTTGGATGCACCCCCACTAGTTCCATTGGAGAGCTTACCTTAGCTCATATGTGCATCCGTTGCATGGCAATCCCTACTCCTCGCATCATATCTATCATTTGGCTTTCTCTCGCCGATGATTGTCCTCATAGATGTGAGCCTTTCACACCTTTTTTTGTCTTCCCCCTCTATCATTTTTCTCTCTTTGCCATCCTAAGTGTCGACTTTCTTGCTTACGCTCATCCATTGCATGAGTGCTCAAAATATCGAAAGGGAGTGGATCATTTTGACTTGTACCTGGCTGACGGTCTGGGGATGAGTCAAGATAAGATTCCAAAGAAGACCAAGTGTGAAACTTTAGTAGATTAAGTTCTCAACAATACAAAAACTATGTTTTACTCTCTCATATATCCCTATCCCCTTTCTTGCACACAAACACCATTTGGAGACATACGAGTCACGGGCAGCGAGAGCTCTTGCACCTTTATGTTCTTATGTTACTTGTTACAATGCTAATATAGACTCTTGCTCGTTATGACTTGAATTGGATTACATGCCTTGATTGCTTTACTTAAAAGTTCTTATATGGTTGATAGCATGTCACCACAGAAATTATGCTTGTTATCATTTACCTACTCGAGGACGAGCAGGAATTAAGCTTGAAGATGTTGATACGTCCAAAACGTATCTATAATTTCTGCTTGCTCCATGCTTCTTTTGTGTGATATTGCTATGATATTTATGCACTTCTATACACTTTCGATCATATTTGGACTAACCTAATAACTCAGTGCACCCCATTGCCAGTTTCTGTTTTCTGCTGTTTTTGTATTTCAGGTTTTCCCATTACTTAAATTGCCAGAAAAATTCCGGGAAAAATATATAAAAAATCAGCGCTCCAGAAGCTTCCACGCGCCAGAAGTGGGGCCAGAGGGGAGCCAGGGGCAGCCCAGGCGGCCTGCCCACGCGGCCCCCCTCCTGGTCGCGCCGGAGGGGCGCCTGGGCCCCCCTCCTGGCCGCGCCGGGGGGGCGCCTGGGCCCCCCTCTCCGCCTCTGGTGACCCCCTTTGGCATATATTTAGCACGCGTCCCGAAACCCTCGAGGACGGAACCCTTTTTCGCGATCTCATCTCTGTTCCGCCGCCGCCGCGCTTCCAAGATCGGGAGCACCAGGAGAACTCTTCCCGGCACCCTGCCGGAGGGGAGGATCACCACCGGGAGCTTCTCCACCACCATGGACGCTTCCCGGATGAGTTGTGAGTAGTCCCCCTTGGACCATGGGTCCATGACCAGTAGCTATGTGATGTTCTCCTCCCCTCTTTGTTCTTCATCGATTAGACCTCGTGAGCTGCCCTACATGATCGAGGCACATATGTAATCTTTATGCTGTTGCTATGCTGAGTTTGCTGGGATCCGATGGATTATGAGATTATGTTCAGATTGTGTGTGAGTAATATATTTGATTCACCTCTTTTAAATTTATGTTCTTGAGTAATTCTTGCATGTTCTCCGTTGCTGTTTATTGCTTTGGCCAAGTAGTAGGTAGTAACTCCAAGAGGGAACGTTATGCTTGATTGTGGGTTCATGCCCCTCGATGACTAGTTTGAGTGACAGAAACATGAGTCTAGGGGATGTGCTGTTGCCACAAGGGGGAAAACAACGATGCTTGTACTTGCGGGTGCAAGGATTGTTTACTTTACGCAAAGTTCTTTTAATGCAGTTGTCTGTTGCTTTGAGTTTACACTTTGGGTGGGACTCGCAACTTAATACCAGCGAGATGTTCTGGATAGATATCTCAAGGTGGATGATTAGTAGTAGATGCAGATGGATTTCGGTCTACTTGCCTTGGCGTACCGCCCATGCTTTTGAGCCTCTACCTTTCTGTACAGCATAGTTAGCATTGGTTTGTGCACATAATCCTGTCAATTGCCCAGCTGTAATTTGTTTACCTCGCTTAGTTGTTTTATCGTCTTTTGGGAGAGAGACATCACTAGTGAACATCATGGGACCCCGGTCCATATTACCATCACTGATCACACCCGTTATTTACTTCCTGTTCTTATTTCCTAGTTGCAGTCATATCTATCACTATTATCTCTTGCGTTTGACCCTTTGTAAACGACAAGGCCGGAGGGATTGACAACCTCTATGTACTCGTTGGGAGCAAAGTTATTTGTATCTGTGTGTAGGTCATGTCAAGCGAAAGTTTCTGGCGCTATTGACACCTTCTTGTCGACCCTCGGAGTCTCGCGGGATTCGATCCTTGGTATCTTTGCCAAGGGAAATTTGCCGCTATGCTACATCTCAAACCTTCCACTTGGGGTAACCAACGAGGGGCGAGAAGCCATCACTCGTAGGCATTCTTCCAACGAATGCAGGTTGTGGAGTTCGGGGTTCTACATTGAGTGAAGTGGTTTTATGGCCGATGTTCCGATCGGGAGTTGCATCTTAAAGGGTCCTTGGCTATGCTGATCTGGGGATTGCAAAACCCTTTTGTAACACGTTCCATAAGCTTTCAGCACGAATATGTCGAACGAAGCTCCTATCTTGTGTTTGTTCTATCTGCACCTTGTTGTTTTTCTTATTTACCTTTTATCTCCCAAGTGGCTTCTCGTGAAGATTGTTGTTATCATTAAACTGGGAATTTCATTCGTTCCTCTTGTTCGAATGATTCTTGTGAAGACTATGTTGCATTTCTAGCCGTTGTTTCAGCTTATATCTTCTTTCAATCAAATGGCTAATGGTGGTCATCTCTTTCAGGATGGCTCCTAAAAGGGTTCCCAACGCTAACCCAGAGGGTGAAGAGGTTCCTGATCGTCCTCCTTCCCCTCCTCCTCCGTCTGAGGCCTGGAGAGCAATTATGCAGACTACGAACCAGGACACCCAGATGCTTATGCAGATGATGCAGCAGATGCAAGCAAATCAAGCAAATCAGGGTGCTCAGGGGAACCAAGGCAATTTCTTCAACCAACAGCATTTTGCTACGCTCAACCAGTTCTTGGCAAATCAACCAAAGGCATTCAGTTACTGCGTGGACCCTCTCGATGCTGAAGACTGGATAACAGATATCAAGAAGCATTTTGAGTGCAGCAACGTAAGGCCCGAGGACTATGTGAAGTTTGCAGCCTTCCAACTCAAGGACCAAGCAGCTGATTGTTGGCAGCAGTACAAAGACTCCAGAGCAGGGCGTGAAATCTCCTGGGATGACTTCTGCAAGGACTTTCGCTCTCACCACATTCCAACAAGTGTCATCGAGGGTATGCGTGAGCAATTCCGCAACCTGAAGCAAGGCTCAATGACTGTCTACCAATATAATGTCAAGTTCCAGAACCTTGCCCGCTATGCTAAGCAAGACATTCCAGATGCCAAGAGCAAGATCTATCAGTTCCGTGGAGGTCTGAAGGATGAACTTCAACTTGCTCTCACCTTGTTCAAGCCTGATGAGTTTGACAAATTCTATAACATGGCACTTAAGCAAGAGGCAGCCCAGCTCAAGATGGAAGCTTCCAAAAAGAGGATCAGAGACATTGTTCACTCCTCCTCATCTTCTCAAGTGGTCGCGAAGCAACAGAAGTTTTGGCTTCCACCTCCTCCAGTGATTCGAGCTCCCTACAACAACAACAAGAACTCTGGTGGTCGTGGTTTCTCCCACCCACCCAACCCAAGCAACCAGTCAAAGAATCAGTTTCAATCTTCCAAGTCAAGTGCTCCTCATTACCGTCCTCTCTCAGAAGTGGTCTGCAACAAGTGCACTCAGAAGGGTCATTATGCTAACAAGTGCCCCAACCCAAGGCGCCTTCCGCCTCCTCCACCTGTCAGCACTGCTATTGTGAAGCATAATCCCAAGCAAGCAAGAGTGAATCTGATGAACGCAGCTCAAGCAGAGAATTCTTCAGATGTGATACTGGGTAACCTCTCAGTTAACTCTTTTCCTGCAAAAGTGTTGTTTGATTCGGGTGCTTCATGTTCCTTCATGTCATATCCATTTGCATCCAAGCACGATGTTGTCACCAAAAATTTGCCTCAGAAGTTGCAAGTTATTTCTCCGGGGAGACGTATGACTTCTAGTGTGTTTGCTCCGGATGTATCTATTCGCATGGGTGATTACTGCTTTCTGGCTAAACCGGTGGTTCTCGGCAATTCCGACATTGACCTCATCCTCGGGATGGATTGGCTTTCTCAGCATGATGCTCACATTGATTGTGCAAATAAGGAAGTCGAGATCACTCATCCTAATGAAGACGTGATTATCTTCGCCTCTCGGGATAACACAATCAGGCTTTTCTCTCTCAATGACAAGGGCGAGATTAATGCCATATCTCAAATTCCGGTGGTTAACGAATACGAAGACGTTTTTCCTGAAGAACTTCCAGGCATGCCTCCACATTGTCAAGTGGAATTCGTCATTGAACTCGAGCCTGGTACTGAGCCAGCATGCCGGCGTCCGTACAAGCTCTCCCCTGAAGAGTTGAAGGAGTTGAAGAAACAGCTTGATGAATAGGAGCGTATGGGTCTGATCAGGCCTAGTACGTCTCCTTGGGGCTATGGTGTCTTATTTGTCAAGAAGAAGGATGGCACGGAGCGCCTTTGCGTCGATTACCGGCCATTGAACAAGAAGACAATAAAGAACAAGTATCCGCTCCCCAACATCAATGAATTGTTCGAGCAGCTCAAAGGAGCTAAAGTGTTCCCAAAGCTCGATCTCCGAATGGGTTATCGCCAAATTTGCATTCGTGAAGAAGATATCCACAAGACTGCCTTCAGAACGAGCTACGGCTCCTATGAGTATACAGTTATGTCTTTTGGCCTCGCTAATGCTCAACCTACCTTTTCGAGAATGATGCACTACATTTTCAACCCCTACACCAACGAGTTTGTGCTTGTCTATCTGGATGACATCTTGGTATTCTCCAAGAACGAAGAGGATCACGAAAAGCACCTCCGTCTGGTTCTCGACAGACTCCGTGAACATAAGTTCTATGCCAAGTTCTCCAAGTGCGGATTTTGGCTCGATAAGGTCTTGTATCTGGGCCATATCATCTCCGCTAACGGTATTGCTGTGAACCCCGAGAAAGTTGAAGCGATTGTCAACTCGGAACCTCCTCAGAACGTCAAGCAACTCCGAAGCTTCCTTGGTCTTGCTAGCTATTGCAGAAGGTTCGTTGAGAACTTCTCCAAGATTGCCAAGCCTCTCTCCAACTTGCTGCACAAGAATGTCAAGTACAACTGGTCTCCAGATTGTGATGTGGCTTTCAAAACTCTCAAAGAAAAGCTCATCTCTGCTCCAGTTCTTACCCCTCCAGATGAGTCCAAGCCCTACGAAGTATTCTGTGATGCTTCTCTTCAAGGACTTGGTGGTGTGCTAATGCAGGACAAGAAAATTGTGGCATACACTTCTCGTCAACTGAAGCCAAGTGAGAAGAACTACCCCACACATGATCTCGAACTAGCAGCTGTGGTACACGCTTTGATTACGTGGAGACACCTTCTGTTGGGCAGAAAAGTCGACATCTTCACCGATCACAAGAGCTTGAAGTACATCTTCACACAGCCGAACCTGAACCTCCGCCAGACTCGTTGGGTTGAAATGATCCAAGAGTATGATCCAAGCATCGAATACACACCTGGCAAGGCAAATGTCATTGCAGATGCTTTGAGCAGAAAGGCATATTGCAACAGCCTCCTTATCAAGCCGTTTTAGCCTGAGCTTTGTGAAGCATTCAGGAAGCTCAACCTCCAAGTTGTTCCGCAAGGCTTTCTTGCAAATCTTCAAGTTGCTCCTACCTTGGAAGATCAGATCCGTGAGGCCCAACTCAGTGATGCTATGGTGCAGAAAGTGAAACATGGTATTGCAAAGGGTACTCCCAAATACAAGTGCTATCGCGTTGATGAGAGAGATACCTTGTTCTTTGAGGACAGACTTGTGGTTCCCAAAGGTGATCTCAGGAAGCTCATAATGGACGAAGCACATGATTCCCTCCTTTCCATTCATCCTGGCAGTTCCAAGATGTACCAAGACCTCAAGCAATCTTACTGGTGGACTCGCATGAAAAGGGAGATTGCCCAATTCGTGAATGAATGTGATGTCTGCAGAAGAGTGAAGGCAGAGCATCAACGTCCAGCCGGTCTTCTCCAACCTCTTCCTATTCCCGAGTGGAAATTCGACCACATTGAAATGGATTTCGTCACTGGCTTTCCTAAGTCCAAGAGAGGGAATGATTCTATCTTCGTGGTGATTGACAAGCTTACCAAAGTCGCTCACTTCCTTCCAGTCAAAGAATCCATCAATGCAGCTCAACTGGCAGAATTGTACACTTCCAGAATTGTGTCCTTACATGGCATTCCTCAAGTTATCTCCTCAGACCGTGGAAGTTTGTTCACTTCCAAGTTCTGGGACTCCTTTCAGTCTGCCATGGGCACTAAGATCCGTTTCAGCACTGCATTTCACCCTCAAACTAGTGGTCAAGTCGAGAGAGTGAATCAGATTCTAGAAGACATGCTCAGAGCCAGTGTCATATCTTTTGGCATGAAATGGGGAGATTGCCTTCCATTTGCCGAGTTCTCTTACAACAACAGCTTCCAAGCAAGTGCCGGCAAAGCTCCATTTGAAATCCTCTATGGCAGAAAGTGCCGTACCCCTCTCAACTGGTCCGAGACTGGTGAACGTCAACTTCTTGGCAATGACTTGATCTCAAAAGCCAAAGAAATGTGCAAAGTCATACGTGAGAATCTCAAGGCCGCTCAGTCGCGTCAGAAGAGCTACTATGACGGCAAGCATCGTGATTTGGCCTTCAACATTGGGGATCATGTCTATCTCCGTGTTTCTCCTATGAAAGGCACCCAAAGATTCGGTATCAAAGGAAAGCTTGCTCCTAGGTACGTGGGCCCTTTCAAGGTCCTTGGCAAAAGAGGCGATCTAGCCTATCAACTTGAGCTCCCTTCCAACTTCGCTAATGTTCATGATGTGTTTCATGTGTCTCAACTCCGCAAGTGCTTCAAGACACCTGAACGCACCATTCCGTTTGAGGAGATTGATCTTCAACAAGACTTGTCTTACCGAGAGCATCCCGTTGCTATTCTCGAAGAAACCGAGCGCAAGACCAGCAACAAGTCAATCAAGTTCTTGAAAGTCAAGTGGTCACACCATACCGACCGAGAAGCTACGTGGGAACGAGAAGATCACCTTCGTTCCGAGTACCCTTCCTTCTTCCAGTCCTAGATCTCGGGACGAGATCTTTTCGTAGTAGAGGAGAGTTTGTAATGCCCCGGATGTAATACTTTCCCTTTGTGGCAATATATAACTTTGGCTTCATCAGTTCCATTCCGAGTTCTTTGTCTTTTCGGGTTTTTGTCGTTTTGTCGTGTGCGTGTGTGCTTTCATCCAATGTCATGTTGTCATGTGCATTGCATTGCATTTGTGTTGTCGTTTGCATCCGGTCCCACTCGTTCATTCCCGTTGTCTGTTTCGAGTTCCGACGCTCTCACACGTGCCCGAGGCTTCCCGGAGTCCTTCTTTTGTGTTTGGCCGTGTAACATTTCCGGTTTGGCGTGAGACTTGTCGTGCGATGTTGTTTTGTTATGTGTAACCCGCCTGTCTAATCTCGTCGTGTTTGGAGTTCGTTTGATGCTCCAACAGTTATCCTCGTGGGCTAAAAGTACCCCCTCTTTGGGGCCCAAGAAACCCCTCCAACAGCCCACCAACACAACTAAAACCCTTCCCTTCATCTAGGCCGTTCAATTGTGATCTCATGGCCGAAAACCACTCCTCTTTTGGACAACCCTAGCTCCTTGTGCATATATAAACGTCCACCCCCTCCAATTTTTGCGTCCAAAACCCTAGGGATTCCACCTTTGTCGCGCCGTGTTTCCACCGTTGCCGAGCCGTGCTTCCACCGTTGCCGCTCGGTGCTTCCAACCTCGCCGCACCCGTGCTTCCGACCTCGCCGCGCCGTGCTTCCGACGTTGCCGCGCCATGCTTCCGACCCCGCGCCCGTCATCTTCAACCTCCCCTCACGTCGGCCCCTTCACCAGCTCGCCGCCGCCAGGAGCTCGCCTCCGGCCCGGGGTCGCCGCCGCCAAGTGCCCGCCGCCGCTCCTCTCCTCGTTGCCGCCGGGACCTCGCCTCGGTCCCTTGCCGCCTCCGCCTCCGGCCGGAGCCGCCGCCACTGGCCCCGCCCCTCGCTGGCGAGGCTGCCCCGCCGCCGGACCTCGTCCTCCCGCCGGTGTCCTTCCCGCCGCGCTCCTCACCGGGCAGCGAAGCCAGCCGCCACCGCGCATCGAAGGGGATCGAAGCCCCCGAGCCAGCGCTCGATCGAGATCGGGGATCCCCCGCTGGGAGACCTAACGGGTCGACCCGGCAGCCCGCGGACCCGGTCCGCCCCGACCCGCTTCTCCACGCCCGTTGACCGCTGTTGACCGCAGATCCGACCCGCAAGGTTGACCCTCGTTTTTTCCCTAGGTCCCTAGTTGTTTTCAGTTTCTGATGCTGTTTTGTGATGTTGATAACTTTTACTGTGCATGTCCGTTTTGTGTGTATGATATGTCAAAATGATCGTGGTGACATGTACTATGTTTTGTTCCATTGTGCCATGCATGTTTGAGGTCATCTAGATGTCTTAATCTTCATGGGAAGAGTGCTACTTGTTATAAACTGCTGCTATTAGTTGTTTTCATGCCATGTTTGCAATGTGATATCTTGGTGCATGTTTATCCAAATGAAGCAAATGATATGTCCACATGTTCATCATGAGATGCTCTACATGTTGGTTGCTTAAGCTTGCATGATAGATTTCATCTTGCCATGTTTATCTCCTTTGCAAAAGTTCTTATGGTTGTTATGTTGTTAAACTTGTTACGAGATGCCTAGTTGAGGAGCTCGTTGCTATTGATGTGGTTGTCCCCTTGTTGCATGCTTAGATGTTTTGGACTCCCCGTCATGTGTACTTTGCTGTGGTGCTAACCACTTGCCATGTTTTGCTTTGAGGTGACTTAAACTTGCTCACAAAGATGCCATGATGTTACTGCTGTTTTAACACTTCGTGAAATTCCACTAAGTCTGGAATCTGTAATTTCCAGATGCCATGTTTGCTTGTTGTTCTAGGCAAATCCATGATAGTTTTGGGGTGACTTTTGATGATTCCTTGTTGTATATGTTGTTGGCTATCCATTCATGCTCTCACATGCTCATTTGGGTGGCTGTAGCATATTTAACTTTTGCTCCCAAGTTGCTATAAAATACTGCTATCAGGATTTTGTTGTCATGTTCAAAATGTTATAGCTTGTTGCTATTGATCCATGCCTCCTTTGGAGATGCTCCAATGGAATTGTTTGCTGTAGGATATGTCTACTTCATGTCCATGCTTCTTGCCATGATGTTTGAGTGTTGTAGAATATTTATTTCTTGCTCCGAAGTTGCTACGTGGCTGTTAATTTTAGCCTTGCCATGTTTATTGTTTCGGGTGTATCTTTTAGCCCGTTGCTCCGTTTTGAGCAAGTCCTATATGAAACTTGTGTGTTTTTGCATGTAGATTCATAATATCCTATTGTTAACATGTTTTGAAGTATTTTGCTTGATGCACATTGCCATGTTCCTTGTGCTGTAACTCTGTGTTTCCTATGTTGACTTTCTGTGCTTCCTAAGTGCATATGTAGTGCTTCCTTAGTGCATCAGCCATGCATCCTGTGGTTTGCGCATTGCATCTTGTTGATTTCGTGCCCCGTGTGTTTTGTGTTGAGTAGAGCCGGAAGCCGAGACCGAGCACAAGAACGAGGTTACTACCGAGGTTGAGAACGAGGAGCCCACTTACGATCCCATCGACGACTCTTCAGGCAAGATGACCTGACCTGGATATCATTACTATCTTTGCCTATTGCTAGAAGTCTCGCTCTATAGCTTTTGCCTCGATGCCCATGTTTTCCTGTCGGCCTCCTATTGTAACCATGAATCTATCTAACCACCCTACCTATGCAAACCCATGTTTGGCTAAGTAAGCTTCGCTCAGCCCCTCTTATAGCATTGCTAGTTGCAAGAGAAGATTTGAAGATTCTTGCTTCTTCTTGAAGCTTGTTGGGATATCACACTATATTAACTCTTAATGAAATCATCTATATATTGGTAATGGGTGGAAGGCTAAGCCTTTTGCTTGGTGTTTTGTTCCACTCATGCCGCCTTAGGAACTGTATAAACCGGTGTTATGTTCCTTGATTTTGCGTTCCTCACACGGTTGGGGTTATGGGACCCCCTCGATAAACCGCTAAGTGCTAAGTCTTTTCCAGCAAGTCCCAACATTGGTACTATTTGCCTAATAACTAAAAACTTGCATAGGGAGTAATTAACCCTCTTCTTAATCAACAACCCCGGGTCAGTGCTCCACATGAGTGTTGGTCCGAAACGGGGAGCCTGCGGGGCCACCATGGGGGAACCCGAGGTCTGGTAAAAACCCGTAGCTTCGCCCATCCGGTCGTGGCCTGAGACTAGATACGCGCGGCTATTGTCAGGGTGTCGGCACGCCGGGAGGATTTGCTGGATTAGCCTTACCTTAGTCGGAGTATCTTGAGCACGGGATTCCGAGGATACTCGGGCCTTCCCACCTTGGAGTTGCGACTCCGCGGATCGTGGGCTTGTCATGGGCCAAGTTGGAACACCCCTGCACGGTTATGAACTTTCGAAAGCCGTGCCCGCGGTTATGTGGCAGATGGGAATTTGTTAATATCCGGTTGTAGAAAACTTGACACCATGTTCAGAATACACTACCAGCGTGAGTACCGTGACGGTCATTTTCCGAAAGGGGTTCGGGAAGTGAACACGGTGGGGTTATGTTTGACTTGCTTAGTTAGGATCACTTCGTGATCATCTTTCGTCCGAGGCACTTCTCTTCTCGCTCTCTTTTATGTAAGTTAGTGCTAGTGCTGCTGCAACCTCTTATTCTTTCTTCAGCCTTGTTCCACACCCAAGGCTTGGATAGTTGTGTTACCCGGGAACGGGATTGCTGAGTCCTCTGTGGCTCACAGATTCTACACCACACCAGATGCAGGTACTCAGGCGATCTATTCAAGTGACGGCACCGAGCTGTACTGGGAGTACGACGAGGACCGTAGCCGTTACTATGTGCACTATCCCGACGATCAGTAGAGGTTTCTACTAGGGGCGATTCAGACCTGTGGTTTTATGTTATGTTTGGTATCTTTCATTTGGATCTTCACCCATAGACGGGTTGTGATGTTTATCTGAATGATGTTTGGATATGTAATGAATTGTGTGACGTGGCGAGTGTAAGCCAACTATCTTTTCGCTTTCATCCCTATTTTTACATGAGATGTGCAAAGATACCAAACTTGCGATCATTCCAGAATGGGCTTATATCTTTAAGTCGTGCCTCGACACGTAGGAGATATAGTCCCATCATGGGCATTACAGCTCCACTCCATGTGCTCAGTGACTGCAAATGACGAAGCCAGCACAGCCTTCATGTCCGCATTCTCAAGAGATAGCCGCACCTCCTCTTGAGACATTGCAGCAATAGCCTCCTCAATAGAGGGCAGAAGAGGTTGGTGGAATAGGGATGCCCTCCTGCCATGAAAGCAACCTCTACGACCCTCCAACAGTTTCAGCACACGCCTGCGTGCAATCCACTTGCGCCCTAACTCGATGCAAGCCGCATCATAGAGTTCCAGAGGGTCGTAGTTATCCTGCTCTGCCACAGAGCCTGCAGCTCTGCCACATATGCCATCATTGACATGTCCTCACCTTGATGCAGCCGACTGATCTTCCCCTCAATCTGAGCAATTAGCATCACATTGCCCTTGCCTGAGTAGAAAGTGGACAGAGTCGTCCATATCGCAGCGGATGTGGAGAGCCCCTCCACAGATCGTCCAATGGGGGGCACCACCGAGTTCAACAACCAGCCAATGAGCACAGAGTTTATGACCTTCCATCTCTTTCCCTCAACAGTAGTTTTGTCTCCTGGTTCAGCAACAACACCCAACAAGTGCCCATCAAGCTCCTTCTGTTCCACGGCCAGCAACGCCCTCCGGGGCCAGCTCAGATAATTGGTAGTCCCCTCTAACTTCATGTCCATGGGCGACAATTCGATCTTCTGAGCCACTTCCTGTCGAGGAACGATGGCCCCAGATTTCGACTCCTCGAGGATCTTAGCTAGCTTCTCGAAAGCCTCAGCAAGGCCTGTTGGCTCACTCATCTTCGGACACGGCCTCTACACACCCAACAGCAGTAGCACCTTCCCTGCAGTGCACACCACCACCAGCAGCAGCTCCACACAGGTGCAAATCTTGGCCACTTCTGCAAACAGCAGCGCGCAGCACCTCCTCTTCTTTCTCTCCCTCAGCAGCACCAGCAGCTGCAACCTCCTTCTTGGGCAGTCAGCAGCAGCCGCAACTCCAGATGCAGCCACAACAGCAGTTTCCAGCAGCTGTTCAGTCCGTATCAGTAGCAAACAGCAGCTGCAGCTTAACAACGCTTCTTCTCCCCTGCTCCTCCCGCAGCACCTCCGCCAGCCACGATACCATGTTGAATCATGGGGGGAGTACCTTCAGACGGGGTTCACTCCCGTGTCTGGTCACTCGTGTGGGTTTGGTGTGTGTAGCGGCTCAATTGGGAACGGGAGGACTGGATGCCTCCTTCTAGGTCAGCACCTCCTAATGGGCTTGGGCCCAAGTGACAAGGCTTAATGGGCTTGGGCCCATACCGGTTCAACACTTGGGCAATTTGGATAGAGAAATGGGCTTTCTTTTTAGCCCATACCGGTTCAACACTTGGGCAATTTGGATAGAGAAATGGTCTTTCTTTTTAGGAATAGCATTATATGGTCTCCTCCGGACCGGTTGCCAACAACTCCCATAAGAACTCCCCGCTAAAAGTAGTTTTACGGTGTGTTCATATAATTTAGGGGAGGTTCTTGCGTGTTGTATTTAGCTGATCTAGTATATTTGGATCCCTCAAAATAGAAAAGAGAACCTCAAAACTAAAACTACTAATGCAATCAGGTCCTTGGGCTCTGCTGGATGCCCCTCGGGCCGTCACCGGGGAGCAGATAAAGGCACATAAGGGCTAGACGGTGTGGTGGCATGACCACAGTCCAGACGGCGCAACGGGCCAATGGGGCAAGGACCGGCAGGCGGCGGAGGCGGCAACAGACTGATGGGGCAAGGTGCGGCGAGCGCTGCCGACGGGAGTGGCGGCAGGGCGACGCAACGGGCGCGGCCGGAGGAGTGGCGACGAGGCATCATGTGGCACTAACGCAGTTGCGGGACGCACTGGCATCGGGTCGGTGTGAAATTTGCACCCCCGAAGTTTTGAAGAAGGTTTGGCATCGAGCCTGTGTGAAATTTGCACACCCCCCCCCCCCCCCC
>LR738711.1:12222411-12329216 GCA_902687465.1 Secale cereale
CCCCCGGGCCGAAGTTTTGAAGAAGGTTATTAACATCAATTTCTTTACCGCTTCCTAATAGCAGTTCTGCTATCTTTCAAAAAATGTTTGCTGGAAGTCGAATATTCCCCTAGATGGGGGGGGGCGAGTTGGGGTGATTTTACAGGTCGCTAAGAGTACTTTTTTTGGCCGAATCAACCCTAAACCTGTTTTTTCAGAAAAGAGAGGGGGGCTTATTATATCCTTCATCAGTCCCAAAATATGCGTCTAAAACTTAATCCAACTTTGTACTAACATTAGTACTATTAATGTAGTTTTATCTTTATGTGCCACAGGCAGGCGGTCTTCGAAATTAATATATCTGACGAACTCAAATTCAGCGGTAGCTTTCATTATGCATAATAGACAAACCAACAGCATAGTCTGTAACATATACGACAACAAAGAGCAACACATTATGCATTGAGTACTGTAACGACTCTCAAAACATCAAACATGATGCAAAGTTCAAATTCGAAAATTTAGGTGTGCAACAAGCAAATTCAAGTGACCGTGCTTCCAGATATCAGTGGCAGGCTTCCATTGTGTATGATGCTCCCAGACTTGGAAGGAGGACGGCAAAAATCTCAGCCTGCAGGCAGAGCACAGCGCATTTCAGGCCAGGCAGCTTCAGCGCCTCCAGCCGGTGGACGAGTTGGTGGATGAGGAATTTGCAGAGGTCCTAGATCCAGGACGCCAGCGTTCAGTAGAGGCAGCTGGAGCAGCACCATCCGGCTGACGGGCAGCAGGGGGCGCCTCTTGGCGTGCGGCAGGAGGAGCATCTTGGCGGAGGGGACGCACATCACGTGCAGGAGGGGCATCTTGGCGGAGGGGACGGACATCGCGCGCAGGAGGAGCATCCTGGCGGAGAGCAGGGCGAGGGCGATCATCACGCACCCACCGGTCTGGTTCAGCGGCAACAGCCGGCCTCTGACTGCTACTGTCTCCCTCACGTTTCCACTTTGGGACATACTTGCTAGGAGCAGCGCCAGTTGCAGCAGCTGCTGCAGCTGGGGCGGCCGCGGCTGGTTCACGGGCTGGCGGTGCGACAGCAGCAGCGGCTGGTGCGTCAGCTGTGCGCACGGGCTCTGCTCCTCTTAGGAGAGCCTCCCTTCTCTGTTTTTCCCTCTCTTCCAACTCCCTCTCCCTCTGCAGCTGCTTGGCTGCGATCGCATCAAGCTTGAGCTTCCTCTCGGCTTCCTCCTTCTTTCTCCTCTCTTCCTCTGCAAACAAGAGATGATTTCATTATTGCCAGCAATGATTGATCAGCTACAATGTGTTTGTACGAAGCAACTGGTAACAAAGCAACATGGAATGGTAACAAAGCAACAGCTGGTATGAGAAATAAATACTGCACTGGGCAGTGCAGTCAATCATCTAAGATAATGACAAAGTTTGAACAGTTGAGTAGAGCCAGAATAGACTAAAATTAAGAAATGGAAATGTACGGTGATTGTAGATTTGGTCTGACATCATATAAGGCTAGCAAGAAGAAGAATTAAGTTGCAAACATCCAGTTCCCAATGATGATAATAATAAACCTCTAGTACTATGCTCAGCGAGTATAGTAAAGTTAGTACAGTAATCCACTTGCCTTCACGCTTTCTAGCCTCCTGTTCCTCACGCTCCCTTTGGATCCGCTGTTCCTCCATGTTGAGAAAATACATCAATTTCCGCACAGTCTCCCTTTCACGCTTTCTTGAAGATAGCAACTGATTAATCCTTTCTTCCCTCTCTTTCCTTAGGCTACTAAACTCAGATTCACGACGTTGGACAATTCTTTCCTGGAAAGCATTCTGAAACAGAAAACAGAAAATCAGTAAAAGTATGATAGACAAAGTTTTGGAAAGATTAACAAGATGGAAGGTAGTCTTCTTTGAAGGAAAAAAGTACATGCTGAAAAAAGCTTATAAGTTGACAATACCCATAGAGTCAAAACTTGAAATATCATATGCTGAAAACGATGATAAATTTGAATCTATCTGTTCTGGGGTTAATCAGCAAAAAAGTTAACCTCATCTTAACACGTTTAACCTCATCAGCAGACAGGCCAGCAAATGGTATCATCCAAACAAAACAAAACCAATTCAGGGTATAAAGTGTAATCACTGAAACAACTATACTCAGCACCCCACGGTGGACAAATCGACTATACTACTTATAAGCTCGGAATGCTGATTAAGAATAAAAACAACATGACAAGAGGTTAAAGGACGGAATCAGCACTGCTGAATGCAGTCGCAAAAAGGATACACACCTTATGCTCCAACAATCTAGAAAGCCTATTTTTCTCCTGCAAGTCACCCGCATGGTGTTGCTTGCTGAGCTCAATCTCCCTCTGCCAAGTAGAAAAACATAATAAATGTGAGCATGAGAACAACTATCAGAATCTACATCTGGTAAACAACAAAATAACAGTGAGGACAAACCAGCTGCTCTTGCTCATGAAGGATCTTCTCTTCCTCGAGGCGTTTCTGGAAGGCCTCCTCGATTAGTGGTGCTTCCTCCTGCCGTTTTGCCCTCTCCAAGTGATCCATTGTCTTTGCAAGCTTCGCCAGTTTTTTTTCCATCTCCTGACGTTCCTTCACCTGTTGATTCAACACCACCTCCATGGCGTGTTGTTTTGTCATATCCTGCCATGTGAGCATTCAATTTATTAGAACACCATACACCTAAACTACAATTACACATGCATGTATCTATGCGTTGCATACAATAATAAGTGAAAAAAACTTAAGCAGTGTCCAGAAACAAATAATACTGCACTTTAACACCACCACCTGTCATCATCTGCAGCTCACTATCAACCTTTTTTAGGGCACAGAAACAAAAAGTAAAATAACTAATTGAGCTGACCGTACAGAAATATGACCTTTATCAAAATTCTACTCCCTCCGTCCCATAATAAAGTGCATCCAGATTTTTGCGCTAAACAGAATTAAGTTGCATTCCAAGGAAGTAAGCAAACTATGAAAACATGACCAGTTAGAATGGAGCTGTAAAATTATTGGAAATCCGAAATATTATCTTACCCCCTCAATGTGAATTTTTTTCTTATTCTTCCCCCTTAGTGTTAAATCTTCTATCATTTTTGCTGCTTCCCTCGCCTCTTTTTCCTCTATTTCTTTACGGATCCTCTGCTGCTCCCTAAGTCTCTGTTCCTTCAAAAGCCTCTCCCTTTCTTCATCTGCAGATTTCTTCTGAATAGTCAATCTCTTTGTCTCCTCTATTTTTTCCTGGAAATACAAACGCATAAGCCATAAGCAAAGACTCCATAAAACAACTAAAAGGTAGAATGAGCAAATAGAAAACCTTTTCCAATATTTGACGCTCATGGTCTTCTTTACGTTTTTCAATAATTGATTTCCTCGCAAGGAGTCTTCTATGTTCTTTCTCCACCACTCCAGCAAGACTGGTCAAGTTTTCACTAGGTTTGGATGGCTTTTGCACAGGTGGATGAATAAGACTCAATGCTTTGTTCAGGGAATCAGCGAGGACACTAAGGTGGCTACTAAGCACATCAGATTCTATGTCCTGCAAAGGTAAATATGTCAGATAACAATGAATATATGGGAAGATTGATGAATATATGGAAATGAGTAGGTAAGACAAATAATGTAAAACCGCAAAGCAGACGATGAGGAAATACAAATAAACAGCATCAGAAAAATAAAGCCTTCAATGAGGACATTGAGAAGTCTAAAGGTGGCAGCAGTGGGCAGAATCAAGCCACATACCATGTTGCCAAAATGAACAGCTCCTGCCAAATGGTTAACTTTCATAGCAACAAAATTGTGCTTGACAGCATCAACAGCGATCTTCTCCACGACATTGAACTCAAAGAATGGGATCATTCTAGATAGCATATCAATCTTCATGGACTGGAAAATACGAGATGCCTGAAATGATTAAAAAAGAGAGTTAAGAAACATGTTTTACAGGTAGTAATGTTAAGGTATGATAAAGTGAATACATATTCGCAAAAAAATGACATGAATGCGTATATTATCGTTAGTGGGTCATAGCATAGGACCTGCTGCAGCACCCTCAGTGCAGTAAGCTTCTCCAATGCAGATTGGTACTGTGATAAACGAATTTCCGGAACTGACGATGCAGCTGAAAGCTTTCCTCCAATCGTAGAAATCTTGGATAGCAGAGGCTGTACTTTTGATGCTAGATCCAGAGGAAGGAACTCATGCTCCATAAGGTTGTATAGATCTTTTACTTCTTGGGAAGCACATGAAATCACACCTTTGGCAGCCTATTTTCGTAGCAGTCAGAATGAGAGTGAGTGTGTATGCAAGACAAAATTGCATGATGTAGACAGCCAGCTAGTAAAATATCACAAGCAATGCAAGTAAATTCAACCATCGCAGAAACAGAACAGAACATCAGAGATGCATCAACAGATGTTCTGTTCTGCGTAGACTTGCAAATCTTCATATATTTCAGAGCAACCAAGCTAACTAAAGCGATTGAACAGATATTAGGGTGTGGGAGGTGTGATTAGAAGGAAAAATGACTCTCATGCCGTGTAGTACAAGATAAGTGTGTACATCTTAGCAACATTGCTTGACGAGACAGCGATGCTCACAATGCGGTTATGCAGTATTCTGACTGGAAGGCAGAAAAATCAATCAGCTAAGCGCCTACAATCAAGTGCAGGCATCAGAGGAGATTACTCTCATATCTGAATGCCTTGTAATGTGTACAAGCAACCGCATAATAGCAGATTATGTTCAAGATGCCCACGTGTGGCATGTCCATGTGATAAAAGAGGCGTTGAACAATTTGGCAGTATATAACATAAAAATTAACAGCAACCAAAAAGGATCCAAGGCATACCAACTCAGAAAGAAGAGTTGCTCTTGAAACCTGAAAAGTGAACAGAAGATTTATCAGAAAACAAATAATTATATTATGGAAAATTATCTTAAACGAACAGAAGGAAGGCAAACCATTTCTCTATTCTCGCGCTTGGAGTCGAGGGAGAAATTGACAAGGTTGGCCATACGCAAGCTACGGTCCTTTTCATTTTCAAGCTCAAGATGAGATGCACCATATTTATGGTCATATGGTGTAACAGAAAGTGCGGCAAGCAAAACAGAAGATGCTAGTAATTGCAGATCCTTCTGAGTTAAATTCTTGTTGTAGCTCTTCTGCAGGTTGAAAAGCTTCAGCCATGCATATGCATGATACAGGTGACTCTCAGATATCCAGAATATTTCAGTCAGTTTGGCATAATACACGACCAGGACAGATGGCTTTGGAGTTCTCTTAACCAAGCTCATCAAGCCATGGATATCCTCCACAGATCGGAAGGCTTCCTGCAAGAAAAAGGCTTAGGTTGGTGAATTTTGTTTCTTTTAGCATTAAGATAAGATGGGTTGTGGAACAGACCTGCCATAGGGAAAGTTCTGTAGCAATTTTCAGTTGTTCAACCCTAGTATCAAGATACAGCTGACAGCTTTCGGGGGCAGTAAGATCAGGACGATCACGCTGGTCGCGATATTTGTTCAAATTTGCAAGATGGTTTCTAATGATCTCACACAGCCTCCGGAACTCGGTGGATCTTTTATACTGCTTACAAAATTGAAAAGCCTTGTGGGCAGTCATCTGCATATTGAAAAGTCAACAGAAAATCAGCTGGTGAAAAGCATTTAGTAGACAATAATACAAAAGGTAAATAACAGTAGTTACATAATGCATTGGTAAGCTTTGTACAAAAGGATCCAAATCGTTATTACTTCCTACTCCAAATTAGGGAGAGTGCAAAAGAACCAGACAAGTTATGAAGTAAATGAATACTATGTTCATGGAACAAAGTCCATACTACAGGTTTGTTGTTTCTTTTCATCAAAGGAAAGAAAAGGGTGCCGATAGAGTGAATTGGTCAAGTATGTGCAGAAGGAATCAAATAGTTCATTTCATATGAAGTCCATGCAAAAGAACAGAACCAAAACATACAACTACGTATGAAGTGACCACTAGGGCAATGGCAAAGCAGTAAAACAGCTTACAGCATATAGCGCTTCAAGCTTTGAATTATTTCTAAGTATCTCGAGCACTGTCCTGTATGTCTCCCACAGAAACTTGAACCATGGAGTGACAAACTCTCTGTCTGATCTGTCTTTGCCTTTCTCTCCGCTCACATAACTGAGCATCAAGTCCTCCGGACGCTTGTCAGCTTCAAGATCTTCGACATCCAGAGCATCTTCCAGTGCTTGTGCCTGATTCCTGGCTTCCTCAGCTTTCTCATTGGACAGCTGCATAAAGTGTTTTATGACCTCCTCCAGAGATGACACGTTGACTTGCTGGCAGACAATTCTGTACTGAATAAGGCCATCTTTGGCAAATCTGCCCTTCCTTAGATCAACACAAAGCTCCACATACTTCATCATGATCTTCTCAAGAGGCTTTTGCCATGATCTGTATCTCTTTGATGTAATGAGATCATGCAGCGCCTGCAGCGCTGCCTGCTTTTGTCCAACATGTATCAACTCTGCAGTAAACCAAAGGTGGTAAACAGTGTGAACATCTTGTAGTAAAATATGAAAAATTGCCCAAGATTTGCATATCAAGAGAAAGACATGCAGAGAAGCACTGTGACTATATTTTAGCGCGAGAAGGGTGTAATTTCCTTGAACCATCCAAATCAGTTTAGATAAAATGAAGCTTAAGGCTCAAGTTCTGAACTGTGCTTCGTTGTACTTTACTTTATAATCTGTTGCGGAAAAATATCGTTGAGACTAGTGATAAGTAGGTTAATCAAACACTGAAATAGGCAAAAGCTGGTTCGAGGAACTGGAATATCATAATCAACCACAATGTCAAAGGCAGCACAAGTCAACACATCTTCAGCTTTTGCATAGTTAAGTGGTCGTAGTGGAAAAGGGAATAAAAATGTACACAACAAAGAGAGTAACTTATCATACATTGAAATTCTCAGAGGCAGGTCAGCAGCCTAGGCACAAGGACAAACGCCCAACCAGCCAATGAAATAGGCAAGAAGACCCAACCCAACCAAATGAAACATATAAATGCAGTACTAGTAACACAGCCTATCCCATGTGATAAGGACTCAGTGGTTCCAAATTAACCAATATGTGTCAAATGTACCGCTCACGGATTCGTTATACAATTCATGACCATGTGAGATTGATTGAACTAACAAAATGAACCAGACAGTACACCCTATAGTCGCCCTAAGTTCCTGTATGTACGCATCACAGCAACGCCACCGCAACAACAGAAACCGGAAACCACGGCGGATAAAATTGAGCGGACGAATTTAGACGGATGCCGGTGACTCACCCTCCGCTCTCTTGAGCGCGTTCTCAGGCTTCGCGAAGGTCGCCATGGTCGGGGCGCGGGGTCTCCGGGGGCGATCTACTGCTGCATCCCAGCCACAAACAACAGCACAAGCCGGATTAGCCCACGGATTCACGGCGAATCAACGACGAAACGCGCATCGAACGAGCCGGACCGGAAAATCGCCGGAAAAATTGGCCGAAAATTATCGATATCGGATAAGGTAGGGAGGCAGGGGGCGGCGACGGCCGTCGGGGGTGGGAGGCGGGGGTACCTGTAGATCGCCGGAGACGGGGGGCGGAGCGCGGCGGAGGCGGGGGCGCGGGGGAGGATCTGGGGGCGGAGGGGGAGTGGATGTGGCGGCGGCGGGGAGGGGGTAGGGTTTATTAGGGTTGCGTGGGGTGCGAGACGGGGGGTGGGGTGGAGAGAGAAACGATAAGATGCGGGGGGGCATTTGAGGAATTTTGTTGATGCCACGGCTCTCGGCGCCCGTTTCGCGGGCGATTGGGCCGTCCGATGGCGGGACGAGCGGCTGGGATCGGGTTGGGGCTCTCCCTGTCCCTGTTCCGGAGGTGGTGCTTTCGCCAGCGGGACGGCGTAATTTGGCTGGAAGTAGAGGGAGGTTTGAGCAAAAGTTCTGGCCCAAGTTCGGGGCTTTTTTTTTGAGTCCATGATTCGGGCTTTGTTCGAATGGGTCTAATCGTATCCAACAGCACGAATTTCAGCCCGGAAGCCCATTGTAACCCACGTAACAAAAATGTGTGGCCTAATGAAATTTAAATCATAATAATGATGATTCCCCCTAAAAAACACAATTATGTTATTTGAGAAGTCAAATTATGAAATTTAAACAATTTGATCAAAAACATGTTTGGTTGGTTGCTTGGTTCTGATTTTATATGCGTTGGCTTGCGCTTTAAATGTTTTGGTGGTGTTCTTTTCATGTGTATATCGTGTTGGGTTGTTGTTGGAGATGGTATTTGTGTTCTGATAACAGAGTGAACTTGTCCGTGCGTGATTATCGTGTCCTTACACGTTTCGGTCCTGGTGTCAGTCGATGATGGTTTGTTGTTATTCCATGTTGAAACCCTGGATTTGCTGCTATAACACTCACATCCAGGATCCAGCCCATGATACTCTTGCGTAACGTGGTTCCCTAGTCCGCTCGCTCGCTTAGCTTTTTGCACCCCTCATTTCCCTTGTAACTCGGAAAAAGGCGTCTATCTTTTTTTATTTCAAAAAGTTCGTCAAATCAAGACATGTTCATGGATTTTAAGATTGTTGCTAATTTAAAAAACCATAAATTTCAACAAATATCCACAACTTTAAAATTGTTTGTGGCATGCATAATTTTCAAATGTTTGTGAACTTTAAAAATATTCATAACTTTCAAAAATATTTATGAATGTGGAAAAAAATATTCATGAATTTTAAAAAATATTTGTAAACGTTCATGAATTATAATATGATAAGAGAAATAAAAATGTGAAAATCATTAAAAAAAGCAGGAAATGAAGAAAAGAGGAAGAAAAAAACATATCGAGGCCGGTAGAAAAAACACAGAAAGAAAAAAGTATTGAAACCTTGTAGAACCTTGCTAAAACCCACGGATGCATTATGGCCATATAAATGTTTGTTACTATTAACCAACAACACACACCTTCAAAGTGGAGCCCTTAGCGACCCCATAACACTTGATGCACCAGAAATCTCCAAGTGAAGGGATCAAGGTGGAGCCCTTAGCGACACCACAACACTTGATGCACCAGAAAGCTCCAAATCAAGGGAGCTTAGAGCATCTCGAACAGTCGCGCGATTTTAGCGCTGCGTTGGAAAAATTGTCTTTTTTGCGAGCGCAACCTTTTCGGGCACTCCAACGGACGCGCAAAAAACGCGCGTATGGTATAGTTGGTCCGTTCTCCCGCGCTGGACCAATTATACCGCTAGGACTTATTTCAAGGAAAGAGAAGAAGACTTGGAAAGGGAGACCATTTGTGTTTGCCCATTGCTACAATGTGTTGAAGGATGAAAATAAATGGAAGCCCCGTGATGAAGAAGGGGGAGCAAGAAAAGCAAGGCAACTATTGATTTGGATGATGACGAGGAGGAGGCTTCAAGTGATGGCGGCAAGAGAAGCCCTACACCAAACTCGGTTGCCTACTCCAAGCCAAAAAGACCAAATTTAGGCAAGAGAGATGCAAAAGAAAAGAAGACGAAGACGAAAGGAGATGATGATTTGAAGAATGCTATGGAAGCTATTGTGAAGGCAAGAAAGGAAGCGAATGAGGTGAGTATGAAGACAATGAAGCAGGATGCGGCGGCCGAGGAGAGGAGGGTGGCGACCGAGGAGAAAAAGGTGGCATTGGAGGAGAAGAAATTGGCCATGGATGAGCGATCTAGATTGTTGGGATGGGAGAAGTATTTGTTTTTTCATGGACACGTCTACACTCGATGAGATGCAAAAGGAGTACGTCAATCTTTCTCGTCAAGAAGTCTTGGTCCAAAAAAGAGTCATGGCCACGGGAGGCATGGGAGCTACCATGGGAGGCATGGGAGCTACCATGGGAGGCATGGGTGGCTTCGGGGCTACCATGATCGGCATGGGAGGCATGGGTGCCTTCGGAGCTACCATGGGTGGTATGGGTGGCTTCGGAGCTACCATGGGAGGCATGCGTTTTGGTTCTCTCATGGGAGGCATGGGAGCAGCTCGGGGTGACATGGGTGGACGTATGTTTTCCGGTGTGCCTCACATACCTTCGCATGATGCCGTTGAAAATCTTGCGAACACCTTTCGAGCTCCCCATGATGATGCGGCCCACGACAATGAAGAGGAGGAGGAAGAATCGTCTTCGGATGAGGATGAAGAATCGGAGGAAGAGGAGGACGATGATGATGTGGCATGATTGTTGACGTGCTATTTGTTTGTGTGAACTTTTATGTGTCATTAAGTTGGTTGGATGATGATGTCGCATGATTGTTGATGTACCGTGCAATTGAACTATGCTATGCTACTAGTGGTTGGGGCGCCACCTGGTGGCGCCTCCTGAAAGGGAGCTGGGCGGTGCTTGATGTACTGCCGCTCAATCGGCGGACTTGTAAGTTCATCACAGATTGATATTTTTTAGGAAAGCAAGCATACTTTGTGCACATGCATGGAGGATGTTAGGCCTGTGTAGTACATATGGAGATACAACATGATGGCATGTCAAATGCATTGCTGACAGCTCTTATTATTGTCACAACCCTTAGCAGCCCCCCACTGAGTCAGGCACTCGCCTTCGCCTGCTCGAGCAGCTTCTCATCGGCATCATCGTGGCTCGCGATCATAGTAGGACCTAGACAACGTCCCTCTCACGGGTGTCACAGAAGAAGTAGCGGTTGTCGACGTAGACGCAAACCTTGGCAATACCTGACGCTGCACTCTACAGCGAGCTTGGCAAGGAAGATGTCATCAGCGAAAAGGCGTTCGTCGAGTTCTTTGAACTGCATAAATTAAGGAGCAGCGCAGATAAACAAAAGGTTTGACCAATTCTATCCAGTAGGATACATAAATGCAAATAATGGCATATGTAATTCAAATACATACAGGGCAAACCTAGTAGGTGTATAACAATGTTTGCATGTGAAAGGAGAAAGACATATTGATGCTTGCATGTGAGTATCATAACTTAAGCTGATGCACGCAAATACAAAATGCATCAAGAAACTTACGGAATGTTCATGCAAATAATCTTTTATTTTTTTCTGCCATTGGGATGGCACATATTAAGACTATGATTCTGCTAGCTTGCATGTTTAACATATTATTTATATAGTCTAGGTTGCCTAAAAAAATCCAATTACTAATAAATGCCCTTGACAGTAAAAGAAGGATTGACAATAAAGTTTTGAAATATTTGTAACTCGGCCAGCTCCTCTTTTAACAGCCGCTGGATCATGGTGGTGATGGTGGTCATGCACGAAAACCATCGAGCTAAAGATCTGCATAAGGTGCAGATGAAACTTTCCTGGAAGAAGAAATACATTTCAGAAATTGAACTGAGATATGGTAGCTTCAAAATAAAATCAAAATAACATAGTCTCTACTTTGTTCACAGATTTATGTCCTGGATAGAGGTGGAACATGGCCACACTACATGCAACAAAATTTAGGATACATGGGTGATCTATATATATAACCTGAATGAACAAGCACGTACACCTCAGTTAATAAAGCATAGAAATTAAAGTATAGACTAACCTTGAGACTTATTGGTACAACAATCAGTACTAACTGCTAGTAAATATCCAAAATACATGTTATATCCAATAGTTCTATTGAGGCGCTTATATATGCAGGAACGCATGACGAATCACACCTCGACGACGGAGCAAGGTCACAACCGACAAAGTGGAGATGGACAAAGCAGATGATTGACGAACGGTTATGAAATGTGTGTTCACTTCACACCGACCTGACGAAACAGAACAAAAGGAAGCAAAATCACAACTCCAATTAATCAATAAGCTAACCTAGCTTAGTAAGCTCCATCCCCAATTTTAGCTAGTGTCTTCTTAAGCTACAACCGTGAGCACAGAGTGTAGATTCTAATTGCTGGAGATAAACTATAGAAACATAATGTGCTAGTGTAAGTCTGTTTCTGATAATGATGATGATTCTAGTAAATGCCCATGTGGATATGTACCTGGAGTGGCGTGGTGTACTTGATACAATGTCAACAAATAAAAAATCTGAATAGATGTACGCGATCATAATAATTCATCATGAACTGCATTTATCGTGACATTTAACGGTTTGCTTCTGAGTTTTTATGTTTGAATTAGAACTCCCTTTGTGCTTGGTAAATATATTTATATTGGTTTAAGGTTTAGTACTAAGTAATTTCATGCCCGTAAAGTAAGCATCTCTGTTAATTAGTTATAAAAGGCTTACCTCTTTTAGTTGTTCTTACAATATGTCCACCAACTGGATCTTTTGTGTTATTGTCAACCTCATCATTCTTCATAGCTAGTGAATTGGCTACTCCCAAATGATCATCCTTGCATGAGAGCCAGACCTGCAATTGAAAATAAGTCACGGGCTGGCCCTATGTAACCCAACTTCTTAAAAGAGGTTGAACTAACGAGATCGAAAACCATGCATTATCAGGAGATATATCATCCAGGGAGCACCACATTGCCACTAAGATTCAGCTCACATTTGTGCAGGCCCTTGAATTCCTGCACCCCACAGCCTAAAATCAATTGTAATATTCAACAACAGCTCCAGTTGAACATCCAAGAAAATAATATGATCACAACTTGATGACCAAAGGTTTAAAATCTTTTGACAACAGATATTCCAGAAATTTATACGAACATCAGCAGAAATAGAAATTGAGACTCACCTCACGCTGGAGGAAAGCAGTAGCAGAGGCGGCATATGCACTTAATACAATGCTTGTTACATGGGCAAAAATTCTACGGTATGAGAAATTTAGTATTGCATCTTTCTCATCTATTTGAGACATTATTTGACATCAAAGAACCTTTTCAAAACATGAAAAAACCATCACCTTCAGAATCAATTGATGCATGAACTGATTTAATGCGAAAAATAAGAAATAAAAAGGTAGAGGAGCATTCCTGGGGATGAGGAAGTGGGAGGAGGGATTGGCCTAGAACAGGAGCCTTTGGCCGCAGACAACGAGTCAACGACGGAGGAGGGGAGCAGGCCACCTCGCCTCCAACTCGCGCAGGTCGTGCCCGCACAGATCGCGCACCACCGGCCACCGGTTCTCCAGATCGCGCTAGGCAGCCACCCCCGACTTCGCTCTGCTCTGCCAGTGACGGCGCCGCCTCGATGCTCTTTTCTTTTTTCCCCACTCCCATCTCCGCCCTCATCGCGGGCCACTTAGTGAGATTCAGCCACCGCCGTCGCCGTCGCCATCTCTCTCCGCGGTCAGAGGAAGGCGAGGACGAGGCGCGCAACCCCTGCTGGGACGGGGGGGGAGGGGAGCGAGACTGGAGGAGCAGCACGCAGGGGCTCGGAGCAGGCGCGAGGAGAATCTAGGGAGAGGAGAGGAGAAGACGACGGCGACGGCGGGAGAAGGGGGTCGTGCAGAGAGTCAGGGCTAGGTCTTGCCAAGTGCTCTCGATCTCATATCCCTCTAGTTTTTTTATCGCTAGCACAGTAAATGACACGTGGCCATCACGGTAACTCGCCCTTCCCGCATAGCTTAATGTTTTTAATGTCTTTATTGTACACATTTGTTTAACGTTTGAAACATCATCATATTGTCAAAATGGACATGTATTGCAAGGGTCGGCTGCTCGTGTGCGCTGTAAGTTAGCGCGCGCCATATTTTGCAGTGACCGCTGGAGCCAGCGCCCTGCCGCGCGCAAAAATCCGTCTTTTTCTAGGTGTAAAAAGGTTTAGCACGCCGCACGGTTGCGCGCCTGTTGAAGATGCTCTTTTTTTTAAACAAGGTTGGAGATGCTATTAAGTATCCTAGTATTCTACTAGTAGTAGATTTTAGGGTTTCGTGGAATTTCTAAAAATCACAGACACTTTGAAATGTTGCCCCCAAGTTGTCCAAGTACAGGTTGAGCAGAGTGGTATAGCAAAATTGTGGTTCGTTGGTTATACACATCTGGGTTACGTGGAGACAAAAGATGGCTGTGTGCTGATCCAAAGGCGTAGAAGCATGTCAGCGGCTCACAACAGTCTCGCCATGAAAAGCTCATAGTATAACAAGTATTGTTGCATCGCCGAATGATAATAAAATAAAAGTAAAGATGATTGGCGTGACAAGCACAGAGGTAGGCAGAGATTGCGGGAATATATGGATTTGAGAACCAAATATACATGCCAGGTCCCGAGATTTGCAGCCCCAGTACGCTGAACGCCAAGCTGGCGCCCGTCCGCGTCGCTTTCGCGCCGCTCCACAGCCAGGCCAAGTCTCTCTCCCCAACCCCCAAATCCTGAATTTTTAATCTATAACACATCCATCCACCCGTTCAATTTTTTAGAGGTGCAAGAATGGTTGGAATGAAATCAAAACTAGAACACGATGTGCTAAAGTAAGCTAATATATATATATATATATATATATATATATAGTATTAAACTAGGTCCTGATGCTGGAATTTCCAATCACGCTTTATTTTACTGAATTCAAACTTGAATGTTCAGTTAGGCTCTGAAGTCTGAACTCAAGAGCAACCGCCGTGGCGTTGATAATGATAATTATAATTATCATCTTCCACGGTCCACTCCAAATGTCAAATTAACGTCCCAAGGACCGCGAGCAACCCTGAATATTTCTGATGATTTACCGTGTGAAGATGGATCGTTTACAGTGACTTGATAAATGTTAGTATTATCTTCCATGGTCCACTCCAATCTCTCTGTCAGTAGCAACGATCATGCATGCTACTGACAGAGAGATTGATCTGCAGATTGACAGATCTAGTGACTCGATCCTCTCTTCAGGTTGAAATCGAACCCATCGTGCCTTCTTCTCCTTATGCTCTTATTATTATTATGATTACGTAAAAAGGAGATGGCCCGATGCGTCCCCCCTCGCTCGAACTAATCGACAAGGAAAAGGATAGATAAACCCTGAGAACTGTTCGTGGCGTCCAACTCAGCAATGAGTAGCTAGCTAGCCAGCATAAACTTCCGTGGCCGTTGCTGCCGGACTGAATTTGTTAAAGCCCCCGTCGGGGTCGTGGTCGTCGCCGTCGATCGCCCGTCCACATACTCTAAGCGGCAGCGCAGCCTGCGGAGGATTACTACAGTGACGTCCCACCAAGACCACGGTCTGTCATCTCATGCTAATCATAATCAAGCCCGCCGGCCGGCCCGATGAGATCAAACCCTCATTTCTTTTTGCTTCGCTTTTGTCCATGGCGATCGACGCCACGCCAAGCTGTCCGGCGTCCTCCCGCTGCCACATCGCCATTGTTGGCTCTATATTAAACTAGGCAGGCAGAGTGGTAGCTAGCTGCGGCCACAAGTTGAGCGAGGTGATAGCCAGCTGCTGCTGCTGCTGCTGTCCTAACCCCTGAGCTGCAGCACGCCAATCATTTGCTTGTCCTTTTCCATGCATCACCCACCATCAACTTACCACCTCCGATCATATACACCCCCACCTCCATTGATCTCCCCTCACCTCCCTCTCTCTCACACACACCACCTGACCCCCCCTCTCTCTCTCTACCTCTCTCATGGGGAACAAGCCGGCGTGCATGTCGCTGGCGCCGTTGGCAGCAGGGTCTGCGGCGAGCGGCGGGGGCGGGGGATGCAAGGTGATCCACGCGGACGGGCGGGTGACGCGGCTGGCGCGGCCGGTGCGGGCGTCGGAGCTGATGCTGGACCACCCGGGCAAGTTCGTGTGCGACGCGTGCCGGCTCGCCGTCGGCTGCCGCGTGCCGGGCGTCGCGGCCGACGAGCTCCTCCAGCCGCGCCGCGCCTACTTCCTGCTCCCCATGGACATGCTCTACTCCGTGCTCACCGACGACGAGATGGCCGCGCTCGCCGCCGCCTCCCACGGCGCCGCCACGGCCGCCACCGCCGCGTGGCGGAGGATCGTGGTCACCACCACAAGACGGCGAAGAAGCGCAAGCAGCAGCAGCGGCCGCGGCGCCTCTTCCAGGCAGAGCAATGGCGACGCCGGCAGGGTGTTCCCGGTCGTCGGCCTGCTGCAGCTCCAGGATGCCCCCGCCGGGCACCCCACGAGCTCTGCCGGCGCCAAGTCGAGCTCTGCCGGCGCCACCGTCGGGCTGAGGCGGCTCCGGTCGTGGCAGCCGGTGCTGGACACCATCGAGGAGGCGCCGTGACGCGGCCCGGCCGCATCGGCCGGTTGGTGCTACGCTGGTAGTGTTAGGCAGCTAGCTTGAGCTGGCTCTCGAGTGTACATGATCGAATTAGCTTCTTCTGCTAGCTTCTTTTTTATTCATTTCTTTTTCTCTTCTCTGTAAAGTTCACCACATTCTTTTGGCCTGTGTCAAATTGACAAATCTGTTTTCTCTCCATCCACAATAAAGAAGATCCCGGGCACATCAATCAAAAAATATTTGTTATGACAAGAACACTCCATTTCTCAACAGCAATTCTTTTTTTGGTATTGGCAGATTTTTAGGGGTTGCAATACAATTGGGAAAATGATCTCATAAAATATTTTTGATAGTATTATATCATCTTGTGTGCCATGATTGGTAGCCAGACAGACGGCACACAGGTTGTGGTGTAGGGAGCTGGAGGCAGGAAGGATATCTTTGTGCACTGGACCTCAGCTGGACATGCTAGTTGCCAAGCTAAACAACAGGGGGAGCAAGCCACTCGCAAATGGACATTATTTTAGTCCATGTTGGCCTGTGTGGATGCAAACAATGAGATACCAGGAAGATAATATTCATCATGCATGCACTCTGTCCTTCCTTAATCATGTTTTTAAGTGGGGGTTTGTTAAGTCAGAAAGTCCACTGACGTGATCAAATTCCAGCAATAGACAGACTCTTGATTCCTTTTGAAACTTTATTAGTCTTGTGCTCTCAATTTTATCAGTCCAAAATCCAACTCTTGTTGTTCGTACCATTGAGCTATGAAAATCATATCCCCCCCTCCCCCTATGCTTTGATCGCAAAGAGCTCTGCTATGTGTACCATCAATTTCTTACGATAACTGTACGACGATGCATATGCGCCATCAGCCGTGTTTGATGTTTTTGTACGCACAACAATTTCAGATCACAAATGTGGGTTGTCTTTTATACCGCCGCAGTCTTTAAAGTGAGGCCTCGATCATCAATTTCTAAAAAAATACATGCCAGGTGAATATAATTATTACATAGTATATTTCATCTGAGTTGGTTGATCTTTGGTGGGCAGACTATGCTTGTTTGGCATAGTGCGGCTAGAGTCACTCTCTCAACACCGGATCTTTCGTGAGCTAGATCACTCATACCTTTATTTCCGGGCTCTTTAAAATGGGGAGTCCATGTAGGATCAAAAACTCGAAGAGAGAGGGGGGGTGATGGAGAGAGAGAATGGGAGATTTTAGCAATTTCAACGAGAAAGATAGTCCTTCGAAGAAAAACAAACTTAGACAAAAAAATATCAGAACAGGTTGAAGAACGTACTGAAGAAATAATGAAACGTGACAATAAATAGCTAGGTATGCCTGCAATCAGAACTTTTAAAACAAAGAAAGAAGAACAGTATGTAGCATGATACAAGATAGTAGTACAAGTAAACTAGTCTGATGAACAAGCAAGCATACTTCAACATGCAAAGGCTGAATACGAAACAAATCATAGTGACATGCAGAGCGTGATCAACAAAGTCTTCGGGGAGCGGAGGAAGCAATTTCTCTACAAACACAAAAACATTAAGTAATGGGAGAGCAAAGAAATTGGAACCGGTTTGGTCGGCAAGACACATGCTTTGTTTACGCCAATTCAAGTTACTGATACAACTCTACGCCTGAGTTGGAGAAGTTGAGCCATCGCTTCGAAGACATGGAAGTACTCCCCTTGTTCTCCTTGATCTAAGTTCCACATAACCCGCCCAACCACTTATGGGATCTTGAGGTGATCTCCGGACCTTCACATGCTTGTTCTTTAGCAAGTCCAAAAGCCGGCTGCTCCGAACAACACCTAACTATTTGAAAGATGCACAATCATCAAGAGTAAGAGGTTTTAGATAAGCTTCGACACGCTCTTCAATGATGCTCAATCCTTTTCCCTTAAATGCTTTATTTTTTTCCTCGCTAGGGCTTCTATTAGAATTTGTGCAAGGAGGGTTGCTCAGACATCACTTGTCCCGGGTTCACTTCGAGCAACAACTGCAAATGGTTGGACGTAGGAGGGCTATTTGTACCAGGGGTCCACTTTGTTGGGTAGCCAATACCGGTTTGGCATATTGTGGCTAGAGTCAGCGTCTCAACATCAGATCTTCCTTGAACTACAACACCCATGCCTTTGCAGAATAACAATAGGGTCCATATATGAAGGTCACAAAAATGTGAAGCCCCACTCCTATCTCAAACTCCTACTACATCCCCTATCCATCCATTGGTGAGAAGAACTTTCATCGTGCACCCCTACCTCAAATATGTCTGCGTGACTACACCGTGGCCGTCAAGCTCCTTCGTGGCACATTCTCCCCTCCCACAACCACCCGATGCTCTGCTACCCATTTCTCGCGACACTGTCACACCCCCGCCCACCTTGAGGAGGCGTAGTTACTCTGTGATCTCGAGGAGGTTAAGGAGGAACGTCACCTCCTACTTTTCATGTTTGTGTGTCTCAGTGAAATTTGAATTTGAATTTTATTGCGAGAAAAATTTCTATCTATTTATCTTCAGTCATGATAGTACAACGATACCAGAAATAATAAAAATTACATCCAGATCTTTAGACCACCTAGAGACGACCACAAACACCGAAGTAAGCCAAAGGCGCACCACCGTCATCGCCCCTCCTCGCCAGAGTTGGGTAGAACTTGTTGTAGAAGTCTGTTTTTCGTCCTGGAGCAAAATTTGGGGGTGACGAAGTAGAGGAGCTCTCGCAGCTATACCAATAGTGAAGTTTTTGCATAACCATTTGTGCGTGTCATTCGGAATAAACGAACAAGAACGAAATATATCATTATAACTCTAATTATGATGCTTTGGGTTTGTGTAATTTTACCATGTTTTTTCGTGGGACTGTTTTTCATATAATTTTGTTTCGAGGATTTTCCATACAGTTATGGCATCTCCAACGCAAATGTATTTTTTTTAATCACACGGATTGCCAAAATGTGAGCAACCGCTGGAAGCAAGGTGATGATAGATCAGTTGGTGAGCAAATCTTTAGGGAGATGAGGTCATATCTACCGTCTTTTCAGGATTTAAGTTGGAGTATGCTTGTTGAGAGTCTAATAAGGCAACACATGTGTGCTAGGCATGCTCTTAGTTCTTCTTTTCACCGATGTACTCTTGATGTTATCCCTGATTGAGGTTGTTCAATCCGATAGGTTCCGCTTAATCTCTGCTCCTATAAAAGACTTGGTTGATGATGATGGTGTGTCTGCCATCCATCATTTTTAACCATTTGATCTGCATCTAACGATTGTGAGGTAAGTTGTGGCCTTTTTGCAACGATAGCCCACTTATATGCTCTAATTTTCAGAAAACCCCTTAATATGTTGAAACCAACCACATCTCTCTCTCACCTCATCGAAACATCCCGAGGAATATCTTTTGAGTGGAACATAATATATTTTAGTAATATATGTATATCAAAACTGGACGCGGATTTGGTGAACATGGGTGTGCACATCCTTTATGAATAGTATCCAAAAAAATGGTAGAAAAAAAAAGAAATATGAATTCATTTTTGTAATATACATAGTCAACCGGTATACTCGCATATGAAGTTTTACGAAGAAATCACATCTGTGGTAATCTGGACAAAAATGACAAAATCGAAGCTATATTTAAAATCATTGTTTAATGAATAGTACGGTCGCATTTGTATTTTGTTCACTAAGAATATCATGGATGTCAATACATTATGAAACTTCACACGTGAGTAGAATGATCGACTAAGTTTCATACCGAGAAATTTCAGAAATTTTTAATTTGTTTCTATTTTTTTATAATTCTACTATTCATGTCGGTGTGCGTGCATCATATTCATCTTTGTATTTTCGTATCAAAATCAAAGTGTTTGTTTTCAAATTTATGAACATGTACTTCCTCTGTAAACTAATAATATAAGAGCGTTTAGATCACTACTTTACGAAGGGAGTATTATTCTATTTTGAATCTAAAAAAATTATTTTTTTAGGAAAAAAAGTTATGGGCGATCAGATTTACCCATGCCAAAAGCCCAGTCCGTTTCCCAACGACCAACGGCCGGGCCTTCCATTCAACTCCCGTACGTCTCCCGCAAAGGACACCACCCTCCACCTCACCGATCCCACCCAGAACGTCACTGCCACCACACGGCCCACCTCACCGCCGGGCCCGCACGTCATCGACCCACTCCGCCCCCGCCACCACGCGCCCCATTCCGCCCAGCTCCCACACCGACACGCGGGCCAGCCCTCTCCCTCTCCCTCCGTCTCGGACCCAGACGCACGCGCACACGCGACTCCTCCCTCCCTCCCTCCACCCCGACCGACACGCACCGCAACGCACCGCACCGGCGAGCTAGGGTTCGCTCCGCCGTCCATCTCCGGCGAGCGGGCATGGCGGGGATACGGTGGCCGCCGGAGGACCCGGAGATGTTCCCGACGCGGATGCTGGGGACCGGGGTCTGGGGCGGGCCCCCCGCCGCGGCTGGAGGAGGGGGAGGGGGAGGGCCCCCCGGCGAGATGGCGTCGGACGACGACCGGTCCGTGGCGGCCGACTCCTGGTCCATCAAGAGCGACTACGGCAGCACCCTCGACGACGAGCAGCGCTACGCCGACACCGCCGAGGTGCTCCTCGCCTCCTGCCCCTCCTCGGCCTCCTCCTCCGCGGCCTCCGCCGCCGCGCCCTCCGCCTGCTCCTCCTCCCTCAGCGCCCACCACTCCTCCGACTTCAGGTCAGCCCCGCCCAGCCGATCCGCCGCGATCTGATCCCTTCCGTCTCTGTGATTTGGGGGAGTCCACCGATCCATCGATCGATCTCCCCACACAATTGCATTCTGCCCCCTCCGGAATTATGCAATTTTTGGTCTGCCTGCTGAGTGGATCGAAACTGTGTGTTGTTGTTGATCTCGAGCAGCTTTGACAAGGATGTGCCCGACGTTGTGCCGCCGATGCTGGGCCTGCACAATTACCAGGACGGATCCTACGCCGAAGACCTAGCTAATTACCATGAACGCAGCCACGCGGATGACTGGTAAGATTTCTACTTACTGCTTTTGCACACACAGAGAGGAAGGCCCTAAGCTGCCGCGCGCTGAACTTGTCTACATGCGCTAAGATTTAGTTAGAGCAACATATTTTCCGCACGACCGGATGTTGAATCTTAACCATTGGAGTCATGAGCATTTAGGTTGTAGCTTTGTTAGCATCATGGCAAGAGCAGTGAGGAGCGCAATCAACCTGATGTTGAATCTTTCTTAATTGATGGAATCATGAGCATTTAGGTTTTTTGATTTGTAAGCATCATAGCAAGAGCAGTAGGAGCGCAATCAAGGTACTCTGCTGCCTCTTAATGAATGCAAAACAAACGTGACGCATGCCGCTTAGACTTGCCTTTCTTGTGGGAAAAACGTTTTTGAATCGGAGCAGTGGGATCTGGTATCAGTAGTTATGGGCTAATATGGTTATCTATTGGAGTTTGGCTGGTATAAGCTGGTGTACGCTGACCGTTGGCTAAATGAAAATCACAACTGATCGTGTTATCCTTTTCCTCTGTCTGATAACTATTTTGGGCAGTCAGCTGTTTCTTGCCTTTCTTGTGGGAAAATATTTGAGAATAAATCAACGAGGTCTGATATCAGCAAATATGGGCAAGTATTGTTTTCTATTGTAGTTTGGCTGATATAAGCTTGTGTACACTGCCCATTGGCCAAATGAATATCACAACTCATAGCGTTGTCCTTTTTCGCTGCCTGTTCACTGTTTTGGACACACGAGCTGTTTCTTGCAGCTATCTATAGTCGGGGATTCCCTAGAGTTTCTCTTGCTTGAAGATTTCAGAGTGAAATGACTGTCTGGTTGGCATCTGTTGCAGGTTTGGCACCGAGGCCATGGATGTCCTTGTAGGCTGGACGAAAAACTTATGCTCCAGCAAGGATTTGCCCGGATGCAGCGTACTTGACATCGGAACCGGGAGCGGACGACTCTTACAGCAGCTTGCAAAACAGGGGTATGCTGTGGAAACAGGACACTGACTAACTTGTTGGTTTCCATTTCCCAAACCTAATCTTGACATGAATATTACTGTTGTCAACTTCAATACTCTGGCGATGAATTGCTTTTCGTAATGTTTACTAGATCGATTATCTTTTTGGTCCTGTATTTGTATGCCGTACATAAACAAAGCATACGATTTTAGGAAGATTACACAAAATGGCTCTGGACGTCTTACTGATTGGTGGCCTCAGGATCCACATGTTTGTGAGACATCCCGCGACATTTTATGGATTAGATGGTTGCGGTTAAATTTTATTTCTTCCCATGTTTTTATGAGAATACTGAGATTTGGATGCCTATGTGATTGTCGCAATTAGAGGCAAGTTGATGGTAGGTGGTCCCTATTTATTTATCTTGTCCATGTATGACATGTTAAAAGATATGGAGTATCATATGATTCTCAATTATCATAATGGAGCTGTCTTTTAAAACATCATATAATATACTTTGAAATAGTCCTTTTAGGAAGATTATGCTGGCACTGGCAGTCTCCTGTTCCTTTCGAAAGGCGTCTCTATGGCGTCAGTAGGTTTTCGTACATAAGAGAAATTCCTTTATGCATTTAGCCTGTCTCATTATTAACACCTCTTGGCAGTACTGACGTGTCATGTAAATATACAGGTTTTCTGATCTAACTGGCATTGACTATAGTGAAGCCGCAATTGAGCTTGCTCGAAACCTTGCAATTCGTGATGGATTTGAGCACATTAATTTCCTGGTGAGTTGCTCGGTGGAGCATTAGACGTTCACATTGCATGATCGTATTTCATTTCCACATTTTCGCACCTTCTTGTGCTTCAGTATGTGATGTTGAACATAGTGTCCCTGTACTTGAAAGATGAAGAAAGAACCTTTTCAGATTTATGAACCTGTTTATGTTTGCAGGTTGATGATGTCCTGGAGTCAAAGTTGGAGAGGAGATTTGAACTTGTGATGGATGAAGGAACTCTGGATGCAATAGGGCTCCACCCTGATGGACCTGTAAAGAGGTAAATGCATGTTTAGGTGTTCAGATGTACCTTAATCCATATGAGTGGTATTATCATTAATCTCCATAGCTGTGGTTTAACACTTTGAATCGCCTGATTTTTTTTTGACAAAAGGATGGGATCACTTGGTTGCTTCCATGTATTAATTTGTTTCCGTTACTGCATTTCAGAATGATGTATTGGCAGTCAGTGGCTAGCTTGGTTTCCCCTGGTGGCATACTGGTCAGTACCTCCATTGCATTTGTTGGCAGTACATATTCACAGTAAAATTAGCAATTGAGAAAGATGATGAAGCAAAAACCAATGGGTTATCCTCTGATGTTCCTGTGCATATGTGTAGGTCATCACATCATGCAGCAGGACCAAGGATGAGCTGGTGCAGGAGGTGGAGAACTTCAACCAGAGAAAGCTGGGCGCCACGATCCCTGAAGGAGCTCTAGCCAGCGATGCCGTGGTGTTCAAGTACCTCGACCGTGTCCAAGCTTACCCGAACGTCGATGGTGTTTGCATCGCCACAGTCGCTTTCCTGCATACATGAAACATATGTATATTTATCCCTGCCCCCCTTTCCGCCCCTAACTTATCAGACCTGTGAGTAACAATGTACCCCAGGACAGCTGCTCTTCTATGGATGATAATTTTACCTTGTCGGATACGTTATTCGCTAGTGTGGTGCTTTGTTATGGCTGGGTATACCGCATTACTGTACTGTTTGAACCTTGAAAGCTTGTCAAGCAATTGTTGCAATCAGATGTACAGAAATTTGTATGCTCTGAAAACTGATCAACAGTCCATGCACTTGTCGGTAAGACAAACCAAAGAACTGTACGTAGATCAATCATGAGCTGCAGGATCACAGGTTCAGATACAAGCCTGTAATTCCATGCATTTTGCAAGTAATTTTAGGCAATCTCTCGAGTACATGGGAGAGCTACAGAAGCTCACAACTCACAAGTTACATCGTCCGGGTTAGTCTTGTGGTATGTACAGAGCCACTACATTCTTCTATTTCTTGTGCACACGGAAGCGAGTGGCTTCAGACTGTCCTACTACATCAGTATCTTTTTCCCTGTTTCTTGGGATCTTTGTCGGATCTTTGCCTCTGTTAACCACACTGACGCCGCGCCGACTTGTATGGTGTCAGTAGACGGGGATAAGGCGTGATTGGTAGCGAGGCAGCGCAGGATCGGCGTCGGCATCCTCTTCTTCTTCCTCGTCATCATCGTCCTCGTCCTCGGTGTCCGAGAAGAACATGTAAGTTCCATGGTTTCCCTGCAGCATCAAGTGATCTAGACCCCAGAGTTACGCATCAGAAAATAGTATACGCAGAACTCTGCAGTGCAAGTGAAACTGGCATCGGTTCAGTGTTCTGCTGACGGCCAACTGTTATCAGGATCAATGGCTGGTCATCCAGCGACGAGATTACCTGTTGGCGACGCCGACGATGGAAGGTCGCCATTGCTCTCACCATCACCAAGATCGGGAACAGAATTCCGGCGGTCCTCAGCACAAGAAGCTATTTTTTTTCATTCCCCATAAAATGCAAAACAAGATCAGAGGATTGATCGATTGATCGAAATGCAAGAACAAGATCAGATTCACTGAAGAAATTGCTGTTCACAGATCTTACCAGAAACAGAGCAAACGAGTACTCCCCGTCGCCGCCGACCATGAGGGGGAGAGTGTGCCGGAGAACCAGGAGGGCCAGGAACTGTTTGGATCACAATGGCAGAGCTGGCTGTTAATTAGTTATAAACCCTTCATGAATTTGATCACAGCCCTACTCTGATGAACTCACAATGATGGCGACCGTCCGGCAACACAGGGCGCTGCTCCCCGTCCTGACCGGAAAGTAGTCGTCGTACTCGTCCATGAAGTCGCGCTCCGAGGGCACCATTGTTATGACCTGCGAGTCGTGGAGATCGTGCCGCGCTACCTCCCAGTTCCCCCTGTGGACACGAGAGACGTTTTACAGACAGAAACATCACCATGGTTTTGCATCAGGAAAAAGGTTGGGAAATGGTTGCCTGCCTGAAGTTCATTGGTATGCTTCCGTAGTGGAACAGCTGCTGTGGGGCCGTGTAGCCTGGCCTGAATTGCTGCAGAAACACACAGTTCATAAGACTAGACTAAAGGTACACATGTTTACCTGTTTTTTCAACAAAACAAAATACTGAGACATTGACCGCGTAGATAGGTGATTTTTTTTTTTTACCTGCAAGCATATTTCGCAGACGGTGTCGCCCTTCTCGTTGCACCAACGCTGGATGCATTTTCGGTGAGCGTACTGCAAGAGGAAGAAAAACCAAGAGATTAAATCCGATGTAATCCACCGGTATAATCGACCGAAATACCGTGTCTTCATAGTCGATTCCAAGCACATCTCTATCATGTTGATAATGGATCGCTTGACATGACAAGCAAGCATCATCGACAAAGGACAAAAGGCGAGAATGTTTCTTAAAAGTCTCTCCTACATTTGACCCTACTTGGAAGAACATAGTGTAGGTAGTTGTCTCACGCATTGTGTGATGATGATCCTAGATATAGCTCTCTCCATTGCTTCCAACTTTGGGTGGGACTACAAAACACCTGCTCTTATTCAAAAAGTTTTTATTTTTGCACACTATATATACATGTCGCAGTCGAAAAAGGAAGGTTAACATTTGGCATTATCACCTTCCAAGCTACATTGAGCCAAGGCTAACATAGTGGATTTCATCCTGAAATCTGTTGCTGACCCTTTTAACATATACTACTACTACTTAATCAGTATTTAATCCAACCTACTGCATCTAACCCCAACCATAACAAATACTCCCTCCGTCCTTTAAAAAGTGTACTTCCAACTTTGTTCGAGGGTCAAACTATCTCAATGTTTGACCGAGTTTGTGCAAAAATATATCAATGTTTGTGAAACCAAATACGTATATGATGAAAATATATTTTATCATGAATCTAATGCTACTAATTTGATGGCATAAATGTTGGTGTATTCTTGTATAAATGCGGTCAAACATAGAAATGTTTGACTTTTCAACAAAGTTGGAAGTACACTTTTCAAATGACGGAGGGAGTATCAACACTCCTTCATGGCAAGTCAAAACCACACTCATTTCTACTACTTTTCGGCACTATATTGATGTCACAATCCAGCATTAGGCATTGCCTTGCAAGCTACTTGTACATTGAGGCAAACAATGTTGATTCCATCATCATCAAATCTGTCACTGAGCTTTCCTGATACTTTAATTAGATACTACAATCTACTGCATCTAACCCCAACCAAAAATGACAAGGATTCCTCATGGCAAGTCAAACCTATACTCCACTAGTATAGTACTCCCTCCGTTTCTTTTTAGTTCGCATATAAGGTTTGGTCAAAGTCAAACATTGTAAAGTTTGACTAGCTTAATAGGAAAAGATATCAACATTCACACAATAAAATCAATAGTATTAGATGCGTGTTGAAATTAACTTTCATAACATATATATTTTTATTGTAGATATCAACATTCACACAATAAAATCATTGTAAAGTTTGACTTTGACCAAATCTTATATGCAGACTAAAAAGAAACGAAGGGAGTACTCCTATGTTGGAAACCAAAATCAGGCACCCGATTCTAAAAAAAAAAACAGGCACCCAAAATTAAGATCAGAATTCAGAAACACCAATTAGCTACTCCATCTCTTAAAAGGATCAAATTTCCCACCCCATATCAGAAAACTCCTGCAGATTTTCTGAATCCTATTTTTTTTTTTTTTGCCAGCGAAGTTAAATTACTGCAAATTTCCCACCAAAAGGGAGAAAAAATTCAGACGTTCTGAACATTGTTGAGTTTTGTTGTTACCTTGAGGCTGCCGCGGCAGGCGCAGGGGGCTTCCATGCCGGCGTCCCAGTCCTCCTCCTGGCAGATCCTGCACTCCACCATCTTGCTCGGGTCGCCGCCGGCGACGGCGATGTCACAGCAGTAGACGATCGCCGCCGGTGCGTCCTCCGTCTCCGTGTCAGGCTGCTTCCTGCTCCCGACGGCCGCCTCCAGCGAGGACTCCGTGAGCATCCGGTCCACGAGCAGCGCGAGGTGGTCACCCATGGATCCTGCAAGCACGCGCGCAGAAGCAGGTATAATCATCCATGGCGCCTCTATCCGTGTAGTTGAGTTGCAGGAAGGGGGATGCAATGCAAGAACGCGAGTGTATATGCAACTGCTGGCTGGCTCCAACCGCTGGCCGGGGTGGGGTGCATAAAGAAACTGATAACCGCAAGGAACAAAGTGCATTTTCTGGCTAATTGGAAGCAGCTGGAATCACCGAGAGCATCAGCAGCAGCATCGAGATGAAGAAGGAAGAGGCCAAATTTTCTAAAACTTTTGGACGGGAAACGCAAGGAAGGCGGCTGTCGTGTCGCGTGCATATTACTACTACATACACAAAACATCCATCCATCCATCACAGCAAAGTGCTCTAGTACATAAATTTATCATTACTGCACTTGTTATTATTCTTTGGAGCAGAAAAGAACACGCCACGGAGCAAGGGGGAGAGACAATCGATGGATGGAGAGCCAAACCCAAGAAAACTCACCTAGAGAAGAGCAGAGCAGGGAGAAATGAAGAAGAGATGAACCGAATGAAGATGGCTTCGAGGTTTGCAGTGGTCTGAATTAATATGGCTTATATCAGAAATGAGCAGCGGCAGAACCCGACGAAAATGAGCAGTAGAAGAAATGTTTACCTTGCGGGGGTTAGTTATCGCGGGCAGGAGGAGGAGGAGGAGGAGGAAAGCTTTGAAGGTTGGATTTGGGGGCGTGGTTAATGGTTAAGGCAAGGGAGGGGAAGGGCAAGGGGTTAAGCTGAGTAGAGGGAAGCAAGAGATGGAGTGGAGGCGGATGTAAGAAAAGAATGGAGGCCAAGCCAAGGGAAGGAGAAGGAGAAGACACACGCTCGATCACTCCCTCCTCCTCATTCTTTCTCCTGGGATTTATTTAAATTGGAGGAGAAGAGAGGAAGCGCGAGGCAAGGGGGGAGGAGAGGAAGGGGAATAGGTATATGCATATCCCTGCTCACAACAACTTCACTGATACTCCCCCTGCTTCACTGATACTCCTGCATCACTTTCCAAAAGCTTTCCACGCTGCTTTCAGGACACCCTCTTTTGTTTATTTTCAACCCTTTTGTATTGGAGTTGAGAACGAGTCAGAGCGGCCTAAGGAAGAATGGACAAGTAAACTCATGCCATTACTGTCAGGGTTTCTTCGGATCTTCAGTCAGAGCGTGTGTTACTCGTGAGTTTAAATACAGTTGCAACTCTCTCTCTCTCTCTGTGTATATGTACTGCCCTCTGGCCTTGGTGATTTCATTTCACAGCAAGCAATGGCAGTGCCTCGACCTGTCAACTGTAAGCAGTTGTACTGTATTTTATTTTTTACGGACGACACCTGTTGACCTGAGATCGCAAGTCACAGGTTTGTTCCCTGTGCGGCTAGATGAACACAACACACACCGGTGGTCTGCTCTGATGGCCTGCTAATCGTGCCATCCCGGCCATCCCGTCAGTTAATTAGCTTGAAAGATTCTCTCTACTTGAGCAACGGAGGGGATCGCGGATGGATCCCTTGTATTAGTAGTGCAGGTGGCCCAGCACTAACCCCCTTACCTAGGACGTAGCCAGGCCGCAGGTTAACTAACTAACGGCCTGCGCACGTTTCCCGCCTCTAACTGCATAAGACCACCCTTAGTTTCCCAGCAAATTCTTGTGCGTTTACTTGCTCTAAAGGCTACAACCTCAGATCACACGACATCATTAGCATTACCATTAGCATTACTCCCTCCGTTTTTAAATATAAGTCTTTCTAAAGATTTCACTATGAAGTATATACGCATGTATATAGACAAGTATTAGAGTGTAGATTCACTCATGTTTCTCCGTATGCAGTCCGTATTGAAATCTCTAGAAACACTTATATTTAGGAACGGAAGAAGTGGTAACAGTAGTTTAGTGCTATATAAGAAGTAACCAACGGGAAAGGCGTACGTCCGACTTGTCACCAATTCTCTGTCACAAGTTTCGGTCCAAACTCTGACGAGGCCGCAAACATGCATGTACTGCTGATTTGGTTAAATCGCGTGGCTTGTCGGTTGTCACAACTCCATATCACCACTGAAAGGAAAGGAAAATAAAATCAGTTCACTGTGATGCATAGGTCTTTATAAGAAATGAAGAATGTATTCATCTTTCACAATTTTTTTTGAAACGAGGCAAAAGACTTGCCGTTTTCATTGATTAAGAAGAGGAGAATTGCCCCGTTAATTGGCGGAAAACCGAGCTAAAGCCGATACAAGCCAACCCATATGACATGGGCACCACCGGGCAACCTGACCACCGGCATGGAACCCGAAACTGCAAAGAAGAAAGGCATCCGCCGAGGAGTCGCACGTGTCGTCATCATCATCACCGGTTGCCTCGAACGGACGACACCGACTTCACCATAGAGCTCCATCATCGAAGTTAACCCGCAAACAACTGCAGAAGCCACGATGGTACATGTCAACAGATGGTCACATGCGCAAGCAGTCGGCAACTCCGACTTTGACAACCGAGTGGGAAATATGCATGACTTGCGTCGACTGTGATCTTCGCAAACGACCACCGAGTGCCTGTCATCGTCACCACCTGCACCCGCTCCACCGCAACTCCGACTTCAAATCAACCAAGCAACCCACAAAAGAGCACTTCGGACGAAAGAACCGACTATCGAAGTCCACGCCATCATCATTGCCAAACAGAAAACAGTGTCCCGCCTCAGCAAACCACGCGGCGTAGATGCCGCCTTCCACGACGAAGATGCTGCAATCCACTAGTCTCCCAGTCGTAGCCGGCTCCGAGACGATGCCTCCAAGGAGGAGAAAGACACGAAGATGCCTCCATCGCCCGATCCAGTGGATATGAGGTTTCCCTCCGGAGCCAAAGCCGCGGGGAGAAGGAGCACACCTCAATGACAGGGCTTCCAAGAAAGATCACGACCCCGGCAAGCGCCGTCGTTGCCGGCTCCGATGAAGGCCAGAGCAAAGATTTCTTCCGAAGATGCGCCGACCACCTGCCACCACCGACCGCCCCCCACCCGCCACCACCTGCTGAGGCCGACCTGTCGACCTCAATCTGGCCGCGGGATCCCACGATCCACCACGACCAGACACACACCATCCTCTGGCCGAAGCCGCCGTCCACCACCGCACCACCACCATGGCCACCACCACCACCACAGCAACCAACACCGCATCGCGAAGCGCAGCACCCAGATCGATGCACCTCGCACTAGATCCAATCGGAGCCGCACGAGGGGAGCAGCACAATTGGTTTCGCTGTGCTGTAGCAGTGTAGCTGGAGTTGGTCCAACAATACCAGTGTGGCCGTTCATTTCACTTACAAGGCACCACTTTTTTTTTTTTTTTTGAAACGGAACAAGGCACCACTTTTCAGGACACTTAAGATTAGGACCATGATCATTTATCTACAGATTTGGTCAATGGGGGTGACCCAAAAGGAGGCTCATATTAATATTCTCAACTGTTTGCTGCACAAGTGCTTTAAAAAAAAACTGTTTGTTGCACAAGTCAGCTTGGTACGTGCTTTGGTTAGAGTTGGGTTTAGTTGGTGAACCCCGGAGACTAATCAGGTGACATGTCTAGCTCACACACACTTTCTCTTTCCTTTTTGTCTAGCTCACACTCTCGCTGAATGGTTCCACCAGTGGAATGAATCATGCATGCGAAATTGCAAATGGAACATGCCGTAGTTGTTTAGGTGTGCCGTGTGCGTGATCTCTCCTCGTTGACCTGTCCTATGATTATCATGGTCTTGTTCATGACAAACGCACCTGTACTGCCTCTGCATCTTATTCTCAACCAACACACCCACCCATGGCGGAGAGAGAGAGACGGTCATGGCAGCGGTGCAGTGCACGGTGGAATCAAGTACTGTATCGGCACCCGATCTTCCTAGGTAGTTACTCTGTAAAGAAATAAAATAAAATAGTAATCTAAATGCTTTTATATTAGTTTACACAGAGTGTATGTACGTACTTAGTGGGGGATACACGGCGTGTACAAGCTAAACCCAAACACATACTACATACACATGCATGGGTTAATCATTTGACGCACGTTCAGCGGTTGACTCGGGTGCACATCGAGTAGAGTTGCAACTATAGTATAGGCGAGTTTTTTTCTTTGGCGGGAAAACATCCGATTTATTCATGTCAATCATGATAGTACAACAAACACCGAAAATAATAAAAGTTACATCCAGATCCGTAGACTACCTAGCGAGTTCTTGAAGCCGCAACATGCACACGTTTACCTATAACCTATGGATAGATACATGCTATCCACTTCAAGTGCAAATAAATTCCCAGGATGCAATGATGCGACGACTACTTGTGACTTGTGGCTTGTGAGGGGAACACACAAGTGCACCGATCTAGGGAAAATCTTGTGACGTAAAGGTTGCCTAAACTTAGTATGCATCGTGCTGGCCATTGAAATTGAAATTCTAGCTGTGCGTGTCTTCGGTCCTTTTTTACTCGGCGTATAAGATTTGTTTGAAATCAAATTTCATAAAATTCGATCAACTTTATAAAAAAATATCAACATTCACAATACTAAATCAATATCATTAGATACGTCATGAATTTAATTTTCATATGTATAACTTTAATATGGTTGATGTTGATATTTTGTTACATAAATTTGGTCAAAATCGATGAAGTTTGACTTCGCACAAATCTTATATGCGGAATAATAAAAAGAACCTAAGGGAGTAATTTTGGGCACCGACGTGTGGTGAAACTATAAAGATGGTTTCAGTTTCACTTGGAGCTGAAGAGGGTTGGATGTTTTCTGTCCCCTCGCTCCTTGAATATTCATTGTTTGCCATTTCTCAAGATTAAGGTGGTTCGGTTCAGGCCATTGTCGCGGCGGACTGCACCTTCGTTCCTAACGGCCCGCAGAACCTGTAGGGACCAACTAGGACAAAGAAAGCTCCTAGTTAGCGCCTTCGATGCCAACTAGGGGTTTCGGCACCCACGCTGCCGCGCAGCTGGCAGACCCAAAATGGGGGCTCGACCGAAAGGAATAAAAGGAAAAAAAAATAGCGCGCGCCAGAAGAATCAAACCAGTGACCTCCTGTTCCGCACTACAATGCGCTAAGCACTCGGCCACTTAGACAGATCTAATAACTTACATATTTTCCCCTTGTTTTATTTTCTTTCTTTCCTTTTTTCCATTTTTTGTTTCCTATTTCCTTTTTCCTTATATGATGATTTTTCCAAATTCCTGAACACTTTTCAAGTCGATGAACTTTCTTCAATTTTTGATGAACTTTCTTCAAATTCAACGAAATTTGAAAAAATAATCATCGGATTTGTAAAAAGCCCATTGGATTTAATAAAAAATAATCACATTTGAAAAAGTTCATCAATTTTGAAAATAAGTTCATCAACCTTGAAAAAAGTTCATCGGAATTAAAAGAAAGTTCATCAAATTTGAAACAAGAAGTCCATTGAATTTGAAAAAGGTTCATCAAATTAGAAAACAGTTCATCGATTTTGGAAAATAATCATAAATTCGAAAAAATCATTGATTTTTTACATAAAAAACAAAAAATAAATAATTTTTTTTTTTTTAAAAACACACATTTAAAAAGGACAAAAAGAAAAAGGGAAACCCAAATAAAAACCGACCAGGCAATGACCACGAACCGGGAAAAAACCCGGTGAAGCTTCCCAAAACCGAGGGATTCCCGCTAGTGTAGAGAACAAAGAAAATGAAACAAGTTATATATCACTAGAAGTTCGATGGCGTAGTGGTTACTGTCATCGCATATGAAGCATTTGATCACGAGTTTGAATCTGGCTGCGCGCACTGTTTTTGACCCTTTTTACAGAAATAGACAGATTTAGTAAATACTCTAGATGGGCCGGCCCAACGCGGGAGTGCTGCAGGCGCCCGTTAGCAAAATGCACTATAACCGACGCCTGGAGCGCCAAATAGGGTTTGCCCGGGACAAATCCTTTAGCCCCTAGGGTCAAACTGTGCAAGCAACATTTGTAGTAGCACACAGCTATCACCACTCAAAAAACAAAAAAGCAGCACACAACCACCGCCGCCATATAAATAGTTTGAGATGCAAGCCCGCCGTAGTCCGCTGGATGATACTAGTTCGAGGTGCAAGCCCGCCGTAGGACGCCACCACCGGAATAAACTCATTACAGTGGAGTTCTTTAGAGCTTGTTTGAGACTGCTCTGCTTTTTAAAATTCATCTTCGCTCCAGAAAATACAAGCCAAACGGGGTAGCTCCATAATATGCCGCTTCAGAAAAAAAAAACTAGAATTCGGGGTACAACTCCCAGTTTTTTATGAAGCTCGTGAGGGGGTGCTTCAAAAAACTCTAGAAGCTGGAGTTGGGAGAAAATTACCCACCACCCAATCAAATAGATCCTTGCCACTAAATTTCTCATTCTTGAAGCTGGAGCTACATGGAAGCCAAACATTTTATTTGATAGTGCTACAACTTCTATATGAAACTGCTCCAAAGTGAATTTGATGGAGTGAAACTGATTTTCGTGAAGCAGAGCAGTCCCAAACAAGCCCTTATTCTAGGGGCTAAAGGATTGCATCTCCTCTCTGTGGCGTCTGACTTCACCATTTATTCATCACCATACACTACACAACTAATACACTTCTATTGACCAAGCTAGCCGCCGCCTCCAAAAAGCTAAGGTTGTCTGCCTTCCGCCGGCGTCCGCGTCGTTCCGTCCCGTCTTCGGTGGCCTTAGGGCCATGGAGGAGGAGTGTATCTCGGCCTTTGCCGGTGGAAGAGCTCTGTTTTTAGATCTTCTTTTCGAGCTCTGTTAGGGTTTGTGTCCTGCTCAAGAAGCCGAGACGGCGGCGGCTCCCTGAAGATGGAATAAAGGTCTCCCCGTCTAGACCCCGTTCCGGTGATGCGTCTAGCATCATCGGTGGGCATGTGGAGGTGTGTCTCCGACGGATCTGTCTTTGATGGATTTGCTCGGATCTGTTCGTCGTTCGTCCTCGTTCGTGTGTCTTCATGTTGGATCCTTTTGATCTACACTCTTCATCTGTGGCGGTTGCTGGTCTGGTGCGTTGGTTCTATGGGGCCTTAGCACGACGACTTCCCAACTGTCTACTACAATAACACTTGCCTCGATCCGGCGAGGGAGCGGTGATGACAGCGACGCGCCTTCGGCTCACTTCAGTGCTTGTACCATGATTGAAAATGAATAGATTGGAAGTTTATCCTAAAAGAACAAACTACACAACTAAACTAGATGGACACTAGAAATAAACGGAGGGCACACCATTTATGCGCTACACCCTTGTCCTTGCGGTCACCGGAGCGGTGATAGTAGTCACGGCCGGAGGAGTGTCATCGCTATCCGTGCTAGTCGTACCGCTGTCATCGGCAGGCCCAGGCCCATGGGAGCGCAACCTCTGCGCCCGCACAAGGCCCCAAAATTCAGGGAACTTAATTTTTTTCATTCATTTTTTTTAGAATCTCCATGCAATACAACTAGGCCTGTGTCCTTTAGAGATGGGTCTCTATCCTCTCGGCCGTTGATGTGCCCCTGAAGCAGGCCCTGTTGCGGGGACCTCCTAATCGGCGCCTTCGGCCCCGGTTACGCAGGCTCACACAAATGGCAGTGGGCCACAACCCATTAAGCATCGTTCCCTCCCGCTTCGCTTTGATCGCTCGCTAAAAAAAGTCGTTCGCTCGATCAACTCGCCTTGCTTGCATTTTTTGGTTGCGTCGTGTTGTTGGTTCGAGAAAAAGATCGACCACTTTTTTTAATGCTACTTTCAATATGTTCGTGAAATAAAAAATGTTCATGGATTATGAAAATGACCTTGGGTTTAAAAAAGTTGACGAAATTGTTTTTTTGCAGAAATAAAAGAATCTTGAATCATGAAAAAAGTTCATATTTTTTGGGAAAAATACATCGATATTGAAAAAACAGTTCATCTATTTTGAAAAAAATCATCGAATCTGGAAAAATTTCATTGATTTGGCAAAAAAAATCATCAATTTTGAAAGAAAGTTCATGAGTTTTGAAAAACTACATTGATTTTTAAAATAAGTTCACAAGTTTGATAAAAGTTCACCCATTTAGCAAAATAAAAAAACAAATAGAAAATTAAAAAAAAAAGAACAAAACCTTTCCAAAAAAAAGAAAAAAAGGAATAAGAAAATAGACAAAAGAAAAGAAAAGAAGGAAAAGGCTGTAACTAAACACATATGGTGAGGTGGTTTGGTTGGTTAGTGCATGATGTTTGCTAGAACTACGTCGGTATTTCTCCAAAGAGAAAGGGATGATGCAGCACAACAACGGTAGGTATTTCACTCAGTGATGAGATCAAGGTTATCGAACCAGTAGGAGAACCAAGCAACACAACGTAAACGGCACCTGCACACAAATAACAAATACTCGCAACCCGACGTGTAAAAGGGGTTGTCAATCCCTTTTGGGTAACGACGCCTAAAGATAGGCAAATTGACGTGAGAGAGTTGTAAATATTGATAGATCGAACGCCAAATAAGATAAATTGCAGCAACATATTTTTGTATTTTTGGTTAATAGATCTCAAAATAAAAGTAAAGGAAAAGTAGATCGCAAAGTCAAATAATATAAGAAAGAGACCCGGGGGCCGTAGGTTTCACTAGTGGTCAGTCGAGAAAATAGCAAACAGTGGGTGAACAAATTATTGTTGGGCAATAGATAGAACTTCAAATAATCATGACGATATCCAGGCAATGGTCATTATATAGGCATCACGTTCAAGATTAGTAGACCGACTCCTGCCTGCATCTACCGCTATTACTTCACACATCGACCGCTATCCAGCATGCATCTACTGTATTAAGTTCATGGAAAAACGGAGTAATGCAATAAGAACGATGACATGATGTAGACGAGATCTATTTATGTAGAGATAGACCCCATCGTTTTATCCTTAGTAGCAACGATACATACGTGTCGGTTCCCCTTCTTTCACTGGGATCAAGCACCGTAAGATCGAACCCACTACAAAGCACCTCTTCCCATTGCAAGATAAATAAATCAAGTTGGCCGCACTAAACCCAAAGATCAGAGAAGAAATACGAGGCTATAAGCAATCATGCATCTAAGAGATGAAAGAAGACTCAAATAATTTTCATGGATATAAAAAGATAGATCTGATCATAAACTCAAAGTTCATCGAATCCCAACAAACACACCGCAAAAAGAGTTACATTATATGGATCTCCAAGAGACCGTTGTATTGATAATCAAAAGAGAGAGAGAGGAAGCCATCTAGCTACTAACTACGGACCCGTAGGTCTATAAAGAACTACTCACGCATCATCGAAGAGGCACCAATGGAAGTGGTGAACCCCTCTGTGATGGTGTCTAGATTGGATCTGGTGGTTCTGGACTCTACGGCGGCTGGAATTGATTTTCGTCGACTCCCCTAGGGTTTTTGGAATATTTGAGTATTTATAGAGCAAAGAGGCGGTCCAGGAGCATCCGAGGTGGGCACAACCCACCAGGACACGCCTGGGCCTCCTGGCGCGCCCTGGTGGGTTGTGCTTCCCTCGGAGCACCCCCAGGTGCTTCTCCGGCCCACTCGATGTCTTCTGGTCCAAAAAAATTCCACAAAAAGTTTCGCTGCGTTTGGACTACGTTTGGTGTTGATTTCCTGCGATGCATACTTTTCCCACCAACGAAAACGACTTAGAGTTTCCAACACTTTCCATGCTAGATATATCATGGCGGTTCCCAAACATAAAATAAAGGTTATTCCTTTTTCCACCAAACTTTCACAAGCCATGGCTAACCGTATCCACGGGTGCCTTCTATACCAACACTTTCCAAGGAATTTATTATTTGACAACATAAAGTAAATTCATTTTTTCATTTCGGGACTGGGCATCCCTAATACCTTTTGTAGGAGATATGCCGTAGATGCAATAATAAATGCTATTATTTATCTCCAAGTTCATAATTATGTTTATGTTCCATGCTATAACTGCTGTGATTCCCGAGCCCGTATATCCATAAAGGCTGTGGGGAAAACCCATGTGCACGTGTGGAATAATAAACGGTAAAATGTATTCCTAGTCATGCCTCTAAGACTAGCTCAAGTGTTGCATGATGATTATGTTTTCCCAATCGTGGGCATGTCTATGCCAGCAACTTTGAGGGCACAATGTTAAGAGAACATTTGTGTTGAATCGACCCGGATTGATGTTATGCTATGAGATTCATTCATCACAAGTTAATGGTAAATAACACAAAGATGGTTAACGTTTGCATGATTCCTTAGACCATGAGAGTATCGAGTTTCTTCATGCTTGCTTCATGAACTTTGGGGTTTTTAAAAAGCATCCATAAATGGGTGGCTATTACGGCGGCTTACGGGTTCATGGAAAAGCATGTCAAGTAACTTGATAGCTCAAGATTGGGATTTGCTCCTCCGACGATGGAGAGATATCTCTGGGCCCTCTCGGTGTTACGGTATCCATCATAGTTTGGCCAGACACAGTGTGATTTTATCACAGGGATGCTGGAACACGGAAACGAGAAAAGAGCACAATACCGGTAACGAGGTAACTAGCATAGTGGACAAGTTGTTGATCCACGGGAATGCCAACATGTCTCACCTCGGGTATTTGTAACATATCACGAAGCAACAGGAATAGCACACGGCAACTGGAGGTTCACTCGAATATTCATTCGTGTGGGTATAGGGGTCAATATGGGTGTCCACGGCTCCGATGTTGATCATTGATCAGAAAGGGTTCCGGTCATGTCTATACTTCACCGAACCTATAGGGTCACATGCTTAAGGGTCATCTATCTGCTGAATACTAGACAAGGAGTCTGAGAGAAAATCACCAAAAAAGTTTCGGACACCGGAAAAGTTTCGGACAGCGGAAAAGGTTCCGTAGAGAGAGGTCATCGGATGAGTTTCGATGAAACTGAAAATTTGTTTCAGGGGATACCATTAAGTCAATTTGGTTTTGGCACATGCCTGATAATTCTTGGAGGGTGCCAGAATCATTCTGGAAGCTTTCTGGAATTTTTCGGGATAATAACCGGATATGCTCCGGAGCTGCCGGAACCACTTCAGATGCTTTTCGCAGATGAAAATCACTAAACCGGAATTGTTTCGGAACGCGTTGAAAACCATTTTGGTGGGTACTGGAAATGTTCTAAGCCCACATGTCATCTAGAAGAACTTGGGGATCAAGGAACCCCCTTTGGGGGGCCCCCATGAAGGTGGGACGTTGGAGGGTGCAGCTCCTCCATGGGGCTCCACTTGTCATCCCTTTATGTCTTTTATACCCTTTGTGTGTGACATAAAGTGGGGGCACTTTTGGTATTTCAGAATACCCATCCTACCCCTTGGTTTCCCTATAAATAGGAGGTGAGGGGGCTGCCCAAACCTCATCCCTTCTCACATACAAGTGCCATGCAATGATCTGGCAGTTGGGGAACGTAGCAGAATTAAAAAAATCTACGCTTCACCAAGATCAATCTAAGGAGTCATCTAGCAACGAGGGAGAAAAGGAGTGCATCTACATACCCTTGTAGATCGCGAGCGGAAGCGTTCAAGAGAACGTGGATGATGGAGTCGTACTCGTCTTGATCCAAATCACCGATGATCCCAGCGCCGAACGGACGGCACCTCCGCGTTCAACACACGTATGGTGCAGCGACGTCTCCTCCTTCTTGATCCAGCAAGGGGGAGGAGAGGTTGATGGAGATCTAGCAACACGACGGCGTGGTGGTGGATGCAACGAAATTTCTGCAGGGCTTCGCCAAGCACCGCGGGAGGAGGGAGAGGTGTAACGGGAGGGAGAGGGAGGCGCCAGGAGCAAGGGTGCGGCTGCCCTCCTTCCCCCCACTATATATAGGGGTCCAGGGGGGCGCCGGCCCTAAGAGATCCAATCTCCTAGGGGGGCGGCGGCCAAGGGGAAGGCTTGCCCCCCACCCCTAGGGTTTCCAACCCTAGGCGCAGGGGGGGCAAGGGGGGCGCACCAGCCCACTATGGGCTGGTTCCCTTCCCCTTTCAGCCCATGGGGCCCTCCGGGATAGGTGGCCCCACCCGGTGGACCCCCGGGACCCTTCCGGTGGTCCCGGTACACTACCGGTGACCCCCGAAAATCTCCCGATGGCCGAAACTGGACTTCCTATATCTAAGTCTTTACCTCCGGACCATTCCGGAACTCCTCGTGACGTCCGAGATCTCATCCGGGACTCCGAACAACATTCGGGTTACCGTATGCATATATCTCTACAACCCTAGCGTCACCGAACCTTAAGTGTGTAGACCCTACGGGTTCGGGAGACACGTAGACATGACCGAGACGACTCTCCGGTCAATAACCAACAGCGGGATCTAGATACCCATGTTGGTTCCTACATGTTCCTCGATGATCTCATCGGATGAACCACGATGTCAAGGATTCAATCAATCCCATATACAATTCCCTTTGTTTATCGGTATAGTACTTGCCCGAGATTCGATCGTCGGTATACCGATACCTTGTTCAATCTCATCATGGCAAGTCTCTTTACTCGTTCCGTAATACATCATCCCATGACCAACACCTTAGTCACATTGAGCTCATTATGATGATATCTTACCGAGTGGGCCCAGAGATACCTCTCCGTCATACGGAGTGACAAATCCCAGTCTCGGTTCGTGCCAACTCAACAGATACTTTCGGAGATACCCGTTGCGTACCTTTATAGCCACCCAGTTACGTTGTGACGTTTGGCACACCCAAAGTATTCCTACGGTATCCGGGAGTTGCACAACCTCATGGTCTAAGGAAAAGATACTTGACATTGGAAAAGCTTTAGCATTACGAACTACACGATCTTGTGCTAGGCTTATGATTGGGTCTTGTCCATCACATCATTCTCCTAATGATGTGATCTCGTTATCAATGACATCCAATGTCCATGGTCAGGAAACCATAACCATCTGTTGATCAACGAGCTAGTAACTAGAGGTTTACCAGGGACACGTTGTGGTCTATGTATTCACACATGTATCACTGTTTCTGGTTAATACAATTCAAGCATGAATAACAGACAATTATCATGAACAAGGAAATATAATAATAACCATTTTATTATGGGCTTATTCCATCTGTGCCCCCAATTCCTTAGTTGTGCTCAGTTTTCCCCACGCTTCAAACTTTTGCTCACTTTTCCCCACTCCCTTAGCTGAAACTCTCACAAATGTTCATAACAGGCGTTTGCCGTCTTGGCCGTTAACTGACTTGTGGGGCCATGTTGGACTCTGTTGACTGTGGCTGTGGCTTCGCTGGTTGGTTCGTGTTTGTGTTCATAGCCTAGTATCGATGGATGCCGCCTGCTATGCATGCCCGGCCCGGCTTTGGCATCGATGCAGCCTGCTATGCATGCGAACACCGCCACGCACACATCTAGTGGCACGCCGACACACACGCATCGATCCATGCATGCATGCACGCCGACACGCATGCATCGATCCGTGCCGCACGGTTGCCAGTGGATTCAGTCGTTTCACGCGTCGCAGGCATATGTGCCGGTGGCAGAAGGGGCAGGCTGCACGCACGCTCGCGTCCATAACTCCATATGTCGAGGCATCGGTGCACGGCTGCCGCTCGATTCAATTGTGCCGGTTGCAGAAGGGGCAGAGCACACAGAAGAGCCGCCAACGCAGAGCACGCACTGATGAGGCATCGCTTCGATTCACATTCACACATTGGTGAGGCATCGGTTCACGCACGCGCTGAGTCACGATCTACGCCGTTTGCGCGTGTACACACTTCGTCTCCCCCGGCTATTTAAACTGCCCTTCATTGCCTCTTCTTCTACAGATCCATCTGCGCCTCCCACTTCTCTTCTTCCCCCAAAAGCCAAAGCAGTTCCACTCAGCGAAGCGTTCAAGATGCAGTTCTACGGGCCGACATTCCAGGAGCCTCCCACCGTGCCGGAACGGCGGTACCCCGCCAACGTCGTCGTCGAGGAATCGCTCCGCGTGTGGGCGTTCTCACGCTGGAGGGGTAGCACTGAGCTTGCCCGGGGGTTCCTCAGTGCGGGCTTCCACCACCTCCCAGCGGGCTCGCCGCCCATGTTCAACCTCGTGGAGCAGCGTCCCCATGCAAACGCTCCAGTGGTAGGGCTCGTCGTCCACTTCACCAACAGGTTCGATGCCTACTACCTGCTCGGCAAGGTGTATTGGTGTGGGTGCGAGTTCATCGCATTCACCACCTATAACATCTTCACCGACTTCGAGAGCATCTTCCCCTCTCCCAACCGCATGCACAGCCTCCCGTACTACCTCGGCGATAACGGCCTTGAGGAGGAGTGAAGTCGGCGGCGAAGAAGACAGTGAAGCTGGCTGTTAAGGTGAAGACGACGGTGAAGACATGGCGGTGTTGCCCTAGCTACCCTATCTACTATGTAGTTTGAGTTTGGTGTGTGTGTTGCCTGACCTAGCTACTCTAATTATTATTATCTATGTAATATGTAAGAACTTATGTTGCCCTAGCAACCCTATCTAAGTTAAGTTATGTGTGTTATATTAATGCTTGGGCTCCCTTAATGCTTTGTTATGTTTGTATTTTGTTTGGCCCAAGTTTAGACACGGCTAATTGGCGTGGGAAAAATTAACCAAACTAACTAAAAATGATGTGTTTATAGATGCCTTATGGGCGCTACATGATCAACAGCTGGTTGAACACATGCTAGCTACTGCGGAACCGTCTGCTCGCTGCTGGTTATTCAGTATGTTTGCCTCTGTCACTCAGGAAGAATTGACGTGCATGACAGTCACCTTGTGGGCAATCTGGTACGCACGAAGAAAGCTCATTCATGAGGGAGAGCACCAGAGTCCAGCAGCAACCTATTCTTTCGTCACCAGATTCATTGATGAGCTGAGGGAGACAAGACCAATTCGGCCGTTATCGCATGCTAGAGCGACCCAGGCAACATCAGCAAGTTGGAGACCACCACCGTTGGGGTTTGCAAAGATCAACGTCGATGGGACAGTCTGCAAAACCCCTCCTATTGGCGCGGTTAGTGCAGTTTGCCGGGATGACCAGGGGAAGTAATTGGGTGCACAAGGAATCACAGGCCCAATAGTGGAGGAAGTTAAGGATGGAAATTCAGATTTTCAACATATTTCTTTTGTTCATGAAGGGAGAGTTTCTAATAGGGAACCTCATCTCCTAGCTAAACATGCTTTGCATTTGGGGGAAGGACGCCATATGTGGCTCCTACAACCCTTCGATTTACATGTAATTCCTGTACTTCATGTTATTGGTCAATAAAGCAAAGCATTTACCCCTCAAAATAATATATAGATGCCTTCTAAAAATAAGAACATATTGTACATTTGTACACGGCTTTGGTTTGCTGAGAGCTCTGTATTTTTTAGGTATTCCAAGAATACTGTCCTGGATCGTTCTGCTTCAATAAAATGGGACAGGGGGAAAACCTCTTTCATTTCAAAAAAAAATCCAAGAATACTTTGGTTTTCAGAAATATTGAAGTATCAAATACTTTGAGATGTTTGGCTTTAGTCAAAAAACTACACTATGTTTGAAGTATATAAAAAAGAGGGTTGGGCCTCTTTTTCCAATCATGAAGTATAAATTACACTATGTAGAAAACTACCCTATGTAGAAAACTACACTTTGAGATGTTTGGCTTTAGTCAAAAGGATAAATGAAGGGACCCATAAAGGAAAGCCAAAAAAATTCCTCAATGAGATAGAAGAGATTGGGCAATCAAATTAATGAAAAAAGCAATCAGAAACAAAAAAGAACAAAGCAATCGTTCCTAAACAAAAAAAGAAACATCGCTTGTTTCTGGGCCTCATTTATCCTTTGTGGGCCTATTGCAGCTTGATTCTCTTTGGGCCCGCGAACTAGGTTTTTTTTCTAGCAGAACTGACGAAACTGAAAGTGTCGAAACTGAACTGGTAGTTGTCTTCTGTCGAAACTGGTAGTTGTCTTCTGTCGAAACTGAAAGTGTCGAAACTTAACAGTAAACTGCATACATTCAGAGATCGACAGTTGCACTAAACAGAGTTGCATTTGAGATAAATAGACGAGGATTGCTAAACAGTGGCAACAACAGTAGACAAACATCTCTAACGAGAGATGGCCATCAAGTAAAAAAATCCTAGAGCAAGTATTCCTAAAGCTATCAGATTGGATTGCTTCTTCAACTCAATCAGCTGCTTGAAGTTCTTGTTCATCTTCTTCAATTCCGCCTTCAGTTCGACATCTACCACCGTCGGGTATTCCAGACGCGCTGCTGCTGCCGGAGCGGCACTGTCATGGGGCAGATTGAACTCACCGATTGCATTCCCCCTCGAATCCAGCAAGCCCAACCCTTGAAGCCTCTGGATGTAATCATCCATCCACTCGAAATGGTAGCATTTCTTCACAATCTGAAAACGAAATCATGTAACCTAAATCCAAATCTGACAGATTTTTTTGAGGAATTCGAGATAAAGGATGCGAGGATCTAACCTGCTCCTCCGTCTTGCTCTCGCATTTGACGAACTCGCGCCCAAAGTTCCCATTCTTCTCCTCCTTCGAAGTCAACCGCTTCAGTGGCGCAGTCCGTGGGTAGTCAGTGCATCGAGTCATCGGCACTGGACCATACATCGGCCACGTGGAACGAGGGGCTGACGAGGAGGTCGACATATCGCCCGAGAGGAAGAAACAGAGGAATTGGTCGAGAGGAAGAAGAACGAGAAGATGGGGAAAGAAACAGAGGAATTGCTCGATCTGCTCGATGCCTTTGTCTGTTAGATGGAGAAGAGGAGAAGGGGAAGCCAATCAGGATGCATCACGCGAATCGCGCATGCCTGCCCCACATCTGACGGGTGGTGTTTGGCGCTTGGTAGGATCTGACGGCGGACGATCGACGCTAGGGTTTGGAGGGGTTATGAGCGAGTCAACGGGGTTATTAGGGTTTGACCAGATTTCAAATGGCCATAACTAAATTAGAAAAAATCGCAAAAATATAAAACAAACGTAGTTCGTCCGTTTATGAGACCTAGTTACCATAAAAAAATATAAACTCGGTATAGGGGCGTTTTTTTGAAAAATCATTTTTTGAAGTGATTTGTCGAAATCAAGTTCAAATGTTTTTCAAAAATTCAAAAAATTCAAAATGATGTAATTCTTGCGCACATAGCCGTCATATGTGACAAGGTTATGAGAAAAAAAATATAAACTTGGTGTAGGTCATTTTCATGAAAGAAGGCTTCACACAAATGAGCTATCACCTATGAACATGTTCAGAGTTCGTAGAATAGGGAGAGAGGGTTTAGGGTTTGAAAAAAAACAAAATAATTCAAAAAAAAAATCAGGAATATCTCCATAGCTTCATTTTGGAGTGAATAAGAAGGATCTGAACTTACTTTTTCATTTTCATATCTAAAACGTGTTATTTGACGATTTTGAATTAAAAGCATATTTTTTTTCAAAAAAATGCAGTAATATGAATATTAATCAATAAATAGTGAGACTTCGTTTTTACCCTATATATATGGAACAAGTGTTAATAAAAATATATATGTCTCATTTAGGGAAGGTAAAAAAAACTTGTTTTCAAATAGGGCTGTTTACCCTAGCTTTCGAGCTCGTTTCTAGCACATTTCTCAATCAGACTGTTCACCTAGGAATATTGGACTTCAAATGCTCGATCAAATACACCGCACAGAGCAATGAACCTCCAATGTTCAACTTCAACTTTGGCTCGAATCCAAATTTTGGCCCAAATTCAAATACTGATTTAAATTCAAATTTTGATGGAAATTTGAATTCTGACTCAAATAAGGAACCAAAGTAGAAGCAACATTATTACAAATGATGCCAACATTATTACAACTGATGCCAACATTATTACAGTAGCTCAAATCTACCAAGTTTTAAGATGCCAACATCTTAATACAAATCTACCAAGTTTTAAGCAATCGACTCGCCCTCAAATTTACAACACAAACATTTCCCAACAACTTAATTCAATTTTTTTTGACTTGCTCCTTTGCAGCTGGCTTCACCGTCTTGCTCCTGGTTTCCCTAGTTGAGATGCACTTTTCTTTCAGACTCTTGTTCCTTTTGATCTTGGGCTTTACTTGGTGTTTTCCCCGTGGAGGTGCTGATGGAGCAGTTCCACTCGCCGAGCACTTGACGACCATTTGACGGTCATCTATGGGTTCAGTAATCTTTAAAGGCACAATTGGAATAATTACCCCCTCCTCTCCCTCTCTTATAGCTTCAAAACCATCAAAGGCCATGGTTTCAAAATCTTCTGCTTCACCATCTCTTGGCCTTTTCTCCCTAGAGCTGGTAAATAAAATTATAAGCCATAGGCAAAAAAGAGAACAAATGCAAACAAAAGGGTAGCTGATTCTACAAAGGGTGCAAACACATACCAAATGATTGCTACTGCATTCTCCACTGCATCTTCAGTCTCCATTGCTGCTGCATTCTCCACTGCATCTTCAGTCTCCATTGCTGCTGCATTCTCCTCGGCATTGGCTGTTGTCCATCTTTCCTCCTCTCCAAATGATGCATCCACTGGATTGGTACAAAGCCTAGCAATATGCCCCAGAACTCCACATTTTTTGCAAGCACGCTTCTTTGGTAGACGACCCTCCTCACCTGCTCTAATCCTCTGGTTCCTTGGTCTTCCTGGTGGTCTAGTAATGACAGGAGCGTGGAGTTTGAACCCTGGATCTACTATGTTCCATTGATCTTTCCCCAATAGTGCAGGCACATTGTCAGCATAAGCAGCCATAAATTTGGCAACAGAGAAATACTCAGAGCAATATTGATCAACTTCACCATCTGCACCCCCGATAATGGTCATCAGATGTAGGGCATGTATGCATGGCTTCCCACGGATCTGCCATTGCCTACAAGTACATTCTCTAGTACTTAGGTTCACATGATACCTCCATACCCTATTTTTAGTGTCAGTATAGGTAACCTCTCCCTCATATGTACCAGATCGAATACATTTCATCTTCAGTCCTCTTGCCTTCAAGTGCAATGCCTTAATCAGTGATGGGAGCATTTGATGACCAACATATTGTGTTTTTGCAATTCTATTGCGAAGAGCCATCTTTATCATGATCATTTGCCTCATCTTGTCAAATGCTTGCCACAACAAGAGCCCTTTCACTGACTTGAACTTTGAATTGAAGCATTCTGCAAGGTTACTGGTCACATAATCTACTTTGCAGATTTCGTTGAAATTGCTTCTTGACCACACCTTACCATGATGTGCATCCATGTACTCCTTCACAAGAGGATTTTGAGCATACAACACTCTCAAATGGTGTTCATGCTTCCTTTTGCTGCATGTGTATGATGCTGGCCATAAGTTCTCATCATAAACTTTACCTTTGAACTTCTTTTTGAAATTACGCGCTAGGTGTCGCATACATTCCCTATGCTACACTCCAGGGAATACAATTTCCACTGCACTCTCTAAACCCTTGCAAGCATCTGTGTGTATAGCTAAACCTGGGGGTGTGCCTATAATGTTGCGCAACTGCTGCAGAAACCAGACCCAACTTTCCTCAGACTCTGCCTCCACCACACCAAATGCAACTAGGAATAGCCAGTTGTGTCCATCAACTGCAGAAGCTGCTACTAGCTGTACTCTCCATCTTCCAGTCAAATGTGTAGCATCTACAGCCAAATAGGGCATGCAACCATCTAGAAACCCCTGCCAGCAAGCCTTGAAACAAACAAAAGCCCTTCTGAAGCACTCCTTCTGAAATGACTTCCCTTTTATTTTGAATTGAACTGTATGCTTGTCAATCTCTACAACACTCCTTGGACTTGCCATCTCCACTTCAGCTTTGAAAGTGTAAAGCAGCTGAAAACTGTCATTCCATTGACCATTAATTCTGTCAAGAGTCTTTTCCCTAGCATTGAAAATTCTCATGTAAGGAATTTCTATCTTGTACTTCTCAAAAAGCTTCCCATGGAGTGATGTTGGACCAAGTCCAGGTTCTTCTCTCAGCCAATCCAATATAGCATCTGCCACCCACCTAGTTTTTGCTAGCTTGGTTTTGGCCTTCCCCCCTCCCCCTCCAGGTGGACAACTGTGCTTGTGTGGGTTTTTCTTTATCTGAAACAAAATAAAAGGGTAAAAAACAGTTAAGAAACCTTACTCAACAATCTGAAACTAAATTACTAACTGAACTTGGATTACCTGAATATATTTGCTTTTTCTCATACGAGATGCATGCAACTTCCACCTACACCTAGGATATGGACAAAAAACTATGAACCTTGCTGGCTCACTCCTTTTAATCTTATAGGTGTTTTCAGATATAATGCACCATGTTGTCACTGCATTCCGACAGTCCACCATTGATTGGAAAATGGTACCAACACTAAGCTCAGGTTTTTCCCTGTTCCACTCAATTGTTGGCATGTCATCACCATTGTATTCATCCTCGATTAAGCTGTCCATGTTCTCCACCTTCTCTTCATCGTCAGTGTCATCAAACCTAGCTTGGCTGATGGGCTGCTCCATATATTCCTCATCCACTGCTTGCTGACTGGCTACATCGACCAGTTCAGGAAACATCATCTCGTCTCCATCATCATTTGTAGGCACTGCCTCGTCAGGTTCTGCATCCTCTTCTACACCAACTGCAGAAGGTACACGAGAAGCAGCAGCTGAATCGGAACCACAATTGGCAGCAGGCATGTTGTGGCTCCATGAACCACTTGCTTTACTTGGTGTCGACCTACAAGGAGTGCCGGGGTGCTGGCTGTTAGCACAGACAGATGTTGTCTGAACTCCCTTCCCCTTCACCCGTTCTGTGCGTGGCTGAAGCACATCGATTTGGAGTTTACCGAATCGGCAGCCAGCAATCCCAGCAAAAAGCAACGACATATGGTCGTCGCAAGTTAGTGGGAGAAATCTTTGCTCGTCATTGCTGAAGTAATTCAGTTCAACAGCATCGGCATCACTCCAGGGATAGGTGTTTCTGAGCTCAGCTTGCAAATCTTTGAAAGATATGCTGGTTTCTACCACTTTGGGATAGAAAAATGATGAAATCAAATGCGGTTTAGTACCACGAATCACACTAGTTTCCATTCTAATCGCCAGCCAGAAAGCCAGCGCGGGATCAATCCTATTTTGTTGAGGGAAATAAAGGCTTCAGTTAGCCAGGTAAAATCGAGCACAAATTCGAACGATTCAAGCAAACAGAAGTCAAATACGGCCTACAATACGACTTAGAACGTCAATTCAAGAGGAAACAATGCTTACCCAGGTTTAATCCATGAATTATCTGCCGCGGATTCGACCCAATCTTCTCCACGGTCGACTGCATTCCGGGTGTCCTCAATCAACATCGCTATGTAATCCTAGATGGGGAGGTGGGCTATATCTGGCGGAGACGCGGCGTCGCTGACGAACGGAATAGGGGCATAGGGTGGAAGAAACAACTGCGATGGACGCGGCACGACGCCGGCGGAGGGGGCGGGGCGGTGCGATGCAGTGCGGCCTGTCTAGATAGGGCATGTTTCAGATTCAGACAAACGTGTCTCCTTGCGTTCCACCCGTCAGCAAGCAACAGTCAGACGAAGACTCGGCCCCACTCGTCAGCAATTAACGGTCAATGGATGGTCAAGACGGCAAACGGCCGCTATGAGCATTTGTGAGAGTTTCAGCTAAGGAAGAGGGGAAAAGTGAGCAAACGTTTGGAGCGTGGGGAAAATTGAGCACAACTAAGGAAGCAGGGGCATTAATTTAAATATCCCTTTTATTATTGCCTCTAGGGCATATTTCCAACAGTCTCCCACTTGCACTAGAGTCAATAATCTAGTTACATTGTGATGAATCGAACACCATAGAGTTCTGGTGTTGATCATGTTTTGCTCGTGGAAGAGGTTTAGTCAACGGATCTGCGACATTCAGATCCGTATGCACCTTACAAATATCTATGTCCCCATCTTGAACATAATTCCGGATGGAGTTGAAACGGCACTTGATGTGCTTGGTCTTCTTGTGAAACCTGGGCTCCTTGGCAATGGCAATAGCTCCAGTGTTGTCATAGAAGAGAGTCATCGGGCCCGACGCGCTTGGAATGACTCCTAGGTCGGTGATGAACTCCTTCATCCAGACCCCTTCCTACGCTGCTTCGCAAGCAGCTGATACGTCTCAAACGTATCTACTTTTCCAAACACTTTTGATATTGTTTTGACCTCATTCTTGCATGACTTGAACTAAACTAACCCGGACTGACGCTGTTTTCAGCAGAGCTGCCTGTATGGTTTTATTGTGTGCAGGAAAACGGATTTTTAGGTATCTCAGAAAAATCCACGAAAAATCACAGAAAATCCACGCACCCGAAGGAGCCAGGAGCCAGAAGTGGGGCCAGAGGGGGGCCAGGGGGTGCCCAGGCGCCCTGGTGGCGCGGCCCAGCCCCTGGCCGCGCCGGGGGGTCGCCTGGGTGGGCCCCACGCCCCCTGGTGCCCTACTTTGCCTCGTATTTTTACTCGCGACACGGAAACCCAGATCAGAAGTTCTTTTCGCAGTTTTCGTCGCGGAGCCGCCGCCACCCTCTGTTCTTCTTCGGGAGGGCTAATCTGGAGGCTGATTTTGCCTCCGGAGAGGGGAGATCGTCGCCATCGTCATCATCATCACCACTCCATCATCCCTCCATGACTTCTCCCTCCATGTGTGAGTAATTCCCCTGCTGTAGGCGAAGGGGATGGTAGGGATTGGATGAGTTAGATCATGTAATAGTTTGTCAGATCGTTGGGGGCATGTTGCCTATCATCTACTATGGTGTTTATCATCTTTGCTTCAACTTGTTATTCTTAATGCTTGACACTTAGGGCCCGAGTGCCATGATTTCAGATCTGAACCATATGTGTTTGCATGAATATATTTGTGTTCTTGATCCTATCTATGAGTTGTTTGCACCTGTTACGGTTCGGAACCGGCGATCCCAAAAGTGACAGCTTGGGACACCAAAGGGGATGATCCGTAGTTTGAGGATTACATGTATCCATTGAGTTCATTGCTTTATTCCGGTGCTCTTTGACAGGAGCACCTTAATCTCCATAAGTTCCTTTTGGCCCCGTTCGTAGCGGGATGGTAGGACAAAAGATGTTGTGCAAGTTCTTATTGCAAGCACATACAACTACCTACGGGATACATGCCTAATGTTTGATATTTGCCTAGATGATCATTACTTTTCCGTGTGCCATGCCCCAAGTTAGAATCATGATATATCTCATCCATGCAGCGCCCAACCATCCATCTCCCTAGCCTACAGTGTTTTAAATCCTGCTTGTCACTAGTCGCTACTTTTGCTATTTACTTTTTGCTGTTTACTTTTACTATCACTATCATCACTATCATATCACTGTTACCACTTATCCTTTGTTGCAAGTAAGTATATTTCAGGTGCGGTTGAATTGACAACTCAACTGTCAAAGCTTATAAATACTCTTTGGCTCCCCGTGTGTCGAATCAGTAAATTGGGTTATTCTTACCCACGAAGACTATCTCGATCCCTTACGGTTGAGGGTTATCAAGTACCGTTTTCTGGCGCCGTTGCCGGGGAGCATAGCAATATTTACAAGTCTACTTGAAGTATCCTACCTGCTGCACTTCATCCGCTATGGTAAGAAAGGAGACCCCAAGGTTCCGATCTTACTATCCACTACAAGAAGAGGTACTGTTCTGAGCACTAGTGCTACACTTGATCCGCCTTCTGTTATGAGTAAGTTTGCCTCACCACCACCACATGATGCTGATAACCCTCAACCGTAAGGGATCGAGATAGTCTTCGCGGGTAAGAATAACCCAATTTATTGATTCGACACACGGGGAGCCAAAGAGTATTTATAAGCTTTAACAGTTGAGTTGTCAATTCAACCGCACCTGAAATATACTAACTTGCAACAAAAGATAAGTGGTAACAGTGATATGATAGTGGTGATAGTAATAGTAAAAGTAAACGGCAAAAGTAAATAGCAGTAGTAAATCACAGAACTAGCAACTAGTGACAGGCAAGGTTTAAAATACTGTAGGCTAGGGAGATGGATGGTTGGGCGCTGCATGGATGAGATAGATTCTAACTTGGGGCACGGCACACGGAAAAGTAATGATCATCTAGGCAAATATCAAACATTAGGCATGTATCCCGTATATAGTTGTACGTGCTTGCAATAAGAACTTGCACAACATCTTTTGTCCTACCATCCCGCTACGAACGGGGCCAAAAGGAACTAATGGATATTAAGGTGCTCCTGTCAAAGAGCACCGGAACAAAGCAATGAACTCAATGGATACATGTAATCCTCAAACTACGGACCATCCCCTTTGGTGTCCCAAGCTGTCACTTTTGGGATCGCCGGTTCCGAACCGTAACAGGTGCATACAACTCATAGATAGGATCAATAACACAAATATATTCATGCAAACACATATGGTTCAGATCTGAAATCATGGCACTCGGGCCCTAAGTGTCAAGCATTAAGAATAACAAGTTGTAGCAAAGATGATAAACACCATACTAGATGATAGGCAACATGCCCCCAACATCTGACGAACTATTACATGATCTAACTCATCCAATCCCTACCATCCGCTTCGCCTACAGCAAGGGAATTACTCACACATGAAGGGGGAAGTCATGGAGGGATGATGGAGTGGTGATGATGATGATGATGGCGACGATCTTCCCTCTCCGGAGGCCAAATCAGCCTCCAGATTAGCCCTCCCGAAGAAGAAGATAGGGTGGCGGCGGCTCCGCGACGCAAAACAGCGAAAGAACTTCCGATCTGGGGTTTCTGCGTCGGGAGGAAAAATACGGGCTAAAGTAGGGCACCAGGGGGTGTGGGGCCCACCCAGGCGCCCCCCCGGCGCGGCCCAGGGGGGGCGCGCCCACAGGGCGCCTGGGCACCCCTGGCCCCCCTCTGGCCCCACTTCTGGCATTTTGTTTCTTCGGGTGCGTGGATTTTTCGTGATTTTTCGTGGATTTTTCTGAGATGCTTAAAAATCCGTTTTCCTGCACACAAATAAACCATACAGGCAGCTCTGCTGAAAACAGCGTTAGTCCGGGTTAGTTTAGTCCAAATCATGCAAGAATGAGGTCAAAACAATATCAAAAGTGTTTGGAAAAGTAGATACGTTTGAGACGTATCAACTCCCCCAAGCTTAGCATATTGCTTGTCCTCAAGCAATTCAGTTCAACGAACTGGACGCGACAAAGAAAACTTTGACAAACTCTTTTGCTTCATTAGATGTATATAAGCATGTACTACGAAAAGAGTTCAGCAAGTATTAAAACAGTACTTATGAGAACAATGCAAGGAGCAATCCTTCTTTCAAGTGACCAGTCGCAAATAATTAAGAGTAAACAATATATTGCCGAAAATCAAGACAAGATCACATTGCACATAGCTTGAGCATATTAAGGTGGTATCTCGCTAGCCTCCATGAGTGAAGCAAAACATAAATGCAGAGTCTCCTCCAGAGTTTTAAAGGAGACTAGAACTAAGAATTTCAGAATAAATCATATCACAAGTATGCAGAAGACAATGTAATACTTTGGGACAATGCACATTACACTCAGAATGACAATTATGCTCTCCTAGTCAGTGCTTTGAAGAAAGAAGATGAGACTCTCGAACCGTGGCTTTTATTGGCAAAGTTGAAAACCCGTGATCGGAAACAAAAACTAAACATGTACCAGAGCTCTTGGTTTTAAAAACAGAAGTAAATATGTTTTTGAGAGGTGCATATTTCGTCAACGAATGCTAGCAGATAACTCAATCACTTTTTAAGCTAGACAAGTCTCGAGGAACGGCTCCCGCACGAGGACGATCACATCCTCGTAATCTCCTTTGTTTATCACTGCCAAAGTTTTCTGATTTCTCATGAACAAAGCGTGAAGGAGGGTTTGTTTGTTATATTATCTTTTCGAGCCGGGCGCACTCAATGCCAGTTCCTTTTCATATTAGGGGTTTGCACATTATGCATGCAATCCAGGGGTGAAACTTGTCCAACTTAAAAAGATTATGAATTAACTACTACTTCCTCATGAGCTAAAACATAGGCACAAAAAGGGAAATGCTTTTGATTAATTTCGAGATGGTACATGAAAGTCTTCGTTAGGAATGGCAGGTAAATACCATGTATAGGAAGGTATAGTGGACTCATATGGCATAACAGGTTTAAAGGTTTTGGATGCACAAGCAGTCATTCCGCTTAGTACGGGTGGAGGTTTAGCAAAAGACTGGGAAGCGACCAACTAGAGAGCAATAACGGTCATAATCATGCAGAGCGACAAAGCAACATTGAATCGGGCATGAAAGTGATATAACTATTCTAAAACTCAAAGATCATCAAGGCAAAGTAGACTTTTTAGTCTTAAACATGTGTAAGCATGTGCCAAGTCAATCCAAAAATTCTCTAAAGGGAAATACCACCCTAGTATGCCAGACTATGAACAGTGCGATGCATGTAGATCATTTCAGTAACGCATTATATACTCTAGTTATTCGAGACTAGCCAGAAGGAAAGCATGAACCACTGGAAGAGCATTGTAAACATAGCACTATGTCGCTACAAGCTGGTCTCTAGATCATAAGTACATGCATATGTACAAAAGTAGAAACAATAAGAGTTCATACCGGTCTTCCCTGTTGCTTCCTTTCAGTCGATCTTCGTCATTACTGCTTGTCACTTGCACGATCGAACGTAGGAAATATAATCAAATGCCATCACGGACTCGAGCTGATCTCTGAAAACAAAGCAAACTAAAGAGAGAAAGGAAATCTTTTTGGGTTTTTCAAAAGTTGAATAAAAAGCAAAAGAAAGAGAAAATCTTTTTGTTGTTTTTGCAAATAGAGGAATAAAGAAGAACGGGTAAAAACTTCGAAAAGATCAAAGTGAATAAAACGGATAATACAATGGAAAAGTGAGAAGGGCACGTACTCCCCCAAGCTTAGGCTTTTGGCCTAAGTTGGTAGCAGCTACTGCCCCCAGGAGCCTCCTGCTCCAGGGGTATGCTGGTGAGACCAAGGGTCGTAGAAGGATGATGGCGCGTACACCGAACTCCTCGGAGTCTCCCACGAGGAGGGTTCCGAGCGCCAAACAGAGGAAGACCCTTTACCAAACTCGGTGGCGGTCTCATCCTGAAAATGTGGTATCTCACCGTGCCTCTCCTCGTCGGGCACAACTCCCTCCATGGGGTTATGGAACTGATGCTGGACCATGAACTCATCGAACTGGACAACATCAAAGGACCATCCGTTCCTGCGAGAAAAATCAAACAAAAGAGGTGCAGGTAGACGGATCTCGCGTTCCGCGGTAGTTCCGAAACGCAAGATATAAACAAGGTTATTAAGCTCAGAACCCATGGTAACAAACTTATGCCTTTTCATAGCAGCAAGATCAAAGCTTAAATAAGTAAAAGGAGTATCATCAGGGTGTGGGGTGCCTCCAAGATGCTCTAAGATAAGCGTGGCATAAATGCCACCATATAAGTCCCCCTTGTTACCGTTCATAGCAAGGCGTCGAGCAATTAAGGTACCAATATTATAATCAGACCTCCCTGAGAGGGCTGCTGCCAGGATAGCAATATCCGGAGCAGAAATGCTGCTCGTGTTGTCACGAGCTAACACCCCTCTAGCAATATAATATGCAAAATACCTGAGGTGAGGAAACAAGATACTGGAGATCTTTGACCGATGAATATCCCTCGTACCCATGCTGCAGAGAGAGTTGATGACGGTTTTCAGCTCGGAGGGCTGAGTGGCCATCCTTGCCGTCCTCCCAACGTTCGGCACACCTATTACTTCACAAAAATTTCCCAGAGTCATGGTGATAAGATCATTATAAATTTTAAACTCAATAGCACCTGAATCAGGATTATATCTAAAACTGTTAATGAAACCAGAGGTGAGTTTCTGATACTGAGTAACACGGCTCGTGACGAGTCGTGTCAAACCTGCATTAGCACAAAGATTATAAAACTCATCCTTGATTCCCGCAGCTTCCATGAATTCATCACATGAAAATGTCATCGCACGTGCTGCACTTGTGTCTTCCAACAACTCCAGGGGCACATGATCTTCATTATAGCTCACCCTAGCAGTCGATGGTGAAGCTGCGGCTCTAGTGACTCGATCGGAGTGTGCGGGCCTCCTCTTCTCAAGCCATCCTTTTGCCCTTCCTAACAAACTCATTTCTGAATTTTTTTTACGATTTACAAAAACGAGGATTAAAACAAAGTGAGCTAAGGCAAACTACTCAACTCACTTACCCAAGGCATAAACTTGCATCAAAACTTGGAAAACAACTTTCTACACATGCATGCAAGCTCATCTCTACAGCACCAAGAACTACTAAATACTCACAAATGAAGCCACCAATCAGAAATCTAATTGGAGGGGTGGAGGAGTCACATACCAGGGAGTATTTGCTTAAAATTTCAGCTCAAATGATGGGCTGTAGAGGGAGATCGAAGAATCGCCTCCAAGAACAGCAAGAACAACAAGAACAAGACCAGAACTCGGGTTTCTGGAAAAAGAGAGAGAGAGGGGAAGAAGAAGTACCTGGAGGGGGGTCCCGTGGGCCCCAGGCGCCCTATGGGCGCGACCAGGGGCTGGGCCGCGCCAGCTGGCCGCCTGGGCCACTGGTGGCCCCCCTGGCTGGCCCCAGGACTTTCCGGGTCTCTCCCGTTGTGGAAATTTTTAATATAATTTTTCTGGAATTTTTCTGAAAACTTCACTGTTGAAATTTTTTCGAAGTTCAAAAAGCTGCGAAACTCTCTGAAAACTTGAAGCAGTTAGTAGTATTGTGAAGCTTCAAAAACATAGATACTTGGTACAGCAAGTAGGACAATACTAAAAACAAATGAAAACATAGCAAGCTCAACTTTTTATCCATATAAAACACGTTCACTAGTAAGGTTGATCAAGTCTTACCAACAAACAAGTGATATATAGAGCAAAAAGTCTCACCTCCTACGAAGTAATCACTGAACTTTTACCTAGATGGACATTGTCCCTACCATGATAGTTTTGTATTTGTGAGGCACATGTAGTGGACAGTCCCATTCTCCAATTTTTACGGTCTCGATATTCTCTATAGAGTTGAGGGCATGCCTCCTGTCGGTCTTCTTCGGAAAATATACCGTGTGTTCTTTATCATTCACATGAAAGGTAACCTTCCCTTTGTTGCAATCAATAATAGCACCCGCGGTGTTAAGGAAAGGTCTACCAAGAATAATGGACATGCTCCCATCCTCGGGCATGTCAAGCACAACAAAATCAGTAAGAATTAAACAATTAGCAACTTCAACTGGAACATCCTCACAAATACCTATCGGAACAGCGGTTGACTTGTCAGCCATCTGATGGGAGATATCTGTAGGAATTAGTTTCTCTAAACAAAGCCTCTTGTAAAGAGAGAGAGGCATAACACTCACTCCCGCTCCAAGATCACATAAAGCAGTTTTGACATAATTATTCTTTATGGAGCAAGGGATGGTGGGTATACCTGGATCACCGAGCTTCTCAGGAATCTTTCCACTGAAAGAATAGTTAGCAAGCATAGTAGATATTGCATCATTAGGAACTTTTCTTTTGTTAGTGATAATATATTTCATATATTTTGAATAAGGAAGTAACTTAATAGCATCGGTCAAAGGAATTTGAAGAAAAAGAGGTTTAATCCATTCACAAAACTTATTGTAATGTTCTTCTTCTTTAGATTTGATGGACTTACCTGGAAAGGGCATGGGTTTCTGTACCCATGGTTCTTTCTCCTTCCCTTGTTTTCTTGCGATGAAGTCTTCTTTAGTGTACCTCTTACGTTTGTCAGGTGCTTCTTCTTCTCGAACTTCAGGCGGATCATTCTTCTCATTATCATTACCTTCAGGTTCAGCACCGTCTTCAGTCTCAGCATCGGAGATAGATACACTGTTGGGATCAATAGCTGGCTCTTCATTTGCAATAGGATCATTAGAATTGTCAGTCTCTTTATGTTTCTTCTTCTTATTTGGAGAAACAACAATTTCTTCTTCCTGCATTTGAGAATCTTGCTCGATTCTCTTCGGATGTCCCTCTGGATAGAGAGGATCTTGAGTACTAGTTCCTCCTCGGGTCTTAATCCCAAAAGCCTGCAATTTATCTTGTTTGGCATTGTTAGCAAGCAAATCTCTTTGCACATTAGAAATTTGATCAAGCTGAGTTTGAACCATATGAAAATGCTTCACAAGACATTGAACATCATTAACTGTTCTATCTAAAACACCAAGCAACTTTTTGATAGCAAGGGAATTATCATGCAACTGACTTTCTATCCTTTCATTAAAATGATTCTGTTTCATAATAAAGTTATCAAACTCATCTAAACATTGATCAGGAGGCTTACCATGAGGGATGTCACTTGCGTTGAAATCTAAAAGAGAGTGTACCTCTACCATATGAGGGTGAGTGGTAGGCTCACACAGCTTCTCAATAGGGGGTAGATTCTTCACGTCTTCAGCTTTAATACCTTTCTCTTTAATAGACTTCTTTGCTTCTCGCATATCCTCGGGGCTTAGAACAAACATGCCCCTCTTCTTTGTTGGTGGAGGTGTTTCAGGGACGGACCAATCTTCATGGTTTTTGGCAATCCTGCCCATTAAATCTTCCGCGTCGTCCGGTGTTCTTTTCCTGAAAACACAACCAGCACAACTGTCCAGATAGGACCTAGATTCATCAGTTAGACCAGCATAGAATATATCAATTAATTCATTCTTAGGAATTTCATGTCCTGGTCTAGCCCGAATCAAACCGCAGTACCTCCCCCAAGCTTTAGGGAGGGACTCATCCTGCAACTGTTTAAAATTATAAATTCTTTGTAAAGCAGCATGTTGCATATGAGCAGGAAAGTACTTATCAACAAAAGAGTGAGCTAAGTCCTAAGGACTCTTAATGGATCCGCATGGAAGTGAATCATACCATGCTTTAGCACCTTCCTTCAAGGAGAAAGGAAGAAGCTTGGTCACATAAAAGTAGTGTATCTTCTCATCTGTGGTAAACAGGCTACCTAGCTCACCAAGTTTAGTTAGGTGTGCAATAGCATCATCATTTTCTCTGCCATAAAAGGGGTCAGCTTCAACCATAGGTATAAGTGAAAGATCAACAGAGAAATCAAAATCAGGATCATCAATGCATATAGGAGATGTAGCAAACTCAGGATTAGGAACGGTTTTGTTTTTCAAAGAGCGTTTTTCAAATATTTTCTTAATAGTTTCAGGGTCAGAGCCGGCAAACTCTGTCAGTTCCCTGCATAAATCTTCATCAAGTATATAGTAATCATCATCAAGGAGCCTCTCCTGGAGTTTACTCAAATCAGGATAATCATAAGTTTCACCAATAGGGTAACGAGTAACAGGAAGTTCAATTTCATATTTTTCAGCAGCAGCAGTAATTTGTTTCTCAAGAGCATAACCAAGCGAACTAATATCATCATCAAAAGTAGTAGAAGCATCATCAAGAGTATCAGACATAATAACAGATTCAGTAGGAGCATCATGTGGTGGTGGTGAGGCAAACTTACTCATAACAGAAGGTGAATCAAGCGTAGCACTAGTGCTCAGAGCAGTACCTCTTCTTGTAGTGGATAGTAAGGTCGGAACCTTGGGGTCACCTTTCTTACCCATAGTGAATAAAGTGCAGCAGGTAGGATACCTCAACTAGACTTGTAAATATTGCTATGCTCCCCGGCAACGGCGCCAAAAAACGGTACTTGATAACCCTCAACCGTAAGGGATCGAGATAGTCTTCGCGGGTAAGAATAACCCAATTTATTGATTCGACACACGGGGAGCCAAAGAGTATTTATAAGCTTTAACAGTTGAGTTGTCAATTCAACCGCACCTGAAATATACTAACTTGCAACAAAAGATAAGTGGTAACAGTGATATGATAGTGGTGATAGTAATAGTAAAAGTAAACGGCAAAAGTAAATAGCAGTAGTAAATGGCAGAAGTAGCAACTAGTGACAGGCAAGGTTTAAAATAGTGTAGGCTAGGGAGATGGATGGTTGGGCGCTGCATGGATGAGATAGATTCTAACTTGGGGCACGACACACGGAAAAGTAATGATCATCTAGGCAAATATCAAACATTAGGCATGTATCCCGTATGTAGTTGTACGTGCTTGCAATAAGAACTTGCACAACATCTTTTGTCCTACCATCCCGCTACGAACGGGGCCAAAAGGAACTAATGGATATTAAGGTGCTCCTGTCAAAGAGCACCGGAACAAAGTAATGAACTCAATGGATACATGTAATCCTCAAACTACGGACCATCCCCTTTGGTGTCCCAAGCTGTCATTTTTGGGATCTCCGGTTCCGAACCGTAACAGGTGCATACAACTCATAGATAGGATCAAGAACACAAATATATTCATGCAAACACATATGGTTCAGATCTGAAATCATGGCACTCGGGCCCTAAGTGTCAAGCATTAAGATTAACAAGTTGTAGCAAAGATGATAAACACCATACTAGATGATAGGCAACATGCCACCAACAATCTGACGAACTATTACATGATCTAACTCATCCAATCCTTACCATCCCCTTCGCCTACAGCAAGGGAATTACTCACACATGAAGGGGGAAGTCATGGAGGGATGATGGAGTGGTGATGATGATGACGATGGCGACGATCTCCCCTCTCCGGAGGCCAAATCAGCCTCCAGATTAGCCCTCCCGAAGAAGAACAGAGGGTGGCGGCGGCTCCGCGACGCAAAACAGCGAAAGAACTTCCGATCTGGGGTTTCTGCGTCGGGAGGAAAAATACGGGCTAAAGTAGGGCACCAGGGGGTGTGGGGCCCACCCAGGCGCCCCCCCGGCGCGGCCCAGGGGGGGGGCGCCCACAGGGCGCCTGGGCACCCCCTGGCCCCCCTCTGGCCCCACTTCTGGCATTTTGTTTCTTCGGGTGCGTGGATTTTTCGTGATTTTTCGTGGATTTTTCTGAGATGCTTAAAAATCCGTTTTCCTGCACACAAATAAACCATACAGGCAGCTCTGCTGAAAACAGCGTTAGTCCGGGTTAGTTTAGTCCAAATCATGCAAGAATGAGGTCAAAACAATATCAAAAGTGTTTGGAAAAGTAGATACGTTTGAGACGTATCAGATGCTCCTACTGAATCAGTTACTATGTCCGATACTCTTGATGATGCTTCTACTACTGTTGATGATATTAGTTCACTTGGTTACGCTCTTGAGAAACAGATTGCTGCAGCTGCTAAAAAGTCTGGAATTGAAATTCCTGTTACTCGCTACCCTATTGGTGAAACTTATGATTATCCTGATTTGAGTAAACTCAAGGAGAGACTCCTTGATGATGATTACTATATGCTTGATGAAGATTTATGCAGGGAACTGACAGAGTTTTCTGGCTCTGACCCTGAAGTTATTAGGAAACTGTTTGAAAAACACTCTTTGAAGAACAAAACCGTTCCTGATCCTGAATTTGCTACATCTCCTATATGCATTGATGATCATGATTATGATTTCTCTGTTGATCTTTCACTTATACCTATGGTTGAAGCTGACCCCTTTTATGACAGAGAAAATGATGATGCTATTGCACACCTAACAAAACTCGGTGAGTTAGGTGGCCAGTTTACCACAGATGAAAAGATACGATACTTTTATATCACCAAACTTCTTCCTTTCTCCTTGAAGGAAGGTGCTAAAGCATGGTATGATTCGCTTCCATGCGGTTCCATTAAGAGTCCTCAAGACCTAGCTCACTCTTTTGTTGATAAGTACTTTCCTGCTCACATGCAACATGCTGCTTTACAAAGAATTTATAACTTTAAACAGTTGCAGGATGAGTCCCTCCCTAAAGCTTGGGGGAGGTACTGCGGTCTGATTCGGGCTAGACCAGGACATGAAGTCCCTAAGAACGAATTAATCGATATATTCTATGCTGGTTTAACTGATGAATCCAGGTCCTATTTGGACAATTGTGCTGGTTGTGTTTTCAGGAAAAGGACGCCGGAAGATGCAGAAGATTTGATGGGCAGAATTGCCAAAAACCATGAAGATTGGTTCGTCCCTGAACCACCTCCACCACCAAAGAAGAGGGGCATGTTTGTTCTAAGCCCCGAAGATATGCGAGAAGCAAAGAAGTCTATTAAAGAGAAAGGTATTAAATCTGAAGACGTGAAGAATCTACCCCCTATTGAGAAGTTGTGTGAGCCTACCACTCACCCTCCTATGGTAGAGGTACACTCTCTTTTAGATTTCAACGCAAGTGACATCCCTCATGGTAAGCCTCCTGATCAATGTTTAGATGAGTTTGATAATTTTATTATGAAACAAAATCATTTTAATGAGAGGATACAAAGTCAGTTGCATGATAATTCCCTTGCTATCAAAAGTTTGCTTGATGTTCTAGGTAGAACAGTTAATGATGTTCAATGTCTTGCGAAGCATTTTCATATGGTTAAAACTCAGCTTGACCAAATTTCTAATGTGCAAAAAGATTTGCTTGCTAACAATGCCAAACAAGATGATTTGCAGGCTTTTGGGATTAAGACCCGAGGAGGAACTAGCACTCAAGATCCTCTCTATCCAGAGGGGCATCCGAAGAGAATCGAGCAAGATTCTCAAATACAGGAAGAAGAAACTGTTGGCTCTCCAAAGAAGAAGAAGAAACATAAGGAGGCCGACAATTTTAATGATCCTATTGCAGATGAAGAGCCAGCTGTTGATCCAAACAGTGTATCTATCTTCGATGCTGAGACTGAAGACGGTGCTGAACCTGAAGGTAAGGATAATGAGAAGAATGATCCGCCTGAAGTTCGAGAAGAAGAAGCACCTGACAAACGTAAGAGGTACACTAAAGAAGACTTCATCGCAAGAAAACATGGGAATGAAAGAGAACCATGGGTACAGAAACCCATGCCCTTTCCAGGTAAGTCCATCAAATCCAAAGAAGAAGAGCATTACAATAAGTTTTGTGATTGGATTAAACCTCTTTTTCTTCAAATTCCTTTGACTGAAGCTATTAAGTTACCTCCTTATTCAAAATATATGAAAGATATTGTCACTAATAAAAGAAAGGTTCCTAACGAAGCAATATCTACTATGCTTGCTAACTACTCTTTCAGTGGCAAGATTCCTGAGAAGCTCGGTGATCCAGGTATACCAACCATTCCTTGCTCCATAATGAATAATTATGTCAAAACTGCTTTATGTGATCTTGGAGCGGGAGTGAGTGTTATGCCTCTCTCTCTTTACGAGAGGCTTTGTTTAGAGAAACTAATTCCTACAGATATCTCCCTTCAGATGGCTGACAAGTCAACCGCCTTCCCGATAGGTATTTGTGAGGATGTTCCCGTAGAAGTTGCTAATTGTTTGATTCTCACTGATTTTGTTGTGCTTGACATGCCCGAGGATGGAAGCATGTCCATTATTCTTGGTAGACCTTTTCTTAACACCGCAGGTGCTATTATTGATTGCAATAAATGGAAGGTTACCTTCCATGTGAATGATAAAGAACACACGGTATATTTTCCAAAGAAGATCGACAGGAGGCATGGCCTCAACTCTATAGAAAATATCGAGACCGTGAAGATTGGAGAATGAGATTGTCCACTACATGTGCCTGACAAATACAAAACTATCATGGTGGGGACAATGTCCATCAAGGTAAAGGTTTAGTGATTACTTCGTGAGAGGTGAGACTTTTTGCTCTATATATCGCCTGTTTGTTGGTAAGACTTGATCAACCTTACTAGTAACCATGTTTTATATGGATAAAAAGTTGAGCTTGTTATGTTTTCACTTGTTTTTAGCTTTTGTCCTACTTGTTGTACCAAGTATTTATGTTTTTGAAGCTCCACAACACTACTAACTGCTTCAAGTTTTCAAAGAATTTTGCAGCTTTTTGAACTTCGAAAAAATTTCAACAGTGAAGTTTTCAGAAAAAATCCAGAAAAATTTAAATAAAAATTTCCACGTCGGGAGAGACCCAGAGGGACCTGGGGCCAGTCAGGGGGACCCACCAGTGGCCCAGGCGGCCAGCTGGCGCGGCCCAGCCCCTGGCCGCGCCCACAGGGCATCTGGGGCCCACATGGCCCCCCTCCAGGTATGTCTTCTTCCTCCCTCTCTCTTTTTCTCCAAAATGCGAGTTCTGCACTTGTTCTTGTGTTCTTGCTGTTCTTGGAGGCGATTCTTCGATCTCTCTCTACAACCCACCATTTGAGCTGAGATTTTGAACAAAAACTCACTGGTATGTGACTCCTCCACCCCTCCAATTAGATTTTTGATTGGTGGCTTCATTTGTGAGTATTTAGTAGTTCTTGGTGCTGTATAGATGAGTTTGCATGCATGTGTAGAAAATTATTTTCCAAGTTTTGATGCAAGCTTATGCCTTGGACAAGTGAGTTGAGTAGTTTGCCTTAGCTCACCTTGTTTTAATCCTCGTTTTTGTAAATTGCCGGAAATTTCAGAAATGAGTTTGTTAGGAAGGGCAAAAGGGTGGCTTGAGAAGAGGAGGCCTGCACACTCCGATCGAGTTACTAGAGCCGCAGCTTCACCATCGACTGCTAGGGTGAGCTATAATGAAGACCATGTGCCCCTGGAGTTGTTGGAAGACACAAGTCCAGCACGTGCGATGACCTTTCCATGTGATGAATTCCTTGCAGCTGCGGGAATCAAGGATGAGTTTTATAATCTTTGTGCTAATGCAGGTTTGACACGGCTCATCACGTGCCGTGTTACTCAATATCAAAAACTCACCTCCAGTTTCATTAACAGTTTTAGATATAATCCTGATTCAGGTGCTATTGAGTTTAAAATTTACAATGATCTTATCACCATGACTTTGGGAAGGTTTTGTGAAATAATAGGTGTGCCAAACGTTGGGAGGACGGCTAGGATGGCCACTCAGCCCTCCGAGCTGAAAACCGTCATCAAATCTCTCTGCAGCATGGGTACGAGGGATATTCATCGGTCGAAGATCTCCAGCATCTTATTTCCTCACCTCAGGTATTTTGCATATTATGTTGCTAGAGGGGTGTTAGCTCGTGACAACACGAGCAGCATTTCTGCTCCGGATATTGCTATCCTGGCAGCAGCCCTCTCAGGGAGGTCTGATTATAATCTAGGTGCCTTAATTGCTTGACGCCTTGCTATGAACGGTGACAAGGGGGACTTATATGGTGGCATTTATGCCACACTTATCTTAGAACATCTTGGAGGCACCCCACACCCTGATGATAATCCTTTTACTTATTTAAGCTTTGATCTTGCTGCTATGAAAAGGCATAAGTTTGTTACCATGGCTTCTGAGCTGGATAATCTTGTTTATATCTTGCGTTTTGGAACTACCGCGGAACGCGAGATCCGTCTACCTGTACCTCTTTTGTTTGATTTTTCTCGCAGGAACGGATGGTCCTTTGATGTTGTCCAGTTCGATGAGTTCATGGTCCAGCATCGGTTTCATAACCCCATGGAGGGGGTTGTGCCCGACGAGGAGGAGCACGGTGAGTTACCACCTTTCCAGGGAGATACCGCCACTGAGTTTGGTGAAGGGTCTTCCTCTGCTTGGCGTACGGACCCTTCCTCGTGGGAGACTCCGAGGAGTTCGGTATACGCGCCAGCATCCTTCTACGACCCTTGGTCTCACCACCATACCCCCGGAGAAGGAGGCTCCTGGGGGCAGTAGCTGCTACCAACTTAGGCCAAAAGCCTATGCTTGGGGGAGTACGTGCTCCTCTCACTTTTCCATTGTATTATCCGTTTTGTTCGCTTTGATCTTTTCGAAGTTTTTGCCCGTTCTTCTTTATTTCTCTCTTTGCAAAAACAACAAAAAGATTTTCTCTTTCTTTTGCTTTCGTTCAACCTTTGAAATAATCCAAAAAGATTTCCTTTTTCTCTTTAGTGTGCTTTGTTTTCAGAGTTCAGCTCAAGTCCGTGATGGCATTTAATTATATTTCCTACGTTCGATCGTGCAAGTGACAAGCAGTAATGACGAAGATCGACTGAAAGGAAGCAACAAGGAAGACCGGTATGAACTCTTCTTGTTTCTACTTTTGTACATATGCCTGTACTTATGATCTAGAGACCAGCTTGTAGCGACATAGTGCTATGTTTACAATGCTCTTCCAGCGGTTCATGCTTTCCTTGTGGCTAGTCTCGAATAACTAGAGTATATAATGTGTTATTGAAATGATCTACATGCATTGCACTGTTCATAGTTCGGTATACTAAGGTGGTATTTCCCTTTAGAGAATTTTTGGATTGACTTGGCACATGCTTACACATGTTTGAGACTAAAAAGTCTGCTCTGCCTTGATGATCTTTGAGTTTTAGAATAGTTATATCACTTTCAATGCCCGATTCAATGTTGCTTTGTTGCTCTGCATGATTATGGCCGTTATTGCTCTCTAGTTGGTCGCTTCCCAGTCTTTTGCTAAACCCCCACCTGTACTAAGCGGACTGACTGCTTGTGCATCCAAAATCCTTAAAACCTGTTATGCCATATGAGTCCACCATACCTTCCTATACATGGTATTTACCTGCCATTCCTAACGAAGACTTTCGTGTACCACCTCGAAATTCATCAAAAACATTTCTCTTTTTGTGCTTATGTTTTAGCTCATGAGGAAGTAGTAGTTAATTCATGATCTTTTTAAGTTGGACAAGTTTCACCCCTGGATTGCATGTCTATTGTGCAAACCCTTAATACGAGAAGGAACTGGCATAGAGTGCGCCCGGCTCAAAAAGATAATATAACAAACAAACCCTCCTTCACGCTTTGTTCATGAGAAATCAGAAAACTTTGGCAGTGATAAACAAAGGAGATTAAGAGGATGTGATCGTCCTCATGCGGGAGCCGTTCCTCGAGACTTGTCCAGCTTAAGAAGTGATTGAGTTATCTGCTAGCATTCGTTGACGAAATATGCACCTCTCAAAAACGTTTTTACCTCTGTTTTTAAAACCAAGAGCTCTGGTACATGTTTAGTTTTTGTTTCCGACCACGGGTTTTCAACCTTGCCAAACAAAAGCCACGGTTCGAGAGTCTCCACCCTCTTTCTTCAAAGCACTAACTAGGAGAGCATAATTGTCATTCTGAGTGTAATGTGCATTGTCCCAAAGTATTACATTGTCTTCTGCATGCTTGTGATATGATTTATTCTGAAATTCTTAGTTCTAGTCTCCTTTAAAACTCTGGAGGAGTTTCTGCATTTATGTTTTGCTTCACTCATGGAGACTAGCGAGATACCACCCTAGTATGCTCAAGCTATGTGCAATGTAATCTTATCTTGATTTTCAGTAGTATATTATTTACTTTTAAGTATTTGTGACTGGTCACTTGAAAGAAGGATTGCTCCTTGAATTGTCCTCATAGTACTGTTTCAATACTTGCTAGACTCTTTTCGTAGTACATGCTTATATACATCTAATGAAGCAAAAGAGTTTGTCAAAGTTTTCTTTGTCGCGTCCAGTTCGTTGAACTGAATTGCTTGAGGACAAGCAATATGCTAAGCTTGGGGGAGTTGATACGTCTCAAATGTATCTACTTTTCCAAAAACTTTTGATATTGTTTTGACCTCATTCTTGCATGACTTGAACTAAACTAACCCGGACTGACGCTGTTTTCAGCAGAGCTGCCTGTATGGTTTTATTGTGTGCAGGAAAACGGATTTTTAGGTATCTCAGAAAAATCCACGAAAAATCACAGAAAATCCACGCACCCGAAGGAGCCAGGAGCCAGAAGTGGGGCCAGGGGGTGCCCAAGCGCCCTGGTGGCGCGGCCCAGCCCCTGGCCGCGCCGGGGGGTCGCCTGGGTGGGCCCCACGCCCCCTGGTGCCCTACTTTGCCTCGTATTTTTACTCGCGACACGGAAACCCCAGATCAGAAGTTCTTTTCGCAGTTTTCGTCGCAGAGCCGCCGCCACCCTCTGTTCTTCTTCGGGAGGGCTAATCTGGAGGCTGATTTGGCCTCCGGAGAGGGAAGATCGTCGCCATCGTCATCATCATCACCACTCCATCATCCCTCCATGACTTCTCCCTCCATGTGTGAGTAATTCCCCTGCTGTAGGCGAAGGGGATGGTAGGGATTGGATGAGTTAGATCATGTAATAGTTTTTCAGATCGTTGGGGGCATGTTGCCTATCATCTACTATGGTGTTTATCATCTTTGATTCAACTTGTTATTCTTAATGCTTGACACTTAGGGCCCGAGTGCCATGATTTCAGATCTGAACCATATGTGTTTGCATGAATATATTTGTGTTCTTGATCCTGTCTATGAGTTGTTTGCACCTGTTTCGGAACCGGCGATCCCAAAAGTGACAGCTTGGGACACCAAAGGGGATGGTCCGTAGTTTGAGGATTACATGTATCCATTGAGTTCATTGCTTTGTTTCGGTGCTCTTTGACAGGAGCACCTTAATCTCCATAAGTTCCTTTTGGCCCCGTTCGTAGCTGATGGGCCTCTAACCCCTCGTTGGTTACCCCAAGTGGAAGGTGAAAGATGCAGTGTTGTGGAAGTGTTTTCCCTTATCAAAGATGCCAAGGATCGAATCCCCAGAGACTCCTAGGTTCAACAAGTAGGTGTCAACTGCTAGCGGCGCAGATTAGCAATCAACGTGGACCTGCACACAGATACAAATAACTTTGCTCCCAACGAGTACAGAGAGGTTGTCAATCTCTCCGGCCTTGTAGTTCACAAAGGATTAAAAGCAAATGATAGTAGTGATAGATAGTGTTTGCAATAGTAAGTAATAACGAAAAGTAAATAGCGGATGTGATCAATGATGGTAATATGGACCGGAGTCTCATGATGTTCACTAGTGATGTCTCTCTCCCAAAAGACGATAAAACAGCTATGTGAGGTAAACAAATTACAGCTGGGCAATTGACAGGACCACGAACGCAAACCAATGCTGACTACATTGTAAGAAAGGTTGAGGTTCAAAGCATGGGCGGTACGCCAAAGTAAGTAGACCGAAATCCATCAATGCCTACTACTAATCATCCACCTTGAGATATCTATCCAGAACATCTCGCTGGTATTAAGTTGCGAGTCCCACCCATAGTGTAAACTCAATGCAACAGACAACTGCATTAAAAGAACTTTGCGTAAAGTAAACAATCCTTGCACCCGCGGGCACAAGCACCGTTGTTTTCCCCCTTGTGGCAACAACACATCCCCTAGACTCATGTTTCTGTCACTCAAGCTAGTCATCGAGTGGCATGAACCCACAATTGAGCATAACGTTCCCTCTTGGAGTCACTACGTATTACTTGGCCAAAGCAATAAATAACAACGGAGAACATGCAAGAATTACTTATGAACATAAATATAAAAGAGGTAGATCAAATATATTACTCAAGATCAATCTGAACATAATCTCATAATCCATCGGATCCCAGCAAACTCAACATAGCAACAGCATAAGGATTACATATGTGCCTCGATCATGTAGGGTAGCTCACGATGACTAATTAGTGAAGCACAAGAACGGGAGGAGAACATCACATAGCTACTGGTCATGGACTCATGGTCCAAGGGAGACTACTCACGAGTCATCCGGGAGGCATCCATGGTGGTGGAGAAGCTCCCGGTGGTGATCCTCCCCTCCGGCAGGGTGCCGGGAAGAGTTCTCCTGGTGCTCCCGATCTTGGAAGCGGCGGCGGCGGCGGAACAGAGATGGGATCGCGAAAAGAGTTCCTGTTCTGAGGGTTTCGGAGGACGCTTTAAATATATGCCAAAGGGGGGCATCGGGGAAGCTTCGGGGGGCCCAGGCGCCCCCCCGGCACAGCGCAGGGGGGGGCGCCGCCAGGGCGCCTGGAGCCCTGGTGGCCCCCCCGGCTATCCTTCGGACGCACGGTAGTTTCCGAAACGCTGATTTTTTATATAATTTTTCTGGATTTTTCCAGGCAGTTCTCGTAACGTGAAAACCTGAAATACAAAAACAGCCGAAAACAGAAACTGGCACTGGGGTGCACTGGATTAGTAAGTTAGTCCAAATATGATCAAAAGTGTATGGAAGTGTATGAATATCATAGCAATATCACCCAAAAGTGGTATGGAGCAAGCAGAAATTATAGATACGTTTTGGACGTATCAACATCCCCAAGCTTAATTCCTGCTCGTCCTCGAGTAGGTAAATGATAACAAGAATAATTTCTGTGGTGACATGCTATTAACCATATAGGACTTTTTCATAGTCATATGACAAAAGCTTACTGAGACAATGAATCTATAGTAATTAAGTTGCCTCATGAGAAAATCACAATGACTGAAAGTTTTACAACATGAAACTGAAACATCAAAAAGATTTGCAATGAACATGATGTGCAAATATGATAAAGTGATATCTAGCTTGCCCCCTTTAGTGAAGCAAAACATACATGCAGGGGCACCTTCAAGGTTTAAGTGATGACTAGATACAATGATTTCAGAATAAACGATATCACAATCATGCAAAAGACAATGCTACTTTGGGACAATGCACATTACACTCAGAATGACAATCATGCTCTCAGTAGCTGGTGCTTGAAGAAAGAAGGTGGAAACTCATAAAAGTCAAAGAATGGTTAAGTGCTAGAGCTTTTTATTTTGAAAACATAGAAGCAATTTTGTCAACGGTAGTAGTACTTCATATGTGTCATGCATAAGACATCCTATAAGTTGCAAGCCTCATGCATCGAATACCAATAGTGCTCACACCTTGTCCTAATTAGCTCGGATTTCCATGGGTTATCATTGTATTACATATGTTTCAACCAAGTGTCACAAAGGGGTACCTCTATGCCACCTGTACAAAGGTCCAAGGAGATAAATCGCATTTGATTTCTCGTTTTTGATAGATCTCAACTTGAGGACATCCATACCGGGACAACATAGAAAATAGATGATGGACTCCTCTTAAATGCATAAGCATATTCTCATAAGAGATTGAGGATCAACGTCCAAGCTAAAACTTCCACCATGATACATGGCTTTGGTTGGCGGCCCAATGTTCTTCTCTAACAATATGCATATTCATACAACCCACGGCAAATCACCCTTACTTCAGACAAGACGAACATGCATAGCAACTCACATGATATTCAACAAAAGTGTGACAGTTGATGGCGTCCCCAGAAACATGGTTACCGCTCAGCAAGCAACTTATAAGAAATAAGATACATAAGCAACATATTCTTTACCACAATAGTTTTTAAGCTACTTTCCCATGAGCTATATATTGCAAAGTTAGTCTGCTTAGTACAGGTGGAGGTTAGCAAAAAGACTGGGAGCGACCAACTAAGAGAGCAATGACGGTCATAATCATGCAGAGCGACAAAGCAACATTGAATCAGGCATGGTAGTTATATCGCTACTCAGAAATAAAAGATCATCAAGGCTTGACAGCCTTTCTTTACAGTCTTAAATATGCGTGAGCATACGCCAAGTCAATCAAAATAAATTCTTGAGGGAAGATATTACTAAACCATACCATATCATAGGCAAACAAATCAAGTTGGTACTCCAATAACACATTGGGAACCCCCCAACTATTTGAGATTAACCATGAGAAAACCTGAACTACTAAGCGCCATCATGCAAGTAGCATCTTTATCATAGACACATTAAACAATGCAACGGAAGCAAACTCTCTTAATGAGATAAGCATGGTAATTAAAGAGAGTTCAAGCAACCAACTAAACAAAAGCTCTTTGAAAAGATAAGCATGAATACTAAGAGTAGAGCATGATAGTAGCTATTAAAAGACAAAGAACACACACAGCATAGATAGACATGAAAATTCTATGTTATGTTCTAGGTAGAAGTGGAGCGTGTTTCTCTCCCACATAAAGAATGCTGAGTTCCGACTCATTATGAAAAACTAAAAAGAAAACTAAAAGCAAGACGCTCCAAGCATAGCACATAACACATGAAGTGATAAAAATATAGTGGAACGAAAGACGAACTGATAATGTTGATGGAGAAGGGGATGCACGGGGGCATCCCCAAGCTTAGACGCTTGAGTCTCCTTGAATATTTCTTGGGGGTGCACGGGGGCATCCCCAAGCTTGAGCGCTTGACACTCCTGAATCTTTTTATCATCTTCCCTCGCACACTTGAAAACTCCCTTCATACATAACTCATCATAATCTAATTAGCGAGGTTAGTACCCTTAATAAAATAATTATACCTTGCTGGAAATAAAGATATTCTTGAAGTTCTACTGTTTCTCAAGATTGCCAAAAGGTTTTTGCAAAGAAAAAGCAAGCTCTTGATTTGCAAAGTGAAGGAAAGGCAAAACAGGACAGAATCTGTGAAAAACAGAACAGCAGGTAGTAATTGATCTGTTCGGGATACTTCTGCAACTCAACTCAAAAAACTCAGAACAGACGCACGAAAGAAAATTATATAGAGAACGCTTTCGAAAAAATTCAGACCAAAAAGATGATCTGGTGATTTTATACGAATTTTTCTATCCAAGGACAGAATCTGTTTCCTGGACAGCACCTCACAACTTTTGAACTTTCTAGCAATCAGAGGCTATACTTGGCACAAATATGAAAAGCAAAGATACAATGATGATGCTACAGAAGTAAACAACATCATGACACAACAAAAGCAAAAAAATTATTCATGTGGGCTGCCTCCCAAAAGCGCTTTCTTTTATGCCTTTAAGCTAGGCATAATGCATAGAGGAATCAATAACCATCATAATAATCGGAGTTATAAATTGCTTCAAATGGTTGCTCAACAAGTTCATTCTTGTTCCTTCTAGGAAAGGGGTACACACCTTTTGCCTTCCCGCGTAAGCGGATTTGTCCCTTACCTATATCAATGAAGCCTTTTACCGCTCGGAGAAAGTCCCTTCCAAGCACTATATTTCCTTGGTTTGGCTCCATGATGAAGAAATCAACCATTGCAATCCCTTTAAGGAATTTAACTGGCACATCTTTTATTCTTCCCTGGATTTCAGAAATATCTCCATTAGTATGTTCATGATAAGATGGTAATCTATCCATGTTAAATTTTAAAGAATCATGAACAATTTTTGGCATAGTAGAAACCATAGATCCAATATCACAATAAGCAAGGAAGTCTTGATTAGAGATGCTAATCCTAACAAGAGGCTCCCAGTCATTATCTATTTCCAAAATATCTCTCTTATTGGGTTTGGGTTTCTCTACCTTCATTAAGTCTAGAGCATCCATTCTCTTTTCAATAGTAGCAAGTCTGTCTATGACAGTATCAAAGTTATGATCATAAACAAAGTAACTAGATAGACCATGTATAATTTCAAGAGCTCTAGCTTCATCACATTCTAGGAAATCTCCCTTAGCTATAATGTCAAGGGAGTGTTTACACCATTTAAAAAGACCATGGTAAAAATTCCTGAGCACAATTTTTATAGGTATCCAAGGCATAATTCTCCTATGTGCATCAGAAATTCTGTCCCATGCCTTCTTCATATTTTCTCCATCCCTTTGATGGAAATCTAGAACTTCTGATTCCCTCAAAGCACCAAATCCTAACATGTTTGGCTAAACAGAAAGGACTACTAATAAAAAAAAGCAAATACTTTTTTTTGTGATTTTTGATAAAAGGTACTAAAGCAAAAACTGAAAGGTAAACTAACAAGACTAAAAAGCAAAGGTAAAAGATATCATGCAACTCCCATATCCTGAAGAGTGGAGTCCCCGGCAACGGCGCCAGAAAATACTCCTTGATGGGCCTCTAACCCCTCGTTGGTTACCCCAAGTGGAAGGTGAAAGATGAAGTGTTGTGGAAGTGTTTTCCCTTAGCAAAGATGCCAAGGATCGAATCCCCAGAGACTCCTAGGTTCAACAAGTAGGTGTCAACTGCTAACGGCGCGGATTAGCAATCAACGTGGACCTGCACACAGATACAAATAACTTTGCTCCCAACGAGTACAGAGAGGTTGTCAAACTCTCCGGCCTTGTAGTTCACAAAGGATTAAAAGCAAATGATAGTAGAGATAGATAGTGTTTGCAATAGTAAGTAATAACGAAAAGTAAATAGCGGATGTGATCAATGATGGTAATATGGACCGGAGTCTCATGATGTTCACTAGTGATGTCTCTCTCCCAAAAGACGATAAAACAACTATGTGAGGTAAACAAATTACAGCTGGGCAATTGACAGGAGCACGAACGCATACCAATGCTGACTACATTGCAAGAAAGGTTGAGGTTCAAAGCATGGGCGGTACACCAAAGTAAGTAGACCGAAATCCATCAATGCCTACTACTAATCATCCACCTTGAGATATCTATCCAGAACATCTCGCTGGTATTAAGTTGCGAGTCCCACCCATAGTGTAAACTCAATGCAACAGACAACTGCATTAAAAGAACTTTGCATAAAGTAAACAATCCTTGCACCCGCAGGCACAAGCACCGTTGTTTTCCCCCTTGTGGAAACAGCACATCCCCTAGACTCATGTTTCTGTCACTCAAGCTAGTCATCGAGGGGCATGAACCCACAATCGAGCATAACGTTCCCTCTTGGAGTCACTACGTATTACTTGGCCAAAGCAATAAATAACAACGCAGAACATGCAAGAATTACTTATGAACATAAATATAAAAGAGGTAGATCAAATATATTACTCAAGATCAATCTGAACATAATCTCATAATCCATCGGATCCCAGCAAACTCAACATAGCAACAGCATAAGGATTACATATGTGCCTCGATCATGTAGGGCAGCTCACGAGGACTAATTAGTGAAGCACAAGAACGGGAGGAGAACATCACATAGCTACTGGTCATGGACTCATGGTCCAAGGGAGACTACTCACGAGTCATCCGGGAGGCGTCCATGGTGGTGGAGAAGCTCCCGGTGGTGATCCTCCCCTCCGGCAGGGTGCCGGGAAGAGTTCTCCTGGTGCTCCCGATCTTGGAAGCGGCGGCGGCGGCGGAACAGAGATGGGATCGCGAAAAGAGTTCCTGTTCTGAGGGTTTCGGAGGACGCTTTAAATATATGCCAAAGGGGGGCATCGGGGAAGATTCGGGGGGCCCAGGCGCCCCCCCGGCGCGGCCCAGGGGGGGCGCGCCGCCAGGGCGCCTGGAGCCCTGGTGGCCCCCCCCCCAGCTGTCCTTCGGACGCACGGTAGTTTCCGAAACGCTGATTTTTTATATAATTTTTCTGGATTTTTCCAGGCAGTTCTCGTAACGTGAAAACCTGAAATACAAAAACAGCCGAAAACAGAAACTGGCACTGGGGTTTACTGGATTAGTAAGTTAGTCCAAATATGATCAAAAGTGTATGGAAGTGTATGAATATCGTAGCAATATCACCCAAAAGTGGCATGGAGCAAGCAGAAATTATAGATACGTTTTGGACGTATCAGTAGCGGGATGGTAGGACAAAAGATGTTGTGCAAGTTCTTATTGCAAGCACGTACAACTACCTACGGGATACATGCCTAATGTTTGATATTTGCCTAGATGATCATTACTTTTCCGTGTGCCATGCCCCAAGTTAGAATCATGATATATCTCATCCATGCAGCGCCCAACCATCCATCTCCCTAGCCTACAGTGTTTTAAATCCTGCTTGTCACTAGTCGCTACTTTTGCTATTTACTTTTTGCTGTTTACTTTTACTATCACTATCATCACTATCATATCACTGTTACCACTTATCCTTTGTTGCAAGTAAGTATATTTCAGGTGCGGTTGAATTGACAACTCAACTGTCAAAGCTTATAAATACTCTTTGGCTCCCCGTGTGTCGAATCAATAAATTGGGTTATTCTTACCCGCGAAGACTATCTCGATCCCTTACGGTTGAGGGTTATCAGCAGCTATGTACTCCGCTTCACATGTAGAATGCGCCACGACGCTTTGCTTGCAACTGCACTAGCTGACTGCCCCACCATTCAAAATATACACGTATCCGGTTTGTGACTTGGAGTCATCTAGCTCTGTGTCGAAGCTAGCATCGACGTAACCCTTTAGGACGAGCTCTTCGTCACCTCCATAAACGAGAAACATATCCTTAGTCCTTTTTAGGTACTTCAGGATGTTCTTGACCGCTGTCCAGTGTTCCATACCGGGATCACTTTGGTACCTCCCTAGCAAACTTATGGCAAGGTTCACATCAGGTCTGGTACACAGCATGGCATACATAATAGAACCTATGGCTGAGGCATAGGGGATGACACTCATCTTTTCTCTATCTTCTGCCGTGGTTGGGGATTGAGCCGTGCTCAATCTCATACCTTGCAATACAGGCAAGAACCCTTTCTTGGACTGATCCATATTGAACTTCTTCAATATCTTATCAAGGTATGTGCTTTGTGAAAGACCAATGAGGCGTCTCGATCTATCTCTATAGATTTTGATGCCTAATATGTAAGCAGCTTCTCCAAGGCCCTTCATTGGAAAACTCTTATTCATGTAGGCCTTTATGCTCTCCAAGAATTCTACATCATTTCCCATCAGAAATATATCATCCACATATAATATGAGAAATGCTACAGAGCTCCCACTAACTTTCTTGTAAATACAGGCTTCTCCCCAAGTCTGTATAAACCCAAACGCCTTGATCACATCATTAAAGCGAATATTCCAACTCCGAGATGCTTGCACCAGCCCATAGATTGAGCGCTGGAGCTTGCATACCTTGTTAGCATTCTCAGGATCGACAAAACCTTTCGGCTGCATCATATACAGATCTTCCTTGAGGAAGCCATTAAGGAATGCCGTTTTGACGTCCATTTGACATATCTCATCATCATAGTATGCGGCAATTGCTAACATGATTCGGACGGACTTCAGCATCGCTACGGGAGAGAAAGTCTCGTCGTAGTCAACCCCTTGAACTTGTCGATAACCTTTAGCGACAAGTCGAGCCTTATAGATGGTCACATTACCATCCGCGTCAGCCTTCTTCTTAAATATCCATTTATCTTCTATGGCGTGCCGATCATCGGGCAAGTCCACCAAAGTCCATACTTTGTTTTCATACATGGATCCTATCTCGAATTTCATGGCTTCAAGCCATTTGTTGGAATCCGGGCCCGCCATCGCTTCTTCATAGTTCGAAGGTTCACCGTTGTCTAACAACATGATTTCCATGACAGGGTTGCCGTACCACTCTGGTGGAGAACGTGTCCTTGTGGACCTTCGAAGTTCAGTAGTAACTTGATCTGAAGCTTCATGATCATCATCATTAACTTCCTCCCTAGTCGGTGCCGGCACCACAGGAACATCTTCCTGCGCTGCGGTACTTTCCGGTTCGGAAGGTGTGACTGTCACCTCATCAAGTTCCACTTTCCTCCCACTCACTTCTTTCGAGAGAAACTCTTTCTCTAGAAACGATCCATTCTTGGCAACGAAGACCTTGCCTTCGGATCTGAGGTAGAAGGTGTACCCAATAGTTTCCTTTGGGTATCCTATGAAGACGCATTTTTTCGATTTGGGTTCGAGCTTTTCAGGTTGAAGTTTCTTGACATAAGCATCGCAACCCCAAACTTTTAGAAACGACATCTTAGGTTTCTTGCCAAACCAAAGTTCATACGGTGTCGTCTCAACGGATTTAGACGGAGCCCTATTTAAAGTGAATGCAGCAGTCTCTAAAGCATAACCCCAACAAGATAGCGGTAAGTCGGTAAAAGACATCATAGATCGCACTATGTCCAACAGAGTACGATTACGACGTTCGGACACACCATTATGCTGAGGTGTTCCGGGCGGTGTCAATTGTGAAACAATTGAACAGTTCCTTAGGTGCGTGCCAAATTCGTGACTTAAGTATTCACCTCCATGATCCGATCGTAAGAACTTTACTTTTCTTTCACGTTGATTCTTGACCTCATTCTGTAATTCCTTGAACTTTTCAAAGGTCTCAGACTTGTGTTTCATCAAGTAGACATACCCATATCTACTCAAGTCATCTGTGAGGGTGAGAACATAACGCTAGCCTCCGCGAGCTTCAACACTCATTGGACCGCACATATCTGTATGTATGATTTCCAATAAGTTGGTTGCTCGCTCCATTGTTCCGGAGACCGGAGTCTTGGTCATCTTGCCCAAAAGGCATGGTTCGCACGTGTCAAATGATTCATAATCAAGAGACTCTAAAAGTCCATCTGCATGGAGCTTCTTCATACGTTTGACACCAATATGACCAACTCAGCAATGCCACAAGTATGTGGGACTATCATTATCAACTTTACATCTTTTGGCATTCACACTATGAATATGTGTAGCATCACATTCGAGATTCATCAAGAATAAACCATTGACCAGCGGGGCATGACCATAAAACATACCTCTCATATAAATAGTGTTGGGGAACGTAGCATAATTCAAAAAATTTCCTACGCTTCACCAAGATCAATCTAAGGAGTCACCTAGCAATGAGCATAATGGAGTGCATCTACATACCCTTTGTAGATCGCGTGCGGAAGCGTTCGAAGGAACGTGGATGAAGTAGCCGTACTCTTCGCGTTCCTCGTCACCGATGATCCCAGCGCTGAACGGACGGCACCTCCGCGTTCAACACACGTACGGTACAGCAACGTCACCTCCTTCTTGATCCAGCAAAGGGGGAGGAGAGGTCGTCTGAGATCCAGCAGCACGACGGCGTGGTGATGGATGCAGCAGAAAATCCTGCAGGGCTTCGCCGGCGCCCTACGGAGGAGTAGGAAGTGTGACGGGAGGGGGGAGAGGCGCCAGAGGCTTGGGGTGCGGCTGCCCTCTCCCCCCCACTATATATAGGGGCCAGGGGGGGCTCCGGCCCTGGGAGATCTGATCTCCAGGGGGGCGGCGGCCAAGGGGGGAAATTTGCCCCCCAAGGCATAGGGGGCGCCCCCTCCCCCTAGGGTTCCAACCCTAGGCGCATGGAGGGGGGCCCATATGGGTGCGCCAGCCCACCAGGGGCTGGCCCCATCCCCTTGCGTCCTAGGGGCCCCACCGGGATGGGTGGCCCCACCCGGTGGACCCCCGGGACCCCTTCGGTGGTCCCGGGACACTCCCGGTGACCCCCGGAGTTCACCCGATGGCCGAAACTGGAGTTCCTATATATCATTCTTTACCTCCGGACCATTCCGGAACTCCTCATGACGTCCGGGATCTCATCCGGGACTCCGAACAACATTCGGGTTTCCAGGTGCATGTATCTCTACAACCCTAGCGTCACCGAACCTTAAGTGTGTAGACCCTACGGGTTCGGGAGACACGTGATACGTCCAAAACGTATCTATAATTTCTGCTTGCTCCATGCCACTTTTGGGTGATATTGCTATGATATTCATACACTTCCATACAATTTTGATCATATTTGGACTAACTTACTAATCCAGTGCACCCCAGTGCCAGTTTCTGTTTTTGGCTGTTTTTGTATTTCAGGTTTTCACGTTTCGAGAACTGCCCAGAAAAATCCAGAAAAATTATATAAAAAATCAGCGAACCAGAAACAACACTGCGTCCAAAGGGCAGCCTGGGGGGGGGGGGCACAGGGGCTCCAGGCGCCCTGTGGGCGCCCCCCCTGGGCCGCGCCGGGGGGGCGCCTGGCCCCCCCGAGGCTCCCCCGGTGCCCTACTTTGGCATATATTTAAAGGGTTCCCCGAAACCCTCAGAACAGGACTTCTTTTCGCGATCCCATCTCTGTTCTGCCGCCGCCGCCGCTTCCAAGATCGGGAGCACCAGGAGAACTCTTCCCGGCACCCTGCCGGAGGGGAGGATCACCGCCGGGAGCTTCTCCACCACCATGGACGCCTCCCGGATGACTCGTGAGTAGTCTCCCTTGGACCATGAGTCCATGACCAGTAGCTATGTGATGTTCTCCTCCCGTTCTTGTGCTTCACTAATTAGTCCTCGTGAGCTGCCCTACATGATCGAGGCACCTATGTAATCCTTATGCTGTTGCTATGTTGAGTTTGCTGGGATCCGATGGATTATGAGATTATGTTCAGATTGATCTTGAGTAATATATTTGATTCACCTCTTTTATATTTTAGTTCATAAGTAATTCTTGCATGTTCTCCGTTGTTATTTATTGCTTTGGCCAAGTAATAGGTAGTGACTCCAAGAGGGAACGTTATGCTCGATTGTGGGTTCATGCCCCTCGATGACTAGCTTGAGTGACAGAAACATGAGTCTAGGGGATGTGCTGTTGCCACAAGGGGGAAAACAACGGTGCTTGTGCCTGCGGGTGCAAGGATTGTTTACTTTACGCAAAGTTCTTTTAATGCAGTTGTCTGTTGCATTGAGTTTACACTATGGGTGGGACTCGCAACTTAATACCAGTGAGATGTTCTGGATCGATATCTCAAGGTGGATGATTAGTAGTAGATGCAGATGGATTTCGGTCTACTTACTTTGGCGTACCGCCCATTCTTTGAACCTCAACCTTTCTTGCAATGTAGTCAGCATTGGTTTGCGTTCGTGGTCCTGTCAATTGCCCAGCTGTAATTTGTTTACCTCACATAGCTGTTTTATCGTCTTTTGGGAGAGAGACATCACTAGTGAACATCATGAGACTCCGGTCCATATTACCATCATTGATCACATACACTAGTTACTTTCCGCTATTTTATTTACTATTGCAAAAACTATCTATCACTACTATCATATTGCTTTTAACCCTTTGTGAACTACAAGGCCGGAGAGATTGACAACCTCTCTGTACTTGTTGGGAGCAAAGTTATTTGTATCTGTGTGCAGGTCCACGTTTATTGCTAATTGCGCCGTTAGCAGTGGACACCTACCTGTTGAACCTAGGAGTCTCTGGGGATTCGATCCTTGGCATCTTTGCTAGGGGAAAACACTTCTACTTACTGCATCTTACACCTTCCACTTGGGGTAACCAACGAGGGGTTCGAGGCCCATCAAGGAGTATTTTCTGGCGCCGTTGCCGGGGACTCCACTCTTCAGGATAGGGGAGTTGCATGCTATCTTTTACCTTTGCTTTTTAGTCTTGTTAGTTTACCTTTCATATTTGCTTTAGTTCCTTTTTATCGAAAATCACAAAAATAGTTATCTTGCTTGCTTGCTACTATGGGTTCCACCGAGAACACCAAGTTGTGCGACTTCACTAGTCACAACAACGATGACTTTATCAGCACACCTATCACTACACCTGCCACTTCAGCACCTTCATATGAAATTAAACCTGCTTTACTGAACTTAGTCATGAGAGAACAATTCTCCGGTGCTGGAGATGATGCTGCTTTACACTTGAACAACTTTGTAGAACTTTGTGATATGCAAAAGTACCAAGAAATAGATGGTAATATTGTTAAGTTTAAGCTTTTTCCTTGCTCTTTGAGAGGAGGAGCTAAAATTTGTTTCAGTCTTTGCCTAGAAATAGCATAGATTCATGGGACAAGTGCAAAGATGCTTTTATCGGAAAATACTATCCACCTGCTAAAATTATCCAACTTAGAAGTAACATCATGAATTTTAAACAATTGGATAATGAACACGTTGCCCAAGCTTGGGAACGTATGAAGTCTCTTATCAAGAACTGCCCTACTCACGGTTTGACTACTTGGATGGTTATCCAAACTTTTTATGCAGGCTTGAACTTTACCTCGCGGAACTTGTTAGATTCGGCCGCGGGAGGAACTTTTATGTCAACTACACTTGGTGCTGCCACTAAGCTTCTCGATGAGATGATGACCAATTATTCCCAATGGCACACCGAACGCGCTCCAACAGGTAGGAAGGTAAACTCTGTCGAGGAGATTTCCTCCCTTAATGAAAAAGTTGACTTGATCATGTCTCTACTTTCGAAGCAATCTACTGTTGATCCTCGTGATGTTCCTTTAAATTCTTTGATTGCTCAAGAACAAGTAGATGTGAACTTTATCTCTAGAAACAATTTTAACAACAATGCTTATAGGAGTAACTTTGGTAACAATCCTAGACCGTTCCCCTCTAACTCTTATGGGAACAACAATGCTTATCCTAGTACCAAGAACTCCAACACTGAACTAGAGAGCATGCTTAGAGATTTCATCACTACCCAAAAAGCCTTTAATAAGAATGTAGAAGAGAAACTACATAAACTAGATGATCTTTCTTTTAAGGTAGACCACTTAGCCAATGAGGTAAAGTTGCTAAAAATTGAAACTTCTCCTCTTAAGGAGAGGGAAGTCATCCCTATTAATGCTACTCAAGTGCAAATTAATGAAAATATTAGGATGTTGGCTAAGCTTAAAGAAAGATGGGCTAGAGAAAGGGAGGAAGAGGAAAGAATTAAGAGCCTTCCTACCCACCACACTGTTGCTACTATCCAAGTTATTGAGGATGTTCACACTCTTAGCACCCAATGTACTCCTGGTCCCAATGGACCTATTAATGGTGATGCTATAGAAACTACCAAACAGGTGAGCCTTAAGGACACCACTACCACTTTACTTGATGCTCGTGACCTTGATTTTGATAATTGCACTCTTACAGAAGTTATTGATTTCCTTCACAAGATGTCTAGAGATCCCCGCACTAGCACGCTTAACCTTGCCTTCACAGAGCATATCACTAATGCTCTCATCAAATCTAGGGAGGAGAAACTTAGAGTAGAAGCCTCCATACCTAAAAAGCTAGAAGATGGTTGGGATCCTATGATAAAAATTAATTTGAATGACTTCTCTTGTTATGCATTATGTGATGTTGGTGCTAGTACCTCTGTTATGCCCAAAAGGATATATGATATGCTTAAATTGAAACCTTATGATTCCTGTTCTTTTGGTGTTCGTCTCGTTGATTCTTCCATAAAGAAACCTTTGGGGAGGATCGACGATGTTCTTATTGTTGTCAATGATAATTATGTGCCCGTTGATTTCACTATTATGGATATTGAATGTGATCCTTCATGTCCAATTATTTTGGGACGTCCCTTTTTGCGCACCGTTGGTGCTGTCATTGACATGAAAGAGGGTAATATAAAATTTCAGTTTCCTCTCAAGAAAGGGATGGAACACTTCCCTCGTAAGAAGGTCAAGTTACCTTTTGAGTCCGTTGTACGGGCTAGCTATTCTTTTACGTTTGATAAAACTTGATTTATGCATTATGCCTAGCTTAAGGGCATAAAAGAAAGCGCTTTTGGGAGGCAGCCCACATGAATAAAATTTTTGCTTTTGTTGTGTCTTGATGTTGTTTACTGCTGTAGCATCATCATTGTATCTTTGCTTTTCATATTTGTGCCAAGTATAGCCTCTGATTGCTAGAAAGTTCAAAAGTTGTGAGGTGCTGTCCAGGAAACAGATTCTGTCCTTGGATAGAAAAATTCGTATAAAATAACCAGATCATCTTTTTGGTCTGAATTTTTTCGACAGCGTTCTCTATATAATTGTCTTTCGTGCGTCAGTTCTGAGTTTTTTGATTTGAGTTGCAGAAGTATCCTGAACAGGTCAATTACTGCCTGCTGTTCTGTTTTTCACAGATTCTGTCCTGTTTTGCCTTACCTTCACTTTGCAAATTGAGAACTTGCTTTTTCTTTGCAAAAACCTTTTGGCAATCTTGAGAAACAGTAGAACTTCAAGTTTATCCTTATTTCCAGCAAGGTATAATTATTTTATTAAGGGTACTAACCTCGCTAATCAGATTATGATGAGTTATGTATGAAGGGAGTTTTCAAGTGTGCGAGGGAAGATGATAAAAAGATTCAGGAGTGTCAAGCGCTCAAGCTTGGGGATGCCCCCGTGCACCCCCAAGAAATATTCAAGGAGACTCAAGCGTCTAAGCTTGGGGATGCCCCCGTGCATCCCCTTCTCCATCAACATTATCAGTTCGTCTTTCGTTCCGCTATATTTTTATCACTTCATGTGTTATGTGCTATGCTTGGAGCGTCTTGCTTTTAGTTTTCTTTTTAGTTTTTCATAACGAGTCGAAACCCAGCATTCCTTTATGTGGGAGAGAAACACGCTCCACCTCTACCTAGAACATTACATATAATTTTCATGTCTATCTATGCTGTGTGTGTTCTTTGTCTTTTAAATAGCTACTATCGTACTTTGCTCTTAGTATTCATGCTTATCTCTTCAAGAGCTTTTATTTAGTTGGTTGCTTGAACTCTCTTTAATTACCATGCTCACCTTATTAAGAGAGTTTGCTTCCGTTGCATGGGTTAATGTGTCTATGATAAAGATGCTACTTTCATGATGGTGCTTAGTAGTTCAGGTTTTCTTTTGGTTAATCTCAAATAGCTGGGGGGTTCCCAATGTATTATTGGAGTACCAACTTGGTTTGTTTGCCTATGATGTGGTATGGTTTAGTAATATCTTCCTTCGAGAATTTATTTTGATTGACTTGGCGTATGCTCACGCATATTCAAGACTGTAAAGAAAGTCTGTCAAGCCTTGATGATCTTTTGTTTCTGAGTAGCGATATAACTACCATGCCTGATTCAATATTGCTTTGTCGCTCTGCATGATTATGACCGTCATTGCTCTCTTAGTTGGTCGCTCCCAGTCTTTTGCTAACCTCCATCTGCATTAAGCAAATTAACCATGCAATACATAGCTCATGGGAAAGTAGCCTAAAAACTATTGTGGTAAATAATATGTTGCCTATGTATCTTACTTCTTATGAGTTGCTTGCTGAGCAGTAACCATGTTTCTGGGGATGCCATCAACTATCACACTTTTGTTGAATATCATGTGAGTTGCTATGCATGTCCGTCTTGTCTGAAGTAAGGGTGATTTACCGTGGGTTGAATTAATATGCATATTGATAGAGAAGAACATTGGGCCGCCAACCAAAGCCATGCATCATGGTGGAAGTTTTAGCTTGGACCTTAATCCTCAATCTCTCATGAGAATATGCTTATGCATTAAAGAGGAGTCCATCATCTATTTTCTATGTTGTCCCGGTATGGATGTCCTCAAGTTGAGATCTATCAAAAACGAGAAATCAAATGTGATCTATCTCCTTGGACCTTTGTACAGGTGGCATAGAGATACCCCTTTGTGACACTTGGTTAAAACATATGCAACGCAATGATAACCCATGGGGATCCGAGCTAATTAGGACAAGGAGCGATCACTATTAGTATTCGATGCATGAGGCTTGCAACTTATAGGATGTTTTATGCATGACACATATGAAGTACTACTACCGTTGACACAATTGCTTCCATGTTTCAAAATAAAAAGCTCTAGCACTTCAAGCACCAACTACTGAGAGCATGATTGTCATTCTGAGTGTAATGTGCATTGTCCCAAAGTAGCATTGTCTTTTGCATGATTGTGATATCGTTTATTCTGAAATGATTGTATCTAGTCATCACTTAAACCTTGAAGGTGCCCCTGCATTTATGTTTTGCATCACTAAAGGGGGCAAGCTAAATATCACTTTATCATATTTGCACATCATGTTCATTGCAAATCTTTTTGATGTTTCAGTTTCATGTTGTAAAACTTTCAGTCATTTGTGATTTTCTCTTGAGGCAACTTAATTACTATAGAATCATTGTCTCAGTAAGCTTTTGTCATATGACTATGAGAAAGTCCTATATGGTTAATAGCATGTCACCACAGAAATTATTCTTGTTATCATTTACCTACTCGAGGACGAGCAGGAATTAAGCTTGGGGATGTTGATACGTCCAAAACGTATCTATAATTTCTGCTTGCTCCATGCCACTTTTGGGTGATATTGCTATGATATTCATACACTTCCATACACTTTTGATCATATTTGGACTAACTTACTAATCCAGTGCACCCCAGTGCCAGTTTCTGTTTTCGGTTGTTTTTGTATTTCAGGTTTTCACGTTTCGAGAACTGCCCAGAAAAATCCAGAAAAATTATATAAAAAATCAGCGAACCAGAAACAACACTGCGTCCAAAGGGCAGCCTGGGGGGGGCCACAGGGGCTCCAGGCGCCCTGTGGGCGCGCCCCCCTGGGCCGCGCCGGGGGGGCGCCTGGGCCCCCCGAGGCTCCCCCGGTGCCCTACTTTGGCATATATTTAAAGGGTTCCACGAAACCCTCAGAACATGACTTCTTTTCGCGATCCCATCTCTGTTCCGCCGCCGCCGCCGCTTCCAAGATCGGGAGCACCAGGAGAACTCTTCCCGGCACCGTGCCGGAGGGGAGGATCACCGCCGGGAGCTTCTCCACCACCATGGACGCCTCCCGGATGACTCGTGAGTAGTCTCCCTTGGACCATGAGTCCATGACCAGTAGCTATGTGATGTTCTCCTCCCGTTCTTGTGCTTCACTAATTAGTCCTCGTGAGCTGCCCTACATGATCGAGGCACCTATGTAATCCTTATGCTGTTGCTATGTTGAGTTTGCTGGGATCCGATGGATTATGAGATTATGTTCAGATTGATCTTGAGTAATATATTTGATTCACCTCTTTTATATTTTAGTTCATAAGTAATTATTGCATGTTCTCCGTTGTTATTTATTGCTTTGGCCGAGTATAGTGACTCCAAGAGGGAACGTTATGCTCGATTGTGGGTTCATGCCCCTCGATGACTAGCTTGAGTGACAGAAACATGAGTCTAGGGGATGTGCTGTTGCCACAAGGGGGAAAACAACGGTGCTTGTGCCCGCGGGTGCAAGGATTGTTTACTTTACGCAAAGTTCTTTTAATGCAGTTGTCTGTTGCATTGAGTTTACACTATGGGTGGGACTCGCAACTTAATACCAGCGAGATGTTCTGGATAGATATCTCAAGGTGGATGATTAGTAGTAGATGCAGATGGATTTCGGTCTACTTACTTTGGCGTACCGCCCATGCTTTGAACCTCAACCTTTCTTGCAATGTAGTCAGCATTGGTTTGCGTTCGTGGTCCTGTCAATTGCCCAGCTGTAATTTGTTTACCTCACATAGCTGTTTTATCGTCTTTTGGGAGAGAGACATCACTAGTGAACATCATGAGACTCCGGTCCATATTACCATCATTGATCACATACACTATTTACTTTCCGCTATTTTATTTACTATTGCAAAAACTATCTATCACTACTATCATATTGCTTTAACCCTTTGTGAACTACAAGGCCGAAGAGATTGACAACCTCTCTGTACTCGTTGGGAGCAAAGTTATTTGTATCTGTGTGCAGGTCCACGTTGATTGCTAATTGCGCCGTTAGCAGTTGACACCTACCTGTTGAACCTAGGAGTCTCTGGGGATTCGATCCTTGGCATCTTTGCTAGGGGAAATCACTTCTACTTACCGCATCTTACACCTTCCACTTGGGGTAACCAACGAGGGGTTCGAGGCCCATCAACACGCAGACATGACCGAGACGACTCTCCGGTCAATAACCAACAGCGGGATCTGGATACCCATGTTGGTTCCCACGTGTTCCTCGATGATCTTCATCGGATGAACCACTGTGTCGAGGATTCACTCAATCCCGTATGTTATTCCCTTTGTCCATCGGTACGGTACTTGCCCGAGATTCGATCGTCGGTATACCTGATACCTTGTTCAATCTCGTCATGGCAAGTCTCTTTACTCGTTCCGTAATCAATCATCCCGTGACTAACTCCTTAGTCACTTTGAGCTCATTATGATGATGTCTTACCGAGTGGGCCCAGAGGTACCTCTCCGTCATACGGACTGACAATATCCCAGTCTCGGTTCGTACCAACTCAACAGACACTTTCGGAGATACCCGTTGCGTACCTTTATAGCCACCCAATTACGTTGTGATGTTTGGCACACCCAAAGTATTCCTACGGCATCCGGGAGTTGCACAACCTCATGGTCTAAGGAATAAATACTTGACACCGAAAAAGCTTATGCATTACGAACTATACGATCTCGTGCTAGGCTCAGGATTGGGTCTTGTCCATCACATCATTCTCCTAATGATGTGATCCCGTTATCACTGACATCCTATGTCCATGGTCAGGAAACCGTGACCATCTGTTGATCAACGAGCTAGTAACTAGAGGCTTGCCAGGGACTCATTGTGGTCTATGTATTCACACATGTATCGCTGTTTCCGTACAATACAATTCAAGCATGAATAACAGACAGTTATCATGGACAAGGAAATATAATAATAATACTTTTATTATTGCCTCTAGGGCATATTTCCAACAGTCTCCCACTTGCACTAGAGTCAATAATCTAGTTACATTGTGATGAATCGAACACCCATAGAGTTCTGGTGTTGATCATGTTTTGCCCGTGGAAGAGGTTTAGTCAACGGGTCTGCGACATTCAGATCCGTATGCACTTTACAAATATCTATGTCTCCATCTTGAACATAATTCCGGATGGAGTTGAAACGGCGCTTGATGTGCTTGGTCTTCTTGTGAAACCTGGGCTCCTTGGTAATGGCAATAGCTCTAGTGTTGTCACAGAAGAGAGTCATCGGGCTTGACGCGCTTGGAATGACTCCTAGGTCGGTGATGAACTCCTTCATCCAGACTCCTTCTTGTGCTGCTTCGCAAGCAGCTATGTACTCTGCTTCACATGTAGAATGCGCCACGACGCTCTGCTTGCAACTGCACCAGCTGTCTGCTCCACCATTCAAAATATACACGTATCCGGTTTGTGACTTCGAGTCATCCAGATCTGTGTCGAAGCTAGCATCGACGTAACCCTTTACGACGAGCTCTTCGTCACCTCCATAGACGAGAAACATATCCTTAGTCCTCTTCAGGTACTTTAGGATGTTCTTGACCGCTGTCCAGTGTTCCATACCGGGATCACTTTGGTACCTCCCTACCAAACTTATGGCAAGGTTCACATCAGGTCTGGTACACAGCATGGCATACATGATAGAACCTATGGCCGAGGCATAGGGAATGACACTCATCTTTTCTCTATCTTCTACCGTGGTCGGGGACTGAGCCTTGCTCAATCTCATACCTTGCAAAACAGGCAAGAACCCCTTCTTGGACTGATCCATATTGAACTTCTTCAATATCTTGTCAAGGTATGTACTTTGTGAAAGACCGATGAGGCGTCTTGATCTATCTCTATAGATTTTGATGCCTAATATGTAAGCTGCTTCTCCAAGGTCCTTCATTGAAAAACACTTGTTCAAGTAGGCCTTTACATTTTCCAAGAATTCTATATCATTTCCCATCAGCAATATGTCATCCACATATAATATGAGAAATGCTACAGAACTCCCACTCACTTTCTTGTAGATACAGGCTTCTCCATAAGTCTGTATAAAGCCAAACGCTTTGATCACATCATTAAAGTGAATATTCCAACTCTGAGATGCTTGCACCAGCCCGTAAATCGAGTGCTGGAGCTTGCACACCTTGTTAGCATTCTCTGGATCGACAAAACCTTCCGGCTGCATCATATACAACTCTTCCTTGAGGAAGCCATTAAGGAATGCCGTTTTGACGTCCATTTGCCATATCTCATAATCATAGAATGCGGCAATAGCTAACATGATTCTGACTGACTTCAGCATCGCTACGGGAGAGAAAGTCTCGTCGTAGTCAATCCCTTGAACTTGTCGATAACCCTTAGCGACAAGCCGAGCCTTATAGATGGTCACATTACCATCCGCGTCTGTCTTCTTCTTAAATATCCATTTATTTTCTATGGCGTGCCTATCAACAGGCAAGTCCACCAAAGTCCATACTTTGTTTTCATACATGGATTCTATCTCGGATTTCATGGCTCCAAGCCATTTATTGGAATCCGGGCCCGCCATCGCTTCTTCATAGTTCAAAGGTTCACCGTTGTCTAACAACATAATTTCCATGACAGGGTTGCCATACCACTCTGGTGCGGAACGTGCCCTTGTGGACCTTCGAAGTTCAGTAGTAACTTGATATGTTTCTTCATGATCATCATCATTAACATCTTCCCTTGTCGGTGCAGGCACCTCAGGAACAATTTCCTGTGCTGCGCTACTTTCCGGTTCTGGAGGGGTGACTGTCACCTCATCAAGTTCTACTTTCCACCCACTCACTTCTTTCGAGAGAAACTCTTTCTCCATAAAGGATCCATTCTTGGCAACAAAGACTTTGCCTTCGAATCTGTGATAGAAGGTGTACCCAATCGTTTCCTTTGGGTATCCTATGAAGACGCATTTTTCTGATTTGGGTTCGAGCTTCTCAGATTGAAGTTTCTTGACATAAGCATCGCAACCCCAAACTTTTAGAAACGACAGCTTCGGTTTCTTGCCAAACCAAAGTTCATATGGTGTCGTCTCAACAGATTTCGACGAAGCCCTATTTAAAGTGAATGCGCCCGTCTCTAAAGCATAACCCCAAAAAGATAGCGGTAAATAGGTGAGGGACATCATAGATCGCACCATATCCAACAGAGTACGATTTCGACGTTCGGACACACCATTACACTGAGGTGTTCCGGGCGGTGTCAATTGTGAAACAATTCCATAGTTTCTAAGGTGCGTGCCAAATTCATGACTCAAATATTCACCCCCACGATCCGATCGCAAGAACTTTATTTTTCTGTCACGTTGATTCTCAACCTCATTCTGAAATTCCTTGAACTTTTCAAAGGTCTCAGACTTGTGCTTCATCAAGTAGATATACCCATATCTACTCAAGTCATCTATGAGGGTGAGAACACAACGATAGCCTCCGCGAGCCTCAACACTCATTGGACCGCACACATCGGTATGTATGATTTCCAATAAGTTGGTTGCTCCCTCCATTGTTCCGGAGAACGGAGTCTTGGTCATCTTGCCCAAGAGGCATGGTTCGCACGTGTCAAATGATTCATAATCAAGAGACTCCAGAAGTCCATCAGCATGAAGCTTCTTCATACGTTTGACACCAATATGACCAAGGCGGCAATGCCACAAGTATGTGGGACTATCATTGTCAACTTTACATCTTTTGGCATTCACACTATGAATATGTGTATCATCACGATCGAGATTCATCAAAAATAAACCATTGACCAGCGAGGCATGACCATAAAACATATCTCTCAAATAAATAGAACAACCATTATTCTCAGATTTAAATGAGTAGCCATCTCGCATAAGACGAGAACCAGATACAATGTTCATGCTCAAAGCTGGTACTAAATAACAATTATTAAGGTTTAAAACTAATACCGAGGGTAGATGTAGAGGCAGCGTGCCGACGGCGATCACATCGACCTTGGAACCATTCCCGACGCGCATCGTCACCTCGTCCTTCGCCAGTCTCCGCTTATTCCTCAACTCCTACTTAGAGTTACAAATATGAGCAACTGCACCGGTATCGAATACCCAGGAGCTACTACGAGCGCTGGTAAGGTACACATCAATAACATGTATATCACATATACCTTTGACGTTGCCGGCCTTCTTGTCCACTAAGTATTTGGGGCAGTTCCGCTTCCAGTGACCCGTTCCCTTGCAATAAAAACACTCTGTTTCAGGCTTGGGTCCATACTTTGGCTTCTTCCCGGCAACTGGCTTACCGGGCGCGACAACTCCTTCGCCGTCCTTCTTGAAGTTCTTCTTACCCTTGCCTTTCTTGAACTTAGTGGTTTTATTGACCACCAACACTTGATGTTCTTTCCTGATATCCACCTCCGCTGATTTCAGCATTGAACACACCTCGGGAATGGACTTTTCCATCACCTGCATATTGAAGTTCAACACGAAGCTCTTGTAGCTTGGTGGGAGCGACTAGAGGATTCTGTCAACGACCGCTTCGTCTGGGAGATTCATTCCCAACTGAGACAAGCGGTTGTGCAATCCAGAAATCTTGAGTATGTGCTCACTGACAGAACTGTTTTCCTCCATCTTACAGCTGTAGAATGCGTCGGAGACGTCATATCTCTCAACTCGGGCATGAGCTTGGAAAACCATTTTCAGCTCTTGGAACATCTCATATGCCCCGTGGTGCTCAAAACGCTTTTGGAGCCCCAATTCTAAGCTGTAAAGCATGCCGCACTGAACCAGGGAGTAATCATCACAACGCGACTGCCAAGCGTTCATAACATCTTGGTTTGCCGGGGCGGGAGCGTCACCTAGCGGTGCTTCTAGGACATAAGTTTTCTTGGCAGCTATGAGGATGATCCTCAGGTTACGGACCCAGTCCGTGTAGTTGCTACCATCGTCTTTCAGCTTGGATTTCTCTAGGAACGCGTTGAAGTTGAGGGTGACATGAGCGTGGGCCATTTGATCTACAAGACATATTGTAAAGAATTTAGACTAAGTTCATGATAATTAAGTTCATCTAATCAAATTTTAATGAACTCCCACTCAGATTGACATCTCTCTAGTCATCTAAGTGATACATGACCCGAATCAACTAGCCCATGTCCGATCATCACGTGAGACGGACTAGTCATCAACGGTGAACATCTTCATGTTGATCGTATCTTCTATACGACTCATGTTCGACCTTTCGGTCTTCCGTGTTCCGAGGCCATGTCTGTACATGCTAGGCTCGTCAAGTGAACCCTAAGTGTATTGCGTGTGTAAATCTGGCTTACACCCGTTGTATGTGAACGTTAGAGCCTATCACACCCGATCATCATGTGGTGCTTCGGAACAACGATCCTTAGCAACGGTGCACAGTTAGGGGAAACACAATTCTTGAAATTTTAGTGAGAGATCATCTTATTTACTACCGTCGTTCTAAGTAAACAAGATGCAGAAACATGATAAACATCACATGCAATTAAATAAAGTGACATGATATGGCCAATATCATCTTGCTCCTTCGATCTCCATCTTCGGGGCACCATGATCATCTTTGTCACCGGCTCGACACCATGATCTCCATCATCATGATCTCCATCATCATGATCTCCATCATTGTGTCTTCATGAAGTCATCACGCCAACTATTACTTCTACTACTATGGCTAACGTTTAGCAATAAAGTAAAGTAATTACATGGCGTTATTCAGTGACACGCAGGTCATACAATAATTAAGACAACTCCTATGGCTCCTGCCGGTTGTCATTATCATCGACATGCAAGTCGTGATTCCCTATTACAAGAACATGATCAATCTCATACATCACATATATCATTCATCACATCTTCTTGGCCATACCACATCACATAGCACATGCTGCAAGAACAAGTTAGACGACCTCTAATTGTTGTTGCAAGTTTTTACGTGGCTTCTAAAGGTTTTCTAGCAAGAACGTTTCTTACCTACGCAAAAACCACAACGTGATTTGTCAATTTCTATTTACCCTTCATAAGGACCCTGTTCATCGAATCCGATCCGACTAAAGTGGGAGAGACACACACCCGCCAGCCACCTTATGCAACTAGTGCATGTCTATCGGTGGAACCAGTCTCACGTAAGCGTATGTGTAAGGTCGGTCCGGGCCGCTTCATCCCACGATGCCGCCGAATCAACATTGGACTAGTAACGGTAAGAAAATTGAGCAAACTCAACGCCCACAACTTGTTTGTGTTCTACTCGTGCAAGATGCTACGCAAAAGACCTAGCTCAGATGCCACTGTCGGGGAACGTAGCAGAATTCAAAAAATTTCCTACGCTTCACCAAGATCAATCTAAGGAGTCATCTAGCAACGGGCATAATGGAGTGCATCTACATACCCTTTGTAGATCGCGTGTGGAAGCGTTCGAAGGAACATGGATGAAGTAGTCGTACTCTTCGCGTTCCTCGTCACCAATGATCCCAGCGCCGAACGGACGGCACCTCCGCGTTCAACACACGTACGGTATAGCAATGTCACCTCCTTCTTGATCCAGCAAAGGGGGAGGAGAGGTCGTTGGAGATCCAGCAGCACGACGGCGTGGTGATGGATGCAGCAGGAAATCCTGCAGGGCTTCGCCGGCGCCCTACGGAGGAGTAGGAACTGTGATGGGAGGGGGGAGAGGCGCCAGAGGCTTGGGGTGCGGCTGCTGTAGCGACCCGACCCAAATGGATCGAAGTCTCTGTGCTTAAGTGTCATCCCTGGATCGGTATGCTGACACACACAGTACTCGATGAATTATAACAGAGTTCAATCACACACTTTATTACATCGAGGTCCTCAAAAGAGTATTTATTACAATAATATGGCCAAAGGCCATCTAGATAAAAGTAACTGCGGAAGCATCGAAGGTAAATGAGTCCATCCAACTCCACGGCAAACTGAGTGCAGAACAACGACCTATCGCACCTTTACTCCTCGTCGGAAAACTCTGCAACATGAGACGTTGCAGCCGTGTAGGTCAGCACATGGAATATGCTGGCAATGTCACACCATAGAAATAATAATAAAGAAAAAAGACTATCTCTATATGCAAATTTAGCTGGTGGAGGCTCTAAGTTTAATGTTTGCATAAAGCCAATTTTACCCTACAACAAAGGAATAAATTTTTATTTACTAGAAAATTAAAATGCCATTATTGAGAAGGTTCCTCCAACTCAATCCCAAAAATTCCCAAGTCATTAGTAACCCAATAATTTTATTTAGAAGAGTGATGAGATCAACCAATAATTCATTTCTAGATACTCAAGTTGTCCATAACCGGGGACACGGCTAATCATGATTAGTTTTTACACTCTGCAGAGGTTTGCGCACTTTTCCCCACAAGACTCGACCACCTCCATGATCGGAAGATCGAGACATAGTCTTTCTGAAGTATTTCCTCCAAACCCTGGGTAGACCGGTACACCTACTTTCCCCTACATCAGCTAGTCTACCACGGAAAGAGGTCACACAACTTACTCAACTATGCCAGAGCCCATAATGGCTTGTGGCTGCACACGGAAGTTTCTAGGCATGAAATATCTTATGATCCCTTTGAGCCTGGGTGGCGGACCTAGGGTAATCACACGGGTACTCCGGGATTCCCCTTGGGCAAGAACTGGTTTCTCCAGGTGCCCCAAACAATCCACCCAGATGTGTATTGAAGTTGCCACCTTATGTTGTCCCAAAATTATTATCTCTCGCAACTTGCATGTATCACACATACCAATCCCCGTCTACGAGCATGGCTAAGCAATATATGATATAACGAATATTCCCGGGGTGATAAAAGGTCATAGGTTCCTACCAAATGAACTACATAGCATAACCACATGTTCCCAATCCTACTCATGCAATCTTTGAGGGTGAAACTAATGCATAGTAAAAACTGGGTATTTAAACTTATGATCAAAGTGTGAACTTGCCTTGCTGACGTTCGTTGAACTCTAAAGATTCGTAGTAGCAAGCTTCGCACTCCGGATGATCTAGCGTAAGCAAGCAATAACATACATAAGCATACAAGCAAAGAATCAAAAAGAAAACGAATAAAAAGACTTCGAAAAACTCCAAAAAGACAAAAATAAAGTTTCTGTACAGAATATATTTTTCACAGCAACAAAAATAAATGGTTTTGGTTTTAACAGAAGGTACATGTCACAAGCTTCGATTTGCAAAAAGAATCACCCAAAACGGAGTTACGAAACTCAAGTTATGGCCTAACGAAGTTTGAATTCAGATCTGCTTGAATTCAAATTTAAAAAAAATTCAAAAATATATTTAGTTTGGTTATCTGGACAGAGGATATTTTTATGAAACCGTAGGAAAAAGAATCAACTAAATCGGATCTATAGACTAAAAGATATACTAGAAACAAGATTCGGTAAAGAATCTGAATTGGAAAATATACTGATAAAAGAGAAAAAAAATTCGGACATGGTGTTCACCGGACTTGTTGCCGGAGACGAGGAAGAAGGTGGCTCCGATGTGTTTCGGCGAAGGACACGTGCGGGACGGTGTAGAGGACGATGTGATGAACCACTTGATCAAGTTGTGGTTGAAGATAGCTTCATGTACACACGATGAGAGGTCGCTGGAATTCACGAACTCCGGCGAGCAATTGGCGAGGTTAGGGAGGGGGAAAAGCTCCAGAAGGAGAGGGCTTCGGACGAGGGGTGAGAGGGGCTCGCGGGGTGCTTTTTATAGGGCTCGGGGAGGTCCAGAGTTGGGTGGGGCGAGATGTGTTAATGGCAGCAGTTTCAAGCGTTCATGGTGGCCATTAGAGATGGAATTAAGGCGCACTAGTGAAGGGGAAGGGGTAGAGGAATGCGAGGGGGTTCCATTCAGAGCAGTTTCTGGGCGAGGGAGAGGATGGAAGGGGTGGGGGCGCTGGGTGGATGATGCTCTGTGCGCTCTTTGTGAACCAACCACCAAAGGAAGGAGACGACCAGGTTGGGTCGTGAGGAAGGCTGGGCCTTTCATGGCCCGTGGCTGTTTTTTTTTCTTTCTATTTTTTTTTGACAAAGTGAAAATATATATATATAGATAGAAAATAAAAATATTTTAATATAGGACATATATATCAAAAAATTCAGAAAAATAAATCCTACAAGATGATCTATTTTTCAGAGGCTAAATAAAAACTTTATAAAAACACATTTTTTTTCTAAAAATCCAAATGAAACTCAAATTTGAATTCAAAACTTTCGGCATTGTTTTCTTCTGACTTTTTGGAGTATCATGTTCGCTCCTCTCATACTTTTGAACAAGTATCTCGTCAGGGATTTTTGAAATAAATTTCAATTGCCAAGTAGAATTCAAAGTCAGATAAAATTCAAATGCCTCTGAAATTTCCAAATGACACTCAAATAAAAAAATGCATAGATGCTTAGCTAATAATTGTAAAACATTCCAAATTGAAAATTTGGGATGTTACAAACCTACCCCCCTTAAGATGAATCTCGCCCTCGAGATTCGAGTTGGCTAGCAAAAAGGTGTGGGTGATCCTGTCGAAGATCTTCTTCGCGTTCCCAGGTGGCTTCTTCCTCAGTATGATGACTCCACTGAACCTTGCAAAACTTGATGACCTTGCTGCGGGTAACCCTGCTTGTTGTTTCGAGAATCTTGATGGGCTTCTCCTCATAGGTCAGATCACTATCCAACTGTATGGCCTCCAGTGGCACTGTATCTCTCAAAGGAATATCAGCCATCTCTGCATGGCACTTCTTCAACTGGGAAACGTGAAACACATCATGAACTCCTGACAAGGCTTCGGGTAAGTCCAACTTGCAGGCAACTTCACCCATGCGTTCCAAAATTCTATATGGCCCCAGAAATCGTGGTGCTAGTTTGCCTTTAACTCCAAACCGTTTAACTCCTCGAAGTGGAGACACACGAAGATATGCTCTATCTCCGACTTCATAAGTTACTTCCTTGCGTTTAGTATCGGCATAACTCTTCTGTCTGGATTGGGCTATCTTAAGTCTGTCACGGATCAACTTGACTTTCTCCTCCGAATCTCTGATAAGGTCGGGACCAAATAATTTACGGTCTCCAACTCCATCCCACATTAATGGTGTCCTGCACCTCCTTCCGTACAAAGCTTCGAAAGGGGCCATCTTCAAACTAGCTTGATAGCTGTTGTTATATGAGAATTCTGCGTATGGCAAATTATCATCCCAACTAGATCCATAATCTAGCGCACAAGCTCTCAACATGTCCTCCAGTATCTGATTGACTCTCTCGGTCTGCCCATCTGTCTGCGGAAGAAAGGCTGTACTGAACTCTAGCCTGGTACCCAAAGTTTCGTGTAACTGATGCAAAAACTTTGAGGTAAATTGTGTTCCTCTATCTGATACGATGGTCCTCGGAACTCCATGCAGATATACGATCCTGGTCATATATATCTTGGCCAACTTAGCACTTGTATATGTGGTTTTCACGGGGATGAAGTGAGCTACCTTGGTCAAGTGATCAACTACTACCCAAATAGAATCATAGCCTGATCGGGTCTTGGGTAATCCTGTAATGAAGTCCATGCCAAGCTTGTCCCACTTCCAATCCGGTATCGGCAAAGTCTGAAGTAATCCTGCTGGTTTCTGGTGCTCTGCCTTAACCCTTTGACATACATCACATACTGCGACATACTCGGCAATATCCTTTTTCATACCTGTCCACCAGAAACTTTCCTTCAAGTCCAAATACATCTTGGTGTTTCCTGGGTGTATCGAATAAGGCGAATCATGAGCCTCCTGAAGAATCAACTTCCTGATCTCTGTGTCATTGGGCACGTAAATACGCTGCTCAAACCATATGGTTCCGTGTTCATCCTCACGAAATCCTTCTACCTTTCCTTGGTTCATCCTTTCCTTTATTTCTGCAATACCTTTGTCTAACTTCTGGGCTTCTCGGATCTTTCCCAACAAGGTGGATTGAATTTCCATTGCGGTAACAAAACCTCGTGGTACTATCTCCAATCGGAGATCTCTGAGATCATCAATTAACTCTTGAGGTAATCCTCCTGCTGTGAGGGTATTGACATAACTCTTGCGGCTCAATGCATCTGCCACAACATTGGCCTTTCCTGGGTGATAGTGCAATTTCATGTCATAATCTTTTATGAGCTCCAACCATCTTCTCTGTCTGAGGTTCAACTCATTTTGCGTGAAGATGTATTTCAAACTCTTGTGATCCGTGTAAACATCACAATGATTTCCAATAAGAAAATGCCTCCAGGTCTTGAGCGCATGCACTACGGCTGCTAACTCCAAATCATGTGTGGCATAATTCCGCTCATGAGGTCGAAGTTGACGTGAGGCATATGAAACAACTCTTCCTTCTTGCATAAGAACACCTCCAAGTCCCTGACGAGAAGCGTCGCAATATACCTGAAAATCCTTGCGTATATTCGGAAGAATTAGTACTGGGGCTGTGACCAAACGTTTCTTCAACTCCTGAAAACTGGCCTCACATTCCTCGGTCCAATTAAACTTGGTGTCTTTCTTCAATAACTCTGTCATGGGCTTTGCGATCTTGGAGAAATTCTCTATAAATCTTCGGTAATATCCTGCAAGTCCAAGGAAACTGCGAATCTCTCCGACTGAGGTGGGTGCCTTCCATTCGGTGACGGCTCCAACTTTCGAAGGATCCACTGCTATTCCTTCCCCTGATATAACATGTCCGAGAAATCCAACTTTCTTCAACCAGAATTCACACTTGCTGAACTTTGCATATAACTGATGTTCCCTGAGCTTCTCAAGAACCAAGCGCAAATGTTCCTTGTGTTCTTCTTCATTCTTTGAGTAAATCAATATATCATCAATGAATACCACAACAAACTTATCCAAGAACTCCATGAATACCTTATTCATCATATTCATAAAATAGGCAGGGGCATTAGTCAAACCAAAAGACATGACTGTATACTCATAAAGCCCATATCTCGTGGTAAAGGCTGTCTTGGGTATATCCTGTTCTCGAATCTTCAGCTGGTGATATCCAGATCGAAGATCAATTTTTGAGAAAACTTTTGCTCCTTGTAGCTGGTCAAACAAATCATTGATCATCGGCAGAGGGTACTTGTTCTTGATAGTCACCTCATTCAACGCACGGTAATCCACAACCATTCTCAAGGATCCATCCTTCTTCTCAACTAGAAGCACTGGGGCTCCCCAAGGTGATGAACTCGGTCGAATATAACCTTTCTCCAATAATTCCTTAATCTGCTTCTTAATTTCCTCCAGGTCATTTGCGGGCATCCGGTACAGTCTCTTGGATATTGGTCCAGTGCCTGGTAACAATTCAATCAAAAACTCTATGTCCCGATCCGGTGGCATGCCTGGTAGTTCCTCCGGAAAAACATCGGGATAATCCTTCACAACTGGTACTTCTTCCTGAACAACTCCCGAAAGAGAATTCACTTGAGTCCTCCTTAGTGTATGCCTCGACACATACTTGATCCGTTTCCCCTCTGGGGTGGTGAGAAGAATCGACTTACTAGCACAATCAATATTCCCTTCATACTTGGATAGCCAGTCCATGCCTAGAATTACGTCCAATCCTTGTGATTCTAGGATGATGAGGTCTGTGGGAAAAACGTGTCTCCCTATGGTCAATGGCAACTGAAAACATCCCCGACTAGCCATGTTCTCTGCTCCTGGGGAACTCACTAACATTGGTGTTTTAAGGGCTACGGTCGGCAACTTAAACTTATCCACAAACCCCCTTGATATGAATGAATGCGATGCACCAGTGTCAAAAAGAACAAGGGATGTAAATGAATTAATCAAGAACTTACCAACAACGGCGTCAGGCTGATCATAAACTTCCTCCACATTGACATGGTTCACATGACCTTTGGTGAAAGGATTTGGCTTCTTTCCAGAGCTTCCATTGCCATTCCCGTTCTTCGCCTCAGGACATTCGGTGGCGTAGTGTCCAGTCTTCCCACACTTGAAACAGGTAGTGTGGCTCAGATCCTTCTTTGCCGGTGTAGCGGGGTTGGAGTGATGCTGATTGTTGTTTCCTCCGTTTCCATTGCCATTCCTATGGCCATTATGGTTGTGTCCATTCCCTCCATGATGTGAATGTCCTCCATGGTTATGGTGAGTGTGTCCACCATACTTGCCAGATCCTGATCCATTATTTCCCGAGTACGGGGTATAGCGGGGCTTCTGCTGAACTCCAGAGTTGTACTTTCCCTGTCCATACTTCCTCTTGCGGTTTTCCACCTGCTGCTGCTTGCCTTCCAGAATGAGAGCCTTGTCAACCAACTCTTAATAATTGTTAAAGGTAGCCACAGTCAACTGAAGTCCCAGATCATCATTTAGTCCCTCAAGAAATTTCTCCTGCTTAGCGGCATCATCAGCCACGTCTCCGGGAGCATACCTAGATAACTTGTTGAATTCTTCCACATAATCACCAACAGAACGATTACCCTGGCGTAAGTTGTGGAACTCACGCTTCTTCAGACTCATAGCTCCAGCTAAAACATGTGCAGTACGAAACGCCTGTTGGAACTGATCCCAAGTCACATTTGCTATGGGGAATGTGGTGGTGTAATTCTCCCACCACGAAGCTGCTGGTCCATCCAGTTGATGTGCGGCAAAGCGCACCTTCTCTGCGTCAGTACATCCTGCGGTGGTCAGCTCCCTTCCGATCTTGCGAAGCCAGTCATCTGCGACGATCGGCTCCGTGCTGCTAGAGAACACGGGTGGGTTCAACCTCAGGAAACGGGTAAGGTTGTCGACCGGGGGTGGCGGTGGTGGGTTGTTGTTGTTCTGGTTCTGATTCTGGATGAGTAGCTGCATGAGGGCATTCTGGTTCTGGATCAACTGGGTAAGTTCCGGCGGAAATTCCGGGTCACGTCTCGGAGGCATCTGTTAGGTTTAGAGTGGATGAGAAATTAGAATAGAATAAGGGCCTAATGAGAGAAATCACTACCCATATGCTTATGATATCAATAAAACTTCAAATCAAGCAATTCACACAAATCACACCACACAAGCAAAACCTACAGGTAAGGTCATATCCACAAGAGATATGATCTCTTCATACTACCTCAATCATTCGTTGGACTACATTTGGTAGTGGTGGTCTGAACTAAATCTTCTCAAATCAAAGTCAACTCTAGCTTCTTCTTCTTCGTCAATGATGTCTTCATGGGTCTTGGTCTCATCAGCTGAGCAACTTGGTCATAGGGTTCAACAACTATCGAATTGAAGTAGAGAAGAGATAGAAATTAATAGAGAAAAGTACAGACCAACGGATATATAAGGAAGTGGTAAAATAGAGTTTTTCTTCCTATGGTTTTCCATTTCCTAGTGGTTGCGTCCTACAGTCAGCGTGGGCTCTGATACCATCTTGTAGCGACCCGACCCAAATGGATCGAAGTCTCTGTGCTTAAGTGTCATCCCTGGATCGGTATGCTGACACACACAGTACTCGATGAATTATAACAGAGTTCAATCACACACTTTATTACATCAAGGTCCTCAAAAGAGTATTTATTACAATAATATGGCCAAAGGCCATCTAGATAAAAGTAACTGCGGAAGCATCGAAGGTAAATGAGTCCATCCAACTCCACGGCAAACTGAGTGCAGAACAACGACCTATCGCACCTTTACTCCTCGTCGGAAAACTCTGCAACATGAGACGTTGCAGCCGTGTAGGTCAGCACATGGAATATGCTGGCAATGTCACACCATAGAAATAATAATAAAGAAAAAAGACTATCTCTATATGCAAATTTAGCTGGTGGAGGCTCTAAGTTTAATGTTTGCATAAAGCCAATTTTACCCTACAACAAAGGAATAAATTTTTATTTACTAGAAAATTAAAATGCCATTATTGAGAAAGTTCCTCCAACTCAATCCCAAAAATTCCCAAGTCATTAGTAACCCAATAATTTTATTTAGAAGAGTGATGAGATCAACCAATAATTCATTTCTAGATACTCAAGTTGTCCATAACCGGGGACACGGCTAATCATGATTAGTTTTTACACTCTGCAGAGGTTTGCGCACTTTTCCCCACAAGACTCGACCACCTCCATGATCGGAAGATCGAGACATAGTCTTTCTGAAGTATTTCCTCCAAACCCTGGGTAGACCGGTACACCTACTTTCCCCTACATCAGCTAGTCTACCACGGAAAGAGGTCACACAACTTACTCAACTATGCCAGAGCCCATAATGGCTTGTGGCTGCACACGGAAGTTTCTAGGCATGAAATATCTTATGATCCCTTTGAGCCTGGGTGGCGGACCTAGGGTAATCACACGGGTACTCCGGGATTCCCCTTGGGCAAGAACTGGTTTCTCCAGGTGCCCCAAACAATCCACCCAGATGTGTATTGAAGTTGCCACCTTATGTTGTCCCAAAATTATTATCTCTCGCAACTTGCATGTATCACACATACCAATCCCCGTCTACGAGCATGGCTAAGCAATATATGATATAACGAATATTCCCGGGGTGATAAAAGGTCATAGGTTCCTACCAAATGAACTACATAGCATAACCACATGTTCCCAATCCTACTCATGCAATCTTTGAGGGTGAAACTAATGCATAGTAAAAACTGGGTATTTAAACTTATGATCAAAGTGTGAACTTGCCTTGCTGACGTTCGTTGAACTCTAAAGATTCGTAGTAGCAAGCTTCGCACTCCGGATGATCTAGCGTAAGCAAGCAATAACATACATAAGCATACAAGCAAAGAATCAAAAAGAAAACGAATAAAAAGACTTCGAAAAACTCCAAAAAGACAAAAATAAAGTTTCTGTACAGAATATATTTTTCACAGCAACAAAAATAAATGGTTTTGGTTTTAACAGAAGGTACATGTCACAAGCTTCGATTTGCAAAAAGAATCACCCAAAACGGAGTTACGAAACTCAAGTTATGGCCTAACGAAGTTTGAATTCAGATCTGCTTGAATTCAAATTTTAAAAAAATTCAAAAATATATTTAGTTTGGTTATCTGGACAGAGGATATTTTTATGAAACCGTAGGAAAAAGAATCAACTAAATCGGATCTATAGACTAAAAGATATACTAGAAACAAGATTCGGTAAAGAATCTGAATTGGAAAATATACTGATAAAAGAGAAAAAAAATTCGGACATGGTGTTCACCGGACTTGTCGCCGGAGACGAGGAAGAAGGTGGCTCCGATGTGTTTCGGCGAAGGACACGTGCGGGACGGTGTAGAGGACGATGTGATGAACCACTTGATCAAGTTGTGGTTGAAGATAGCTTCATGTACACACGATGAGAGGTCGCCGGAATTCACGAACTCCGGCAAGCAATTGGCGAGGTTAGGGAGGGGGAAAAGCTCCAGAAGGAGAGGGCTTCGGACGAGGGGTGAGAGGGGCTCGCGGGGTGCCTTTTATAGGGTTTGGGGAGGTCCAGAGTTGGGTGGGGCGAGATGTGTTAATGGCAGCAGTTTCAAGCGTTCATGGTGGTCATTAGAGATGGAATTAAGGCGCACTAGTGAAGGGGAAGGGGTAGAGGAATGCGAGGGGGTTCCATTCAGAGCAGTTTCTGGGCGAGGGAGAGGAGGGAAGGGGTGGGGGCGCTTGGTGGATGATGCTCTCTGCGCTCTCTGTGAACCAACGACGAAAGGAAGGAGACGACCAGGTTGGGTCGTGAGGAAGGCTGGGCCTTTCATGGCCCGTGGCTGTTTTTTTTTCTTTCTATTTTTTTGACAAAGAGAAAAAATATATATATAGATAGAAAATAAAAATATTTTAATATAGGACATATATATATCAAAAAATTCAGAAAAATAAATCCTACAAGATGAACTATTTTTTAGAGGCTAAATAAAAACTTTATAAAAACATTTTTTTCTAAAAATCCAAATGAAACTCAAATTTGAATTCAAAACTTTCGGCATTGTTTTCTTCTGACTTTTTGGAGTGTCATGTTCGCTCCTCTCATACTTTTGAACAAGTATCTCGTCAGGGATTTTTGAAATAAATTTCAATTGCCAAGTAGAATTCAAAGTCAGATAAAATTCAAATGCCTCTGAAATTTCCAAATGACACTCAAATAAAAAAATGCATAGATGCTTAGCTAATAATTGTAAAACATTCCAAATTGAAAATCTGGGATGTTACAGCTGCCCTCTCCCCCCCACTATATATAGGGGCCAGGGGGGGCGCCGGCCCTGGGAGATCTGATCTCCAGGGGGGCGGCGGCCAAGGGGGGAAACTTGCCCCCCAAGGCATAGGGGGCGCCCCCTCCCCCTAGGGTTCCAACCCTAGGCGCATGGAGGGGGCCCATATGGGTGCGCCAGCCCACCAGGGGCTGGCCCCCTTCCCCTTGCGGCTAGGGGCCCCACCGGAATGGGTGGCCCCACCCGGTGGACCCCCGGGACCCCTCCGATGGACCCCCGGGACCCCTCCGGTGGTCCCGGGACACTCCCGGTGACCCCCGGAGTTCACCCGATGGCCGAAACTGGACTTCCTATATATAATTCTTTACCTCCGGACCATTTCGGAACTCCTCGTGACGTCCGGGATCTCATCCGGGACTCCGAATAACATTCGGGTTTCCATGTGCATGTATCTCTACAACCCTAGCATCACCGAACCTTAAGTGTGTAGACCCTACGTGTTCGGGAGACACGCAGACATGACCGAGACGACTCTCCGGTCAATAACCAACAGCGGGATCTGGATACCCATGTTGGTTCCCACGTGTTCCTCGATGATCTTCATCAGATGAACCACTGTGCCGGGGGAACTTCCTTCCCGGAGGGAGAAATCATCATCATCATCACCACCAACAACTCTCCCATCTTGGGGAGGGCTATTTCCATCAACATCTTCAACAAGACCATCTAATATCAAACCCTAGTTCATCTCTTGTGTTCAATCTTGTTATCAGAACTATAGATTGGTGCTTGTGGGTGACTTGTAGTGTTGGCTACATCTTGTAGTTGATTATTTGGTGGAAGATTATATGTTCAGATCCATTATGCTATTTAATACCCCTCTGATCTTTAGCATGCTTATCATTTGTGAGTAGTTGCCTTTGTTCATGAGGTCACGGGACAAATCATGTTGCAAGTAATCATGTGAACTTGATGTGTGTTTGATATTTGATAGTATGTATGTTGTGATTCCCTTAGTGGTGTCATGTGAACGTCGACTACATGACACTTCACCATATTTGGGCCTAAAGGAATGCATTGTGGAGTAGTAATTAGATGATGGGTTGCGAGAGTGACATAATCTTAAACCCCAGTTTATGCGCTATTCCGTAAGGGACCGATTGGATCTGAAAGTTTAATGCTATGGTTAAAATTTATTCTTAATACTTTTCCCATAGTTGCGGATGCTTGCGGGAGGGTTAATCATAAGTAGGAGGTTTGGTCAAGTAAGAACAACACCTAAGCACCGATCCACCCACATACCAAATTATCAAAGTAGCGAACACGAATCGAACCAACTTGGTGAAGTGACTAGATGAAATTCCCGTGTACCCTCAAGAACGCTTTGCTTATTATAAGAGACCGTATTGACATGTCCTTTGCCTCAAAAGGATTGGGCTACCTTGCTGCAATTTTATTACTACTATCATTACTTGCTCGTTACAAAAATATATTGCTATCAAACTACTCTGTTACTTACAATTTCAGCACTTGCAGACATTACCTTGCTGAAAATCACTTGTCATTTTCTTTTGCTCCTCGTTAGGTTCGACACTCTTACTTATCGAAAAGAGCTACAATTGATCCCCTATACTTGTGGGTCATCACCTCGCGAGCGGTACGAGCACACAAAAGAGAAATATATTTTGAAAATTAGAGATGGCACATACAAATTTGCTTAGAACGGCAAAAGAATACCGCATATAGGTAGGTATAGTGGACTCATGTGGCAAAATTGGTCTAAAGGATTTTGGATGCACAAGTAGTGATCATACTTAGTGCAAAATGAAGGCTAGCAAAAGATTGAGAAGCGACCAACCAAGAAACGAATAATCTCATAAGCGAGCATTAAGCATAATTAACACCAAATAATGCACCACAGGTAGGATGTAATTTCATTGCATGACTATTGACTTTCATGCTTGCATAGGGAATCACAAATCTTAACACGAATATTCTTACTAAAACATAATTACTCATCAACATGACTCACATATCACATCATCATATCTCAAAACTATTACAAGGAATCAAGATTATTTTGTCCAATGATCTTCATGATTTTTTTGTTATATCCTTCTTGGATATCTATCACTCTGGGACTAATTTTCATGTGTTGCTTTTGATAAGCTCAAACAAATATAAGTGAAGATCATGAACATATTTTTTTTCTTTCTCTCAAAATAATTTGAGTGAAGCAAGAGAGAATTTCTTGAAATTTTTACTAACTCTCAAATAAATCTAAGTGAAGCAAGAGAGTATTTCTTCAAAAATATTAAAGCACACTCCGCTCGAAAAAGATATACGTGAAGTACTAGAGCAAATCTATAGCTCATAAAATTTTAAGTGAAGCAAAGAGAGCTATTCTAACAAGTCATGGCATAATTATGGCTCTCTTAAATAGGTGTGTCCAGCAATGATTCAAGACTTAAAAACCAAAACAAAACAAGCAAAGACTCATATCATACAAGACGCTCCAAGCAAAACACATAGTATGGACGAATAAAAATATAGCTACGAGTAAAATACCGATTGTCGTTAGAAGAAAGAAGGGATGCCACTCACGGCATCCCCAAACTTAGTTGATTGCTTCTCTTTGGATAATAGCTTGGGATGCCATGGGCATCCCCAAGCTTAGGATCTTCTTACTCCTTATTCCTTCATCCATCGTAACATCACCCAAAACTTGAAAACTTCGATCACACATAACTCAACAAAAACCTTCGTGAGATCCGTTAGTATAAGAAAACAAATCACTACTATAAGTACTGTAGCAAACCAATTCATATTTTATTCTTGCATTATATCTACTGTACTCCAACTTTTCTATGGCAAAAACTCATCAAAGAAAACCACATAATCATCAAAACAAAGCACACAACGCAAAGAAAACAGAATCTGTCAAAAACAGAACAGTTTGTAGCAATCTGGATATTTCGAATACTTCTGTAACTCTAATTTTTTTAAAAAAAATTAGGACCACGTGAAAAATTTGTATATTAATCTTCTTCAAATAGAATCAACTCAAAAACACTCTTCTGTTAAAAATGAGAATTTTTCCGTGAGCGCAAAAGTTTCTGTTTTTCAGCAAGATCAAATCTACTATCACCCAACAAGATCCTAAAGGCTTTGCTTGGCACAAACATTTATCCAAACCACAAAAACACATCTAAACAGAAGTATTATTGGGTATTTTATTGAAAACAGCAAGAACCCCCCCC